>CM038669.1:176864751-177518812 GCA_021605145.1 Aegilops bicornis
ACGCTAACCATGGGTCGCGGGGAGAATCAGGTCACCACAGTGACTGATGGCCCCAGCTCATGACCTCCCACTCCTTAGGAGGACCGCTCTAGGGCAGCAAGAGAGAAGCCGGGAACCAGATCCCTTGCCACGTCATGCAGGACAAGGTCCCCCCAGTAGGCCCCTCTGTTTGGGAGGTTAGAAAGCCTACCCCGGCGGAGGACTACGTGGTCGCCGAGGCGCCTGGCGTGCCCTTTCCCCCTTTAATATCGTCCTAGTTGTAGTCGGCTCAAAGGTGGTCGAAAAACGGCTTCAAGGCGGAGGCCCTCGCCTCGGGCAATATGAAACAAGGCGAGCACTCTGTGAAGAAGGCCCAAGGTCTACTGTGAAGATCGCCACTTCGTGACACTCTCACAGTAATAATGAGTGGGGCTGTACACACGCCCGGAGTCTCCGGAGAGCCGCCCTCGGGCCTCGGGGCTCCCTCCCACGCCTAGTGGCAGCACTTAGCTCCAGCTAGTATGAGAATATACTTGAAAACAAGAAGAGTTGAGAAACCAGAAGACTAGACTAGGTCTTGGGACGTGTTTGCTTTGAATCTCTTTTACGTAACCTTGCCATACGGATTTGGATTTAAGTTGAAGTTGAGTTTTCATTGATCTTGTGCTTGAGGAGGTGCCTTTTACTAGTTCAAGCGATTTCTTGCCATTCGGTTTTAGCCCTGATACAGGCTTCGTGCTCGCTGCCTCCCCTCGCTGGGCCCTACATGGTGAGGCTGGGCCCGGCTTGCGATGCCAGGCTCAGCTGGTTAGCTAGATCCTTGCGAGGCCTACTCGAGGCGGATCTGCTGAGCCTTTTGGGAGCTCAGCGACAACTCCTCAATCTTACCAAAATTTGACTCAGGGCCACTTGACCAAGGTAGCTTGGCCGCAGCCAAACTTGCCCCGAGTGCTCGTGATGGATCCACATGTGAAGCCTTGCAGCACGCAGCATAGCAGAGAAATAAAACTGTGATTTATTTACATGAGGGGCTCCCCTCTCAAAATGCTCTCACAATCTTGAAGAGACCCGCTCAAGTTTTTGCATCTGAGGATAAAAAATAGCAAGGGAACATGAGGTCGGCCAGAGATATGTCGCTCGCCGCATCACCTTTGGACGCGTCACTTTCGGCGTTATGTTATCGCCGCCCGGCCTCGTCGCCACCGCCAGCGACCTCTCCGTCGCCGTCGTTGACCAGGTCTATGCGTCTACGCGACTATAGCGCTTCGTCTTCGGAAGTGAAGGTACGACCAGCGCATCCATGTTGTCCTCCACCCACGGCGCCAGTCTACGAGGTAGCTGTGATGCGAAACGATAATGGCGGCATCGAAGTCGAAGTCGGGAAAGGAGTTCCAAGAATGGTGAAGACACGGGAGCCTTACTTTAAACAGGCCAGCTTCTCTCTTCCGCGAGTGGTGAGCCCCTATCGAACCGGGCTTCGGTCGCCGCCATGTTGGTGAAGAAGTTTAGGTGGATAGTAGTCATTCGAGTGGAAGTGCGGTGCGATACTCAAATCCTGAGATGTAGCGAAATTGAGTATTAATACATTAGGAATCATGAAGCATGGGAAATTGCTCGGCGCTCAGCATCACGCCGTTGAGGCTTACTTCCTCCCCTGTTTTGCATGGCAGCAACCTCGGCGTCATTAACCTATTTCCGAAGGAAAGCAGCTCGGCGGAGGCGAAGTCCGCTGTATGCCGTTACCAAGTGGCGGCATTAGCCTCCCACGCCTCTCGCCTCATCTAACTCAGGCCTAAGAGCGGCCGGTCCTTAATTGGTTCGATTCCGCAAGCTTCAACTTCGGGTCGGTACCAACCTTCAAGATCATGCCCGAACCTCGTACACCCGGTAGTCGACTTCCTCTGGACCTTGGCCCTGCCTGGCGTGTTGAGGAGCGTGGCAGAAATTCAAAATTTTCCCTCGTGTCACCAAGATCTATCTAAGGAGAAACGAGCAATGAGGGAAGGAGAGTGCATATACATACCCTTGTGGGTCGCTAAGAGGAAGCGTTCAAGCCAGGCAGGGTTGAAGGAGTCATACTGGAAGTACGTGATCCAAATCACTTTGGAGATCTCTAGTGCCGAGCAGACGGCACCTCCGGCGTTCAACACACGTACAGCGGCGGTGGCGTCTCCCATGCCTTGATCCTGACAGGAGAGAGGGAGAGGTTGGGGAAGACTCCATCCGGCGGCTTCACAATGTGTGAGGTGGTGGTGGAGGAGCGTGAAGTGATCCAGAGGGGCCGCCCAAGCACGCGCTTGAGATGAGGAGAGAAGAGAGGTAGGGCTGCGCCAACATGAGAAGAACCATGTGTTGGGCTGCCCTTTGCCTCCACTATATATATAGGGGGGGCTGCGCCCCACCTGAGGTTCCACCCCTAGGGGCGGCGGCCAGCCCTAGATCCCATCTGGGGGCGGCCAAGGGGGAAGGAGTGCCTCCCAGAGTCAAGTGGAGGCCCTCTCCTTGGGGTTTCCCTCTCCCATGCGCATGGGCCTTGAAGGGCTGGTGCCCCTGGCCCATTAAGACTAGGGCGCCCCCTTACAGCCCATGCTGCTGTATTGGATGTGGTGGAACATTTTTCCGGGACCTCCGGACCCCTCCGGAATCCTCCGGAACCTTACGGAAGCTTCCGGTACAATACGGAAAACCCAAACTTTCCGGAACCCGAACAGCAACTTTCCATATATAAATCTTTACCTCCGGACCGTGCAGGAACTCCTCGTAGCGTCCGGGATCGCATCCGGGACTCGAACAGCATTCAGTAACCACATATAAACTTCCTTTATAACCCTAAGCGTCAGCCAGACCTTAGAATTAATAGCAGACCCTACGGGTTCGGGAACCATCACCAGACATGACCAGAGACGTTCTCGTTCGATAACCAACAGCGAAGATCTGGATACCCATGTTGGCTCCCACCGTTTGATGATCTCATCGGATGAACCACGATGTCGAGGACTCAATCAATCCCGTATACAATTCCCTTTGTCTGGCGGTATTATACTTGCCCGAGATGCGATGCGTCGTTATGCCGATACCTTGTTCAATCTGCGTTAAGCAGAATCTCTTTACTACGTTCCGTAACACATCATCCCGTGATCAACCCCTTGGTCGCTTTATGCACATTATGATGATGTCCTACTGCAGTGGAGCCCAGAGATACCTCTCCGTCACTGCGGAGTGACAAATCCCAATCTCGATTAAATTGCCAACCAACGGACACTTTCGGAGATACCGTAGTGCACCTTTATAGCCACCCGATTACGTTGTGATGTTTGGTACACCCAAAGCATTCCTACGGTAAGCAGGAGTTACACAATCTCATGGTCTAAGGGAAAAGATACTTGACATTAGAAAGCTTTTTGGGATTACAAACTACACGATCTTTGTGCTAGGCTTAGGATTGGGTCTTGTCCATCACATCGTTACGCTAATGATGTGATCCGTTATCAACGACATCCAGTAATGTCCATGAGTGGGAAGCTGTAACCATCTATTGATCAACGAGCTGAAAGTCAACTAGAGGCTTACCAAGGGACATGGTGTTGTCTATGTACCCACACAAATGTCTGAGTTTCCCTATCAATACAATTATAGCATGGATAATAAGCGATTATCATGAACAAGGAAATATAATAATAACTAATTTATTATTATTTGCCTCTAGGAGCATATTTCCAACATCCCTTGCTTGAGCCAAGACGGCATCTTACGCATGAGCAACTTGGCGGCTCCCTCGAAATCTCGAGTTACTCAAGCTTCAGGCTCGCTCCACGGCTTCGAGCCAACACCTCCTCGCTTCCGGACCTCCTCTTCCTGTTAGCGTCCCCCTCGGTGATGCAAGCCGGCTTGGCGCCTCACTTGCAGCTAGAGGGCCTTACTCCTAGGCGTCGAGCTCCCTGTGCGCTTCTCCGCAGCCTCGGGCCGGCGGTCGAAAGCATCATGAGCCTCACTCCAAGGCTGGGAGCAGAAACCTCATGGGAAACCTTCGAGGCGCCTCGGCCTTAGCATTATCAAGATCACGCCATAGTAAGCGGCAAGGTTGATGGAAACCTTCCAAAAAGCTTATACCCGTTCCTCCTGACCCGGTAGAAGACCCTCAACCTCAAAGCGGTAGTGACGACACGCATGTTCAACTTCACCAAGTCTGACTCATCGGCGCCCCATCGCCCCCTCGTAGAAAGAGCTCATGGACGAGGCGATGCTGCACTGCGCTAAAACTCTCAACGCACATGTACCTCATCCTCCATGCACGGGGCTGCGGGCGGGGCGTGGCCAGCCGCGCACCCCCTCTTAGCAGGCTGGGGCTGAGTGCCGCTCTAGGTACCCGGCCAGGGCCTCTGAGGGCCCGACAGGCAGTCGTGGCCTGATCGTCTCCAGCGTATCTATAATTTTTGATTGCTCCATGCTACTTTATCTACTGTTTTGGACTATAATGGGCTTTATTTTCCACTTTTTATATTATTTTTGGGACTAACCTATTAATCGGAGGCTAGCCTAAATTGTTGTTTTTGCCTTTTTGATTATTTCAAAGCAAGAATATCAAAGCCCAGATCAGCAGAATGAAACCTTGAAGCGTGATTTTCTCACTGAACATGATCCGGGGAGACTTGGACCCTCATGCCAAGGCATGGTGATCCTGTCACGAGGGTGGGGTGCCCCCGCCCCCTCCCAGCCGCGCCCGCCTCGTGGGCCCCTCGAGCTCCACCCGGCCGTACTCCCGCTGCACTCCTATATATACCTATATACCCCCTAAGCTTGATCAGAGCGAGGCCAAAAACCTAATTCCACACGCCGCAACTTCACTGTACCCATGAGATCCCATCTTGGGGAACATGATACGAACTACTGTCGGAGGGGCATCCACCACTGGAGGAGCCTCTACATCAACACCATAGCCCCCTCCGATGAAGTGTGAGTGGATTTACCGCCGGACCTTGAGGTCCACTTAGCTGAAGCTAGCTAGATGGCTTATTCTCTCTTTTTGGATCTCAATACACAATGTTCTCCCTCTCTCACGTCGAGATCTATTCGATGTAATCTTCTTTTTGCGGTGTGTTTGTTGGGGCCGATGAATTGTGGAGTTTATAGTCCACGGCTTACCTATGAATAATATTTGAATCTTCTATAAAGATTCTTTTATGTATGATTAAAGGTTACCTTTGCAAAGTCTCTTTGCAGATTATCCATTTGGTTTGGCCAACTAGATTGGTAGTTCTTGCAATGGGAGAAGTGCATGGCTTTGGGTTTCCCAATCTTGTATGGTGTCCTTACCCGGTGGTGAGAAAGGGTTGCAAAGGCCCGCGTGTGTATTATTATTATTGCCATCGAGGGATAACAAGATGGGGTATTTATCATATTGCATGAATTTATTCCTCTACATCATGTCATCTTAGCTTAAGAAGCGTTACTCTGTTTTTAACTTAATACTCTAGATGCATGCTAAGATAGCGGTGCGATGAGTGGAGTAATAGTAGTAGATCTAGAGAATCGTTTGATCTACTTGTCTCGGACATGATGCCTATATACATGATCATACCTGAATAACTTCTGTCTTAACTATGCTCGGATTACATCAATTTACTCAACAATAATTTGTTCACCCAACCGTAGAAATACTTATGCTCATGAGTGAAGCCACTAGTGAAACCTATTTGAATCTATTCTCATCATATTAATCTCCATCACTTTTATACTTGCTTTTCTGTTTTTACTTTGCCTTTTCTTTTCACTTTTGCATCTTTATACCAATAATACCAAAAAAATATTATCTCTATCAGATCTCACTACCGTAAGTGACCGTGAAGGGATTGACAACCCCTAATCGCGTTGGTTTAAAGCGGTAGCTATCGTTTTGTCTTGGTCTGCGATGCGAAGGGACTTTAGCGTGGTAACCTCTCTACTGGATTGATACCTTGGTTCTCTCAAAAGTATAGGAAATACTTACGCTCTTTGTGTTTCATCATCCTCTCCTCCTTCGGGAAAACCAAGCATAGCTCAGGGCAGCAAGAAGGATTTACGGCGCCCGTTGCCAGCATAGGTCTATGCAAAAGTCAACATACCAAGTACCCATCACAATCCCCTATCTCTCGCATTACATTATTTGCCATTTGCCTCTAGTTTTCCTCTCCCCGCTTTACCCTTGCCGTTTTATTACGCACTTCACTCCGATTCAATCTTGTGTTACCATGTGCCTTCTTTTTTGCTTGCATCTTAAACGCTTGCTAAAAGTTTATGGATCCTCATCCACTTGCTAATCTCTTTACAGAGATCCAATTACTGATGAAACCCTAATTGCCCGATTGAATTAAATTGCACTAGATTATCTTTATGAGGTTTTGCCTGAAATTAAGTGAATCCTAAAGAATTGTGATGAAAGTACTTTATGAAGCGATTCACGATAGATCTTTGAATAAAAAACGCATGATTGCAATGATTTCACTATAAATTCTATTGATGTCAATTATGTGCTAAAAAATATGCACAAATCCTAAGCTTGGGGATGCTAAGTTTTTGCTATGTCCTCTACTTGCTTTGCACATGATCATGATTGGGGTGATTCTTCTTATGATCTTACGAAAATTTATTTAATCCTCATGATGAATATGAGGATTGATAATAAGTGTTAGCTTAATAATATTGAAAGTAGGTTTGGAAGAAATCTATCGACTTTAGATCCCACATATTTGGATAATGCTCCAATCTTATGAAGTTTTTTTTGATAAAGAGTGGGTTTGGAGAAGGTCATGAGCTTTGAATTAATATTAATCCCACCCTATTTTCGAAGAGTGTCAACTTCATATGCATGTGGATTACGTGTTGAGAATATATTATGTGATACCTATATTGTTGAATTTTTCTTATGATCCTACATGCTAATTATTATGAGATAGGAAAATATGGTTATAGAAATTTTCATGTTACTAAATTACCTCTCGTTATGTTAAGATTGCTATTGTTCCTTTCCGCTTCACTTGCATGTATACTAGTTTTTGCTTTGCTATGATAATTTGTTTTGCCTATAATATGCCTATGCATAGGAATTATATTAGACTTAAGTGTGTTTGTCACATGTTTTATGATGCTCTCTTGTGCCTCAATTCTTGTCTTTCTTGTGAGCATCATTGGAAATCTCAATACCTAGCTAGAGGCGTTAAGCGATAAGCTTGCTTGTTGGGAGGCAACCCAATTTTATTTTTAGTTTTTTGTTTTTGCTTCTGTTTGGGAATAAATAATCCATATAGTCTCTGATTAGATGTGGTTTTATCTTCTTTTAATTAGTGTTTGTGCCAAGGATTAAACCCTATTGGACCTTCTATTGGATGATAGTTATTTGATCTTGCTGTAATTTCCAGAAACTTTCGCTCTCCAGTGCCCAAATTGTTAAAAATCACCCAGAACGTGATAAAATACTGGTTCAGAATTGCTGCCTGATCAATAAACAAATTTGTCCAGGTCTTTTTAGAATTTTTTAGAATTTTATTTGAGTTCCAGAAGTTTGCGTTAGTTACATATTACTACAGACTCTGTTCTGTTTTTTGACAGATTCTGTTTCATGCGTGTGTTGTTTGCTTATTTTGATGAATCTATGGCTAGTAAAATAGTTTATAAATCCATGAAGAAGTTGGAATGAAATAGGTTTAACACCAATATAAGATAAAGAGATGAGTTCATTACAGCAAGTACCTTAAAGTGGTCTTTAGTTTTCTTTTTCTCTAGCTTAGACTCACGAGAGATTTCTATTGAGTTTTGTGTTGTGAAGGATTTTCTCAAGATTTTGGGTGAATTGCTTTTGATGGATTATGGAGATAAGAAGTGTGCAAGATCCTAAGCTTGGGGATGCCCATGGAACCCCACAAGATGAAAATCCAAGTCACCAAAAGTCAAAGCTTCAAGGGATGCCGGAAGGCATCCCCTCTTTAAATCCACTTCCATCGGTAATGGTTACTTGGAGCTATCCTATTTTATTCACCACATGATAAAGTGTTTTGCTTGGAAGCGTCTTGTATTATTTGCGTCTTTAGCATTGTTAGTTTACCACAATCAATCATCCTGGCTGTACACACACCTTTTGAGAGAGCCATACATGAATTTGAAATTTGATGAGAATACTACTATATGCTTCACTTATATCTTTTGAGCTTGATAGTTTGCTCATAGTGCTTCCTTATATTTTTTAGACGTGATAATTTTTTGCTCTAGGTACTTCACTTAGATCTTTTTAGAAGCACGGTGGTGGATTTTATTTTAAAAGAAACTTGATCTCTCATGCTTCCACTTAGATTATTTTGAAAGTCGTTAATAGCATCAATTAATTTGCTTAATGTTAATATACTTGGTATTCAAGGATATAGTGAAACTTTTCTTTTGAGTGCGTTGAATGCACTAAAGATAAGTTTGATGCTATGATAATTGTTTTGAGATATGGAGGTGATAATATCAAAGTCGTGCTAGTTGAGTAGTTGTGAATTTGAAAGAAATGCTTGCTGTTGAAGTTAGCAAATCCGTAGCATGCAATTATAGTTAAAGGATTGTGTAATGTAACAAATTTGAAACATATGGAAGTCAACCATATCTGGCATGCATCACTTATGAGTGGCGGTCGGAGAATGACGGCGATGGTCTTTTCTACCAATCTATCCCCCTAGGAGCATCGCGCATAATACTTGATTTTGATGACTTCTAAATTTTTCTTGCGATAGTAAGTATATGAGTTCTTTTTGACTAATGTTGAGTCCATGGATTATACGCGCACTTTTACCTTTACGCTTTGCCTAGCCTCTTGATGCCGTACATTGCCCTTTCTCTCACCTTCGAGTTGGTGCAAACTTGTAGGTGCATCAAACCCGTGATATGATCGCTCTATCACACATAAACCTCCATATATCTTCCTCAAAGCAGCCACCATACCTACCTATTATGGCATTTCCATAGCCATTCGAGGATATATTGCCATGCAACTTTCCACCGTTCCGTTCATCATCATCTGACATACTTTCGTTTGTCATATTGCCATTGCATGATCATGTAGTTGATACTCGTATTTGTGGCAAAGCCATCATGTACATTATTTTTCATACATGTCACTCTTGATTCATTGCACCATCCGTACCTTTAGGAGGCCATATAAGTCATACCCTTGTTCTGGTTGAGGTTTAGTAATCCTTATGTTATAATCAATAGAAGTGCTTGATGATCATCATTATTAGAGCATTGCCCAAAAAAAAGAAAGGCCAACAAGAAAAAATAAACCAAAAAAAAAAAATATAAAAAGGCAAGTGCTACTATCTCTTTTTCCACCTTGTGCTTCAAAAGTAGCACCTTGTTCTTCATGTAGTGAGTCTCATATTTTGTTAGCTTCAAAGTAACTGTATTCTTCATGTAGTGAGGTCTCATATACTGTGCTTCAAAAGAAGTAGCACCATGTTTTCATATAGTGGAGTCTCATAAGTTGTCTTTCTATACTAGTAGGGAATTTTAGATTTATAGAACTTGGCTTGTATATTCCTACGATGGGCTTCCTCAAAATGCCCTAGGTCTTCATGAAGCGAAGCAAGTTGGATGCACACACCCACTAGTTTTTCTTTGTTGAGCATTCATAGCTCTAGTGCATCCGTTGCATGGCAATCCCTACTCCCTCATGTTGACATCAATTGATGGGCATCTCCATAGCCGAATTGATTATCCTCGTCGATATGAGACTTTCTCTTTTGTCTTCTCACACAATCCCCATCATCATATTATATTCCAGCCATAGTGCTATATCCATGGCTCCACACTCATGTATATTGCGTGAAGGTTGAAAAAGTTTGAGATTATTTAAGTATGAAACAATTGCTTGGCTTGTCATTGAGGGGGTATAGAAGTTGGGAACATCTTTGTGTGAGCGAAAATGAAGCATAGCCTAACTATATGATTTTGTAGGGATGAACTTTATTTTTCCATGCTATTTTGAGGAAGACATGATTACTTTGATTAGTATGCTTGAGTATTATTATTTTATGTCAATATGAACTTTTATCTTGAATCTTTCGGATTTGAATATTCATACCATGATTAAGAAGATTTACATTGAAATTTATGCCAAAGTATCACTCCGCATCAAAAATTCTCTTTTTATCATTTAACTACTTTCGAGGGCGAGCAGGAGTTAAGCTTGGGGATACTGATCGTCTCCAACGTATCTATAATTTTTGATTGCTCCATGCTACTTTATCTACTGTTTTGGACTATAATGGGCTTTATTTTCCACTTTTTATATTATTTTTGGGACTAACCTATTAGCTGAAGGCCCAATGACCCAATTGTTTTTTGCCTTTTTCAGTATTTCGAAAGCAGAATATCAAACGGAGTCAAGCGGAATGAAACCTTGACGTGATTTCCTGTTGAGCGTGATCCAGAGACTTGGACCCTCGCGAAGGCATCATAGGCGATCACGAGGGTGAAGCGCCCCCCTCCCGAACACGCCCCCTGCCTCGTGGGCCCGTTGAAGCTCCACCGACATACTCCTTCCTCCTATATATACCTACGTACCCCCAAATGATCGAGGCAGGCCAAAAACCTAATTCCCACCACCGCAGCTTCCTGTCCACGAGATCCCATCTTGGGGCACATTAGGAGCTCATGGGAGGCATCCACCACGAAGGCTTCTACATCAACACCATAGCCCCTCAGATGAAGTGTGAGTAGTTTACTTGACCTTTGGGTCCATAGCTAGTAGCTAGAGGGCTTCTTCTCTCTTTTTGGATCTCAATACAATGTTCTCCCCCTCTCTCGTGGAGATCTATTAGATGTAATCTTCTTTTTGCGGTGTGTTTGTTGAGATCGATGAATTGTGGGTTTATGATCCAGCTTATCTATGAATAATATTTGAATCTTCTCTGAATTCTTTTATGTATGATTGAGTTATCTTTGTAAGTATCTTTGAATTATCCGTTTGGTTTGTGAACTAGATTGGTAGTTCTTGCAATGGGAGAAGTGCATGGCTTTGGGTTCAATCTTGCGGTGTCCTTACCCGATGACGAAGAAAGGGTTGCAAGGCATGTATTGTATTATTTGCCATCGAGGATAACAAGATGGGGTATTTATCATATTGCATGAATTTATTCCTCTACATCATGTCATCTTGCTTAGGCGTTACTCTGTTTTTAACTTAATACTCTAGATGCATCTTGATAATGATCGATGAGTGGAGTAATAGTAGTAGATCTTGAGAATCGTTTCGGTCTACTTGTCTCGACATGATGCCTATATACATGATCATACCTAGATAACTTCCTTAACTATGCTCAATTCTATCAATTGCTCAACAGTAATTTGTTCACCCTTTGTAGAATACTTATGCTCATGAGAAGCCACTAGTGAAACCTATGGCCCCGGTCTATTCTCATCATATCAATCTCCATCACTTTTATACTTGCTTTGTTTTTACTTTGCCTTTTCTTTTCACTTTGCATCTTTATACCAAAAATACCAAAAATTATCTCTGCTCGGATCTCACTCTCGTAAGTGACCGTGAAGGGATTGACAACCCCTAATCGTGTTGGTTGCGAGTAGCTATCATTTTGTGCAGGTCAGAGGACTTGCGCGTGACCTCCTACTAGATTGATACCTTGGTTCTCAAAAAAGCGGGAAATACTTATGCTCTTGTGCATCATCCTCTCCTCTTGAGGAAAACCAGCATAAGCTCATCCATGACCCGGAGGAGGCCGAAGACCAACCAGCTACTGTCCATGACCGGAGGAGGAGTCCGGAGAGCCATGCCAAGCTCCGAGCCAGGCCGTGGAGGAAGGTCGATAGAGCCGCATGATTCAAAGCGCCATGAAGACGAGCACACCCCTCAGCCGCTACGGCTCGAGGCCGCGACATGTAAACTTAGGATGCTCAAAGGCCCGATGGGGGTGCCGAAGAAGGCGGGGTTGCTTCTCGGGGGACTCAATGGCCACAGGAGAAGGGGTCTGAAGAGCCGGCGTCGAGGAAGCAGCAATCAAGAAATCCACGAGGTGCGATGCTTACTGGTCGTGACGATGTACTTTTGTAAGCTTCAGCGGCCGAAGATACCGCTGCCGCTCGATCCCTTTCCTCTTGCGGAGTGCCTCGAAGTCCACAAAGCCGACCCAGGCAAGTGAGCGTGGCGGCGGTCGCGAAGTGCAGCGGAGAAGGGCTCGAGGAACAACCGGGGTACACTGGGCATGGAGAAACGATCGGCGCCACCTCACCAGCGACCTCTGAGGCATCCAGAGTTTCGGCCTCGGGGCCGCGTCTTTGCATCATTCCGGCGGCGGCGTCCCCAGAATCACGGGTTCACGAGGGCGGCGCCCCGGGAACCCAGCGTTACGCTTTTCGGCACTACGTGCCGCCCGGCCTCTGGCGGCGCTCGTCCCCACCCACATTCGGGACAAGCTTCGGCGCCCGGCGGCGAAAAGAAGGAACCAGCGGCGAGGTTCTCGTGGGACCCCACTGAAGCCCGTCCGGGCGTAGTCCCCACTTCGTCAAGGAGCATGCTCCCTGCAAATTCAGCCTTGTTCTTGCAGCGGTACAACAAACAATTCTTCCCAGGCAAGTCGTCCGGCGAAGGGACACCTGTCAGGACCTCGAGCACCGTTTTCTGCGTCCCAAGGGGGAGCCCGGACTCCTGAAACCTCATATGATCCTGACTGCTGAGCAAGGTCCACATCAGGCGAGAATGGCGCTGGAGTGGAGCGACCTGGCGCTTGATGAACTCCTTCACCACCATCGGCGCGGTCACGCCGCGGTCCTTCAGCCTCCTCGGCTGAGCGAGACAGGGGACAAGGCAGGGGCTCGCGAGCCTCTCGTGGCCCGGCTAAGTGAGAAGCGGCAGTGACGGCGTGGAGCGTGGGGCTGAGCACACCCGGCATCGACAAATACCCACCGTGTCGAAACTGCGCTCGTGGATGGAGAGCTCGAAGTCGATCCGCGCCAGCGCCGTCAGCGCCACGACTGGGAAGCTCAAGCACCCCGAGCTTTGCCGAGGATCAGTCAGAGGCAATGAGAAGAAATGGTTGAGAAGGGCCACAGAAGGACTGATGTACACCATGGCGTCACACACAAAGCGAAGGCGGCAAGGAGAGTCACGAGTTAGGGGTCGAGATGCACGTATATGGATCTGGTAATGTTCAAACGCTGCGTTGAAGAAGCGGAGAAAGAATCGGGCCTGCCCAAAGGGCATCAATGAAGATTGGGACCTCGGTGGCCGCCGAGCAATCTCTGTGCGAAGCGGCAGAGGCAAAGCCACCGTCTTCCCCACTCGTTGAAGCTGGTGGCGAGCATAGAGGCGCACCTTGTCCATGGCCTCGTCGTTGAGCACCTGTGATCGGTCATTGCAAGCTCGGCGGTGGGCGCACTTAAGCGAAAACGAGCTTCTTCCCTTATGCACTTGTTTGGCGCCATGGCGATGAAGCGGTAGTGCAGAGTTAGATTGGAGGAGGAAGCGAGTCTCGAGGAAAGCGGAGGGGCTGGGAAGCAAGCGTGGGCGATGGGAGAATAACTGTAGCAAGTTGCGGGCGCATAGTCAGGTGGATTCCAAGGCAGCGTGGGGCAGGCAGCCACGCCCAATCAATCGCCACACATCAATCGAGGCCGCGGGCTTTTTGGGGCCCATGGCGCTCTGTGCTGACCTTTGGCCGCCTCGAGAAATACAAGCCTGGCGCCTTGGGCGAGGCTCTTGTCGGCGTTCGGGAATGGGAGTCCCAGAGACTTGCACTGCGCCCACCAGCGTGGGCTGAGCTAGGAGGCCCGCATGACCCATCTTCATCGACAAGGCATTCAAGACCCACGCGAGGGGCCGGGCCTCGCGGTAGGTGAACACCAAGACCCCTCGGGAGCAGCCTGCCAGGCAGGCTCACGAGGTGGAGAGATCAAGGCAATACAAACCTCGCGAGGCTCTCGTGGCGTGAGCCATGTGATCAAGATCGCGGGCGCCCGAGGCTTGACAGCGCTGTGGCGTCCTTGTTTCCTCTTTGGTGCTAAGGGGGCAAGTGCGGTGCGCATGGTACCGAGGCGTCAAGCAAGGTTTCCATATGCTCGGTTACAAGACCAAGACCAGGACTGACAGACGGAGGTCACCATTGAGCCCAAGCCGGCGTCACCACGAGCCTTTTGCAAGCGAAGACCGCTTTTGTCGGGGATAAGCTATACTAAATTGTGCCCTTTCAAATTGGCCGTTGTTGGCTCCTTCCCGCTCAATATTTGGGGGAGAGGACCAGGGCCTATATAAGTAGAACTAGCCACCACAGTAGGGGCAAGGCGAGCAAGGCGAGCCCAGCCACACACCTGGAGCACAAGAACATCTCAACCTCGGGAGGCTGTTCTTCCCTTGTCTTGTTCATCATCATTGAGGCAATCCATCATCACCACCACATTGGAGTAGGGTATTACACCACAATGGTGGCCAGAACCAGTATAAATCTTGTGTCTTTGTCTTGTGAGTCAAGGTCGAGTTCGTCCATGAGATCTTAGTGAGCTAGGGCATGGATCGGTGAGGGAGTAAATCTTGTAGCGCACCTAGTGTACCTCAAAGGGTTTCTTGCGGAACCCGTGATCCAGATAGGTTGTCATCAGTCACCAAAGAGGGAGATTGTAAGTGCATCTAGTGCCACCCTAATTGGTTTTGGGTATTGGCGACAAACTTGGTTGAGGACTAATGTGTTTGTGAGAATTGCAGGATAACATAGGTAGTAGTCCCTTATCGATTCGGTTTACCTACGGAGATGACCCTAAAAATGTGTGAAGACATTAAAGACAATGGTGGCTCGTGAAGACATTCACTTGAAGACTATGGAGTCGCGAAGACATAGTTGTTTCATAGTTTCCTTTTTCTTCTTTGTTGATTCACTTAGGAACCCTTTGTACTATTAAGTGGTGTCCAAGTGAACAAAGTCAGTGGTGATGTGATGCTCAGCCAAAATCCTATGTCTTGAGCAAAGACAATGAGAGCAAATCTTATCCAATTTTGGATGAGTCGGACTTCTCTTGTAGCCCAAGTAAAGCTGCCACGTGTGTTTTGAAATCCAACCATTGGACCGCGTGTCGGTTCCTTAGTAGCCCGAGGGTCATTTTGGACATATTAGGTCGGGTTGCCTCCTGGCTATAAATAGCCCACCCTCTACACCACAAATTGGTAGTTGCTCAGAGTTAGTGCATGGCTTTTGTCGTTTGAGAGCAAACCACCTCCGAAGCATTTGAGAGAGAGATCCTTGCGAGGACAAAGCCCAAAACACTCGAGCCAAAGACTATTAGAGCATCAGCAGTCATACATCCGTGTGACACGAAGACTTGTTACACTTGAGGGCTGTGAATCCTCCAACCAGTTAGGCGTCGTGTTACGAGCATCCAAGAGTCATTGTGGATCGCCCGGTGGGCCGAAAAGTCTGTGAAGGTTTGGAAGTCTACCTTGAATACTTACGAGTGATTGGGCGATGGTTTGGGTGTCCTTAGCTCAAGAGGAATAAGGTGAAGACAACATCTTAGAGTTAAATCTCAGCTTCCCTAACTAGGCGTATAGTTGTCACAACAAGCTGAACTGGTCTACCAAACCCTTGTCTTCACCAAGCAACTGGTTCTATCCCCCACTTCCCTTTACTTTATAGTTTGTCTTCGTGAATTCATTGCTTGCTTGTCTAATCTGTTTGACTTCACTGAGTGAAGACTATTTACTGTTTAGCTTCATATTGTCTTCCATCTGATCCATACTACCTGAATCTTTGATAGTCTTCATGCTTTCACTACATTTGCTTACTTGACTTTAGCAAGCTTGTCCTAGTGTAGTCTATCTTCCGCTGCATATCAATAGGTTCATTTCTAATGTTCATCTTCAAAGACCTCGTGTTTTGAAGACTTTCATAAAAATGCCTATTCACCCCCTCTAGTCGATAACTAGCACTTTCAACAATCAAGGCGGGATTTTTTCCTCACAAGCGTCTTGATTGTGATGCCGATATTTGAGCTACCATGCCTTGAAGAGGCTCTTGATTGCTTCCAGAAGTTGGGTTGCTCCCGTTTGTCAGCGACAAAAGCTTGCAATGAAGAGCTTCTCCTGCAGTTCTATGCTACTCTTCACATGAGAGGCTACAGCGAGGGATCCGAAGACATGGGTCCTTGAGTGGATGACGGGAGGTGTCCATCATGAAGCCAAAGCTTCGAGGATATCATCGAGCTAACTTCTGCCCACTCTGGTGATGCTGTATGAACCAGGTTATCGGCTATATGAACATGAGCTGTAGAGCATTTTCCGAGCTTAGCGAGCCCAATATGAGTCGGATGCTTTCGGTATGATGAAGCCATTGGCTATTGATGCTGAATATCCCAAGGAGTTCTTTGTCAAAGACCTCGAGTACCTGCCCCACACCATATATCATATTCAGAGGCGTACTATGTGGCCTATCAAGGGATATTCTCCTGACGTGAAGCTTGAAGGCGCTATGAACACATTGGTCCTCTACATCATCAATGGCATCAGGTTCAACACTCAAGATTCCTTCATCCGCCAGTTGGCAGCCTCACGCATTGATCTTTTTGGCCTCAAGTTTTATGCTCCATAGGTTGTCACGGCTGATCAAGCTTCACTCTAGAATTAACTATCAACCTTCATTGGCCATGATCATGTTGTAGTCTTGCTGTAGTCGATATATGTCACATGAAGACATATACCACAGGCTTGCTAAGGAGCCAGTTCGTGAAGACAATGTCACATTTCAGAGCTTCACACAACCCATTGAAGGAGTTCATGTGCCTACTCCTCCTGCTCCTGCTGGTCAACTTCGTCTGCCACATCATGCTAACAACGATTGCAGCAGCCCGTACTTGTGGCTCAAAGGCCTCAGAAGCGTACTCGTGTCCTGAACGACAGAGAGCTGCTTGTATCACTACATCAGAAGCAGGATAGGCATCATGAATGGCTGAAGCGACAGATGTAGAGTCTTCTTGTTGATGTTAATCGCATTTTCAACCTTGCTACCAAGAATTCATTTGTTGCTCATGAAGCACTGTCGGTGATCTGGAAGAGCCTCACCTTTCGTGCTACGAAGGCGATCTTGTGAAGATGGCTTCACAGAATGATTCAAGTTTGACTCTAGGCCTCCACAATCTGCAAGTTGGCGTCCAACTCCCTCTATTGAAGATTCATACTATTCATCTTGGCTCCCCTTTGTGGTTGCTTTCGAGTCATAGATGAAGAGGATGGCCACTTCACCGACAATGGCTTCCTTTGCATCACGATTCTACACTAGGCCCGTCTGCACCACGAACACCAACGTCGACCTGCTGCTCCAACATCTTCACAGCCGAGGGAGCGAGTAGACACTCTATGTCTTCAAACCTTTTGGTCCTTCTTGATAAAAAGGCGGAGAAGCATATGAGTTCATAGTCTTCAAGTGGGTCCATATGGGTGGTTGCTTAATTTTGCTAAGTTCTTACAACTCTCGTTATTGAGACTATTTGGCTTTTGAGTTTGTAACACTTAAACTTGATGGTAAATACGCCACTTTTGCTGCTACCTTGTGATGCGATGATAAATTCCGCATGAAGTCATTACTGCGGATGCCCATTTCTCATTATGCGTGTCATTATCTTCATTATTCTTATGTATGCATGATGAATTGTCTTCATGTGTAGAAGAGGATCTCCACAAAGTAAAACCTGCCATGTGCATTTGCATTTCAAAGCAAACTACTTATATGCACATCTTCAGGGCGAGCCTTTTCAACCTATGAAGACAATGCCCAAGTACTTTAACTTTCACATACTTTTTATCCCCATTGAAAACTTCAACAGGTTTGTCATCAATCACCAAAAGGGGAGATTGTAAGTGCATCTAGTGCCACCCCTAGTTGGTTTTGGAGTATTGGCGACACAATGTGTTGTGAGAATTGCCAAGGATAACACAGTAATAGTCCCTCATTGATTCGGTTTACCTACGGAGATGACCCTAAAAATGTAGAAGACATTGAAGACAATGGTGGTTAAGTCAAGAACATTCACGATGAAGATAATGACTTGTGAAGACATTCACTTGAAGACTATGGAGTGCAAAGACATAGTTTCTTTCATAGTTCTTCTTCTTATTTATTGAGACATAGGAACCACCGTACTGTTAAGTGGGGTCCAAGTGAACAAAGTCAGATGACTAAAGTGATGCTCAACCAAAATCCTATGTATTCGAGCGAAGACAATGAGGGCAAATCTTATCCAAGTTTGGATGAGGCGACTTTTCTTATAGCCCAAAGCCAAGCTGCCGTGTGTGTTTGAAATCCGATCATTGGACACATGTCGGTTCCTTAGTGACCCGGGTCATTTCGGACATATCATGCCGGGTTGCCTCCACGGATATAAATAGCCCACCCCTACACCATAAATTGGTGGTTGCTTTCGGAGATTAGTGCGGCTTTTGTCGTTTGAGATCAACCCACCTCACGAAGCTTTTGAGAGAGAGAGATATCCTTGCGAGGACAAAGCCCAAAACACCCAGTCAAAGAGTGTTAGGCATCTTGAAGTCTTTTCATCGCATGACACGAAGACTTGTTACACTTGAGGTATGCATCCTTGACCCGATTAGGCATCACGTTACGAGGATCAAGAGTCATTTTGGATCGCCCGATGAGCAGGCCCGAAGGTTTGGAAGTCTACCTTGAAGACTTACGAGTGATTAGGCGAGGATTGGGTGTCCCTTATCTCAAGGGAATAAGGTGAAGACACAATCTTAGAGTTCAATCTCGGCCTCCCTAACCCAGACGTACAATTGTCACGACAAGCTGGGCTGGTCTACCAAATCCTTATACGCACCAAACAAGCGGTTCTATCCCTACTTCCTTTACATTTCAGTTTGTCTTCGTGAAGTCATTGCTTGCTTGCCTAATCTAATTGACTTCCTTTGTGTGAAGACTATTATCTGTTTGGCTTCATATTTTCTTCCATTGATCCATACTACCTAGCTGCTATTAGTCTTTGTGCTTTCACTATATTGCTTACTTGACTATGGCTTATCTAGAGTAGTTCATATTCCACTTGCATATCCATATAGGTTCATTCAACAGTTGGTCTTCAAGATGTCATGTTTTAAAGACTTTCACAAAAATTGCCCTATTCACCCCCCTCTAGTCGATAACTAGCACTTTCACCCACAGTTATATCTTCGCTTGCAAGGAAGTGCCTCCTTATCCTACCTAACGATTTAGGACCCACCCGGTCAGAAAGCATATATGTAGCGTTATGCATGCAGTGTGACGTGTACATACATACTGGTCCATCGGTCTCTCTACAACGATGAACCGTGGCCAAGCAAGTGGCGGCACGTGTAGTAGTAGAGCCCCCGACATAGCAGTTTAGGCAGTCCCTTCTAAACCACGTACACATACGTACAACCACATATGTACATACGGGCGGGGTCTCGAACGCCTACTCGCGCATACGTACGGCCAGGGCTCATGTACATGGAGAAAGGCGGTGGGCCAGCGGCAACAGTGTCCTCTTCATCGCCGGCTGACCAACCGGCTGGGTGAAATGGAGAAACTATATGCGTGTTCATAGGAGCCAACCAACTTGGATGGAATAGCCAAAGCGAGGCTGGCGTCACCGTAGAAACGAGAGAAGCGGCCTCACATTTGCGCGCCTCTACGGTTAAGCGAGATCACATTCACGGGAGAAGTGCAGCGTGCCACAAAAGCAGAGAAAGCAGTCTTGTTTGGGCTCTCTGATCTAAATGGGGTCCTATTGATCGGGGCGTGTGGCGTACCGCAAAATGGAGAAACAAACTACTCTTTGAGCACCTCTGACAGTCGAAGCAGGGTCTGTTCATTGGGAGGGTGTGTCGTATTATCGCAAAATGGGACTCCACGACTCTGAGTTCATCCCTTTGTCGACTTCCTCGCGCTTGACCTCCACGAATTCTTGTTCATCCACCGCCCGACTTCCTCCGGCCTCCACACCTTTCTTGTTCATCCACCGCGTCTTCCTCCTGCCTCTACCAGCTACTGTTCATCCAGCCTCCACCGGCTACTGTTCAACCAGCCCTCCACGGGGTCCTGTTCTTCCACCCCAACCGGCTTGGCGGCCTCCTCGATTAGGGTCCTGTTCATCCAGCGGCAACGACCTCTACTACCACGGGGTCTTGTTCATCCAACCCCCAACAACGACGGTCATTGTTCATCAAGAGGCAGGTTCGATCGGCTTCAGTAAGCAACAGTAGTGAAGAAATCGCTCGGGTTCAGTAACGTAGCTAGTGCAATCGCTCGGGTTCAGTAAGCGAACGCCTCGCTCAGGTTCAGTTAGAGCCCAATGCCTACCTCGCACACCTGCAGCATGTCATGCAGAGAGAAACATGCAAACCTCAGGGCATCGCTCGGCCCCAACCACCACCGTAACCGGGAACTCCCCAAAATTTTCCCTGCCCTAAGCTTCTACCACAATTTTTTCCGTCATGGGCCCAAGAATAT
Organism: Aegilops bicornis; assembly: GCA_021605145.1. Taxonomy (NCBI): domain Eukaryota; kingdom Viridiplantae; phylum Streptophyta; class Magnoliopsida; order Poales; family Poaceae; genus Aegilops; species Aegilops bicornis. The sequence goes on from CM038669.1 coordinate 176,885,217, forward strand.
CATGCGGTGTGTCCCCGGCCGCCGGAGATGAAAAAAGCCCATTTTTTGTCATGATTTTTTTGTCATAGAAGTAGGAGCCCACCACATCTATGATGATACATGGTTTTGTCACAATTATCGTCATAGAAGTATCATAACTGTTGGGGATATAACTACTAAGGGTAAACCGCCCAGGAGGGGCCAGTTCACCCTCAACTACATAGAAGCCCGTAAAGACCCAGAAGATGGCGCTTTACTGATGAAGCTTAGAGGCCCAGAGCCCAAAGGCGGATTAGGGCCCATGGTAGTAAACCACCATGATTGTATAACTTGTGTTGTAAGATAGGAAAGGGGAGACCGAGGCGGACACTTGTACGAGCCGACCTCGGGACTCTGTAGACAGGCCGGGCGTCAACCTATGTATATAAAGGGACGACCCGGCGACAGTTTGAGGGCAGAAAAACAACAACTCGAGACCCAGGCAAAGCGTATTGGCTCCCTGGTCGCCGAAACCCAATCAATTCCATCACAACTAGGCGTAGGCTTTACCTTCATCGAAGGGCGAACTAGTATAAAACTCTCGTGTCCCTTGTCGGTTTAACCCCTCCAAGCTAACCCGTCGCGATGGCTCCACGACTAAGTCATTTCAAGAGGACATCGACATGTTAATTCCCACGACAGTTGGCGCCCACCCGTGGGGCTATCGCACCCGATGGTTTCGAGTTCTTGAAGGGCAGCTTTGAAGGACTCAAAAGTGCTGTGATTGTCCAGGATGACCAAGAGTCGTCGCGGCAAGCTCTACATCGACGATGAAGGATGGGGCCCGAGGCCGACTCGATCAATCTGGAATGCCGGGTCCCCTTTGGTGGAATTCATGTCTTCATCGGCAAGATCGGTGAACGGGCCACTGAGCGGACATCTGCACCGACCTCATCGAGATGGCTCAGCGTGCGAGTCTGCCCGGGTTAAGCCCGCCATGAAGCGTCGCGTTAAGTAGGATGTGTCCATGGGATCGGATGCAGAATCGGTGTGTCGAAGGCGAGCGGCAATTTGTTTATTAAACGGCGAGTCATCCACGGTGAAACCAAGTCCCTATACCAAATTCTTGATGGTGTGTTTGAAGGATATTCCGATGTAGCGATGTTCCAGGACCTCCTTGAACTGCCAAGTCGGGTTGTTGTTTACATGGCCGAAACACAGCCCACTTTGCAGTCTTCATCTACAACAACAATGACTTAGGATCGTGACGCGGCGAGAGGCCCGATGCGGCCCAGCTCAAGTTCTCTCGGTTTGATGGATGCTGGGCAGCCTTGTTAACCACAGCGATTACCCGGAGATGCGAGGATCGGCTAATGCGAGATGTTGCGAAGCTGAAGACCAAATAACCACGAGCTAAGGAGGACACGGCAGGTGAGGATGCTAGGATGGCATTTGAAGAAGCGGGCGCTTTGGATGCCGGTCATAAGCGGAATCTGAGCCTGCAATTACGGCTCATGTTGGATCGAAATGCATCAAGCGGCGTAATGTGAAGGAAGTACCGATCGGCGTGTCAGCCGGTCTTGAAGGATTGAATCTCTTTATCTGCCGGGCTGGGATGATGTAATCCGGCGGTACCAAACCGGACCCGGCGCCTAGGGCGGCGCCGGATCAACCACGGATAATGGAACCACACGGGCGAGCGGACAACCCGCGCAATATGTGTCAACACCACCGGGTCACTTTTGAACCCTTTGGATAACATGATTGCTGCGGCATCTGCGCCTGGCAGCTATTAGATGGAGGCGATTCATGGCGGCGATTGAGACACGGCGGGCGGGGATCTTCTTCAAGCGAGGCGTGGTGCGGTGACGAGGCTTATTCCTATAGCGAGATAGAATTCATTCGACCCTCGAAATGCGAGAAAAAAGCTATAGCGGGCACATGGATGAACCCGGAAGTGTCTAGCGGTCGCGTATACCATAATGTCCCTCGAGGACCCAACCCGGCGTCTTGGTGAGATAAATGCTCAAGGCGTGGTGGATCATGGCGAGCATGAAGGGAGGCGCTTTGGCAGCTCAATATGCGAGTCGTTATCAACCCCACCCGGCTCGGCCAATGACATCGATGAACCGAGGCATCGGGCTTGCTTTCGACTCTGAGGAGTCTGGTGCCTCATTACGGCTCTTCGTGTGTCTGTTGCCCAAGGATTTCAAGGGTCCACGTAAGGTGACTAATTACACCTGATCGGCCACACGAGGCGTGGAGTCGAGGAAGTTATGAGATGGCAATGGAGATCTTTGGATGTGGATGAAGAGGCACATGCAAAGTATTTCCGCGATGATGTTGGAAGGGACAGCCCGTGCTTGGTTGAAAAACCTACCGGCCAACTCCATCGAGTCATGGGATCGATTGAAGGCCGGTTTATAGCCAATTTCAAAGACACACGCAAACAGCCTATATCCATTGTGGATCTGGATGCACATGTTCAAGGGAGAATGAGTCAACAACTCATTGGAGTGCGTCGGGTTTGAAGTTTTGCATTAAATCGAGACCGGATTAATCTTGTGGCAAGAAATCATATTATTTGGAAGCGTAATTGCGGTTTTAAGTCACTAAAGATGAAGTTGGGACGGCTCAGCGCCCTTTGCAATGACATGGGAACACTTATGGCAGCCTTGGTCAAATATGCGATTACGATAATACCAAGGATCTGAGTCGATGAGGCGGAGAAGGGAAAGAAGAAACGGCGGTGCAAAAGGACATCACAACCAAGGAGGTCATGGGAATAATTGTAGCGCCAGCGGATAGTTCAGATCTTGTAGCTAACACCAATATGCGGCGTCGTAAAGGTAAAGCCCTTGGTAGCGGTGGAGGGATGAATACTGGGCGGTGTTAAACCAGCCCTGTCCAAAGCATGGGACCAAGGAGGCCCCTTCCACACATCTTTGGAAAGATTGTTACATTATGAAGGAGTTCAAAACCTCTGATCTCTACCAGTATGATCAGGGTCCATTGGGCGGTTCAGGTCCAGGTTTTCTTGGTGGTGGTGGTTCAAACTCTGGATTTCAGAATAATCAGGGCCACCAGAACAACCAAGGTGGTAGTAGCCAACAAAATAATCAGGGGAATCAACAGCAGTCAGGTTATCAAAGTCACCCCAAGCAGTTGAATGGTAGGCAGTATCATGTGTTCACTACTAGCCTGTGCAAGCGCGATCAGAAGCTTCACAGAGGCGATTAATGCTATTGAACGGAAGTACCACGTTATTTGCGGTGGTCAAGGCAGCCATTGTGTGGGCCGAGAGGATCATCCGCCCGGGTTGACAATCCAGGTCAACTAGCTTTGGTGGTAGCACCTGCGGTGGAGGTTACAAGTTTACCAAAGTTACGATGGATGGAGGAAGCGATATCAACATCACGTACTATGAGACTTTTTAAATGCATGGGGTTGTGAACAAGAATCTTAAACCGTCAAACACTTTGTTTTCATGGTGTAGTACCGGGTAAATCGGCATATCCGTTGTCAAGATCGCTTTGGAGGTTGTGTTAGGAGATGAGCATGATTCGAGTGCGAAACATTGACCTTTGAAGTGGTGAAAATCCGAGCCCATATCACGCCTTTGTTTGAATGACGGCTTACGCAAAATTCATGGCGAGGCCTGTTATATCTATTCTACAGCTCAAAATCTTTGGGTCATAAAGGGAACTATCCACGATTACGAAGTGAAAGATCACTTTGGATTGTGAGGAAGGTGAAGCGACCTATCTTTGAGTCGGTTTGTGCTCTGAGGAGGCTGTTGTTTTATAAAGACAATGTTGATCTGGCAGACATGACCCCTCTGAAGAAGCCCATCACTGAACATGACCCAAACCTGACGTTCAAACCGGCTGATGAGACTAAACTTGTTGACTTTGTTCTTGGCGATTCATCCAAACAGTTTAGCATCAACACCAATCTGGATCCGAAATAGGAAAGCGCGCTCATCGAGTTCATCTGTGAGAACCGGGACATTTTGCATGGAAGCCTTGACATTCCGGGTGTCTGGGGAACTTCGGCGAGCACACTCTCAATATTGATCCCAAGTTTAAACCCGGTCAAGCAATTTCTTCGCCCGCTTTAATGAGAAATCGCAAGGCCATTGGTGAAGAGGTAGCCGGCATTTGACAGCTCTTTGGGTTTATCGTTGAAGTATTTCATCCCGAGTGGTTGGCTAATCCGGTGCTCGTTCTTAAGAAAAACGGCACTTGGCGTATGTGTGTGGACTACATAGATTTGAACAAGGCTTGTCCGGCTGATCCTTTCGCTCTCCCGCGTATTGATCAGATTATTGATGCAACGCGGGTTTGTGAGCACAGAGTTTCTTGGATGCTTATTCAAGTTATCATCGATTAAAATGGCGATTAAGGACTAGGAGAAGACAACCTTCATCACTCCCTTTGGAGCCTTACGCTATGTTTCTATGCCCTTTGGGCTCAAAAGTGCCGAGCAACCTATCAGCGTTGTGTGCAAAATTGTCTTCACCGCCTTGATTAGGCGTCAATGTTCATGCCTATGTGGATGACAACGTGGTAAAATCCGGGAAGAAGGAAACCTTGATAGATGACCTCAAGGAGGCGTTTGACAATCTTGAGTTTACAAAATGATGCTCAATCCGGACAAATGCGTTTTGGTGTTAAGCGGAGCCAAGCTCTTGGGTTTTCTTGTGTCCAGCAGAGGTATTGAGGCCAATCCGGAAAAGATCAGCGATCACATCCTTGGCTAAACGAAATGCATCAATGATGTTCGACGTCTGGCGGGTCAAATTGTAGCCCTCGGCGGTTTATCAATGGCCCGTTTTGGGAGAAAGCGATTCCTTTATATCGGATGTTGAAGAATCTGAGATGATTTTATGCAGGTAATTGTGACTAATGCGGCATTTGAGGATTTGAAGCGGCGGTGGCTGAACCCGGGTCCTTCTGCTCCGGTTGATAACGAGCCCTTGTTATTGTATGTGGTTGCCAATGCCCGATGCGGTCGGTGTGGCAATTGTGGTTGGCGTAAGGAGGCTGGAAAGAATATCCGGTTCAGCGGCTAGTTTACTATATCGGTAGTCTTGATCGAGTCAAAACAACGATATCCGCATTGGCGAGAAGCTGGTTTATGGAGTTTTTATGGCAAGTCGGAAACTCAAGCAATACTTTCAAGGCCATCCCATCACATTGGTTAGTTCTGCTCCTTTGGGCGATATAATTTAGAACAAGGAAGCAACTGGCCGGGTTGCAAAGTGGGCAATTGAGCTTGGTCCACATGGATTGAAGTATATGCCTCGAGCGGCCATCAAATCTCGAGGAACTTGTTGAATTCATCAATGATTGGACGAGTTCACGAGGCACGAGGTACAAACCGGGCGGTGCATATTAGACTATTCACTTTGATGGGTCGAGGCAATTGGAAGGCTCGGAAATTTGGAGTTGTCCTTACTTCCCCTCGAGGTGATAAAATTTGTTATGTTCTCCGGCTTAATGTTTCCTTGTACTAACAATGCAGCGAATCTGAGCCTTACTCCCACGGTCTCCGTGTGGCTAAGAAATGAACTTAAGCCGGGTTCCTTTGTTTTGGAGATTACGATCTGGTGGCTCGACAAGTTTACGGTACTTGGGATTCTAAGGATCCACTCATGGTGGCTTATAGGCAGCGAGGTGGATATTGCGGCGAGTCACTTTAAGGGTTGTCGGGTGGAGCACATTGACCGGCGCCTTAAAAATGAAGCGGCCGGATGCTTTAAGCGGCTGGGGTCTCGGCGTAAACCGGTACCACCAATACCTTTTAGATATCTTGCATAACCCGTCACATTAAGTTGCCTACGAGAGGAGGATTTAACTGTCCACGATCCGGAGGCCCAATTGGTAGCAGCTTTACATATCACTCGGATTGGATGATTCCATATTTGGCGTATATGAACGAGGCGAGTTACCGGATGATGAGGTCCTCGCCGAGCGAGATAATCCGGCGGTCCAAGTCCATGGTTATTCACAATGGCGAGTTACACCGTTCACGATGTTTGAGCATATTCAACGTTGTGTTTCTCTGAAGAAGGACAAGAGATTCTCGTGAAATCCATGAAGGGATTGTGGTCACCATCTTGGTTCAAAATCCACGGTGGCTAAAGGCTTTTTCGTCATGGGTTCTATTGGTTGTGACAGCTCATCTTGATCACGGAGGATCTGGTAAGCGATTGTGACACTTGTCCGAAGTTTTCCGCGTCGAGCTCATGTTCGACTCAAGAGCTACGGATGATTCCTATCACTTGGCCGTTTGCCACTTGGGGAAGCTTGATATGGTGGGACCTTTTAAGCGCTCCAAGGATAAGAAGACCCACTGTTGGTGGCGGTTGACAAGTTCACTAAATGGGTTGAAGCGGAGCCGTCGGCCAAGTGTGATGCAGCCACGGTTCAATTTCTCAAAAGATTGTTTTCCGTTTTGGTTTCCACACGGCATCATCACGAGATAATGGCACGAACATTTCTAAAAGGCGAGATGGAGGAGTTTTGTCAGCGAGAGCACATCCGAAGCTTGATGTAGCGTCCGTGGCTCATCCCGATCCAATGGTCGGTGAGAAGGCGAATCAAGAGATCTGAAGGGTATCAAGCCTCGGCTTATGGTTCCTTTGAAGCGAATGACTGGGTTGTTGGGTGGAAGAATTACCATCTATGTTATGGAGTATAAACACCACCCGAACCGATCTCTGGGTTATACACCTTTCTTCATGGTTTCTGAAATTTGGTAGTCCTCCCAAGTGACATTCGTCATGACTCGCCTCGGGTTGCCAATTATGTTGAAAGCGGACAATGAGCAAGCACGCCAAGAGGCGCTGGACACATTAGATGAGAAGCGGGACATGGATTTGGCTCGGTTGGTGGTTTATCAACAAGACTGCGGCGTTATCCACCCGCCGGAGTTAAGAACAAGAACCTTTCAAGAAGGCGACTTAGTGCTTTCCGGGCTCATCGAGGATCGACCGATATGCACAAGTTATCCCCACCTTAGGAAGGACCCTTTGTGGTCGACAAAAATCTACCTAGCGGATCATACTACCTCATTGGCGTTCGAGAAGACTCACGCTTGATTTACGAGGAGAGAGACGGCAGCCATGGAACATAGCTCTCCTTCGGCCTTACTACACTAGAAGCCATAGGCTTTTCTTATGTACATATTTCAACAATGTATATATTATGATCAATATAATAAACCGGCATCCTTGCTATAAGCAGGGTCTCTGCCGGTTTCTTCAAATCTCTTTGTTTACATGGGGGCTTTAGCTGACAAAGCAAAGTACTACCTGTTAAACCGGCTATCATGCCACAAAACAGCTTGGGAGCTTCACACCCAAGGGGCGAGAGTTCTATTGTTAAAAGCATGACTCAAACATAGGCACCCATTGAGCACAGACTCACAAAAGTTACTTAGGGGCTCTTTGTGTAAAGTAACAAAGAGCTTGAAAGGACCCTTGTAATCGGGTGTCGACCCACGGCTTGGAAGCTTTGGTGTATTCACCTAAAACCCGGGTTAACCTGCCTTCATCAAGTAAGCCACTCCTATCCGAGGTAATCTGGCATGACCCTTGAGCGTTTGTGAGTTATTCTCATTTAGACCCTGAACTTGTCAAAGTTAAAGCAGCGATTAGTTAGTTGGAGGCCCATCTTAAAGGCTTTCTAAAATGGTTTAACTTTCAGTGACACAGCAGCCATGAAAAGCCTCGAATTTGGGCACAGCAGCCCTTGAAAAGCCTCGACTACTACGGTTTTTGTTTGCTTTTGCCAAGTTTTTGTTCTTTGGTAATATCATATTAGCCGGTGTTTGTTAACCCGGCAGCTTACAACTACAAGTTGTTAGATCATATTCATGTTAACGGTGTTTTGTTAACTTGGCAGCTTTCAACTATAAGTTGTCGGACCACATTTCTTATCAAGCCGGTGTTTCACAACCAGGTGGCTTTGATTACATATTACGGTATTGATCAAATGGTGTTATTCACAAAGCGGTATGGTTTAAAAAGTTTACACCAACCTTTGCATGGTGGGAGTTATCTATGCTTCTGTTTTGGGTTTTTCACCCTTAATACAAATACAAGTTGGTAAACCAACTAAGTAATTTAATATCACATGTATGATTTATTTCATATTTTTGATTCAGCTTTGGTCATTAGCCAGGCTTTGCATGGGGCATTGTGACCCGTCCGGTGGTAAACCGCCCGGGCAGATTTTTTTTATGCAGACACAGGGATTGCATAATACTACGAAGGTATATAAGCCAGCACTGAAATTATCACGGCGGATCAATAAGTTATATCTCGATTACTGCGATGGCAGCCAGATCCACGATATTTCAACTAGCCTATTACAAAGGCGTTTTAAGGCCCAAAATAAGCGATTGTTTTTACACAAAACACAATATGTGCCTATCAACTCAGTTGCCGAATTAAGATTCATTGTCGGGTTGACAGAAAAAGTTTTCATTCAGGCCAAAATGTCAAGGATGTGTATTTTTTGTAATGGTGAGGCGGCCCATGCCGGAAAACCCAGATCCTTCAAGCATGTTATGGTGTCGTGATGATGATCTTTTTGAAGCCAACTATCAGTTCGCTAGGGGCTATGCGGCCCAGAACAAGAAGGACTATGGGATTGACTTCAATCCAGGTCCAACTGAACCAAGGCTTGGTGGCACATGCCAGGCTGAAGCCAATCTAGTTGGCCCCTTCCATGATTTTGCTGCATATCTGGCGCACTGTGCTGAACAATGAGCAAGTGTTAAAGCTGCTCAAGAGGGGGACCATCAAACTGTTGCTCCACAGGTCCACCTGAAGCCCGTCAAGAAGTCAAAGGCTTTAAAAGCTACTTCTGCAACAAAAGCTTCAAGAGTGAGGCCACTAAAAGTTGCACCTCCTGAATCTAGTGTGCATTCAAAAGATTTGTCTTGGACCTCTCCGAAGACAAAGGACACTGTTGGTCGTGCCCCTCATCCAACCAGAATTATGCGAGATGATGGTGACATCATTGATCTATCGAGCGATGAAGATCTTGATGATGATGCATTGGAGCTGCTAATCAAGAACAAGCAGGAAGAGGATGATATATTCAAGAACTTGCCTCTGTTTGATGCTAACATTCTGAATAATATCAATCATGAGAGGTTTGAAAATCACTATCTATCTCTTGAAGATCATGACTGCCCATTGGCTTTAGCGTTACCTTTCAAGGTTTCATTAAGCGAGAGAACTTGCTATTCTTGGAGAAAGTGATTGAGTAGAAAAATAAGATTGATCATGAGAAGGCAGGTCTTGAAGAAACATGTGGCCAAGCTCAGCGCCCTTGACATTGAGAAGTTCAAGTTGATGATGACTGACCTGAAAGCTGGATTCCACGGGCGTCGTAATGAAGCTAAAGGCTCACGTGAGCGCCTAAAGTCCTATGCTGAAAAATGTGTTCAGGTTCACAATTAGGCTTTGAAGAGAAATGCACTTGGTTGCCCTAGCATTGACCCCAAGCATGCACCAAAAAATAAGAAGAAGGAAGTCATACCCCAAGCCGAGGCTTCTCAGCAAGAAGTGCTGAAGTTGTCTTCCCTCCTAGCTTCTTTGCTTCAAAGCCATCCGCTCTATCTGTTATACGAAAGGAAGAAGACCAAGCAAGCTGAAGCCAAAGCCAAGAAGCATAAACACCAAGAAGCTTCTGATGCCCCTTCTTCACAGAAGCGGTAGAAGACAAAGTCATCAAAGGCTTTGTGTAGGGTAAAAGCACCAACCTCTTCATCTGCTCCTCAGGAGCCACTGCTTGTGAAGCCCATCTCAATTGCTCTGCTTGCATCTTCAAATCAAGAGAGAAGAATGGCCGTGCATGAACCTGCTCCCACAGAGGCTCATGTCACTGAAGATATTCCATCCACCAGAGCCCCATCGTGGTTGAAGACATTAGTCACAAATACAATGTGGAAAAAGAAGATGATGAAGTCCTTCCTCGGCTCACCTAGAACCCGGTATCGCATGTTCCTCTGAGTAGTGAAACCATAAGCATTGGTGGTCCCATGACACTAATTGCTCAAGATGAATTCTGGGAAGAGCAACACCCCAACTCCCCCCTGCATGAAGTGATCCCGCGTACACCACCAACTCAGGTGACTACTCCAGTGCTTGAGACCCCCCAAGACATACCTGAAGACATGGAGAAGACAACGCCATCTCCTCAAGCATCGCTTTGCATTCCACGAGGCCGCCAAAGGCCCAAGGACCTCTGTCTCCATGTCGGTATCCCTAAAGAGGATGTGCAACCCACAAGCTTCGATGCTTACGTGAAGTGTTTCCTGAAGCCATCCCTTCAAATACTGCCTAAGAGTCTAAAGCTAAACAGACTGAAGACATTCCGGCTGCATCAGCTGATAAGACTGAAGATGAACATGTTGTGATTCATGCTGTTGACAATGTTGTACCTGAAGTCAATGTTGCATCTGACCCGCTTTTGCTTGAAGCCTCTTGCTCTTGTTGCCCGCTATTTGAAGCCGATGATGACATCATGGCTGAAGTCAATTTGAAGATTGAAGCCAATACCACCCTTTGAAGCCGATCGACCATCCACCTCGATGTTCTTCTTTGCAGCACCTATTCTGCATACCATGGTGAGGGCTTTCAATCGTGAAGGAGAACTAGTCAGTGTCAAATAGCCCATTCTTACACCTCTAGAAGTGCATGGACCTTTGTATTAGTACCTATTGGGGAACGTAGCAATTCAAAAAATTCCTACAATCACACAAGAACTATCTAGGAGATGCATAGAAAGCAGGGCGGAAGAGTGTGTCCACGTACCCTCGTAGACCAAAAGCGGAAGCATTATGTTACTTAGCGGTTGATGTAGTCCAACGTCTTCATGATCCAACCGATCCAAGTACCGAGCGTACAACACCTCCGTATTGACTGCGTTCAGCTCGATGGCGTCCCTCGAGCTCTTGATCTAGTAGAGGTCGAGGCGAGTTACATCGACCTGACAGCGTGGCGGCGGTGATGGTGATATGATCAGCGCGAGGCTTCGCCTCGGCCTTGCGGCGCTATGATCGGAGGAGTAAAGCTGTGGAGGGCACCGCTGCGGCTAGAAACAAGCGATGTGTCTTTGGGGTGCCCCATGCCCGCGTATATAAAGGAGGGAGAGAGGCTGGCGGCCGGAGAGCACGCCATGGGGGGAGTCCTACTTGGACTCCTAGTCCAAGTAGGATTCGCCCCCCCCCCTTTCCTTTCTTCCACCGGAGGAAAAGGAAGGAGAGGGATAGGGAAAGGGAAAGGGAAGGGGGAGCCGCCCCCTCCTCCTTGTCCTATTCGGACTCCCTAGGAGGGGGCGCGCGGCCACCCCCTACGGGCCTCCCTCTCTCTCCCTTAGGCCCATGTTGGCCCAACACTTCCCACAGGGGTTCATTAACCCCTCGATACTCCATGAAAATACCCGAATCACTCGGAACCATTCTGATGTCCGAATATAACCTTCCAATATATGAATCTTTACATCTCAACTATTTCTAGACTCCTTGTCATGTCCGTGATATCATCCGGGACTACGAACAAACCGGTCACCAAAACACACAACTCATAATACAAATCGTCATCGAGCGCTAAGCGTCACGGACCCTATGGGTTCGAGAACTATGTAGACATGGCCGAGACACATCTCCGGTCAATAACCAATAACGAAACACGGATGCTCATATTGGCTCCTACATATTCTCACGAAGATCTTTATCGGTCGAACCGCATAACAACATCGTCATTCCCTTTGTCATCGGTATGTTACTTGCGAGATTCGATCGTCGGTATCATCATACCTAGTTCAATCTAGATTACCGACAAGTCTCTTTACTAGATTCGATAATGCATCATCTCGTAACTAACTCATTAGTCACATTGCTTGCAAGGCTTATAGTGATGTGCATTGCTTGAGAAGGGCTCGAGAGATACCTCTCCGATACGAGTGACAAATCCTAATCTTGATCTGTACCAACCCAACAAACACCTTTGGAGACACTTGTAGAGCATCTTTATAATCACCCGATTCACGTTGTGATGTTTGATAGCACACAAGGTGTTCCTCGGTATTCGGGAGTTGCATAATCTCATAGTCAGAGGAATATGTATAAGTCATGAAGAAAGCAATAGCAATAAAACTAAATGATCATTATGCTAAGCTAACGGATGGGTGTTGTCCATCACATCATTCTCTAATGATGTGATCCCGTTCATCAAATGACAACACATGTCTATGGTGAGGAAACTTAACCATCTTTGATTTAATGAGCTAGTCAAGTAGAGGCATACTAGGGACACTCTGTTTTGTCTATGTATTCACACATGTACTAAAGTTTCCGGTTAATAAAATTCTAGCATGAATAATAAACATTTATCATGATATAAATAAATATAAATAACAACTTTATTATTGCCTCTAGGGCATATTTCCTTGATCTCCCACTTGCACTAGAGTCAATAATCTAGATTACATAGTAATGATTCTAACACCCATGGAGTCTTGGTGCTGATCATGTTTTGCTCGTGGAAGAGGCTTAGTCAAAGGGTCTGCAACATTCAAATCCATATGTATTTTGCAAATCTCTATGTCTCTCTCCTTGACTTGATCGCGGATGGAATTGAAGCGTCTCTTGATGTGTTTGGTTCTCTTGTGAAATTTGGATTCCTTTGCCAAGGCTATTGCTCCAGTATTGTCACAAAAGATTTTCATTGGACCCGATGCACTAGGTATTACACCTAGATCGGATATGAACTCCTTCATCCAGACTCCTTCATTTGCTGCTTCCGAAGTAGCTATGTACTCCGCTTCACACGTAGATCCCACCATGACGCTCTGCTTGGAACTGCACCAACTGACAGCTCCACCATTCAATATAAACACGCATCTGGTTTGCAACTTAGAGTCACCCGGATCAGTGTCAAAGCTTGCATCGACATAACCATTTACGGCGATCTCTTTGTCACCTCCATTAATGAGAAACATATCCTTAGTCCTTTTACGGTATTTCAGGATGTTCTTGACCGTTGTCCGATGATCCACTCCTAGATTACTTTGGTACCTCCACCACTAAACTTGTAGCAAGGCACACATCAGCTACGGTACCTGACATTGCATACATGATAGAACCTATGGCTGAGGCATAAGGAATGACTTTCATTTTTCTCTATCTTCTGCGGTGGTGGGGAATTGAGTCGACTCAACTTCACACCTTGTAACCTGAGACAAGAACCCTTTCTTTGGTGATCCATTTTGAACTTCTTCAAAACTTTATCAAGGTATGTGCTTTGTGAAAGTCCAATTAAGCGTCTTGATCTATAGATCTTGATGCCCAATATATAAGCGACTTCACGAGGTCTTTCATTGAAAAATTCTTATTCAAGTATCCTTTTATGCTATCGAGAAATTCTATATCATTTCCAATCAATAATATGTCATCCACATATAATATCGAAATACTCTGAGATCTCTCACTCACTTTCTTGTAAATCTGAGGCTTCTCCAAAAGTGCATATAAAACCATATCTTTGATCACACTATCAAAGCGTATATTCTAACTCGAGATGTTTGCACCAGTCCATAAATGGATCATTTGGAGCTTGGACACTCTATTAGCACCTTTAGGATCGACAAAACCTTCTGGTTGCATCATATACAACTCTTCTTTAAGATATCCATTAAGGAATGCAGTTTTGACATCCATTTGCCAAATTTCATAATCATAAAATGCATCAATTGCTAACATGATTTGGACAGACTTAAGCATCGCTATGGGTGAGAAGGTCTCATCATAGTCAACTCCTTGAACTTGTTGAAAACCTTTCGCAACAAATCGAGCTTTGTGAAGCGATAACATTACCGTCGGCGTCGGTCTTCTTCTTGAAGATCCATTTATTCTCTATGGCTTGCCAATCGTCCGGGCAAGTCAACCAAAGTCCACACTTTGTTCTCATACATGGATCCCATCTCGGATTTCATGGCCTCAAGCCATTTAGTGGAACCTAGGCTCATCATAGCTTCCTCATAGTTCGTAGGTTCGTCATGGTCTAGTAACATGACTTCCAGAACAGGATTACCGTACCACTCTGGTGCGAGCGTGCTGGTTGACCCTACGAGGTTCGATAGTAACTTGATCTAAAGTTTCATGATCATCATCATTAGCTTCCTCGCTAATTGGTGTAGTAATCAACTGGGAACTGATTTACGTGATGAACTACTTTCCAATTAGGGAGAAGGTATAATTACCTCATCAAGTTCTACTTTCCTCCCACTCACTTCTTTGAGAGAAACTCCTTCTCTAGAAAGGATCCAATCTTAACAGCGAATATCTTGCCCTCGGATGCATGATAGAAGGTGTACCCAATAGTCTCCTTTGAGTATCCTATGAAGATGCATTTCTTGATTTGGGTTCGAGCTTATCGAGGTTGAAGCTTTTTCACATAAGCATCGCAGCCCCAAACTTTAAAGCAGCGACTTAGGTTTCTTGCTAAACCACAATTCATATGGTGTCGTCTCCAGCAGTTTAGATGGTGCTCTATTTAGCGTGAATGCAGCCGTCTCTAAAGCATAACCCCAAAAGCGATAGTGGTAAATCGGTAAGGGACATCATAGATCGCACCATATCTAATAAAATGCGATTCTGACGTTCGGACACACCATTACGTTGTCTTTGTTCCACGTGGCGTGAGTTCTTGAAACTACTCCACATTGTTTCAAATGAAGACCAAACTCATAACTCAAATATTCTCCTCCACGATCAGATTGTAGAAACTTTATTATCTTGTTACAATGATTTTCCACTTCACTCTGAAATTCTTTGAACTTTTCAAATGTTTCAGACTTGTGTTTCATTAAGTAGATATACCCATATCTGCTCAAATCATCTATGAAGGTCGGAAAATACTTGATACCCTTGTGAGCCTCAACACTCATTGGACATTTGTCGGCGTTAAGAGCAGGGGTCCCCAGACTTGCACTGCCTGCGGCCCAGCGTGGCTCAAAGGAGGCCCAGGACAGCCCATCTTCATCAGCGCAAGCTCAAGACCCTCGCGAGGCCAAGCCTCATGAGGCGGGGACGACCGAGGAGCTTCCTCGGGCCTGACCTCGTCGGGCTGGCTCATGAGGAGGCGGAGAGTTCAAGGCAGGGTACCTCGCGAGGTGCCCGTGATGCAAGCCATAGCGACCAAGGCGCCCGATCGAGGCGCCCGGCCGTCTGGCGTCCTCCTTTCCTCTTTGGTGCAAAGGGAGCAAGCGCGGCGAGAGCATCAAGCAAAGGCATCCGTTTGGTGCAACAAGACCAAGACCAGCCCCAGCGGCTGGAAGGGAGTCATCGTGGAGCCCAAGCGAGGCGTCATCACGAGCCTTTGGCGGCGAGGACCAACTTTAGTCGGGATAAGTGTACCCATTGTTCCCCTTCAAAATGGCCAACTGTTGGCGCCCTTCCGGTCAATATTTGGGAAGAGGCCGGGGCCTTCGTCTATATAAGTAGAGCTAGCCACCATAGTAGGGAGCGGAGAAAGAAGGAGAAGGATCCGACATTTGGAATCGAGAGAGAGAGAGATAGAGACCCGATCCTCAAGCTAGGCGGCGGGACACCATAGCGATTCATCACACCCACCAGAAACGAGACCCTCATGAGGCTGTTCTTCCTGTGTGTTCCTCAATAGCCCAGAGGCAATCCACCACGCCACAAACTAGGTAGGGTATTACACCTAGCGGTGGCCCGAACTAGTATAAATCTCGTGTCTCTTGTCTTTGTTCTTGCTAGTAGTTTAGGTCCCTGCGATTGGCCGAGTGCGAGGCGGTGGAGGAATTGGATCTCATGCGCACCCGAGTTGAACCTTAAGGGTCTGCGGAACCCGAAATCCGACATTTAGTGCGCCCGGGTAGGAGTCTTGCGGGAATCCGCCTTCTGCCACCTCGTGTCCCGTCGCATCGTCATCACCATGTCCAGCGACCAAGCGGGCAACCCAGATCCTTAGGCGGCGTGGCCCGCCCACATGAGCTCGCTTCGCCTCGGGCGACCCGTGCCCAGGCAGCTCGCGGTCCATGGCGCTGCGAGCAGCAGGCGGCAGCGAACGAGCCGGCAGCTCTCATGCCGCGGCGCGTGATCGGCAAGGGCCTCCAATCACGCGCGACCACATCACGTACACCAGCAGGGGCCGAAGCGAACTTCGAGAGTCGCGCTCACGGTGGCGAGAGCTCTTTGAAGTGCGAGCTCTTGGAAGCGGCCGTGGCGTCTTCTTTGGGCGAGTGGCGGAGCTCTGAAGCCGCCGCCTCGAGACTCACCCCTTCAGCACCGGCTTCCGCCTCGGGCGAGGCTGCCCGCCTGAGGGCTCCACGCCGCCCGCGAGCTCAAGGCTACTCCAACACCGGCCCGAAGGCTGTCGGTAGCCGGGCAGCGGCGAGGTTGCCCCGCCCCGGCCAGCGGAGAAGAAAGGACTCGGCGTAACTCACGGTCTGGCGGGCAGCCGCGCCACCACCAGCTGGGCGCATCAGCGAGCAGCAAAGGCACGCTCAGCACTCTGGCGTGGCCTTGGGATAGCGGCGCGGAAGAATCGTGCCCCACATGATGGACCAAGGGCACCCGCATGAGGAGAACAAGACTCGCTCCTCAGCCCAAAATTTGGGGGATGAGGCGCCGAAGCAGCAGCTCTTCCGGGGAGCCTCGAGATGGTCCCACTTGGTCACGCAGGGAGCTACGATTATCGGGTACCGCTACTTCCTCAAGAGCAAACATCGCTAACCATAGGTGGCGGGAGTGCAGTGCGCCACGAAGAGCAGGCTGCCCGCTCCATGATCTCCTACCCCTCGGGAGGCGCGAGGCTCTTGGGAGAAGCGGCGAATCCGACATCACCACCATGGCGTTGAACAAAGGCGTTCTCGGGAGGTAGGCCCTCTGCTTTGGGGAGGTGCCTCGGGGCCTGCCCTGGCGGAGGACCCGTGGTCGTCGAGAGAACGTGGCGACCGCTCTACCCCACCGGCGGCGTCACAGTTTCCGGTCGTCGTTGGTGGCACTAGAAATGTGGCGCAAAGGCGGGGCCCTCGTCTGGCGATATGAAGCAAGGCAGTACACATGAAGAAGGCCCGGTGCACTGTGGCTTCGCCATACTGTGACACTCTCATGTAATAATGAGTGGGGCTGTACCGCCCGGAGTCTCGAGGGTGCGGCCTCGAGCCACAGGGCTCCCTCCCATGTGGCAGCACTTATCTCATTTGGTGAGAAAGGCGTCCAAGACTAGACTAGGTGTCGGACAGCGGCTTTTCTTCTGCTTTCTTTGCCTTCCATTTGGTTGTCGCTTTCCCCATTTGGATTTACATTGGATTCGAATTTGAGATTTGCGTGTGTTAGGGAAGGGTGCTTAGTCTCGTTCGAGCAAATCTCTCGCGTTTGGTTACAACCGCCTCAGCTGCCTCCCCTCGCGAGCCCCTCGCGAGCCGGAGCAAACCAAGCTTGCGCCTGACCCGGCCTGTCGCCCGCCCGCGTCCTCTCCGGGAGGGTTTTTACTGCAGGTCCTGCGGATTCGATCGATGAACACTCAGATCGCCTCGGCCTCCCACAGGCTATCTCGGGGCTCACTCTGAAACAAGGTAAACCATCCAACTAGCGCATTAAACAGCCAACCACTTGGCGGCGGGCGTATGGGCAATGTAACACACTGCTGTCTGGAGAATACAAGTTTTACATGAGGGCTCCCCCTCCCAAAATGCTCTCACCTCCATCGAGGCCAAAACACGAGTTCTATTCATGCGGGGTAATGGAGCAGAGACAATACATGATCGATCGGATAAATCCCCCAATGCATCCTTAGGAGCACCTCCCGAGCCGTTCTTTGGCGTCGCTGGCCTCGCCGTCATTTGTCTGCGTGATCGTCGGCGGCGTCTGGGCGTTCTACGCCGCCCTCGCCATCGGCCCACGACCACGCCGTCGTCGTCCGAAGCGAAAGGCGGGGCGAGGGCATCTATGTTGTCTTCCACCCGGTCGCTTCGTCGCCCGGGCGGCACTGAGGCTGAGGCGATAACTGCGTCAAAATCGAAGTGGGGTCCATGTCCGGGAGATGGCTGAAGAACCGAGAAAGCGGCGCCCGGCAGCGCAGCTCCTCTCCTCCACCAACTGTTGGCCACGACCGACCCGCGCCTCCGGCCAGCGCCACCACGTCGATGAAAGCTGGAGGTTGCCAACGTAGTTAACCGCGTGTGGCGCACCTACTGCCGCCTCGCAGATATTATCCAAGGCTGCGTTAGCTCTTTCCCGGAGCGTGGCGAGCATAGGACCGTGCTCATGCTCCAGGGTTCGCTGCTGACGCATCTCATCCACGTTCTGGCGCGCGACGGCCTCGGCCTCCTCCACCCGTTGGTGAAGAAGGAGCGCCTCGGCCTGAGAGGTGGTGGACTCCCTCTGCGCCACCTCAAGGCGGACGAAAACGCTCCGGCCCACCGCGTCGCCTCCTCGGCTTGGCCCTCAAGGCAGCGATCCTGCCCTTAGCCTCGGCCTTGATCAGCCCCACCGCTCCTCAAACTTCGCGCTCGAGGCTCGGCCGCGCCGCCTCACTCGGCGTCCAGAGCCTCCTCCGGGGCCTTGGGCTTCCCGTCTGATGACCTCATCCTCTACCCGCGTCACCAAGCGCTCCCTCGTCTCCAAGCGCTTCGTACTACAGCAGCGTTCGGCGGCTTCAGCGTCGGCGCCTCCTCACGCTTCTGGCTGGCCACCTTCATCGGCGCAAAAAGGCTGCCTCGCGCAGCTCACTTGCTCCTCAGCGAAGTGACAGGGCCAGGAGCTCCCGTGCCCGCTCCTCCGCCGCCTCTCGCGCTTGTTAGCTGCCGGGCCTCCTCGGCGGCCCAGAAACGGAGCCCTCCCGAGAGGCTGCCAGTGACATGTGGCCTCTTCATCATCAAGATCGCGGCGGCGCGCAGAAGCAGCGCCCTCGGCTCGCGCCTCTCTGCGGCGGCGCGGGCCCTCGGCCTCAAAGCGCGCATCTTCGTCGACAAGCTCTTCACCAAGAAGGCTCACCGCGTCGGCCGCCCTTGAAGAAATCCTTGGCGAAGGCGCGGCGCTCCCAGGCAGCCTTCGCGCGTCCTCCACCATCAACCGCCCGGTGGCGAAACAGCAGATCAACACTCCCCTCCGGCGGTGAGGGTGGCACCCTCGCGGCGGCCGGTAGCTGCGCCAGCCCGGCCTGGAGCCAGCCCATCCCCAAGCGAGGCGCGAGCGCCTCAGCCAATCGCCGTCCACGACCGGGCGAGAAGCCTGGCGAGCTAGCTATGCCAGGAAGGCTCGCGAGGAAGGATCGCCCTAGCGCAGAACCTGACAGCGCCAGGGACAGCTCACGTCGCGGTCGCCCTCACCACAAGGGCTCCACTTGCTTGGGGCACTCGAGGAGGGAGGGCGAAGCCGGGAGGGCGGCTCCTCACCCGTCTCCGTGAGCTCGGCGGGAAGGAGCCTCTGAGGCAGGATCGATCTGAGCAGCGAAGAATCGGGAGCTGGAGAAGGAGAAGGCTTACTCATCGGTGGCGAAGTACTTCCCTCACGCTTGAGGCGACAAGGGTAATCATCGCCCGGGCCTCCCTTCTCTTAGGAGGGCCTCGAAGTTCCTGTGAGCTTGACCCAAGATCTGGCGCGAGGATCAGCCTGCGGCGGCGGAGAAGCATCAAAGGCGGCTTGCGTCGGGCGTCTGCCTACTTGTGCTAGTCGCCTCACCAAGAGAAGCGGCGGGGGCCTCGGGGTCTCCATCCACAGGCGGCTGCGGCTGCCTGCCGCCCTCGGCCCAGCGGCATGAGCCTCGGGCTGCCCCCTCACGAGCATCGCCCGCAGCTGTCACCCGGCGAGGTCCCTTGACCTCTGGCGGCTCGTGCCTCCTGCTCCGCCACTTGAGGAGGGAGCCGCCTTGGCCAAGCTGGAAGAAATTTGTCACCACTGCTGGATTCTCGCGAGGCCCACAGAGACCCGGTGCGCAGCCCCATTCATCGAAGATGAGCATCTGGTTCACCAAATCACCCTGTTCCGGCGGAGTGCAGCAAAAGGCCCCTTCATGCGGATGCCACGAGTTAGGATCGCTTGATCGGGACCGGGAGCACTTTCCTTAGCGCTTGAGCGTCAGGTCTTCTTCCTGGAGCCTCATACGATCGCCCGGGCCAGCTGAAGGCCCACATCCGGTGGGAATGGGCGTTGGAGAGAACAATCTGGCGCGCGCATGGGAACTCCTTCACCACCTTGGGTCTTTGTCGCGACAAGCGACCTCGAGGAGCAATGGCGGCCCGGACAAAAGATGGTAGGGGCTCGAAAGTGTCTCAGCCCGGCTGAATTGGGGACAGCGGCGAGGTTAGCTCAGATGGCGAGGCTGGGCACCCCACATCCACGTCTGACCACCTCTCGCGGAACTCGACCACAGGCGGAGGCAAGCTGAAGTCAATCCACGAGGCCGCTATCTCGAGGCGGCGGCAAGCTCACGCATGCCGAGCATTGAGTGGGGTCGACAAAGTAGCGAGAGAGAAGAAGTGGCGCGACAAGGCAACCAAGGAAGGATGCCCATCATTGCCTCCAAGCGAAGGTGAAGACCGAGAGGAGAGTAATGGACTCGGGACCCGGATGCATCATGTGGATCTGATGGTGGGAAAGCACGGCATTGAAGAAATCGGAGAAGGGGAACCGGTCCGCCCGAGGCGTCGGTAATACCGGACCTCGGTGACTATCACTGTCGATGGAGAAGTGGGGCGAGGCCAAGCCGTCGTCCTCCGCATTCATTGAAGGAGGTAGCGAGGCGAGCTAACCTTGCCCAAGCCCTCTAGATTGAGTATGATCGACCCGATCGGCAGCCGGAGGCCGCCCGGCGGCGAAAGCGGCGGAGGCATAGGTTTCTTCCCTTTCCCCTTCTTCTTCGTCCAGACCATGGCGATTGAAAGGGGAGGGAGATTCGGATTAGATTGAAAATGGAAGCTGGAGTTCGAGAGAGGAAAAGGCAGGAGGCGCTGGCCGAGAGAGGAGATCGGATGTGTCTGCGGCGTGTCCGCCTAGCAAGGCACGAAATAAGGAGGCGTGGGGAGCAGTGCATACGTCCAATCAACCACCAGCGTCGCCCAAGGCCGCAGGCTGTTAGGGCCCATGACGTTCGCCTTGCCCTTCGCCTCACTACTCGGCCAAGTTCGAGGCGCGCCATGGGCCGAGGCTGCTGTCGGCGTTACAGGAGCAGGGTCCCAGACTTGCACTGCGGCCAGCGTGGCTCAAAGGAGGCCCAGGACAACCCATCTTCATCAGCATAAGCTCAAGACCCTCCACGAGGCCAAGCCTCATGAGGCGGGCGACCAGGAGCTTCCTCGAGCCGCGGCCTCGTCGGAGGCAGCTCATGAGGAGGCGGAGAGTTCAAGGCGGTACCTCGCGAGGTGCCGTGGCATAAAGCCATGACGACCAAGAGGCGCCCGATCGAGGCGCCCGGCCGTCTGGCGTCCTCCTTTCCTCTTTGGTGCAAAGGGAGCAAGCGCGGCGAGAGCATCAAGCAAAGGCATCGTTTGATTGCAACAAGACCAAGACCAGCCCCAGCGGTGGAAGAGTCATCGTGGAGCCCAAGCGAGCGTCATCACGGAGCCTTTGGCGGCGAGGACCAACTTTAGTCAGGATAAGTGTACCCGCTGTTCCCCTTCAAAATGGCCAACTGTTGGCGCCCTTCCCGCTCAATATTTGGGAAGAGGCCCAGGGCCTTCGTCTATATAAGTAGAGCTAGCCACCATAGTAGGGGAACGGAGAAGAAGGGAGAAGGATCCGACATTTGGAATCCAGAGAGAGATAGAGACCCGATCCTCAAGCTAGAAGCGGCAGGACACCATAGCGATTCATCACACCCACCAAGAACAGACCCTCGTTCTTCCCTGTATTGTTCCTCAATAGCCCCAGAGGCAATCCACCACGCCACAAACTAGAGTAGGGTATTACACCACAACGGTGGCCCGAACTAGTATAAATCTCGTGTGTCTTGTGTTGTTCTTGCTAGTAGTTTAGGTCCCTGCGATTCGGCGAGTGCGAGGCGGTGGAGGTTGGATCTCAGCAGCACCCTAGAGTTCGAACCTTAAGGGTCTGCCGGAACCCAAAATCCAACAACCGCATACACCAGTATGTATTATTTCCAAGAAGTCGGTTGCTCGCTCCATTGTTAGGAGAAGCAGTTCTTAGTCATCTTGCCCATGAGGCATGGTTACATAAGCATCAAGTGATTCCAAAAGTCCATCAGCATGGAGTTTCTTCATGCGCTTTACACCAATATGACCTAAACAGCAGTGCCACAAATAAGTTGCAATATCATTATTAACTTTGCATCTTTTGGCTTAAATATTATGAATATGTGTATCACTATAATCGAGATTCAACAAAAATAGACCACTCATCAAGGGTGCATGACCATAAAAGATATTACTCACATAAATAGAACAACCATTATTCTACGATTTAAATGAATAATTGTCTCGCATCAAACAAGATCAAGATATAATGTTCACGCTCATGGCGGCACTAAATAACAATTATTCGGGTCTAAAACTAATCCCGACGGTAGATGTAGAGGTAGCGTGCTGACGGCGATCACATCAACTTTGGAACCATTTCTGACGCGCATCGTTACCTCGTCCTTAGCCAATCTTCGTTCAATCCGTAGCCCCTGTTTAGAGTTGCAAATATGAGCAACAGAACCAGTATCAAATACCCAGGCGCTACTACGAGCATTAGTAAGGTACACATCAATAACATGTATACCAAATATACCTTTCACTTTGCCATCCTTCTTATCCGCCAAATACTTGGGGCAGTTCCGCTTCTAGTGACCAGTCCCTTTGCAGTAGAAGCACAGTTTCAGGCTTAGGTCCAGACTTGGGCTTCTTCCCTTGAGCAACAACTTGCTTGCTGTTCTTTTTGAAGTTCCCCTTCTTCCCTTTGCCCTTTTTCTTGAAACTAGTTGTCTTGTTAACCATCAACACTTGATGCTCCTTCTTGATTTCTACCTCTGCAGTCTTTAGCATCGCGAAGAGCTCAGGAATTGTCTTTTCCATCCCTTGCATATTATAGTTCATCATGAAGCCTTTATAGCTTGGTGGCGGTGATTGAAGAACTACATCGATGACACTATCATCAGGAAGATTAACTCCTAGCTGAGTCAAGTGGTTATGATACCAAGACATTTTGAGTATATGTTCACTGACAGAACTATTCTCCTCCATCTTGCAGCTATAGAACTTGTTGGAGACTTCATATCTCTCAACTCGGGAATTTGCTTGAAATATTAACTTCAACTCATGGAACATCTCATATGCTCCATGGCGTTCAAAACGTCTTTGAATTCTTGATTCTAAGCCGTAAAGCATGGCATACTGAACTTTTGAGTAGTCATCAGCTTTGCTCTACCAGACGTTCATAACGTCCGGAGTTGCTCCTAGAGTGGGCCTTGCACCTAGCGGTGCTTCGGGGCGTAATTCTTACGTGCGGCAATGAGGATAATCCTCAAGTTACGGACCCAGTCCGTGTAGTTGCTACCATCGTCTTTCAACTTAGCTTTCTCTAGGAACGCATTAAAATTCAAGGGAACGGTAGCCCGGGCCATTGATCTACAATAACTTAGACATGCAAAAACTATCAGGTGCCAAGTTCATGATAAATTAAGGTTCAATTAATCATATTACTTAAGAACTCCCACTTAGATAGACATCCCTCTAGTCATCTAAATGATCATGCGATCCATATCAAATAAAACATGTCTGATCATCACTTTAGATGTAGTAGTTTTCAATGGTCAAAATCTCTATGTTGAACATATCTACTATATGATTCACGTTCGACCTTTCGGTCTCAGTGTTCCGAGGCCATATCTGCATATGCTAGGCTCGTCAAGTTTAACCCGAGTATTCTGCACGTGCAAAACTGGCTTTCACCAGTTGTATGTGAATGTAGAGCTTATCACACCCGATCATCACGTGGTGTCTCGGCACGACGAAGCTGTAACAGCAGTGCATACTCGGGAGAATACTTGTACCTTGAAATTTAGTGAGGATCATCTTATAATGCTACCGCCGTACTAAGCAAAATAAGATGCATAAAGGATAAACATCACATGCAATCAAAATATGTGACATGATATGGCCATCATCATCTTGTGCCTTTGATCTCCATCTCCAAAGCACCGTAATGATCTCCATCGTCATCGACTTGACACCTTGATCTCCATCGTAGCATCGTTGTCGTCTCGCCAACTACTACGACTATCGCTACCGCTTAGTGATAAAGTAAAGCAATTACATGGCGATTGCATTTCATACAATAAAGCGACAACCATAAGGCTCACTGCCGATTGCGATAACTTCTACAAAACATGATCATCTCATACAACAATTTATATCTCATCACGTCTTGACCATATCACATCACAACATGCCTGCTGAAACAAGTTAGGCGTCCTCTACTTTGTTATTGCAAGTTTTACGTGGCTACTACGCATTTCTAGCAAGAACCATTCTTACCTACACATCAAAACCACAATGATTTTTCGTCAAGTGTGTTGTTTTAACCTTCAACAAGGACCGACCGTAGTTAAACTTGATTCAACTAAAGTTGGAGAAACAGACACCTTGACCACACGTAATGCGAAGCACGTCGGTAGAACCAGTCTCATGAGCAGCGGTCATGTAATGTCGGTCGGGCCGCTTCATCCAACAATACCGCCGAATCAAAGTAAGACGTTGGTGGTAAGCAGTATGACTATTATCACCCACAACTCATTGTGTTCTACTCGTGTATATCATCTACGCATAGACCTGGCTCGGATGCCACTGTTGGGGAATGTAGCAATTCAAAAAAAATCCTATGATCACGCAAGATATATCTAGGAGATGCATAGCAACGAGACAGGAAAAGTGTGTCCACGTACCCTCGCAGACCGAAAGTGAAAGCGTTATGTCAACACAGCTGATGTAGTCGAACGTCTTCACGATCCAACCGATCCAAGTACGAGCGTCGACACCTGCGTATTCGGCCTGCGTTCATTTCGATGGCGTCCCTCGAGCTCTTGATCTGAAGTATAGGGTCGAGGAGAGTTCCATCGGCCGCGATGGTGTGATGGCGGTGATGGTGATATGACCGTGCAGGGCTTCGCCTAAGCACTCTGACGCTATGATCGGAGGTAAAGCTGTAGAAGGGGGCACCACACACGGATAAGAAACAAGCTGTTGTGTCTTTGGGGTGCCCCCCTTGCGTATATATAAGGAGGGAGAGAGGTCGGCGGCCGGAGGGCGCGCCATGGGGAGTCCTACTTGGACTCCTAGTCCAAGTAAGATTCGCCCCCTTTTCCTTTCTTCCACCGGATGGAAAGGAAGGAGAGGGAGAGGAAGCGGAAGGCGCCGCCTCCTCCTTGTCCTATTCGGACTCCCTAGGAGGGGGGCGCGTGGCCACCCCCTGCGGGCTTCCCTCTCTCTCCCTTAGGCCCATGTTGGCCCAACACTTCCCCCGGGGGTTCCGGTAACCCCTCCGTACTCCGGAAAAATACCTGAATCACTCGGAACCATTCCGATGTCCGAATATAACCTTCCAATATATGAATCTTTACTTCTCGACTATTTCGAGACTCGTCGTCATGTCCGCCATCTCATCCGGGACTCCGTACAAACTTCGGTCACCAAAACACACAACTCATAATACAAATCATCATCGAACGTTAAGCGTGCGGACCCTACGGGTTCGAGAACTATATGAACATGGCCGAGACACATCTCGGTCGATAACCAATAGCGGAAGCTGGATGCTCATATTGGCTCCTACATATTCTATGAAGATCTTTATCGGTCAAACCGCATAACAACATACGTCATTCCCTTTGTCATCGGTATGTTACTTGCCCGAGATTCGATGGTCGGTATCATCATACCTAGTTCAATCTCGTTACCGGCAAGTCTCTTTACTCGTTCCATAATGCATCATCCCGTAACTAACTCATTAGTAACATTGCTTGCAAGGCTTATAGTGATGTGCATTACCAAGAGGGCCCGAAGATACCTCTCCGATACGCAGTGACAAATCCTAATCTTGATCTATGCCAACCCAACAAACACCTTCGGAGACACATGTAGAGCATCTTTTTAATCACCC
The DNA here is from genome assembly GCA_021605145.1 of Aegilops bicornis. NCBI lineage: Eukaryota > Viridiplantae > Streptophyta > Magnoliopsida > Poales > Poaceae > Aegilops > Aegilops bicornis. The sequence goes on from CM038669.1 coordinate 176,911,323, forward strand.
GATTCGTTGTGACGTTTGATAGCACACAAGGTGTTCCTCCGGTGATTCGGAGTTGCATAATCTCATAGTCATAGGAATATGTATAAGTCATGAAGAAAGCAATAGCAATAAAACTAAACGATCATTATGCTAGCTAACGGATGGGTCTTGTCCATAACATCATTCTCTAATGATGTGATCCCGTTCATCAAATGACAACACATGTCTATGGTCAGGAAACTTAACCATCTTTGATTTAATGAGCTAGCCAAGTAGAGGCATACTAGGGACACTCTGTTTTGTCTATGTATTCACACATGTACTAAGTTTTCGATTAATACTATTCTAGCATGAATAATAAACAATTATCATGATATAAGGAAATATAAATAACAAATTTATTATTGCCTCTAGGGCATATTTCCTTGATTACCATATAGAACATAGGCCTCAAACTCAGAAGCCAATGCCCCGCATGCCAAGGCTTCCCAGTGCTGCTACAACTGAGAGCTCCTTCAATGTGCAAAACTTTAGAGAGCACAACACCTTCTTTGACAGGGCCAAGAATCCTTACAAGAAGCTATGGATGTCTTTGGATAGATTCTGGAGTTATCTGCAGCGCAACTACTACATGTGCATCCTATATAATCAGGACAAGATTTTCCCCCACAAGCGCCTCTGTTGTGATGCCATGGCTGGTCTGCCCTGCTTGGAAGAAGCTCTTGATTGCTTCGAAGATGTTGGCTTGCTTCCATTTTTCATCGACAAGGAACACTGGAATGAGGAGCTGCTACTCCAATTTTATGCCACATTACATATCTCAGGCTACAACAGGGATCCGAAGACATCGGACCTTGAGTGGATGACATGCAATATCCATCATGAAGCCAAAGCTCAAGATATCCTCGAGCTCACATCCCTTCCCACTCCTGGTGATCTCTGTGAGCTAGGTTGCCAAGCCTATTAGAAGGAGTTAGAAAGCATCTTTCAGAAGCCAGAGCCAAACATGAGCCAGATGCTCTCCATGATGAAGCCATTACCTGCTGATGTTGAGTATCCCACTCATTTCTTTGTCAATGACCTCGAGTACTTGCCCCGCACCATCTATCACATTGTGAGGCATACTCTGTGGCCAATCAAAGGGCACTCATCTTCTACAAAACTTGAAGGCACCATGAAGACATTGGTCTTCTATATTCTTAATGGCATACGCTTCAACACACATGATTTCTTCATCAGACAGCTGGCTGCTTCATGCATTGATCTCTTTGGCCAGAATTTTTATGCTCCATGGATAATGCAGCTGATTAAGCTTCGCTCCACCATCAACTATCTCGCAATCATGTTGTCTTCTTGCCTGATGTTGATATGTAGCATGAAGCCATCTATCCTCAGCCAGCCAAAGAACCACTCCGTGAAGACAATGCTGCTTATCAAAGCTTCTCCACTCCTCTTGAAGCCACTCATGTTCCAAATACTGTTGCTCTAGGTCCCCTTGTAGGTTAGCTCCGTCTGCCTCATCGCTCAAACACTGATGCGACCACTAGCATAGTACCACAAAGGCCTTAGAAGCGTGCTCGTACATTGACTGATAGGGAACTCCTTGTTTCTCTTCATCAAAGTCATGATAAGCATCATGATTGGATGAAACGCCAAATGCAAAATCTTCTTGTTGAGGTCAATCGCATCCATAATCTCTCCACCAAGAATTCCTTTATGCACATGAAGCCTCTTTGGCAAGCTTGGAAGAAACCTCACCTTTGCTTTGTTACGAAGATGATCTCATTCTTTGATGGCTTCACAGAGCGCTTCAAGTTTGACTCCAAGACCCCAAAATCGGCTAAGTGGCGTCCTACACCGTCAATCGAAGATTCATACTACTCATCATCCTCCCCAACAGTTGTTACGCGTGTCATTGATGAGGAGGACGACGCAAACTTCCCAATGATAGCTTCCTTTGCACCAAGATCTTTGCATCGAGGCCCCTTGCACCACCCAACTCCAACGTCAACCCTGCCGCAACAACATCTTTGCAACCGACTTCCGGGAACGCTTAGATACCCTATGTCTTCATTCCTTTTTGGTCATTCGATGATAAAAGGGGGAGAAGCATGTGGGTTGATAGTCTTCAAGCGGGATTATTGGGTCGGGTGCTATTTTGATAAATTTGCAACTCTCGTTTGTGAACATTTGGTTTTGAGTTGTAACACTTAAGTCTGATGGACGTCACGCTACACTTCTTTGTTTTGGTTATGTGCCGTTTAAACTCTATCTTATGCACATGAAGTCATTACTGCGAGATGCCCATTTGTCATTGTGCATGTCATTATCTTCAATACATTTTTGTATGTACTTTGATTTGACTTCATGAGCAGGAGGGCGATCTCACAAAGCAAAACCTGCAATGTGCATTTTGCATTCAAAAGGCAAATTACTTATATGCACATCTTTAGGGGAGCCCTTGAACTTCATGAAGCCAATGACCCACGTTCTTTAACTTTCATATACTTTTATCCTCGTTGAAAACTTCAACGATTAGCCATCAATCACCAAAAAGGGAGATTGTAAGTGCATCTAGTGCCACCCCTAGTTGGTTTTGGAGTATTGATGACAAAGCGTGGTTGAGGACTAATGTATTTGTGAGATTCACAGGAAAACACAGGTAGAAGTCCCTATTGATTCGGTTTACCCATCGAAGACGCCGCCTAAAAATGTATGAAGACACTGAAGACTTTGGTGGTTCGCGAAGACATTCGCGTAGAAGACAATAATGGCGTGAAGACATTTGCTTGAAGACATTAAGCTTGAAGACAATGGAGTCACGAAGATGTAGTTTCTTTCATAGTTTCATTTTCTTCTTTCTTGAGTCGTAGGAACCACCGAGCTGTCAAGTGGGGTCCAAGTGAACAAAGTCGAGGAAAAGCGGCGTGATGCTCAGCCCAAATCCTATGTCTTCAGCCCGAAGACAATGAGAGAAAATCTTATCACTGAGTTGGATAAGTCAACTTTACTTGTAGCCCAAGTCAAGCTGCCGCATGTGTTTGAAATCCGACCGTTGGACACGTGTCCGTTCCCCAATGACCTAGGGTCATTCTGAACAAATCATGTTGGGTTGCCCTGGCTATAAATAGCCACCCCCTCCACCATAAATTGGTGGCTGCTTTCGGGAAGTTAGTGCCGCGACTTTTTGTGGTTTGAGAGCAACCCACCTCTGAAGCCTTTGAGAGAGAATCCTTGCAAGGAAAAACCCAAAACACCCGAGCCCAAAGAGTGTTTGGCATCACGAAGTCTTTACATCGCGTGATCTGAAGACTGTGATCTTCCAGTCGGTTAGGCATTGCGTTCTGAGGATCCAAGAGTCCTTGTGGATCGCCAGTGAACGAAGTGTACGAAGGTTTGGAAGTCTACCTTGAAGACTTACCTGAGTGATTGGGCGAGGACTAAGTGACCTTAACTCAAGGGGAATAAAGGCAAAGGCGTGGTCTTCGATTTCAATCTCAACCTCCCTAACGGGCGTCACAGTTGTCACGGCAAGCTGGGCCAGTCTACCAAATCCTTGTCTTCGTCAAACAAGCTGATTCTATCACTTTGACCCATTTACTTACTGATTTAACCCATTGAAGTCATTGCTTGCCTGCTCTCATTATCTTCATTGTGTGAAGACATTCACCCCTGATTGGATATTTGGCTTCATACCGTCTTCCAATTCTGATCTATCTACCTAGCTACTACTTGTGTTCATGCATTCCCTGTATTGTACTCTGACTCTATTGCATGGCTAGTGTAGTTTATCTTCCATTGTGTTCTGTTTAGTTGTTGTTTTTACTGTCTGTCTTCAAAGACATTGCCTGTCTTGAAAACTTTCATAAAAATCGCCTATTCACCCCCTCTAGTCGATAACTAGCACATTCATAGATAATTAGTGAGAGTCCTTAAATGTAGTTGACAATGAAAAACAACATAGAAAAGATAGTTAAGTAATAACAAGGTATTTATGATTTAATATATGTTGGTTGAATATACATTGATTGAATATCCCACCGGAGCATGGCTGCAAGACTCTAACGCTATGTTCTCGATATATAATATATTCATTGATATGAACTAAGAGGCCATTCTTTGATATTTTAGGTCCTACTCAAACGAGCGACAAAGCTTAACTAAATATCAAAGAATGGCCAACATTGCATTGTGTTTTAGTCATGTCTTATTTTGGTAAAGAGATTGTTTTTTCAATTTGACAAGTATTTAACAATGTAGCATCAATATTTACAAAAGAATCTAAAATTTGAATTCGGAGAACAAGAACTCTCGTTCCTAAGATAGCCCCATTAACTAATGGGCAAGTAAAGGTATATAAGGCGTGTAGAAGTCTCTGTGGAGAAAGCGTATGGTTGTTGTTTTTCCTAGAGATGACACAGTAGTAGTTAAAGAACATGAGAAACAACATCTTACGTATTTTAAATCTAAGTATAGTATCCAAAGTTTACATTTATTTCTATGAAAACAGATGTGATATACAACTTTATTTATAAAAAGATAGCGATGTAGACACTCTAGTATAGAGATTTTATCGAGTGCATCGTCGGCACAAGCCCATAAGCTTACTCCAACCTGATGGCTTGCAGAGCCAAGGTGATACGTGCAAAATAAGTAGTTTGTTGTGCACTACCTTGTAGAATCCTTCATCAAGTTAATCCTTCACCATGTGACATGGCCTTGTTTGGGATCACACCACCACCTGATGCATCAGCGGAGGTGCCCGTTGAGTTATCAGCGACAAAATCCTCTAGAATTCGCGAGATATGCTAACATGGAAGAGGAAAAAGACATTGACATAAAGAAAAAACATGTACAAAAAAACGTGATTTCCTTTTGCAAAAAAAAAAAAAGAAACGTGATCTGTATAAAGATGACTTTGCCGTGTAGATGATATCCTACGTATAGATATCAAAACCATAACTCTTTAACATCTATTTAACATGTTGTACTAAGATAAAAAATACATTATGGTATAGTGATTACCGAAGATGTCCAATTTGTTGGTAGCAAGCACATCACAATTAAAAATGTGGTAAACAAGGATCTATCTGCACATAAGTTGGTTGAATATTTCTTCAAAAAATAGTCGGTTCAATTTCTTTATGCCTAAATTGATCTATGTTTAGTTAAAAATACGACCTAAACTTTTTTAGAAAGTCAGAAACGTAATTAGTCATAAAAAATCGAAACTATTTAGAATGAGCAAAACCAAAAGTTTCAAACTAAAAAACCGATTAACAGAAACACATCTCAAACATCCGGAAAGCGAAAATGCCTGATCCTTTTCTCCGCTGCCTCTGCACCACGACCCCACTAGCTCGACCACATCACTAGGCACATCCAACGGCCCAACTCTCCTCTCTCCCGCCGCACCGTGCGCACTGAATCCCATTCGCTAACTGAAGAGTGGAAAGCAAACAACCATCACCAAACCCCAGCCCCGACGGCCCACCTCGCCGTCTCCGGCGATCGCCGTCGCCGCGCTGGCCTTGATCCCAACCCAACCCTGCCCTATTACCGCCGTGGCGCCTCGTACTCTGATGCTTCCCACCCCATGGCCCACCACATTCCCCGTCCCTTCCCTTCCCTTCGTCGCCGCCTCCACCACCTCTTCCTCCTTGCCCTCCTCGCCGTCGCATCAGGTAACCCCTAGCCCCGGGGTGTACGATCAGGGGCCGAGGAAGCAGGCGTACTCGATCCTGACATTTCACGACTACACACCGCCGCCTCCACCAGCGCTGCCGCCCCCGCCTGCCGCCCCGGCGGCGACCTGCGCAGGCGACCTCGGTGGCGTGGGCGACCTCGACACGCGCTGCGTAGTCCCCGCGTCCGTGCGGCTCGAGGGCGGCGGCGTCTTCATCAGCGGGAATGGCAGCCTCCAGCTCCTCGACGGTGTCTCTGTCACCTGCCAGAGGCCAGGGTGCGTTGTCTCCGCCAATTTGTCTGGTGATATCCGCTTCGGCCATGGCGCCCGTGTCGTAGCCGGATGGGTCTCTCTCGCGGCCACCAACATCACTCTCGGCAACGACGCCGTTATCGACACCACTGCGCTTGCCGGCAACCCGCCGGATAAGACCAGCGGCGTACCCACCGGGACATATGGAGATGGTGGTGGGCATGGTGGCCGCGGCGCAAGCTGCTACGTCAACAAGGGGCAAACGCAGGAGGACTCGTGGGGTGGCGATACCTATGCCTGGTCTGAGCTCAAGACCCCGAATAGCTATGGGAGCAAAGGGGGATCTACTAGCGTTGAGAAGGACTATGGTGGCGGGGGTGGCGGAGTAGTGTGGTTGTTTGCAGATGAAATTGTCATGAATGGAACAGTTATTGCAGATGGCGGCAATGGTGGCACCAAGGGTGGGGGTGGCTCCGGGGGAAGCATCTATCTTAAGGCTGCAACCATGTGAGTATTTTTGCAATGATTTTGGAGCAATTTTTTTAGAAAGATTTGGTAAACATCTGCACTTCATAGTGTGCATACCTACCTGATTTTGGAACAGTTTATAATTTAATTCAATAGTGAAGTGCACTCAATGCAATTTCACCATCTCTAGTTTAGGAACAGTGTTTTGATCTGCTTAGTATGTGAAGAGGGAGTGATATTTGAATCATTTTAGGCTTGATGGAATGATAGTATACATTCATGTTATCATTCTCATTTTAGGCTTGATGGAATGATAGCATACATTCATGTATCATTCTCTGCTATAAGTACAGGGCCCTTCGTATGTACATTTCTCAAACTTATTATATATTTTTGAAGAACTTTAACTCATGCTTATGAAGACTCTGTTTCTAAAAACAGAATTAATTGATGATGGTCTAGAATTCCATTTTACTCAAATATGTTGGTTATAGGCCATTGGTAATTCAGTTGACCCTATCTAATATTTTCTTGGAACAGGCAAAGGCGGTGGCAAAATAAGTGCATGTGGAGCAGCGGTTTGTCTGGGGGAGGTGGAGGGCGTGTTTCTATTGATGTTTTCAGTAGGCATGATGACACTCATTTTTTGTTCATGGTAATCAATACGGGCTTCCAGTTGGATTGTTGCATTGCTGTTCTAGCTGCTGGGCTGTATCGAGTTATTTTTGCTTATAATACGCAATATTCCTACTATTCACACTTCTTTCTGATAGAGTTGAATTTGTTTTCTGGTCTTCACAATTGTTTGGGCTAAATGTCAATCAAGGTGCAAAAGAATGTTGATTTGGTTTATGGATGCTACTTTGTTGAGGTTTGGAGAGCCATTGCATAGGGTTTAGTTATTGTAATATTGTGGCCTATTTTGGGAACCTTTTACATTTTTATTAATCTGACCAACTAAGCATACTACTTCAAACTAACCTTTGAATGGAAAAACTTAACTTGGTTGCAAAGTTTGCCCAGATTTCCCCTGAGCCTAAATTTTCAATTAGCATAACTTCTTCTGACTAAATTTAGGTTATGGACTTGGGTTAAACATCATGAATCTTACTGACCAGAACCACTAGTTTTTGCCAGTAACCTGTTAGAAAGTGGTACTGGTGTCCTGGAAGAGGGTAGCTTCAGTTCCTGATATGCTTCAAAAAATTCTGAGAGAGGAATGACAAAATGATAGTACTCGACTTCTCCTCATTCTCATTTGTTTCACACTGGTCGATTGTGAAGTGAAACTACGAGATCTGATCTAGTTTAGGTAGCGAACTTTATCGTGCTGGTCCAGAGTTTTGACCCTCTAATTTGACAAAGTATTTTATGTTGGAATCTGTAGCTGTAATTTGCTACCAAACAAGTTGGTCAATTTAATAATACCCCCTATCTTTTGGTCATATTTTATAAGGTCATTCATTATAAAAGGACTAGCTATCGAGTGAGGATTTTCAAAAATTCAAAATTTGACACTTTAAGTTTCAAAAATTTCTGAAAATAAATACACAAGTACTTATAGATGTATAATAGATGTGTGTAAAATTTCATTATGAAATACATATTGATGTGACTTTACAAAAAAATCATGTACTTTTATAGTGAACAGTACATGTGCTAGATATACATGTTTTTTTGTATAGCTAGCATAAAAATTTATTTTGCCATGAAACTTTACAGATAAGTTGTATACATCCATAGGTATGTGTGTATTTTTTCATAATTTTTGAAACCTAAAAATTTATTTTTTGAACTTGTTAAATTTCGGGCTCCATGGAGCTCAAGCGCCATTAGCAATTTCTGCTATCTATCAATGTTTGTATTAACTGTGTAGTTATTAGATGGAAATGGCCCAGTTTGTACAAGCTTATTGACATACTTTTTGTTGGTGTTTGACCTATGCTATGTTTAAGGGGGGAGGAGTTCAGGATGTCCAGACAACGCAGGAGCAGCTGGGACACTTTATGAAGAAGTACCTAAGAGTATTACTGTTAGCAACAATAACTTGAGCACACAAACTGATACAGTTTTTTAGACCCCCATATGAGCCACTCTGGACAAATGTTTTTATCAAGAATCATGCAAAAGTTTCTCTGCCGCTGCGCTGGAGTCGTCTTCAGGTCTGAGGCCTAAAATATCATCTCCATTGACAGTGTATTATAATGATCTTGCTACTAGCACTGCATTTTTTCTCTTAGTTTTGTGGAGATAAACTCGCGCAACAATTTTCTTTACAGAAATCCTCTTTTGCCATTTTAGTCAGGTTAATAGATTGCTGTTATTCAGGTGACTTCTCTTGTGCTTTCTTGAACCATTAAAGTCACATAATATGCCTTTGTATACATTTGTGCTGCATTTCTCGTAAGTAGTCGCAGCTCCCTGCTAGTGAAGCTAGCTGCCTGATATGTAACCCCCCCCCCCCCCCTGCGTTCCAAAATCCAAAATATAAGGTGTTGCTTGACTTTCCAGCCTCCAATATGCGATTTTCACAAAATTTATTTTAAGTAAAATGATATATGACATAAACATGTTTTGCAATTCAAATAGAATGATAACACTCTTACATGCCAATCCATATACTTCCACATATATTAGTAGCAAGTTTTAAAACATTGACCACACATATAATGTCTGACATATATTTTTGAATGGAGGAGTAGAATAGTACCTATTGTGAAATCTTTCTTCCTAACATACACAGGTATCAGGTATGCGGCTAGATGGTTTATTACGTGCTATATGTATATATATCTATGTGTGTGTGTGGAGAGAGAGAGAGAGAGAGAGAGAGAGAGTACAAGGGGCAAGGGGTAGGTTGGTACAGAGGTAAGTTGATTTGTACAAGGAACCTGACAGCCCACAAACTTTCATTAGTGTTTACACCTCAAGTTACAGAGTACAAGTGGCTGCTAAACAGGATGACAAAACAAATTTTGTTTCTGCTGACTTAGTGCCTAAGACTTACCTATCACCTATTGTTTGCACTGATATGAAAAGGTCAACTGGCAAACATTTATTGTGCATTTATTGTGACTATAAGTGGATTCATGTTTTCTTTACTTGTTTATTCCATCCTATCCAAAAGATGTTCCAATAATCATTTTTGTTTGCTTTCTTATTTTCAGGCACAAGGACAAATTAGTCTTCTATCTCGGGCTACTCTAACTTTTGGCCTGACACATTACCCTTATTCAGAGTTTGAACTATTGGCTGAGGAACTTCTTATGAGTGATTCTACAATACAGGTTTATTACCTATTTTCAGAAAAATTTGGCCCTCTACTTGGTGCATTTACACCTCACCACTAAATAATTTCAGGTCTTTGGTGCTCTACGAATGTCCGTAAAGATGCTCCTTATGTGGAACTCTAGGATGGTTATTGATGGTGGCAGAGATTCAGGAGTTGCAACTTCTTTACTGGAAGGAAGCAATTTGATAGTTCTGAGAAGTGCGTTATTGGCCTACTATTGTAAGTTGTACACCCCCTTTACCTGCCCATTACCTTCTGTATGATATTTTTGTTTACGTGCTTGTCAGGAATCATCAGTGATACATTCTAATGGTAATCTTGGAATTCATGGTCAAGGCATTCTGAATTTATCCGGAAATGGAGACACAATTGAGGCTAGCGTCTTATTTTATCACTATTCTACAACATACTGGTAAATCAAGTGATTTTGGTTTTGTTTGTTGATTGGTAGAAAGTTTTCCTTCCTTATTGTGCTTTATGCCTTTATTGGGAGAACTTTCTGGGCTTAAGTTAAGTTGCATCCAGAGGTTTGGTACTGCCATTGATGTCATCTTAATTTGATGCATCGCGAAGTTGTTCTTTAGGAGCTTGATCACCAGCTTGCATGTTTTATACACAGTATCGTTCATCCTGTTGTTCACTTATTCATTTCTCTTGAAACTCAAGATGAAGATGCTGAATTTGATTCTTTGGAACTTATCTTATGTGATGAACTATTTTATTTTTCCATAAGTGAACTGTTCAATATTTTTGCCAATTGTTTACAATGCAGAGTACAAACATTCGAAGTATTCCTTCTGTTTTCTATTCCTTATGCGGTGTAGCATAAACCCTTTTCTTGATTTTGATATTTCCAGTGTAACTTATTCAGTTTCATACACCATTTTTGCACTCAGATGTTTCTGATCTTTCATAGTCATTCAAAGAACAGAATGTGCTAATTGAGTCATAATTCGTTTTAGGTTGGACGTGGAGCTGTTCTACGGGGCCCACTTATAAGCAGCGGCGGTGATGATGTGTAAATACCGCGTCCTTCAGTTCTAGTGTTAAATACTTCTCTTGTGCTATTTTCCTTTGTAATGGAGATGTTCAAATGGTTAATGAGATTATGTGGCTACTCTAGGGCCCCAAAGTTGAATTGCGAAAATGAGAGTTGTCCTATGGAAATTTTTCATCCGCCCGAGGATTGCAATCTGAATTCTTCCTTATCTTTTACTCTACAGGTGCACTCTTAAATTTTTAAACATCCCACATGCAATGATGCTTCACATATTTCTTATTTCTTATAATACCTTTTAACATGTAATCCATGGTGGACTTTGTCATGCAGATATGCAGCGTTGAAGATATTGATGTGTCTGGCCTTGTGCAAGGAACTGTCATAAATTTTAATAGAGCAAGAAATGTCACCATACAGCGACATGGGAGCATTAGTGCAACAGGATTAGGTAAACACATCACTGTTTCTTGTTTGCCAGAATTACTATTAAGTCTTTGTTGTCATTGTGCGCTTTTGAAAACCACCTTTTCTACTTTTTGGGCCACAGTTAGCTGAAACCATCCTCTTGGATTCCACCACAGAACAAACTTACTAGAATTGGTAAATATTCCCATAACTAACTAGATGTTGTGAGGGCAGCATCGCACAACATCACAAGAACAAATTGATCCTTATGTCTATAACCCTGCAGACAGCTTGCATAACATGTTATGTGACTATATTTGTATGTTTGTTACATTGCATGTATCTTCTATATGTTTGCAGTTGCTCTATTGGAAGTTTCAAGTGTTTGGTGTTACCAATTACCATACTATGCTTAGTTATTTTGCTTGACTTCAGTCTGGACACCTAATTCATAGGGTACCTACCTGTCCTCTTCACATTTAGTTGTTCACCATGTGTCAACACTTCTGCGTTTAAATATCTAGCGTTAGCTGTGAGCAGAGCCTGGTCCTGACATATGTCGATATTGGAAGCCACAGGGTGAGACAAAAATACAAGGCCTCAATTAGTATATAAGTAAATATACTTTTATTCGATTGAAAAGATGCTCCATTTTTGATAGAAAAACATATAATGGTACTTTATATTGCATAATGACCTAAAAGCATTGAAAGTAGTAACTCAATTATTATTTACGAACTAACATAAATTTGTGTATGTATACATATGCGTAAAGAATTTTCTCTCAATGGTTCTTGTGGAACTCTTCTAAGGTTTTATGTCCCCAGACGGAAAAAACATATAGTTGAGTTCATACATGTAGAAGTTCCTAAAAATCATGAAAAGAGCATACGTAACACTTATGATTATGATGTAAGATGGTCGGCGGGCGATTGAAAAACTTCTGACTTTATGTCCCCAGACGGAAAAAACATATAGTTGAGTTCATCTATGTAAGTGGTCAGCTGCAATGATTGTTTTTCTTCGCCGTGGGTACATGAAATCGTCTACATAATCGAAAACCTTAGAAGCGAGCATAAGGATACTGGTGGTGGAGTGATGTCGAAAAGGCGATTAAAGAGAAGAAAGGCTGTTTGAGGCGCCTATACGGATAGGAGTCTGAGACAACATAGAGAAGTACAATATGTCGAAGAAGGCCATAAGCGAGCTGTTAGTGAAGCAAGGTGTCGGGCGTATGAGGACCTCTACTGTGATTTAGGCATGAAGGAAGGCGAAAGGTATAAGATGGTCGAGATCCGAGAGAGGAAGGCAGGGGATATTGGCCAAGTCGAATCATCGAGGGCAGGCGGACCAACTCACGGTGAAGGGCGAGGAGATTAAGCATAGATGGCGGGAGTACTTGACAAAGGCTGTTGATGGGAGAATGAGAGTTCTACCATTTGAGCAGACGACTCCTTTGATGAGACCATCATGCGTTTTGTCTTGGCGAATCCGAGTGCGAGGTCAAGGAGGCTTTAGAAAGGATGAAAGGAGGCAAGGCGATGGGCCCTGAGTGTATCCCCATTGAGGTGTGGAAAGGCCTCGGGGACATAGCGATAGTATGGCTAACCAAGCTTATGAACCCCATTTTTCGGGCAAACAAGATGCCAAAAGAATGGACGAAATATATTAGTACCAATCTTCAAGAACAAGGGGGATGTTGAGTTGTACTAATTACCGTGGAATTAAGGCGATGATCCATACAATGAAGCTATGGGAGAGAGTCATTGAGCACCACTTAAGAAGAATGACAAGTGTGACCAAAAATCAGTTTGGTTTCATGCACAGGAGGTCGACCATGGAAGCCATTTTCTTGATGCGACAACTTATGGAGAGATCTGAGGGGCGAAAGGACTTGCATATGGTGTTCATTGACTTGGAGAAGGCCTATGATAAGATCTGGCGGAATGTCATGTGGTGGGCCTTGGAGAAACACAAAGTCCGACCAAAGTACATTACCCTCATCAAGGACATGTCACGATAATGTTGTGACAAGTGTTGAACAAGTGATGTCGACATTGATGACTTCCCGATTAAGATAGGACTGCATCGAGGTCGACTTTGAGTCCTTATCTTTTTGCCTTGGTGATGGATGAGGTCACAAGGGATATACAAGGAGATATCCCATGGTGTATGCTCTTTGCGGATGATGTGGTGCTAGTTGATGATAGTCGGACGGGGGTAAATAGGAAATTAGAGTTATAGAGACAAAACCTTGGAATCAAAAGGGTTTAGGCTTAGTAGAACTAAAACTGAGTACATGATGTGCGGTTTCAGTACTACTAGGTGTGAGGAGGAGGTTAGCCTTGATGGGCAGGTGGTGCCTCAGATGGACACCTTTCGATATTTGGAGTCAATGCTGCAGGAGGATGGGGGTATTGATGAAGATGTGAACCATCGAAACAAAGCCAGATGGATGAAGTGGCGCCAAGCTTGGCGTTCTCTGTGACAAGAGTGCCACAAAAGCTAAAAAGGCAAGTTCTGGAGACGGCGATTCGACCTGCAATGTTGTATGGCGCTGAGTGTTGGCTGACTAAAAGGCGCCATGTTCAATAGTTAGGTGTGGTGGAGATGCGTATGTCGAGGTGGATGTGTGGCCACATGAGGAAGGATCGAGTCCGGAATGATGATATTCGAGATAGAGTTGGGGTAGCACCAATTGAAGAGAAGCTTGTCCGGCATCGTCTGAGATGGTTTGGGCATATTTAACGTAGGCCTCCAGAAGCTCCAGTGCATAGCGGACGGCTAAAGCGTGCGGAGAATATCAAGAGAGGTCGGGGTAGACCGAATTTGACATGGGAGGAGTTTGTTAAGAGAGACCTGAAGGATTGGAGTATCACCAAAGAACTAGCTATGGACAGGGGTGCATGGAAGCTTGCTATCCATGTGCCAGAGCCATGAGTTGGTTGCGAGACCTTATGGGTTTCACCTCTAGCCTACCCCAACTAGTTTGGGACAAAAGGCTTTGTTGTTGTTGTTGGGTACATGAAGTCGTCTTTTTGCAATCGCTCCGTTGGATCGTCTTATATCATAATCGTGACGTTCAAGTATTATTTTCATAATTTTTAGAACTTTTAAAATGTTAAAATCTTAATGAGTTCCCCAAAGACCAGTGATATCCACATTTTTTCCTTGTATGTTTTTCTATCTGCGGAACATCTTTTCAATGTTGGAGATGTCTTTAATGTGTGGTATATTCTAAAAAATACCCTCAATTGTGTCTTAATATATGGGGAATGATGCTTTGACCCAAATGTATTCTAGAAAACAGATTTGTGTAACAAGTAACTACTAACGCGCTGCACAAAGGCTTGCAATCCATCGCCATGCTCATTCCTTGGATGATCTAGAAAGCGTGACTGGATGATCTAGAAGCGGCGAGCAGATGCATCTTTGAAAAGCTTGCGACCCTCGATCGAAGCATTAGTGGATAGGATTAAAGCTGAGGCCAAATGTTGGGCACAAGCCGGGGCACAGGGGCTTAGGGTTGTTTTGCCCACATCCTGGGATGTCTATTGATTAGGAGCTTGACCCATGTAACACCAGCCTGTATAGTGCTCGGGACATTGGTCTGCATGGATGATTCCACGAGCTTTTATGGGAATAGTTTGCAAGGTGCTCGGCGTTCCAAGGGTTGAGCACGAGCATGCCTTCTTGATCTCGGTATTTGCCGCATATCTTTGGTCGGAGGCGATTACCAGAAAGAACCTTCCCACATGGGCGAGAGATTGTTCTTCCCTTAACGAGTTTGGGCCCGACGAAGGGCGAGATCTCCAACATCGGCGCCTAGGAGGCGGGCGTGGTGTTGATGATAAGGTGCGAGGCTTTCTTGATATAGGGTGCGCGGATCGAGGCCAAGCATTGGAATTCTTCAAGGAGGTCATGTCTTGATGGAAGGACCGCTTCCGCCTTATGAGCGAGGCGAAAAGGGTCACGGTGACCACTGCCTTGGGTCAGCGATAACTCGTCGACACAATGCACCGCCACTCTTCTTAAGCTTATCGAAGGTCTTGGTCTTGAGCCCTTTGAGGCGAGGGTGTTGGCTCGTTCCACACACTGTTACTATGGGGATGGGCGGCGGAGGCGAAACATAGCCTAATCCCGAGCTCTTAGCGATGTTGATGAAAGGCGGCCTTTGGTGAAGCGCATCTTTGTTGTCGGTGAAGATCCGGTTAGGGACTCAAGAAATGGTAGACAATTCCTCAGAAGAACTTGATCGCCGTGCTTGCAGTGATCTTGGCGACGGGGATGACCTCCGCCCACTTGTTGAATTTGTCGACGGTGACACAGAGATACTCATTGCGCGCGCAGGGGAAAGGGCCCAGAATATCTAGCCCTTAAACATGACGACCATGAGAGGGAGATGGTCTGGAGAACATGAGTTGCCTGATGGATTTGCTTTGCGTGGAACGGGCACGTCTCGCAGCGTCAGACCATCTCGGCGGCGTCTTGAAGAGCAGTCAACCAGTAAAAAATCTTTCTGAAAGCCTTTCCGACCAGGGTGCGAAGATGTGTGGATAACGCATTCGCCTCCATGAATACCCATGAGCAGCTCTTGGCCTTCCTCGGGATGCACTTGGCGGCGGGACACGGTGAGCGGCTAGCGCGATACAAATCCCCATCCATCAAGGTGTAGCCCTTGGCTTATTGAGCGATCCTTTCCGCGGTTGTATCGTCCTCGAGGAGGGCATTTTTCTTGAGGTAGCCCTGGATTTCCGTGATCCATGAGGGCTCATGTGAATGGCTGGGGAGTCCGGGGTGTTCATCAGGTGGTGCTACCTACTCGGGGCTTGCCTCGGCGGGGATCCTTGTAGTCGACGCCACCCAGGCGCCTTCGCTGGAGTGAGAGAAACCCCTTCGTCCTTTTCGGGGGTTTGGGTGCGCGGGGAAGTACTCCTTCCGGGAAGGCTCCGACCCGGTCCCTTGCGTTCATGTTCCCTCGAATCTCAGGGATCATCTCTAGGGGCATCTAATAAATGTCGCCGAACATGGCGTGATCATCGGGTGGTGGCGTCCATGCAGAGCTGGCCGCAGGACACTCACCGTAGTGAGTCGCAACCTCATCGGTAGCAGTGGATGCCCTTATACATCTGGTTGGTGACCAGGGCGGATGGTCATGAGATCCTTTCTTCAAAGGTGCCGACTGGGATCTGCTCCCGAAGGGAGGCCAATCTGGATAGTTGTCAGCGAGCGCGTTGTCATGACGAGGTATGTGCTTCATCAGTGGTCCATTGAAGTGTTGCTCCATCCTCCTGCCTTAGTCAGGTAGGCTGCCCATCTGCGAGTCACAGCCTTTGGTAATCCATGGTCACCTTATTCACGACGAGCTGGGAGTCGCCTTTGATGACAAGGTGGCGAATTTTGAGAGGGCCGCTGCGCGTAGCCTGGCGAGCAGTCCTTCATATTCCGCCATGTTGTTGGTGGCCTTCTCAATCAATAGTTCTACGACGTACTCGAGTTGTTACTTTGTTGGTGAGGTAAGCACCACGAGCCCCGTGCCATTGAAGTTGAAGGAGCCATCGAAATGCATGGTCAATGCTCGGGATCCCATTGCACGAGATCGGTGGTGGGACCTCTTCTTTGTCCTCGGGCACTTGAGTTCACTTCTGTGACAAAAGTCTGCCGGGCGTGGCTTTGAGGTGTTGGAAGCGGAGCGAAATGGAGGCGAACTTCCGAGCTTGATCACCCATCCGCCTGTGATCGTGACTTGCGATTGCACATGGCAGCTCATTTGGGAAAAGAGGTGACCACTTGACACCGATGAAATTTGGAAGTAGTGTCGCGGCTTTCTTGACGCTATCAAGACGGCGTAGAGCATCTTACGAACTTGAGGGTATCATGAATTGGTGTCGTGAAGAACCTCAGCGTGAAGTAGATGGAATGACTGGGCGAGGTGCCCGGCTTGTGGGGCGTGCTTGGGAGTTCTTAGGCAGCTTGGAGCCGAGTGCCTCCGCGGAGGACGTCAAGAGAGAGGTTCCGTCGTCCAAGGGCGAGATGAGCGGGGTCGGCGGTGCTGCCCTGCCCACCTCCTTCCTTTCCACCACGAGGACTGCGCTTGCAACCTAGGGGGTGGCCGTGACATACAACAGCAAGGGCTCCCTTGGCCTTGACGCCACCGGGATCGGCGGGGAGGAAAAGTACCGTTTCAAGTCCCTTGATGCACCTTTCGGCCTTTGGTGTCCACTTGAGCAGGTCCAACCTCTTGAGGAGTTTGAGCAGGCCCGCTCCCGTGCTTGGACATGAACCTTCGCTGAAGCCACCATGCGGCCACGACAAAGCGTTGCCGTCCTTGAGGCGTCTTGGTAGGCGCATTTGGTTGATGGCGGTGATCTTCTCGAGATTAGCATTGATGGTATTGCTAGAACCACGAGGAAACCGAGGAGCTTCCCGGTACCCGAAGACACATTTGTTGGTCGACTTCATGCACATGCGGTAGCGAGTTGGCGGAAATCTCCGATGGCGATCGAGGAGCATGGCCGGTCCTTCTTCTTCCAAGCGAGATGCGTCGATGTAGGCCTCGGCGTTGCGGTAGTTGGTGCTCCAAAGTGATGCGCATGGCTCGCTGATACGTTGGACCTGCATTCTTTAGACGAAAAGGCATGCATGTATAACAAAAAGTCCCTGGAGGGTGATGAAAGTTGTCTTTTCCTCGTCCTCCTTGTCCATGCATGGTGGCAACCAGAATATGCGTCTAAGAAGCACAGGAGATCGCACTTACGGTGGAGTTAAGTGATGCAGTCGATGCAAAGGCGGTGGGAAGGATCCTTGAGCACGCCTTGTTGAGGTCGTTGAAGTCCATACTAATCCTTTGCTTTTTGTTGGCCTTTGACGAGCCTCCTGGGTGAATCACTCAAGGTGAATCACCTCGCGGATGAAACGAGCGTCCTGATGCCGATTCTCCTCCGCACGGATGAAATCTTGTCGCTCGAGTGCTTGTCGGCACGCCTTCTGCTGGACGGGGTGCATGCCTAGGCACACGGATAAGTGGTGCTCAATCACCTCTCTGCCTGGTGGAAAGATGCACTGGGTACCACTTGTCGGTGTCCTCCTCGAGCGCCGATTCCCTTCTTCACGGTCGAGGTGCGTCAACCACAGACGGTGGTAGTCTCGGAGAGGCAGGGCACACATAATGACCACACTGTTCCGCGGACCTTGCAGGCTCACTGCTGAGGTGGTGGCGACATCCCTCCAGTGACCGAAGGAGGCTTTCCCTCGAGGAAGCGCTGGCGTCCCTAGATGTTGGGCGGCGACGAGCAATTTCCACCATCTGGCGATTTCCTGGAGCCGCGGGCGCATGGGGGACTCCTCTTCCAACGGTACATGTGGGTGTCGGAGGAGAATGAGCACGGTCTGGAGCGCGGCCACCTAGGTGGCCTCGTCAGCGCCCGAACAAAGACACACTAGTTGATACGCTCGTTACGGGAGCAGGTGGGGGTGGCGACGATGTCCCCTGTTGGGTGGTTCTCGGTTTGTTGGCTCTTGTACTGCGATCCGCAGCGAACACGATGATAGCCTAAAGAAAGCCGAAGCCTTGACCGCCTACAGCGCGCCCGGATGTCAGCAGGTGATTGTTGAGATCGGAGATCGTGGGGATCCCTTTTAGAGATTCGGCCAGGAGTCAAACACTTCAAGGATTGAGGCTTTGCTTATCTAGGTTGAGGGCATCGAGAGGTGTAACACCCTACGTCATGCGTGCTAGTTCTTGCTCTAGAGACAAGTGTGTGTGTGCGATTACAAGATTGCTCCTCTTCCTGGCTCCGGTTCCACCCTTATATATCACGGGGACAACCACAATATACCTTTTTTGGTGCGAGTCGGTGAACCCC
Organism: Aegilops bicornis; assembly: GCA_021605145.1. NCBI lineage: Eukaryota > Viridiplantae > Streptophyta > Magnoliopsida > Poales > Poaceae > Aegilops > Aegilops bicornis. Next base: position 176,930,270 of record CM038669.1, read on the forward strand.
ATCCTCTTGACTTGCCTAGGTCTTATCGGCATGGGCCCCATGTAGTTGGTAGAAGCTAAGCGGCGTCATACATGTGACATAGCGCCATGTCTTTATACATTTTCGTCGGATCTAACCGTCATCAAGGCGGGTGGAAAACGTCACGTCGTCCTTAGGAGAGGCCGAAGTCAAAAGGACTTGCAAGCTCATCTCGCCCGATCGATGGGCGTCACTGGCCATCGTGTGCCGGTCATGATGACCCCAGTGACAAGGCGAGGCCGCCGTGGTCGTACCCTTCTTGACCAGGCCTTTCACAGGTGTCCAAGCCCTCGGCGCCAGAGACTTGCTAACCATTCCTCCTCTGGGAGGGCAGGGCTGACCGATCGTTGTAGGTGCCTGGGAAGGGGTGCTCGGGGAACGCGCTTGGGATGCATGAAAACAACCTAGGCTCCCGCTTGCCCTCGGTCCACAATTTTTGGGATGGCGTGGTGCAAGGGTGTTAAGCTTCATGCACTAGCCAATGCACCCAAAAGTCGAACTGATGGAAAGGGCTATGCAATCCACATATACACTTCAATACCCCTCTCATGTGTGATGCGGAAAATCGGCCGCGTGAATAGACTTCGAGTTATGGCTCAAGAGGCCTATCGTGAACACAAAGGGGAGCGAGGGGAAGCAACAATTTTTGAATAAATTGCAGCTAGGAGACCTTAGACTACGACACCATGTTAAGCTTCATGCACTAATAGCGCAACCAAAAGTGCGAACCGATGGAAAGGGCTAGGCAATCCAAATATGCACTTCAACACCGAAGTCGGCCCATCTGGCGGATCGGTGTGGCCACGTCTCTTGAGACAACGACAATGCGCTCGAGGCGGACACGCGGCCGGATGGGCGCCAACCGCATTCATCTTGCGGTCGGACCGGCGTGACTGGATGGCTGACCAGCATTGCTTCAATGAGGACAAAGCGCTTCAATGAGGGCGCGGCAACCAAGCCTACTCGGGCGCTGCTCCTGCGTTGAAGCGGTGCCGGCTAACAGTGGTTCTCGGGAGATCTGGATCGTGGGGCCGACACACAATGTTTTAAAGCGGTTAAGGAGAGGCAAAGCGGCGGGAGAAGCGGCAGCCTTAGAGAGTTTTAAGCAGCGAGAATAGAGTAGAATTTGGTTAAGCGACTAGGCATACACACCAACAAAGCAGCAAGCGGTGAACAACTGAACATGGAAGAAAGAGGCGAGAGGAGGTTGGGGGAGAAGCGAGAGGGACAAGAGTGGAGGATGGGGAGGTCTACCTCAGCAGTTGCCACTTTGTATCCTTGGCTCCTTGCTGTTACTGTTGCTGGTTGCTGCTTTGTCTTTGGAGAGGAGGAGGAGGAGGAGGTCTTTGGAGAGGAGAGGGAGGAGCTGCTTGGGAGAGGATCTGCTGGAGCGGCCCGGAGAGGAGGGAGGGCGTGTGGATTGGGGATTGTTTCTCTCTGCTCCTCTTACTGTTGGCGCCAATACCTCCTTTCCACCAAGACTTCGGTTCCACTTTGGAATAATTGCTGCCCTGCCTGGCAAGCTCAAGGGGTCCAATATGTACTAGGGGGACACCTAAGTGGGCGCTTGGCTCTGAAGGTCAAGGTGAATGCCTTATGCAGCTATCTAAGGTAAGCTCGACGCCTTGAGCTTGGAGGCGCCACAGCGCCTTGAGCTTGGAGGCGCCACAGCCTAGGTGATGCCTTGGAAACAAAATGCCACCGCCCATGATCTCCGTGCCTGCCGGCGTCCACCACTTCGACGGTGAAGATGAGGGTGGTGCTCTTGTCAGGCGATAAGGAGCAGCGGCAGCGTCACCTCCTCACCGAGGCCGCGGTGACGGACGAGGAGTTCGCCTCACAGATGGCGCAACAACTCGAGTAGTCACGCCAACGACTGCGGTTCGACGCCGCCCTTGCCACCCATCCACGGATGCTATCTCAAGGCAGCGTCCCCGCGCGCAGCCATGCGAACGCCTCGAGCACACAGCGTCCCGCGCTCCGACTCCGGCGCGGCAAGGAAATGTAGCGCCATCCGCCTCGTCGGCGGTCCGGAGCAGTGGTGCCCGATTGCGTGAAGGAGGCGCCCTCCCGTGATATGCCAGCGATGCAGCCGCTTTTGCACTACCTTGGTAGCAGCGGTGGCGTCCTCGCATATTGGCGGCGTTATAACGCCCGGACGTGGCGCCGATATGGGTCTCGCCGACCCGATCTCGCGTTAGCGGGCGAGATTGATGCAGAGACCACTACGAGCGTCCACCCGCCGTCGGCTCCGGATCGGCAGCGTCCGAGTGCTTCACCGCCGCCTGCGCCCGGCAAGGGCAAGGTAGGTGGCGCGGGCGAGTACATGCTGACCCGTCACCGCCGAGCGAAGCGGTCGAGTATGCGCACGGTGGAAGCAGCCTAAGCGGCTGCGTGCAAATGCTGTGATGGTGAGCACAGTGGCCGATCAGGGTTGCCGCGACCCTTGGGAGGCCTTCAACCGCTGGAAGGACGGCGGTGACAGCAGACTGGACGACGACAGAGGTGCCAGTGGCCTCGGAGGCCATGCCTATGAGGTCACCTTTCGGTACCTCGCGTAGTTCTTTTTGTTTGTTATTAGTTAAAATTTCGTTAAATTTCGTCTGTTTTGGTTCAAATATTTGGAAATTTAACAAATATCATTCATTTTTTAAATGTATGTTTAAACTAGCGCTGGACATTTGGTGCATATGGTTGGATGGCTGGCTCCCCTAATGCTTTCCGTGGGCACGTCCGGACGTGTCCGCGGACATTTGATGAACCGCGTTGGAGTTGCCCTTAGGTTCTATCTAGAACTTGATTTCTAAATTTAAGCACCAAAATGAAAATTGAGTTACTTTTTTCACTAAACTAAGATTAGTATAGGTCTGATTCACAATTCATTTATCATGTAGTATGAAATCCTTGAACTGCAACGGAAATCAGGAAATTTACAATCATGCATATATATTGCACTATATGTTATATATTTTTTAAAGGAAGAAAATGATTATTTTGGACATAGTGCTGTTATGATCATTATATTTATCTTCTACTCCCTCCGTAAACTAATATAAGAGCGTTTAGATCACTATTTTAGTAATCTAAACACTCTTATATTAGTTACAGAAAGATAATTATAATTCTTTTGTACTGTGAATTTTAAGGCCACAAAAAATTGCTATGTAGCATATTTTCCATGGTGGCTAGTTATAGCTGGGAGGCAGGCCTCGCTGCAGCGGCGTGAGATTTTCTGTAAATTCTTTCTTACTACAAACATACCTATACAGTTTTGAATGTGCTTTTGTGCCTGATGATATTCACTATCCACTCGTCCTGTTAGGCATGAGGCTCAATAACATGTCATAATTTTTGTACCGACAAATATAATCTTATGCCTCTTCAACTGGCAATTGATTTAGTTTTCTGGGTTGAATTGCTATTTCGCCATTTATTTGTGCAGCCTGCTGTTTACATTTATCTTCAGTTTTCTAGTTATATACTCCCTCCGTCCCAAAATAAGTGTCTTGAGCTTAGTACAAATTTGTACTAGAGCTAGTACAAAGTTGAGACACTTATTTTGGGACCGAAAAATAATTCAATTTTCTAGTTTGAGGTGAACTGTCATAATTATCTGTATGCAGGTCAAGAAGGAAATGACCCTTGTTTAAATTTGTCAGTGCTTACATATGTTTTAATTTTCTAGGCATGTGTATTAAGCTTCTTCCGATGTCTTGTCTTCTGGCCATGTGTGTTCTACCAACTTTTGTAGAATTTAAATTTCCTTTTTCTGATGGCAGGCTGCCGAGGTGGAATTGGACGAGGAGGAATGTTAAGCAGCGGCCTTAGTGGTGGGGGTGGGCATGGTGGTAAAAGGCGGGGCCGGTTTTACAGCGGCAAGCATTCAGGTGGTGGAGCTGCATATGGTAGTGCTGATTTGCCTTGTGAACTTGGCAGTGGCAGTGGTAATGTCAGTACAACATCTTCAACAGCTGGTGGTGGTATAATAGGTAACAATGATGGTGTACATGGACCATGACCATCCTCTATCAAGTCATGATATTCTTAATAGCACTGGCCTTTACTGCCTTTTCATTTCCACATTCAGTGATGGGTTCTTTGGAGCAATCTCTGCCTATTCTCTCTCTCTCTGGTTCAGTGGAAGCCAACGGTGGCAGTTTCACTCGTGTGGTGACTCATGCTGCAAATGGAGGACCTGGTGGTGGTTCTGGGGGCACAATTCTTCTATTTGTGCGGACTTTATCCTTAGAGAACAGCTCAGTACTTTCTAGTGTTGGTGGGGTTGGAAGCAATGGTAGTGGTGGAGGTGGAGGCGGTCGCATTCACTTCCACTGGTCCGACATTCCCACTGGAGATGACTATGTTCCTTTTGCAACTGTCAAAGGATCAATACTTGCGAGGTGCGTCCTGAAAATCTGATGCTTCTCTGTTGGCCTTTTCCCTGTCGTTTGACCTGCTATTTTATTCAGGAAGTAAGTAAGGTTGTCTTTCTTTTTTAGCTTTTTATTTGTATTGTAAGTTTTTTAAGGCTATTCCTTGTTGCACTGGTGTTTCAGAATAACATATGTAGCTTTGCAGTTCCTTAATTTGAATCTTGAAGTAGTTTAAAGGATTTTGGGTGGCCTTGTCTTGTCTAAAGCCAGTTTTGTATACCTTGCTTTTTATTCAAAACTTATTTCCTACTGGTGTTACGTTGCTTTTAAAACTTGTCTCTTTATTCTCTCATTTTGAATGAATGGGGTGCTGGCAGCCCCCCTCCAGCTCTGGCTTCACTACTCTGTTAGTCCTGTATAGCTCCCCCCCCCCCCCCCCCCCTCCCCCTGCTGTTTATTCCCCTCCCTTGTACAGTCCCCCTCTCCTGTAAGTACATCTCTTTTCAGTAAAATTTACTGTCGGGGCTCCGTTAAAAACAAATCCCTTTCTTCATGTTCCCTCTGCCGTGTCAGGGTTCTATGATTTTTACTGCCATCTTATTTGTTGTCGAACAACTGAAGATGTCTTAATGCACAGGACATTGCTAAACCTGTAGGCTGACTCTGTGTTGTTATTACAGAGGAGGAATTGTCGAAGGCGAGGTTTTCCTGGTGAGAATGGCACAGTTACAGCAAAAGATTGCCCGAAGGTCTTTATGGTACATTTGCAAGGTAAGCGAGAAGCACGTTTTGTTCACTCCTTTGTGCCGTTATTTATTATGTTATGAACAGAAGGTCAGTTGCCCATTATTTTTTCTTCTTCTGTCTATTCACGGTTTCTTGAGGCACATAATACCTTTTTATTGGCACCATTTGGTGCATTGCTATTTTGAATATTGAATATTGAATTGCGCTTACCATGTTTCAGTGTTTAAGACAGATAAGATAAATGTACCGAGATAGCAGCGTGCCATTGTCATACCTATTATCATTTTAGCTCAGTTAACTAATGTAACTAAATTTACTAATTAACATTGTTGCAATGATTTCTGCGGCGAAATGCAGGAGTGTCCTGTAGGAACATACAAGAACATTACCGGGTCTTCTAATTCCTTGTGTTCTCCATGCCCTGCATATGAGCTCCCTCATCGGGCTATTTACATGCATATCCGAGGTAACTCTTACTGTATTTATTGCTGTATGAGAAATTTGTATCTTCAATACAGGTCAAATTAATTCAATAGCCAGTGTATCATACATGTGTTTTATATAAAAGTACATACCTTGTGTGATCTATGTTTTTTTTATGATGTGGTGTTATTTATAAATTCATATACCTAATGGTCTTGTTTGCAAAAGAACCTGTGGGTATAAAAATGCATACCTTGTGGGATCAATGTTCTTTTATTTTTTTTCGAGAAAACGCAAATGGCCTTTGCGTTTCATTGCATTGGAAAGAGAGGGAATTTACATCCTCCTAGGAGGCAGATTTACACAGCCGTCAGGGGCTCAGTGGACATCCCAGGATGATGGCAAAAGCGACCACTGAGCCCTTGAGCCCGGCCTTTGCCCAACATCGGGCCTCGTCCTTGATCCTGTCGACAAGCTCATTGGCGATGGGCTCACATGATCAAAAGCGCAGCGTTCCTATGCTTCCAAATCATCCACGGCACCAAAAGCGCCCACGGTTTCAGCGCCTGCGTGGCGCTGGCGGTGTGGATTCCTTCGCCGCAGCCACCAGTCCATGGCGAGTAAATGCGTGCTCGGGCGCGGCGCCCGGCAAGCGCAGCCAAGATAGGACCTCATGCCATATGCGCCTGGTGAATGGGCACATGAGCATCAAGTGCTGATCGTCTCCGGTTCTTGAGTACGCCTGAAGAAGGCACCGCGGGTGGTGCTGCAGGCCACGACGTGCGAGTCGCTCCGCGGTCCAGCAGCGATCTTGACATGCCAGCCAATGGAAAAACTTCACTTTTGGTGGTGCCCAACTCCTCCAAATGAGCTTCCAGGAGTGCAGCCTGTCGCCCCCTGGAAGGTTGCCCGGTAGCAAGACTGGGCGGTGTATGTGCCGTTGGCGGTCCAGCTCCAGAGCAGCTTGTCCGGCTCGTTGGACAGTTCGACATGCTGCACTAAGTGCCAAAGCTTCAGGTACTGTCCAATCTCGGGAAGGCCGGGCAGACCATGGATGTCGCGCGCCAAGCTATTACCGGTCATGGCCTCCGCCACCGTTCTCGACTTCCGGCGATGCTTGGGGATGCACTGAAAGAGCATGGGCGCGAGCTCGCGGACGGATTGGCTGCCGAGCAAGCGATCCTCCCAGAAAAGGACGGTCCTACCGTCCCTGATGGCCATGGTCGTGGAGGCGTAAAAGAGCACGCGCTCCTCCAAAGTAAATTGCAGGTCCAGCCCCTGCCATGCTCGATCTGTGTCTGTACGCGCAAGCCATAGCCAACGCAGCCGTAGCGATAGCCCAGTGCGCTCAAGATCCCGGACGCCAACGCCACCATATTCACGTGGCAGTGTCCACCGTGGGCGTCCGGGATCAAGAGAGCTGGAAGCGGGCGGCCGAAGCCAATAGTCCTCGAAGTGGAAGCGTTTGTGGGCCATCGGCATGGGAGAGCAATCCAACAGCAACGGGTAGTGGTCCGACACGACCAAAGCAAGGCATCGGAGGTGACATTCGCCCGCCGTGCGCATCTTCCCAATCAAAGGTGCAAAGAACGCGGTCAAGGTGCACCAGCGTGGGCCGTGATTGCTCATTCGACCCGCGTGAAGCGGCGCCCATTGAGGTATATCTCCTTCAAAGGCGGGGGCGTTGATGGAAGCCGGCGAAATCTTCCCGTCATGCGCCGATGCACGGGCCACCCATGTTTTGTTCGCGGCCACGGTATATGAGGTTGAAATCACCACATAGCATCCATGGGCGGGGCAGGCCGCACGTATATCATGCAGTTCCTGAAGGAATAGGATTTTATCTGCGTCATCCTGGGGTCCGTAGACCGTCGTCAACCACCACGGCGTTCTGGGTGAGCAGGGGGTTAGAGATCGTGACAACCCTGCTCTTCCAGGCGAGGAGGATGCCGCCTCGTGTGCCATGGGTCGAGAGGTAAGTGTAGTCGTCGAACTCGGAGCCGAGGATGTCTAGCACAATGGACGAGTAGATCAAAGCCATCTTAGTTTCTTGTAGGCATACAATGGGCGCGGTAGTGCCCAGCGAGAGCGGATGGCGCTCGCGGTGGCGCGAGTTAAGGCCGTGAACATTCCAAACTGCGATCTTTAGTCCGTGATCCATGAACAAGGGGTCGACGATGATTGGGCCGGCGGACCTAGCTCTCGCAGGCAACGGCCTCACGCGTGGGGGAGGCGAAGCACGCTGGGATCTCCCGATCGACCATGGCTGCGATGGCCTTGAGCACAGACAGGGGGATTGGCGCCGCGAACATGTCGTCGTAGGCTTTCATCTCAATGGCCGTGATCTTCTGGTTGGTGCCTACAATCCCCAGGGTGCGCAGGATCTGCACATGGGCCCTCCGTTCTGTCGTCGGTGGCCTTGCGGCGTAGGCTGCCAGCGAGCAGCCTTGCCGTGGGGCGAAGTTGAGGCGGCGTGGCGCTTCCGGGGGAAACAGCAGCGGCCTTGATGTGCCGTGGTCGCGGCGGAAAATCGTCGAGCGTCCAAGACTGCTGCGTGGTTGCACGGCTGCGCGATCGTCGCATCGTGATTGGCGGCGATGCAAACCGTCGAATCTTGGAGAAGCGGGGTCGAAGCGGTGACGGTGATCGGCGTTAGGCGCGAGCGTGAAGTGACCCGAGGCGGCTGCGGTATAGAAAGTGGGCTCACAGGCCTCGGCCTCCGGAGATCAAAAGCGGGGATCCGGCGGCAGCCACAAGTGGCGGCCGGTCTTTGGAGGTGTGGGCTCGGCGATGGGCGGCCCGACCACATTTAATGACGGCGGGGGATGGCGGGGCCCGGCGGAAGAGGGCTCGGGCGCGGGCGCGTTAGCGGGTGAGGCGATAACAGGTGCGCCTCTTCCCGCCGAAACCGCCGATGTGGGATCGTGGGGCTGCGATGACCGGTCAGTGGAGATTCCTGGGCTCGCCAGGGCGACAGGAGTGGGCGATATGCCACTTTGCCCCGACAAGGCGGCAGTCGATCCCGGCAGTTCTGAAGCCTCTGGCGCCACAGGCTGCGAGTCTGGGACCTGGCTCAAAAGAGCAAGGTCCTGACACGGCGTTGGATTAGCCGCGACAGGGGTGGGTCCTGCGGGATCGTCCTCGGGATCGTGGGGGGAGCCGGTGTTTGAAATTCCAGGGCCTTCCGGTGCGCCAGCGACCAGTGGGAGCTTCATGGCCAGCCTCTGCTGGCAAATCTTGGCGTCGTCGGCGGATAGAGACGGCCCGCTCGCGTCGAACTGCCGCCAAAGCCTGCTGCTGCGGGCCCCTTCTTTGTCCTCTTTTAGCTCGGTGACGAGAATGGCGGGAGCCTGGCGGCCCGGCCATGACGGCCATGCCATCCCTCGGCCAGTCGGTGGCGGGCGCGCCGCCGCCGTGGTATGCGCCAGCCGGGGCGAGAGGTTCTGCGTGTTCAACCCGTCGGTCCGCCCGAGCTGCCACCAGTAGCGCTAAGCGAAGCAACGTCCATGGCCATGCCGTCGGCCCGGCCGCCCGGCTGCGTCGATCCGCACATGCTTCCGGCCATGATGTCGCGCCCGTCGAGTCGGTGCCACAGCGCCTTAGCCATGCCATTCTGGCGCCACCTCGGCGAGTCGTCATTGCTTTGAACAGACGGGGCGCCACTGGCGAAGCGGCAGCGTGTGGCCAGCGGTGGAGATGGGGTATGTGGCGTCGACCTCCGGCGCCTCCGATCGTACCACGGCGGTAGCGATTCGGCGATCTCGAGAATGGCGGCGCTTGGTATGGTGTCGGCGAGGTCGTGCGTGGCAGACGAGCGGAAGGCGGCGAGTCCTCATGAGGCGTGTGCGAGATGCAGCCTCTCAATCCGGCAACTTTCCCGAGATGTGCTCGGCGGTGGAAGATACCCGGACTTGGGCCAGAGGATGCCGTGGAGCTTCGAGCTCGGCCGCGGTGTTGAACCAGCCGGCGCCCGGCATGCGCAAGCATGCACCATAACGCGGCGGCAATGCCGAACCGGCGGTGATGAAGTGCTTCGCCATTGAGGCGGCGCATGGTGTCGGGGAGGAGAAGAGGATGAGAAGTCCTCGGGGTGGTGCTCGTGGGCGGTGAAGTCGCCGCCGGAGAGCTCGAGGAAGCGGTAGAAGCAGCTCGGCCACGTCGGCCGCGGCCACTGCGGCTTTATTCTTTGGTGATGGAAATTGACATAGTGCGGCGAGGACCCGCTCAGCCTCCTCCATCTCCGTGGACTGCGCCATGATGACCCGCGCGAGACGCGTCGGAGCGGCGGGACCGCGAGGCGCCCGGTGGGGTGGCGGCGCGGCGGCGTCACGAGGAGGGCGGCGGGCTGTCCACTGCCGAAGCGTCACGCAGTGAAGGCAGCAGCGCCGCCCGTTCGCGTCGGTAATCGCGATCAGCGGGACTTCGTGGCCCGGCGAGCGGCGCTGCCGGACGTCGTTAGTACGATCCGCACCCGATGGCGGTGGTCGAGGCAGCAGCACAACCCGGCAATCTCACTCCGGTGGCGAGCTGCGGCGGCGAAGCGAAGGCTGAGGTGCCGTCTGGCTCGGCGGCGGCGGCGGTTCTGCGCCTTGACTCTTTGGAACCATCGGCGTCGAGCATAGCTCCGCCCGAGCGTGGTGGACCTCCTCGGCGAGGCCGAGCGTTACTGGCGAACCTGTGGCGGCGAGATCTGACGGAAGGCCCTAGCTGCCCGGCTGACCCGGTGGCAGCGAGGTGAGGCGGCGATCCTGTCTGGCCAGCGCCGAGACTCGCTCTCGAGCTGAGCCAATGATTACCAGGAGGACCTGCGCTTCGCCGGAGAGGTTGCCCAGCGATCGAGAGGCGGCACCGGCTTCCATGTGGAGGGAGGGCTAGGGGCGGCCGGCCGGCGGGGAGCGTCGGCGGCAGGCAGGGGAGGGCTCGGTGGGGCTAGAGGGTGGGAGCCGGACCCAAGGTTTGAGATCCTTATAGGGGGGGTGGGAGCCAGCCCCAATGTTTTTTTTATGATGTGGTGTTATTTATAAATTCATATACCTAATGGTCTTGTTTGCAAAAGAACCTGTGGGTAGATGCCAGAGCTTTGTGTGTGGCTCAATCACTGAGCCATTTGCTTTTAGCTCATTGTGTTATGTTCAAGAAGACAGCTTAAACTGGATTACAAGTTTTTTTTTTGTGTTCTTTTGTTACACTTCTATTTTTCTAGTTTCAGAACATTTGTGTTCACAATCAATATTTCTGTTAGTTTAACCTTGATTTTCTAATCTTAAATAACATTTTTCACAGGAGGTGTCGCTGAAACCCCATGCCCGTACAAATGTGTATCAGATAGATATCGTATGCCTCACTGTTTTACTGCTCTTGAAGAGCTAATATACACTTTTGGTGGACCTTGGTTCTTTGGCTTGCTTCTTTCAGGCCTTCTTGTTTTATTGGCTCTTGTTTTGGTATTGCTCGGATGAAGTTTGTTGGTACGGATGAGTTTCCTGGACCAGCACCAACTCAACATGGCTCCCAAATTGATCACTCTTTTCCCTTCCTAGAATCACTGAATGAGGTAGTGGAATACATTCTGTTGTCATGGCTCAGTGCATTAAGCTGTTGCATGATCATGCTGGGTGTTGTTTGAAATTTCTGCTAATGTGATAGGTATTGGAAACAAATAGGGCCGAAGAATCTCACTGCCATGTGCACAGGATGTTTTTCATGGGCCCAAATACCTTCAGTGAACCTTGGCATCTCCCTTTTACGCCGCCTGAACAGATTACAGATATTGTGTAATGCCCGTGGTCAAGATTACATTTGCACAAATTCCCTTCAGTCATTTAGCTGTCTTGTTATAATTTTTCCCAATATTCACGTTTTTTCATGAATTTTCGTAGCCTTTTGTCTTATAGAAATATATAACCCGAGTATTGACTGCTGTTGTGCTGTTTGTCTTCTGTTGTCGAATCACGAGGATGCGTTTAACAAGTTTGTCGATGAGATCAATGCTCTGGCAGCTTATCAGTGGTGGGAGGGATCAATTTGTAGTATTCTGTGTATACTTTCCTACCCCTTGGCGTGGTCCTGGCAACAGTGGCGCCGAAGAAAAAAGTTACAACGACTACGTGAGTTTGTTCGATCTGAATATGATCATTCGTGCTTACGGTCGTGCCGTTCACGTGCCCTTTATGAAGGGCTGAAGGTATTGTGTTTTCCAATACCAATTTTTCATAGAAAATTGCAGTTTATTCTGAATTGATTATTTTTTCTTGAAATTAGGCTGTTTGGTATCGGCTTTTAAATGCGAAACCAATGTCTCTCAAGTGTTATCTGCTTGATTTAAGTGACTTATCCAATATTTTGAGTCCATAGATACATACTCCCTCCGTCCAAAAAAGCTTGTCCCCCAAATAGATGTATCTAGCACCAAGTTAGTGCTAGATACATGCATTTGAGGAACAAGCTTGAGACAAAGATTTTCGAGACGGAGGGTAGTAACTAGAAATATCCAGGGTATCCAAATAGATAAAAGGAATGTGGTGTTTGATTTATAAGTGTGGCCATGTTGACTCTGCATTATCGGCTGCTATAGCAGTACATATTGTAGGTTGCACCTGCCACCTACAATTCAGTTGTTATATAACTAGCAGACTGATATTATGGATTGAGGGTGGTCTCTTTTTTCCAATTTATAGGTAGCTGCCACTCCAGATTTAATGCTGGGTTATTTGGATTTTTACCTTGGTGGGGATGAGAAAAGGCCCGATCTGCCCACTCGTCTTCATCAAAGGTTTCCAATGTCCTTGATTTTTGGCGGTGATGGAAGTTACATGGCTCCATTTTCACTTCACAGTGATAGTGTAGTCACAAGTCTTATAAGCCAGGTTGATTCTGAAACATTTCCTTCTGTGCCGAATCACTGAAATAACGTTTTATTCAGTTCCTGATAAATATCTTTTGTAGGTTGTACCATCATCAATATGGCACCGTCTTGTTGCTGGACTGAATGCCCAGCTGCGTTTGGTTCGTCATGGAAATTTGAAAGTAACCTTTCTTCCTATGCTCAAATGGCTTGAAACTCATGCAAATCCTGCCTTGAACACGTACCATATGCGTGTTGACCTTACATGGTTCAAGCTACAGCATTAGGATACTGTCAATACGGTCTTGTTATTCATGCTGTGGGGGAGAAGCAGTGGCTGCTGAACTTCAAGGTGGCTCTAGAATAATATTTGATCAACATTCATTGTGAGTTATCTGTTACTAGCTCCTTATTTCTTCATTTTCTTCTCTTATCACAATTTATCTCTAACTAATGATCCTATGTCGAGCAGAAATCAGAATGTAGATGCTGACTCTCAACTAGAGCCACTCAAGGAACAATGATGCTTATATGTGTAAAAGTATAACGGTGGAATTCTCAATGTTGACAACTTGATGGCGGCTCAAAGACAGGAATGATTTGTTTCATCCTCTGTCTCTTATCTTGCACAACACTAAACGGTTGGACATCAGGTGACTTGTTTTGCAGAGACTGACCACTATTTCAACCCCTAGTGTGGTTATGAAGAGATTCAGAGTATCTTACACCTGTCATGGTTATTTTGCTTTCTTAACTGCAGGATCTTGTTGGTTTGGTCATCTCAATATTGCTTCTTGCAGATTTTAGCTTAGTGTTGCTTACGTCTCTCCAGCTATATTCTTACTCTATAATTGACATTTTGTTAGTCTTGTTTGTTCTTCCTCTTGGAATACTGGCACCATTTCCAGCTGGGATAAATGCTCTCTTTAGTCATGGCCAGCGTCGCTCAGCAGGCCTTGCTTTCGTGTGTATGCATTGTGGAACATTACATCTCTGGTTAATGTTGTAAGTACTCTTCTTTGCCTGTATATGTATTTTGCTATTACTAGTTCATTTCGAATGTTGTATATTTTGGGGAGTATAACCAGGGTTAAAATTAGCACTGTTTTCTGCAGGGTGTTTTCATTGGTTTATTGTGTTTGATATTATCATAAAGTTTTTGCACGTGCACATATTCACACATTCACAAGCAAAACAGAGCACATACACATATAACATTACTTATCCGTATTTATCAAGCTGTAAAACTAGGCAATTATGTTCAGTGGTTTGTCTGTCTGTCATGCAGAATCAGATTTCATGTCATTTGAATATTTGCTCGTTACAACAGTAATACTCCCTCCGTCCGGAAATACTTGTCCTCGAAATGGTTGTATCTAGACTTATTTTAGTTATAGATACATCCATTTCAACCATTTCGAGGACAAGTATCTAAAATAAGTCTAGATACAACCATTTCGAGGACAAGTATTTCCGGACGGAGGGAGTATATCGTCAGTGTTTGAGTTTGTTGCACCTTTCACAGACAAGCATGCCTACTGATTTTACGACTATACAATCATTATCATATTCTACTGCTGGCTGAATACTAGCAAGTTCAGCTATACCTATCATTATCATGTTTTTGTGCTTGCTATTCCAATACCAGTTTCAATGTTTTTTAAGCTCTTTGTAACCTATTTGCACTTGACTTAGGTCGTGGCCTTTGTATGCGGACTTGTGCATTATAAGTCATCAACAAAAGACATCCAAGCATGCAGCCATGGAATTTGGGCAGGTAAGCATCTTTGCCCGCTCTGTGAAGAAAGGGTTACATGAGCATTAAATGCAATTGGTGACCATATCTTATACTCCCTCCGTTTGGAAATAACTGATGTGGTTTTAGTTCACATTTGAACTAAAACCCGTCAGTATTCGAACAGAAGGATTATTAAGGCGGAGGTCCGTTCATAAATGTAAGACGTTTTTGCAGTTCAATTTAGGAACAGAGGGTGTAGCACCTAACAACTCGGACTTCAAAAATATTTTCAGGGATGAAACTAGCTGGTGGTTATTCCCAACTGGACTCGTGTTGTGTAAATTGATCCAAGCAAGGCTTGTTGATTGGCACGTGTCCATCTTAGAGATCCAGGATCATGCGGTATACAGCAAAGACCCAACTATATTCTGGCAGTGATGGCATACGGATCGCCGAAGTGGTCATGGGAGCTTTTTGCAACTTCGAGTTTTGGAAGTTGATAAAACGAAGGCTAGAAAGCTAGCCCATTCTTTGTCGACCAGATAGAGGAAGCAAGCACAAAGTAGAATTCCTACATATGCATGCTTGTAGTTTGCTGTTAATCTTGCGCAGCCATAACATTTTCCTTGTAGATAAGAAGGTTTAAGTCATCCATTCATTATAGGATTTAGACTCCATGAGGCTTACAACTTTACCAGAGCTAATCACCGACATATACAGATAGTGGGATGGGTGAGGGCAAATGATCAAATATGAAATTACCCTGTTCGTGGTCCAATTCGATGAACACAACAAATTACCATTTTGTTTGATCTAGTGGGCTGATGCATCATGCCCGCCGTTAGTTGCTGGGGTAATCTAAAACCCTCATCAGAGGCTCTATGTTGGTTTGATAAGCTAGAAGTTTCCATCTGAAGCATTGTATCATGTAACGAATGCATTCCTATTTTTAGTACTTTCTCCGATTCATATTACTTGTCTTAGATTTGTCTAGATGTAGATGTATCTAATACTAAAACATGTCTAGATACATCCGTATCTAACAAATCCAAGAAATCCAAGACAAGTAATATGGATAGGAGGGAGTACAAAGGTCTATTGTCAATTGCATCTGATCTTCATGTTTTCCCTCCTTTCCGGGAGTATATGATCAAGACTTTGAAACTATGAATCTAGATGTTTCTACACTCATCACAAATGGCATTTTGGTCATACGGTCTCAAATAAGGAAGAATATCACATGGAAACCAGCATTCAAAAGAAAGATATCGTCGATTGCATCTGATCTTCATGTTTATTAACCTTTCGGGAGTATATGATCAAGACTTTGAAACTATGAACCTAGATGTTTCTACACTCATCACAAATGGCATCTTGGTCACACGGTCTCAAATAAGACTAGCCACAATGGGTAGTAACATAGACTAGTAACATGCATATGTTACTAGTCTATGTTACTACCTCTGTAGTGGGGAGTAACATATGTGTAGTAACATGTAACACTTTATTTATTAGGCTATAGACTCATATTGCCTTGATATGTGTGATGTTACTCATACTATTAGCAACTAGCTATGTTACCACTTTGCTCTCTTTTTTATTTATTGCTTGCCACATCATTTATTTTATCTAGATATGTGTGACGTTACAATCTATGTTACTCCCATTGTGGGTAGTCTAAGGGGAATATCACATGAAAGCTTGAGCATTCTAAGAAAAAAATCATCAAAGAAAAACTGAAAATACATGAAATGTTACCGAAAAAGGCTTACGCCCCGCTTTATAAATAAAGCAACCACCGAGCACAACGTTCACAAAGTACCAGTCGCGAACACACACACACACTGCCATCGCGAACAAGGTCTCACACACAAGCACACACACAGACAAGTTCAGCTATGGGCACAACACAACAAGCCCAACACACACGCACACACAAACAAATGGCGGTGGCGGCGGCGACACAGGGAAGATCTAATCCGGCTTTGGAGGTGGTGGGGGAAGCGGCGGAGCCAACCGGAGAGCCATCGCGCGAAGCTGGGTGATGATGGAGGTGATGGCGTCTCTCTCCCTGGGTGGCTAAGCAGCCGCCAAAGCTGCAAGTACCCAGACCATTTAAGCAGGCGTCGATGGCGTGCTTAGAAGAGGTATCTGTTGAATCACGAGCCCTATTCCCAGCAGTCCACAGCGTCGAGCGAAACACACGATAATCGATCACCTAATGTGGCGAGATGAGGTGGTGATGCACTGAAGTTGGCGAAGAAGGCGGAAAAGTTGTTGTGGTCCCAACTTTCGCCCATTAATTCGTGAAAACAACTCCAAAAGGAACAGCGGACACGTGGGAGAAGAAGATATGGTTGAGTCTTCTTGAGGCCCATAAGCGAGCAACAACCGTCACCGGGGCCGTTGCGCTTCAAGACTTCCACGCCCAGACGGGGCGGCCGGATCCATTGCCACATGAATATTCTAATCTTTAGAAGTCGGATCTCCCAAATGGTGGTGAGCCTCGGGGCCGGGGAAGCGTCGCTGATATAGTGATTTAATGGAGGCGGCGGATGGCTCTAGCCACCACTGGCGGTCATCTCCCTTGCGAGTCGAGGCTCGTGCGAGCAATGCGATCGAGTAGGTCATGTCGATCGGCGGTGTTCGCGGGACCAAGCAGTCGCCCGAAAGCGAGTTGCCCTAAGTCGATGAGGCCACATGGCAAAACCCTAGGCTCCACCGCAATGGCAAGCGGGCCGCGATGGGGGTGTCCCTAGCCCAACGGTCGAACCAAAACAGCGTGGCAGTGCCTGATCCAACCGCGATCGAAGTCCCAATGCGGAGGACAGGGAGGAGCTGTATGATGGATTGCGGATCAGGAGCCCCAGACCCGGCCAGAAGCGAGAGGCAGCCACGGAGGTATTTCTGCTGGATGATGCGGAGCCACAGACAGCCCTTCCGTTTGCAATCCGTCAGAGCCATCGAGTCAGCAGAGCGATGTTCATGCGTTTGGAGGACATGATCCTGAGGTCACCCTGATCACGAGGCTTGCATATCTCAGTCCACCGCACCATGTGGTACTTATGCTTATAGCCCTCACCAGCCCAGAAGAAGCGGCCCAGGACTCGAGCTCTCTCGTGAAGCAGCGTCTCGGGCAGGCTGTAGAAGCTCATAATGAATAGGGCGAAATTTGGACAAGGAGGAGTTAATGAAAGCAGTCAAGAGATGCTTTTGAAAGCCATTGCCCCTGCCAAGGTTCGATCGATCGTCTTTGGAGCTTGCCCACCATAGGCGCGGCTTCGACTCTGATTAACCACGAGTCACTAATGGGGATCCCCAAATAAGTTGTGGGGAAGCTCCCGAGCTGACAGTTAAGCCGGTCTGCGATGCTCTTACATTCGTCTTGAGGGTAGCCCAAGACCATCACCGCACTCTTATCGAAGTTGATCCTAAGACCAGACTTCTGCTGAAAGCAGAGCAGGATGAACTTCAAGTTCGTGATGTCACTAGCAGAGCCTTCTACCATTATAATGGTGTCATCCGCGTACTGGAGGAGGGAGAGCCCATTCCCGCCAACCAGATGTGATACTATGCCCTTGATATGCCCTGCCGCCTTGGCTCTATCTAAGATGGCTGCCAGGGCATCAACCACCATGTTGAAGAGGAACGAGGAGAATGGATCGCCCTGCCGGACCCCACAGAAGGTGGGGAAGTAGGGACCAATCTCGCCGTTAATGTTGACCGCGGTCTGGCCCGAGGAGACCAATTGCATCACGCGGGTCACCCACCGGTCATCGAAGCTTTTCCGGAGCAGGCATTCCCGAAGGAAGGCCCAACTCACCGTGTCGTAAGCCTTGTGGAAGTCCAGTTTCAGAAAGACCGCCTTGAGGTGTTTGGAGTGCACCTCGTGGAGAGCCTCATGAAATACAAGGATGCCATCCAGGATATAGCGTCCCTGGATAAAGGCTGACTGCTCCGGGTGGGTGATTCGATCGGCTAGAGGGGCCACCCTATTAGCGTACCCCGCCATGAGATCACGGAAGTTGACATTGATCACCGTGATCGGCGGGAATTGGCGGATCTCCGAAGCGCCAATTATTTTGGGGATGAGAGTGATAATCCCAAAGTTGAGCCTGGAGAGGTCGATGGCCCCAACGTAGAACTCCTCAAACAGGGCCATCACCTCAGGTTTGATGACCTCCCAGAAGGTCCGGAAGAACTTTACCGGAAGGCCATCGGGGCCAGGAGCGAAGGACGGGTTCATGCCCTTAATGGCTGTCCACACTTCTACCTCGGAGAACTCGGAGAACGGGGCTGTAAGAGCCACGTTGTCCGCATATCCAAGATTTCCTAACAACTAGGTGGCCATATATCATGGGCGAGGCTAGCCCTCCCGAGGGAAGCGGAGAATAGAGTCTCTGTAAAGCCAATGGCCTCCGGTTCTTTGGAGGAGGTGTTTCAAATCCCATAGCGGCGGGATGAGATTCTGGCTGACGGCCCGTTAGCTATGGCCTGGAAGTAGGCGGTATTGGTGTCCCCTTTGAGGACCCAATTCTGCGTACCCCGTAGGCGCCAGTAAGCCTCCTCGTCCGTGTAAATAACCACGAGCTGGTCTTCCAAATTGTACCTAAGCATCCATTCCTCCTCCGAGAGGCCTGAGGAGTCCGCCCGAAGATCAAGGGCCTGGATGCCCTCTAGGAGAGCTTTCTTCCGCTCCGGATGTCATGACCCAAGTTAGCACCCCAATCTTTCATGAATTAGTAGCGGACCGCTTAGCACAAAAATGCCGAGTTGTGTGGGAGCAAGTGGTGGGGTGCATCACGGGCCTCGAGCCAACGTGCGGCCACCAAGGCAAACCACATTTGGTTCATTAGGAGGCTTGGTGAGCGGGGTGGGTACAGGCGTTCTCGGAGGAGAGAAGGAGGAGCGTGATCGGATCCAATCCGAGTGTCAGCGTGAAGCGATGCTGAGAGCAACGAATGTCCCATTAGGAGATCACGAAGACCGGTCCGGGACCGGCCAAGATTCGGATCCAGCGTGGCGATTGGTCGAGTGAACTGGCACCAACTCTATCTAGCTCACGAGCCCCATGTCCGCGATTTAGTCGTTGAACATTTGCATTACATGAAATGTTAAGAGCATTACTAGTAGAACCCTCAAACCCTCACTAGCGTTTTAAGGGTCCAAAAATAATCTTTTTGTGCACTTTTACGGGTTGAAAAACATGGGCAAATATTAGAACCCTCAAACCCAACCCTTATAACGGAATATTCCCCATGAGCAGCGTTGTCGTTCTTGTGAAGGTCGGCCAGGGGTGGCAGCCGTGACGGGGGTGACTACCGGCGGTGATGGCAGGCGTGGGCGCGGGAGTTGGGAGGATTTTTCCCTCCAGCGAGAATAACCGCCAAATGAGGGTTGGGGTAGGTTTTGCTCCCAACCCTTACTTTTGAGGATTGAGAGAGGGTTTGAGGTTGGACCTTTAAAAAATTGAGGTTTGAGGTTAAGGGGTTCTAGTCTCGGCTTTTTTGTGGCCTTAAAAAGCAGTTATTTTAGGGGTTTGAGGGTTTGAGGCTCTACTAGTAATACTAGCGGAGTGCCCGTGCGTTGCCATGGGCTCTTGAAATAGTTTGCAAGAGTTACATGTTAACTTTCTAAGGCCTCGCCCTCTAGTAGATTGAGACCCACCTTGTGATTCCACCCCGCCTAGGCCGCCGCTTTGCCGTCGCCCTTGTCGCGTTCGCCTCCGCTTGGCCGCCTCCGCCCGCTTGGGACCCGCCCGCCTCCTCTCGGCCGCCTCGCCTTGGTCCATCCTCCGCCGGCGCCGCTCCATCCGCCTCCTTCCGGCCATGCTCCGTCGCCTTCTCTACGGTTCGTCGCCTCTCACGCGTCGCATGCCGCCATCCCGCTTAAATGCCGCCTCCGCCGCGCGCTTCGTCGCCGCCTTGCTCCCCTTCGGCGGCCCGCTCCCGATGGCGCCCGAAGAAAGGCTGAAGGGCAAGTCTGGTTTCTTCGACATGAGGTGAAGCCCTTGGGAACTTGATTTGGAGTTCTCGGCGTCGAGCGGCGTTGGTGGCTCAACACGTATCCCACGGCCGATGAGGCAGCGGCGTGCCCTCTGACGTGGCGGTGTGGCGTCTTGAGACGAACAAAAGCGGACCTAAACTTCCGGAGGTCAAGTCGAGCGGTGGCGAGTGGCTCATGCCGCGAAGCGATTGGATGGTGGAGATGCGAAACTAAGAAGCGAAGAAGAGACCGGCGATCGTTATCGCTCGGCCGAGAAGCGATGAAACAGCGATAGCTTGGTTTTGCGCCATTTGCAATTTCTTTGCAAAGCCATCTCTAATGAAATGCTATTTGCTACATTTTAAATAGGAAAATTATTCCGATCAGCCAGCCATAACTCAACAGACCAATCTCTAATGAAATGCTATTTGCTACATTTTTTAAATCGAAAAATTATTCCGATCAGCCAGCCATAACTCAACAGACCAATCTGAACCCACATTTTCTAAAGTAAAGAAATTATTTCCCTTGATAGATCAAGATGACAAAGTGTCTTTTACCCGACTGCTATGTTCCTACACACGCCATAAAGCAAATTATTTTTTAAATCAAGGAATTAAGAAAAGGAAGAATATCATCATGTTCGTGGCACTTGCCAGGTCTACCATGCTACCATGGCATCATCTTTTTAGTCTCTACCCACATGCCGAGTTGAGAAATAATCTTCAGATATACCCACTGCTAACACACTCACGTACATAATGGTCCCCGTCCGCTCGCCCGTCACGGTAATTGCCTACTCGCAATTTGTGCCAACCGCTCGACCTCGCCACCGCCGCTCACCACTCAATCGCCACCGGCTGCCCATTGCCTCTTAAGCCACCCAGCACTTTCGCTTGGACCAATGTTGTTGATTGGAATGCGGAACTGAAGGTAATCCATGCACATGTTTTAGTTCTGCTTGGCATCAATCTTTGGTACTTGTCAATCCATCTAACACACAAAAAAATCGACTCTCAGACAGAAAAGTGATCTAATTCATTTGTCAAGTACCTTGCTCTAAAAACTGTGTGACAAATGAATCTAGTAGAAGTAAAAATGGTAAGAAGCCCTCAGCTCAAACTATAACATAGCTAAAATTAATTAATTTAACAATTGTGCTTCAATAGTTAGAACACTGCAGTTCTCTTTATATGGACTTATACTAAAGACAATTTAGGTATGGAAGAGAAAAACATCACCTCCAATCATTAACATCCCAATGTCCTGACGTAGATTTGGCACTGACTTCTCTAGATGAACAATGATCCCAATGTCCCTCTTACTGGATAGAAAGTCCAATGTCAGCGGCAATACGCAATAGGGGCGACATCTGAAATCTTGTGGTCCATAGCAATTAGAGTCCTTCTCAAGAACTTATCCTGCTTCGATAACCACATATGAACCAACCATAGAAGCGTGAAAAGTGAATGCACTATTGGTGCATATAGAGGACTACATATCACATTCTCTTGCCATCTGTCAAACTTAATGGTCACATCTCGTTACTTCTGATTAAACACTGTTCTCTCTCAAATTAATTAGTGATTGCATCACAACACAGCGGATTATCTTGATCAACTCCTAACAGGATCCAAGTCAGCATTGAAATCTACAGGAAGACCATGGATCAGTAATCTGAGAAAGGAAAGTCAATACAGAAATAATCAAGATGCTATAATCACTTGATATATAAGAGTGCTGGTTACATAGTAGTGTAAAAACAACTGATTAGAACAATACAAATAGAACTGAAAATTTCCTGTTAAGTGAGGAAATCAGAACTATTGTTCAGCTTACTAAAAATCATGCTTCATTTAACAACATAAGAGCTCAAACTAAGTTCACGTGGCTTCTGTTCAAGAAAGAGTTCAGTGGTATAGTGATCATGAATTGTTCAGCACAAGAAAAAGAAGTGCATGGCGGTTTTACCAGAAAGCAGCGGCAGCAACCACACAACCGCACACACACGCTGATCAGCAGCAGCAAGCACACAACATCGCAGCGATACACAGTGGCAGGGGCATACCACGCACACATGCGCAGCAACAACAATAAGCACACATCAGCAAGCAAGCACGCATGCCAGCGGATATAAAAATCTCAATGGCGGCCTGTTTCCCTCAAACCTCCTTGGCAACCCCATTGAACTTGTCACCTCATGCCCCTCCTATCTCTCTCACTCTTCCTTCCATCCAACAACGCCCTGCCTTCCAGCCATCGTTCTCGTCTTTCTCGGATTGATACAAAAAATAGGGTAAATAATTGGATGCTTACTTAGCATGTTGTACCTGCTTCTGTAAGTGACTTGGCAGGACAAGCACACGAAACATCTCAAAACATGCAGTGAAGAGCTGCCAACTGTAGTAATTTTCTTAATGTATGTACTATTAGTTGGCAAAGGAAATTGATTTTGTGCCACCAAATGAATGCACATCATCTCATCCGCTTATTCTGGATGGCTAGAGATATGCAATTCTTTTGCTGACCAATCGTCAATAATGGCCGAAGCAAGTTTATACAGATACATAGCAATGAATATCAAAAAATGATATAAGGAACTAAAGCTAAGAGTACCCCCTATTTCTTCAGTTTACGTCAGATTCCTCATCTTCAGCATCTTGATCATATTTGTCAAGTCGTCATCAGGCCTAAGCCTGGCTCTGTTGTTGGCTTGGCTGCTGCATGCCACAACAATTATATCAATTAGAGCAAACAGAAGCAGGCCCTAATTAGTCCAGACAAAAAAAAAATAGAGGTAACACATACCAGAGATAACATATCATGACAAGCGGATATCAAAAGAACATGATCCACAACCAGAGGCTCGAGATAGACCAAATGCAGCGACAGTTAACAAATCCAAATTCAGTGCTAACAACTACTTATATATATTTGGACGTACATAGAAATTAGATATTTCCTAACTGTTTGCATAACAAAAAACATGCTGGCTGCAAGAGAATGAAAGACGAACCTATTGATGAGCACAACAGTACATACCATCCCATCATGATGTTGCCATCTCTCACACTTGATGATTACATCTTGTTATTTCTAACATGTACACCATCGGCGATTGCTTTATTAGAAATATATTTACACAATATGATCAGAGCAACATCAAGGAGTGGGATGCTGGTGCACAGATTCTCCTCAAATTCACATTCAACCCCTGTGAGAAGAGCGACATATTTTTCATAGGTGATTTTGATCGAGCTCCTACAGAAAAATTCAAAGAAATCATGAGTAGCATGGAGCCAAGCAAACTAATCAGAGCAAATCATGAGAGGAGAAGCCTCTCAACCTACTACAGGGAATCGAGTCAACATTAATTAGTGTAAAGAAATAAACCGTAATGTAGATCAACAACCGAGTAGTTGATAAAATAACCCTGACACAACCCATTAATACAATATATAGTCACAGGAAGTAGATTGAGATTGTGCAGATATCATGATCTACGAACCGTATCAACGAATATTGATTGCAAAGTCACAAACAGAACCTCCTGACATCACAAAACAAATGTTTCATCAACAGAAACTCTAGCGAATGCCAATTGGATTATATAAGTAAGATAGAGACATCGAAAAAAAGAAAAAGATAATTCAAGGAGTATATATTCTATTTTCTTACTTGACATCATAGAGAATGCAAGTCAAAGATATTGTGATACATCTTACCCATCTATAAATTGACTGGAAGGCACAATCCCCAGCAAAATATACAGAATGAATTGCTCCTATGGTCCAAGTATTGCATAAATAGTTATATACAGAATATTCAACCATGAGGATAAACACGACATGTACTACCAATGATTTGTGGCCCGTCCGGTAGCAGACCGCAGCCCCCTTTCAAGTGCACGTGCAATGCACGTCTTCACAAATATTATAACCACATGTGAGAAATCACATACTATCACGATGTTGCAATCAATTTGTAATTAAAGAAGCCAAAAGTCTTTTTTCTTAAACCAGAATTCCTTATGCTGGAGTTTAAACAAACCCCACAATAACATGATCAATTTTTTTTTGCTCTACTTGTCACCTAATTAAGTAAATGCATGACTTATGAAGCGGATAAGGAATCATGTCAACTTGGAACTAAAATTCCAACAAAAGAGTGAGGAACAAACCTTGTTATCATTGCTCTGAAGTCTGAACCTCCCCCTATTTGTTAGTGAAATGTGAGTATGCTTCGAAGATAATAATTTCTTATGCAACATATGCTTTTACATGTGAAAGAGCTGCAAAATATGTTGACCTACCTATGCACTTCCTAAATCAAAGCGGATAAAATTATTTCCATCGGCAATATAAAGTACTAAACATTAGTTCGAATTGAATAATACAGCAGAATTGTCATTTATGACTTTTCATCCATCACTGAATCTGAAAGAAAGGGACAATGTCCACTAACCTCTTGGACACTGCACGGAAATACCATTGGAGGTTGCAGCAAGGAACTCCTCTCGGCAGCCTCTACCGTGTCCATAACTTTCTCTGTCACAGGAAGAAGGCCAGCGATGTAATGTAACTAAAAGATTTCCTCGTCGCGGCGTTAAATGGCGGTAGCCTTGATAATCGCTGGCCCAGAATCGCTAAACCAGTCTGCGATCCAACACGAAATGTTCGCCTCCTCTTATCCAGCGAATAGTAATTCCTTGATACAAAAACCACATTATTTTGCACATCTTTCTCCACAACATACCTGTGTAAGAGAAAATGACCACTCATTTGATGAATTTATGGATAAATAGATATGTGCTACATGAGGACAGATCTTCCTTGAATTGTAGAATACTTCAGGCTAATATACATTTAATTTAGCTGATCTTATTGTACCATAAAAGAGGCTAGTATCATGTACAGTGCATACCAAGGTCCTCCAGAAAGTACATAAACCTTGTCGCTGACCAATCGTATAGAACCAAAACCCACGGTGCATCCCTAGGTAATCTCCAGTTTCAGCCTCAAGAAGTATACCATCCATTTCTCCTATATGTCTTTGAACAAACTCACTGAATTTGACCTAGAAAGAGTGACTTTTTAAGATTAAAATGAGACAACACAAGGATAAAGAACAGAACCATATTTTGCAAAAAACATGTGAAATATTAACAACTATATTAAAGCAATAACCTTTCCAAGAAAACATATCCCCTGAGAATCCTTTCTAGCTTGGTTAGGAAGGTCCATCTGAACAACCAGACTACGAACTTCATCCTGCAAAAGATGAGCTCCATTTATAGATAAATACACATGAATCCTGAAAATATATCACCTTTGTTATACACCCCAGTGGAAAAAGAAGCCTTCTAAGCTGGGGCTGAGAGAGATGTGAGAGGAAATAAGTTTGATCCCTGATCTGAAACAACAATCAGAGTCTGAAAGGTGGTTTCAACTAACCAATATTTATTTAAACAGAAGAACCATATATTTGTTTCACTGTACCACAACTTTCCTTCTAGGATGAATAATAGAACTCAATTGACATCAAATTCAGTAACACTGAAGCTAAGCAAGCTATTTTAAAGCACCTCGTCTTTCAAAAAGTTGGAGCACCGATGGCTCTTTAGCGTTCTCAACGTGTGGATGGACTACATGTGCATAATGTCCTGAAGCTATGTAATCAAATCCCAAATTTTCAATTGCTTCTAAGAAAGCTCCTGCAGAAAATGAGTGAAAAAGAATAAGCACATGAACACAGTTCAAAGACTATACCTCGATCCACAATCAAATTTCAGTAATAGAAGTGTGCACATCCATACCAAACTTTATTCTTGTGTTACAAAGAACATCAGGGTTCGGTGTGCGTCCGTTGCGGTACTCATTAATCATATGAGACACCTAGATATAAAATCCATTATAGTTTCTCAGAATGCAGAAAAACATATGGGATGTCTGCGAGGATCAGGCGCAAAAAGTTTGAAGTGAAGCTTACCACATGGTTCCAGTACTCATCAGATAGATGTACCACCTCCAATGGCACGTCAATCTACAAAGACAGCCATTAGATCAGTCAGTTCGTGCAGCCAGAGCTAGTTTACATATGCTGCACACTGGCCATTCAATGAAACAGCATGCACCGGATGAATTTTCTGAAATATACCTTGTCACACACAGCCTGTGCATACTTCAAATCGTCATCCCACGGGCACTCGGACCAAAAGTTCCTGAAATCTTCCTACAGATTAATCACGCCGAGCTTATTAAGTGATCCCGTAGCGTAGCATTGCAGAGCATAGCGACAGGGAGTGTGTACGGACCTGGAACCAGATCTTGAGGTAGAAGGCGGTGCAGCTGTGCCCGGCTGCGTGGAGGAGGCGGAGCGCGACGCTGCTGTCGACCCGCCGCTCAGCAGCACCGCCACCCGCAGCGGCGCCCTCCCGCTGCCGCGCACCGCACGAGGTGCTCCTCGCTGATCTGGACCACCCCGAGCGCAGGTGCGGGCGCGTTGGGCGGGGAGGCTGCGAGCGGCGCCGAGGACGAGAGGGCGCGGAACGACCGGGGCAGCCGGCGGGGGCGGGGGGAGCCGCCAACGGCCGCGGCGTTCGTGGCGGCGCGCGGTGCCGGGGAGGGCGGCGGTCGGCAGGAGGTGGCGGCGCGCTGGAGCTTGGAGATCGAGATGGGATCGGGAGGCAGATTTTTTTTGGCACGGTTTTTTTCGCGGGAGAGTTGCGAGTTAACGGAGGTGGGAGGATGACGAAAAAAACCCGAAGGTGGGAGCATGACGAAAAAAAGCCGTGAAATTAAGCCGTGCGGGTATTAAAGTCGTCTATTAGGAGTAGAGACTCTAAGAGGGGCAAGTTCTATTGTCATGCGAGAAATTCCAAGCTGAAACAAATTACCGGACGTGAGTTATGACAAACAAACTGACTATGAATAGTGATGTTTTTTAATAACACTATTCAGGATTTTGTCTTTCCATATCTCGTATCTCGTAATGGAACTTGAATTTTCATGTGGCAATAGAACGTCACCATCTTAGCGTTCTATATTTTTTTTGAAACTTCAAAACATCATTTCTGCATGGTTTTCACTGAATGTTGGTTTCCATGTGATATTCTCCCTTCAATACATTGATTTATTTTAAATTTTATTTCCATCTGATTTATTTGTAATTTTATTTATTTGCAATCGTTTCCATCTGATTTATTTCCAATTTTATTTGCCCGGCATCTCATTTCCGTTCAATTCACACCCCCTCTTGATTTATTTTAAACTTTCTTTGCATGACATCACATTTTCTTTCTTCAGTAATATGGAAACTAATCACTTTTCATTTGTATAGAATCTAACTATATCGATCGGAGGGGTGTGAATGAGAGATTTAAAATTTCTTTTGAAACTCCATAACTCTTAACATAGCACATCGGAAATAAACTATCAAAAGCAGGTTTACTGAAAATAAACTGCCAAAGAAAAACACTGAGATAAAAAACTAACCAGCTATTGTGAGATGTTCATGAGAGCTAAAGACAACTAAGTAGCTATAGATGAAAATCAGACGAACAACACAAATAGACTATCTTAAGCATAACGGGAGATAACACGAAGTAAAACATGATCTAAACACAGACAGAATTTTCCTATAATTACTATAAAATCTAGTACAAATGAATCTTGAGAAAAAAATCCATAGTGAAAAATTCCTGAGGATTTAAATCCTCCTTCCGAAATAGGCTTTCTTCCCGCTTTATATATAAAACAACAGATCAAAGTATACGGCCGAACGATACAAGGTGGAGAGATAACCCTCTTACTAAGCAGATCCTAAGATAACCAAACCACGTAGAATGCAAGCGGCTATGCTACCGAAAGAGAACATAGGAAGAACTAAGAACAACACCACACAACGCCCTAGCAAACCTAAACTCCACGACAACGCCCCCAAGAGGGAACACGGCGCTAAGCGTCGCCGTTGCCGAGTCCAGAATAGATAAAGATCTTCACCCGAAACCCCGAGCATGGAGAGGAGAACCACAATGGCGTCTTTTAAGAAGGCGATCTCGCGAGTGTTGTCGTAAGCGAAGCTTTCTCTCGGCGACTCACGCATGTCGACCTCGGGCCTCCAAGACACGCCGCAGCGAGTTCGAGAACCCCAAGAGGCGGATGCTGGCGATGCCATTACCTAGGATAGAGACACGCCCAAGCTACCTGCCGCTACCCCTCTTGCCGCCCACCCGAGCAAGAAGGTGAGCCTCTACCACCGCCATGGCGCCCGCCAGAGAGCCAACCATGCAGACCGCCTTCCGGGGCCGCCACCCTGGCATCCATGCCTAAGACACTATCAACCACCCACATCACGGAGCACCAACTACGGTAGGAAGAGTCAAAGGCGCCTCCTTCCACTCCTAGTCTGACATCAGCCACGAAGTTTGGGTCGACGCCTCCACAGTAGGAGGTGTCCGCACCCGCGTTCCCAACAAGTCCCGGTGGACCGGGGGAAACACAACCCCGTGACTGTCGACGGCCGCCGCTAAGCAAGCTCGCACGACGCCATGCCCGTGGCCTTCAAAATTCTAATCCTTTGAATCAAAACACCGAATGCCTTGTTCTTGATTCAAATATATCTACAAGATGAAAACAATGGTAAGGAATTTGAAAAATGTGAAACGATGGATTTTATTGAACGGATCTCAAATTGGACATCAAGCTTAACACATATGGTTTTGGGGACAAAAAATTTCAATGCATAGCTAAATGATGGGTGACAATGATGGAACGTTGTTCGATGAAGTCACTCCTAGAATTTAAGATGCTTAGAGAATCTCCAATAGCTAGCCTAAAAATGAGGTGAACACCAAAAAACTAAAATTTTGAGTTTTTTCTTTGCCAAATAATAGCTCCAACAACTAATCTAAATCTTTATGGATTACTATTTTTTTGGCCATTACCTATATTTTTCTACCCAATTGCAAAATATAGGCTTCCACCAACCCAAAGCCTAAAGCCAAATCACAGTCCTTGGGAACCCCAACTGTCGCCCCCTGAAGTTTCTCGCCGCCAGGATGCCTCACCCCGCCTCCGTCCCCGCCTGATTCCAGCCACCGGACGCCATCGCCGTCCTGTGCCCCCATGAGCCCCGCCACTCATTACCGCCGCTTGGAACATCTGTCGCGACCGCTGCCGAAGCTTGGGTCACTGTTGCCCTATTCCGCGGATTATGGCCGTTCTCTGTGCTGCCACCCAAAGACGAGTGCCATAATCATATTGATCAACAAGGAGAAAAACAAGCGGCCGAAGCATGGCAGTTAAGTAATATTAGTGTTTTATTTGTTTACAATTTATTTGACATGAGTTTCCTATTATTTAGAGCATTGCGTACAATTTTTTTTGGTAGAAGTAGGAGCCAAAATTTAGATATTAAGTTTTTAGTCATGCTATAAAAGTAGACAATTTTTTGGCTACTTAAAACCTTCTCTCTCTCCATTATTTTTATATATCTAGTTTTTAATCTAACCGTTGGAGATGTTCTTAGAACATGAACTATTCTAAAACTACGGGTGATGCTCATGTTAGCGTGAGCAACCGCTCCGATGAACATGACATGCCTTGTTGGCAGCTCATGAGCAACCACTTAGGGTATCATCAAAATGGACGCCTTCAAATGTATGTGAACATGGTCGGACGTGTCTGCCGACATCTGGCTAGATGGAGGTCATCCAACTATGTCATTTATAATCTTCCCTATTTATTTGGTCTCTAATCATTGTCAGATTTTCTAAATTAATAACATTCTCATCGTACATTTTGCAAACAAATGCATCTAATAGCAAAAGCACCGTATGTTCAATAAATTTTATAGATTTTGCAAGCAGCTCCGTATGAACGAAGATCCATCGAACCAAATGAACCGGATGTCCCTACTAGATGCCTCTATTTTTTGCCTCTCATCCCCCCTTCTTTCCCAGAAAACCGTTTACTTGTTATCACGCAAGTCATGAACAAACTTCATTGCATCGGGATCTAAGTTGTCTGCCTTCACGTATAAGACATTTTGTCCTCGCACTCTTTTCCTTGACTGCAAGCTTCCTCTACTTTAGCTCAATCTTATTCTTTTGAATTTCCATGAACAATCTAAACAACTCTGCCTTCTTTTCATCTTTGATCTCATTGCGCTTGGCACATGCCTCCCCTTTTCTCAACGTGATGTTTTTAAACTTCTCTGTCATCTTGGTTGCCGCCCCTTCTTGCATCTCCTTTCGTTCTCCCTCCGCCCACCCCTCCTTCGACCTAGCCACACGGATGGCCGGTGCAAGCCCTCCTCCAACTCCACCGCCTACCTTCATGACTTGCTTTGACGTTGGCAATTTTGACAGAATTGGCAATGTTGCGCATTCAAATTTCCCCAACAATGCATCATCATGAATGGCTTGCCTCGGCCTTGTGGCACAACATGGCAACATGGCCGGGGTAGCAAAATAATAGAATGACATGTTCAATAAGTTGCAACATAGAGAAAATAAATCAAATGACCAACATATACAACATCACGATGCAAAAACTTACAAGCTCAAGGAGTGACGCGTCACTTGGCCACCGGTTTTCCATTAATGCATACGCACCACAATACTTGTTGATGGTGTACCATCAGTGGCTTAGCTATCGGATTATATTATGGATCATTTCCCTGTTATAGGGCTCATATTGTTTTTGCTCATGAAACTAATCATGCAGCCAAATTGCTCACTACTGTAGGAATGCATACCAGTGGCGGGCACCAAAAGCCCAACAGTGGCGGGCGAGGCTCTCAGGTCTGCCTTCCACTGACCTCCCGCCACTGCTAACATGACATCAGTAGCGGGCATGGCAGGCGCCCGCCCGCCAGTAGTAGTAGTATAACAGTGGCGGGCGTTGGAAATTGCCCGCCAGTGACGTCGGTCTCGTAGCAGTGGTGGGCGCTTTTATCAAGGACGGGCAGCTTTGCCCATCCACCACTGTTGTGTAGATGTATGTGAGGCGGACAATTGGTGTCGGGGTTGAATCTGGCGAATCTCGAGTAGGGGGTCCCGAGTTATGGATCTTAGCTTGATGGTAAGAGGACAAAAGAAGAACACGATGTTTACCCAAGTTTGGACCCTCTCGAAGAGGTAAAACCCTACATCCTTCTTCTGTTGTATTGATTGTTGATGGGGTTACAAAGTACATGATGATCTACCTCGAGATTGTATGTGTATGTCTCTAACTTCTAGGATGTCTAGAATATGTTCTATCGACTAGCCTAGCCTCGATTTATATAATGTGCCGGAGGCCTGGAATTTAGAAGAGTCCTCGTCTTGTATGTCAAGTCTTGTGGAATCTTCCTTGTATACGTCATGGGATGCCCGAAGAGGCCCAATAATTAATTGCCACGGGGTCCTCGACCCGGCCCTCCTGGTCGGGACACGACATGGTGAGTACCCCCTAGTCCAGGACATGCATCATTGGTTGGTACCGCCCGTCACTGATTATTGCACCAGGTTGTAATGAAAAACATTGCCACGACAGTGTAGATTGTTGCCATGACAACATTAGCTAATGCAAATAGTGAACAATTCTCATTAAATGGGATCACCTAAGAAATAAAACTAGTGATAATAACTCAGAATAAAGAACGAGAAGTACATTAAGAATAAACGAGTAACGAACAATATATAGTCATCAAATACAGTGTGCTGATAAAGTTAAACAACATAATATGCCAAATATGTTTATTCACGCATGCAGTAGTGCCCGCTTCAATAAGCTAGCTAGGTAAGCCTCTTTTGTTTATTCAAGTCATCTTCTTCGATGTTATTATAGAAAAGGCCAGACGACGAGCGGACCTCCTTGTTTATGATAGTCGCGAACATGGCTTGTAGTGGTTTGAGCACTAAGCCAGTTTCGACCATATTGTTTTGTAGTTCTTGACCCCATTTGAGGATTTTATCGTAGAAGCCACAAGTAAGACTAGTCACCGGTTGTTGCCTACAAGATAGATTGTTTCATTTGAAGGCAATTATTCTCTTTTCACTATCTTTGTAGTTTTTTTCAACCTGGTGGTCTCCTATAGTACTCCAATCGAAAAGACATTCATCTAGAAGGTCCTTGAGAAGCGACCAGTCTTTTCCCGGGCTCTTCATGTGATCCATCAAGTAACAACCACCTTTGTGGTCTCCCCACTAGGAGAACCCAATGCTTTCCGCACAAAACAGAAGAAACATACCGCGAACATGAGAAAGTTACAAGTTTTGAGACGTGAAAACAGATATGA
Source organism: Aegilops bicornis (assembly GCA_021605145.1). Classification (NCBI taxonomy): domain Eukaryota; kingdom Viridiplantae; phylum Streptophyta; class Magnoliopsida; order Poales; family Poaceae; genus Aegilops; species Aegilops bicornis. Next base: position 176,962,680 of record CM038669.1, read on the forward strand.
AGGAAAAAGGTACGAAAGCGAAAGCGTAAAGCCAGAGAAGGGTGTACATGGGTCGGTAAGGCATGTTGCCCTTAGGAAGAACATCATGCAAAAACTTCAAGTTCATATCGAGGGACGTGCCTCTGCTATTGCTTTTTGCCTTAATGTCCAAAAGATTTATCGTGACACTTAGGTGGGTGTATTACGGCTTGCAACCAGCTAGCGTACAATGGAGTTGTCGAGTCTTTCACGAGAGTCATCATTTCGGTAGCCTCTCCACGAGCAGTTGTTTGCAAACCATTAACAAAATCATTGGACGCCCATAATAAGGAGTTACACATACATCTATGATCCATCACCACATGCAACATACACACATAACGTAATCGATTACTATTTGATTCAAGAATATGCAAAAATCAAAAATTCGCCATGACCTTTACTAAAAATGGGACATATTGAGTGACACCAACTCGACGAAACAAAAATTAATCAACATTTTGATGAGATTTGGCATTCATTTGTATTTCCTAAAAAAATGCAACAAAGTATGCCGATCAACTGAATGTTGCATCGCCCTACATGTCCACCGCCACACCAACAATCAACTGTTGGGGAACGTTGCATGGAAAATAAAAAAAATTCTACGCACACACAAGATCTATCCATGGAGATGCATAGCTACCAGAGGGGGAAGGCATCTACATACCCTTATAGATAAGCTAAGCGGGCGTTTATCAACAGCGGTTGATGTAGTCATACACCTTCACGATCCATCCCGATCAAGTACCGAACATACGACACCTCCGTGTTCAGCACATGTTCAGCTTGATGACGTCCTCGCCTTCTCGATCCAGCAAGAGAGGCGAAGTAGTAGACGAGTTCGGTATGCAGCGACATGGCGGCGGTGGTGGTGAAGAAAAAATCTCCGTGAGGCTTAGCCTTTGAAGGAAATATGCCCTAGAGGCAATAATAAAGTTGTTATTTTATATTTCCTTATATCATGATAAATGTTTATTATTCATGCTAGAATTATATTAACCGAAAACTTGATAAATGTGTGGATACATAAACAAAACACCGTCTCCCTAGTAAGCCTCTACTAGACTAGCTCGTTAATCAAAGATGGTTAAGTTTCCTAACCATAGACATGTGTTGTCATTTGATGAACGGGATCACATCATTAGGAGAATGATGTGATGGACAAGATGTTGGGGAACGTAGCATGCAATTTCAAAAAATTTCCTACGCTCACGCAAGATCTATCTAGGAGATGGATAGCAATGAGAGGGGGAGAGTGTGTCCACGTACCCTCTTAGACTGAAAGCGGAAGTGTTAGGTTAACGCGGTTGATGTAGTCAAACGTCTTCACAATCCAACCAATCTAGTACCGAGCGTCACGGCACCTCCGAGTTGACTACGTTCAGCTCGAGGGCGTCCCTCGAACTCTTGATCCGGCGGAGGGTCGAGGAAGAGTTCCGTCGACCTGACGGATGGTGGCGGTGATGGTGATGTGATCCATGAGCTTCGCCTAAGCACTACGACACTATGACCGGAGGAGTAAAGCGTGAAGGGGGCACACTTTGCGGCTAAGAGAACAATTGATGTGCTATGGGGTGCCCCCTGCCCCCGTATATAAAGGAGGGGAGGAGGAGGCCGACCACCAAGGGGCGCGCCATGGGGGGGAGTCCTACTAGGACTCCGCTCCTAGTAGGATTCGCCCCCCCTTTTTCCTTTCTCATCGGAGGGGAAAAGGAAGGAGAGGGAGAGGGAGAGGGAAAGGGGGGCGCCACCCTCTCTCCTAGTCAAATTCGGACTCCCATGGGGGGGCGCGCGGCCACCCCTTGCGGGCTCCCCTCTCTCTCCATTAAGGCCCATGTAGGCCCAATATTTCCCCACGGGGTTCCGGTAACCCCTCGGTACTCCGAAATATATCCGAACCTTTCCGAAACCATTCCGGTGTCCGAATATAATCGTCCAGTATATCAATCTTTACCTCTCGACCATTTTGAGACTCCTCGTCATGTCCGTGATCTCATCAGGGACTCCAAACAAACTTCGGTCACCAAAACACATAACTCATAATACAAATCGTCATCGAACGTTAAGCGTGCGGACCCTACGGGTTCGAGAACTATGTAGACATGACCGAGACACATCTCCGGTCAATAACCAACAACGGAACCTGGATGCTCATATTGGCTCCTATATATTCTCCGAAGATCTTTATCGGTCAAACCGCAATAACAACATACGTTATTACCTTTGTCATCGGTATGTTACTTGCTCGAGATTCGATCATCATACCTAGTTCAATCTCGTTACCGGCAAGTCTGTTTACTCGTTCCGTAATGCATCATCTCGTAACTAACTCTTTAGTCACATTGCTTGCAAGGTTTATAGTGATGTGCATTACTGAGAGGGCCCGAAGATACCTCTCCGATACTCGGATTGACAAATCCTAATCTCGATCTATGCCAACCCAACAAACACCTTCGGAGACACCTGTAGAGCATCTTTATAATCACCCAGTTACGTTGTGATGTTTGATAGCACACAAGGTGTTTCTCCGGTATTCGGGAGTTGCATAATCTCATAGTCAGAGGAATATGTATAAATCATGAAGAAAGCAATAGCAATAAAACTTAACGATCATTATTCTAAGCTAACGGATGGGTCTTGTCCATCACATCATTTTCTAATGATGTGATCCCGTTCATCATATGACAACACATGTCCATGGTCAGGAAACTTAACCATCTTTGATTAACGAGCTAGTCAAGTAGAGGCATACTAGGGACACTTTGTTTTGTCTATGTATTCACACATGTACTAAGTTTTTGGTTAATACAATTCTAGCATGAATAATAAACATTTATCATGATATAAGGAAATATAAATAACAACTTTATTATTGCCTCTAGGGCATATTTCCTTGATCTCCCACTTGCACTAGAGTCGATAATCCAGATTACATATTAATGATTCTAACACCCATGGAGTCTTGGTGCTGATCATGTTTTGCTCGTGGAAGAGGCTTAGTCAGCGAATTACGCAACATTCAGATCCGTATGTATTTTGCAAATCTCTATGTCTCCCTCCTTGACTTGATCGCGAATGGAATTGAAGTGTCTCTTGATCTTTTTAGTTCTCTTGTGAAATCTGGATTCCTTCGCCAAGGCAATTGCTCTAGTATTGTCACAAAAGATTTTCATTGGACCTGATGCACTAGGTATTACACCTAGATCGGATATGAACTCCTTCATCCAGACTCCTTCATTTCTTTGCTTAGAAGCGACTATGTACTCCGCTTCACCGTAGATCTCGCCACGGCGCTCTGCTTGGGCGCACCAATGACAACTCCACCATTGAATATAAATCGTATCCGGTTTGTGACTTAGAGTCATCCAGTTAGTGTCAAAGCTTGCATCGATGTAACCATTTACGACAAGCTCTTTGTCACCTCCATAAACAAGAAACATATCCTTAGTCCTTTTCAAGTATTTCAGGATGTTCTTGACCACTGTCCCGTGATCCACTCCTGGATTACTTTGGTACCTCCCTGCTAAACTTATAGCTAGGCACACATCAGGTCTAGTACACATCATTGCATACATGGCCGGAACCTATGGGTGAGGCATAGGGAGCGACTTTCATTTCTCTCTATCTTACTGCGGTGGTGGGGCATTGAGTCCGACTCAACTTCCTGCGTTGTAACACGAGGCAAGAACCCTTTCTTTGGTGATCCATTTTGAACTTCTTCAAAACTTTATCAAGGTATGTGCTTTGTGAAAGTCCAATTAAGCGTCTTGATCTATCTCTATAGATCTTGATGCCCAATATATAAGCGACTTCACCGAGGTCTTTCATTGGAAAATTCTTATTCAAGTATCCTTTTATGCTATCCGAAATTCTGTATCATTTCCAATCAACAATATGCCATCCACATATAATATCGAAATGCTCTGAGCTCCCACTCACTTTCTTGTAAATCTGAGGCTTCTCCAAAAGTGCATATAAAACCATATACTTTGATCACATTATCAAAGCGTATATTCCAACTCCGAGAGGCTTGCACCAGTCCATAAATGGATCATTTGGAGCTTGCACACTTTGTTAGCACCTTTAGGATCGACAAAACCTTCCAGTTGCATCATATACAACTCTTCTTTAAGAAATCCATTAAGGAATGCAGTTTTGACATCCATGTGCCAAATTTCATAATTATAAAATCGCCAATTGCTAACATGATTGAGACGGACTTAAGCATCGCTTCTGGTGAGAAGGTCTCATCATAGTCAACTCCTGGAACTTGTCAAAACCTTTCACAACAAGTCGAGCTTTGTGAAGCGGTAACATTACCGTCAGCGTTAGTCTTCTTCTTGAAGATCCATTTATTCTCTATGGCTTGCCGATCATCGGGCAAGTCAACCAAAGTCCACACATTTTGCTCATACATGGATCCCATCTCAGATTTCACGGCCTCAAGCCATTTCGCGGAATATGGGTCATCATCGCTTCCTCATAGTTCGTAGGTTCGTCATGGTCCAGTAACATGACTTACAGAATAGGATTACCGTACCACTCTGGTGCAGACCGTACTCTAGTTGACCTACGAGGTTCGGTAGTAACTTGATCTGAAGTTTCATGATCATCATCATTAACTTCCTCACTAATTGGTGTAAACATCACTAGAAGTGATTTACATGATGAACCATTTTCCAATTCGAGAGAAGGTACAACTACCTCATCAAGTTCTACTTTCCTCCCACTCACTTCTTTCGAGAGAAACTCCTTCTCTAGAAAAGATCCATTCTTAGCAACAAAAGTCTTGCCTTCGTATCTGTGATAGAAGGTGTACCCAACAGTTTCTTTTAGGTATCCTATGAAGACACACTTCTCTGATTTGGGTTCTAGCTTATCAGGTTGAAGCTTTTTCACATAAGCATCGCAGCCCCAAACTTTAAGAAATGACAACTTAGGTTTCTTGCCAAACCACAGTTCATATGGTGTCATCTCAACGGATTTAGATGGTGCCCATTTAACGTGAATGCAGTCGTCTCTAAAGCATAACCCCAAAACGTTAGTGGTAAATCGGTAAGAGACATCATAGATCGCACCATATCCAATAAAGTATGGTTACGACGTTCGGACACACCATTACACTGTGGTGTTCCAGGTGGCGTGAGTTGCGAAACTATTCCACATTGTTTCAAATGAAGACCAAAATCATAACTCAAATATTCACCTCCACGATCAAATCGTAGAAACTTTATTTTCTTGTTACGATGATTTGCCACTTCACTCCGAAATTCTTTGAACTTTTCAAATGTTTCAGACTTATGTTTCATTAAGTAGATATACCCATATCTGCTCAAATCATCTGTGAAGGTCATAAAATAACGATACCCGCCGTGAGCCTCAACACTCATCAGACTGCATACATCAGTATGTATTATTTCCAAGGAGTCAGTTGCTCGCTCCATTGTTCCGGAGAACGGAGTCTTAGTCATATTGCCCATGAGGCATGGTTCCCAAGCATCAAGTGATTCATAATCAAGTAATTCCAAAAGCCCATCAGCATGGAGTTTCTTCATGCGCTTTACATAATATGACCTAAGCGGCGATTGCCACAAATAAATTACACTATCATTATTAACTTTGCATCTTTTGGCTTCAATATTATGAATATGTGTATCACTACGATCGAGATTCAACAAAAATAGACCACTCATCAAGGGTGCATGACCATAAAAGATATTACTCGTATAAATAGAACAACCATTATTCTCTGATTTAAATGAATAACCGTCTACGCATCAAACAAGATCCGGATATAATGTTCATGCTCATGGCGGCACCAAATAACAATTATTCAGGTCTAAAACTAATCCCGAAGGAAGATGTAGAGGTAGCGTGCCGTGGCGATCACATCGACCTTGGAACCATTTAAAGCAGCGAATCTTCACCTCGTCCTTAGCCAATCTTACGTTTAATCCATAGCCCCTGTTTCAAGTTGCAAATATGAGCAACAAAACCGATTATCAAATACCCAGGCCTACTATGAGCATTAGTAAGGTACACATCAATAACATGTATATCAAATATACCTTTCACTTTGCCATCCTTCTTATCCGCCAAATACTTGGGGCGATTCGCTTCCGATGACCAATCCTTTGCGGTGGAAGCACTCGGTTTCGAGCTTAGGTCTAGACTTGGGCTTCTTCCGGGGCGACAACTTGCTTGCTATTCTTCTTGAAGTTCCCCTTCTTCCCTTTGCCCTTTTTCTTGAAACTAGTGGTCTTATTAACCATCAACACTTGATGCTCCTTCTTGATTTCTACCTCCGCACCCTTAAGCATTGCGAAGAGCTCGGGAATAGTCTTTTCCATCCCTTGCATGCTATAGTTCATCACGAAGCTTTTATAGCTTGGTGGCAGTGATTTAAGAACTCTATCAATGACACTATCATCAGGAAGATTAACTCCTAGCTGAGTCAAGTGTTTATGGTACCCAGACATTTTGAGTATATGTTCACTGACAGAACTGTTCTCCTCCATCTTGCAGCTATAGAACTTGTTGGAGACTTCATATCTCTCAACTCGGGCGTTTGCTTGAAATATTAACTTCAACTCCTGGAACATCTCATAGGCTTCGTGATGTTCAAAACGTCTTTGAAGTCCCGATTCTAAGCCGTAAAGCATGTCACACTGAACTATCGAGTAGTCATCAGCTTTAGTTTGCCAGACGTTCATAACGTCCGGAGTTGCTCCTGCAGCGGGCCTTGAACCTAGCGGTGCTTCCAGGACATAATTCTTCTGTGCAGCAATGAGGATAATCCTCAAGTTATGGACCCAATCCGTGTAGTTGCTACCACCATCTTTCAACTTAGCTTTCTCTAGGAACGCATTAAAATTCAGGGGTACGGTAGCATGGGCCATTGATCTACAACAACATAGATATGCAAAAACTATTAGGACTAAGTTCATGATAAATTTAAGTTCAATTAATCATATTACTTAAGAAGTCCCACTTAGATAGACATCCCTCTAGTCATCTAAATGATCACGTGAACCATATCAACTAAACCATGTCCGGTCATCACGTGAGATGGAGTAGTTTTCAATGGTGAACATCTCTATGTTGATCATATCTACTATATGATTCATGTTCAACCTTTCGGTCTCAATGTTCCAAGGCCATATCTGCATATGCTAAGCTCGTCAAGTTTAACCCGAGTATTCTGCATGTGCAAAACTAGCTTGCACCCATTGCATGTGAACGTAGAGCTTATCACACCCGATCATCACGTGGTGTCTCGGCACGACGAACTGTAGCAACGATGCATACTCAGGGAGAACACTTATACCTTGAAATTTAGTATTGGATCATCTTATAATGCTACCACTGTACTAAGCGAAATAAGATGCATAAAAAGATAAACATCACATGCAATCAAAATATGTGACATGATATGGCCATCATCATCTTGTGCCTTTGATCTCCATCTCCAAAGCACCGTCATGATCTCCATCGTCACCGGCTTGACACCTTGATCTCCATCATAGCGTCGTTGTCGTCTCACCAATTATTGCTTCTACAACTATCACTACCGCATAGTAAGAAAGTAAAGCAATTACATGGCGATTGCATTTCATACAACAAAGCGACAACCATAAGGCTCACGCGGTTATGCGATAACTTTAGAAAACATGATCATATCATACAATAACTTATATCACATCATGTCTTGACCATATCAAATCACAACATGCCCTGCAAAAACAAGTTAGACGTCCTCTACTTTGTTGTTGCAAGTTTTACGTGGCTGCTACGGGATTCTAGCAAGAACCGTCCTTACCTACACATCAAAACCTAGCGATTTTTTAAATCAAGTGTGCTGTTTTAACCTTCGACAAGGACCGACCATAGTCAAATTTGATTCAACTTAAGTTGGAGAAAGCAGACACCCGCCAACCACTGTGTGCAAAAGCACGTCGGTGGAACCGGTCTCATGAACTTGGTCATGTAATGTTGATGCAGGCGCTTCATCCAACAATACTGCCGAATCAAAGTAAGACGTTGGTGGTAAGCAGTATGACTATTATCGCCCACAACTCTTTGTGTTCTACTCGTGCATATCATCTACGCATAGACCTGGTTCGGATGCCACTGTTGGGGAACGTAGCATGCAATTTCAAAAAAACTCCTACACTCACGCAAGATATATCTAGGAGATGCATAGCAACGAGAGGGGGAGAGTGTGTCCACGTACCCTCGTAGACCGAAAGCGGAAGCATTAGGTTACTTGCGGTTGATGTAGTCGAGCGTCTTCACGATCCAACCGATCTAGTACGAGCGTCACGGCATCTCCGAGTTCAGACTGCGTTCGGCTCGATGGCGTCCCTCGAACTCTTGATCCAGCGAGAGGGTCGAGGAGAGTTACTGTCGACCTGACGGTGTGGTGATAGTGATGGTGATGTGATCCGCGCAGGGCTTCGCCTAAGCACTACACGCTATGACCGGAGGAGTAAACTGTGGAGGGGGGCACCGCACACAGCTAAGAGAACAATTGATGTGCTATGGGGTGCCCCTGCCCCTGTATATAAAGGAGGGGAGGAGGAGGCTGGCCACCAAGGGACGCGCCACAGGGGGGAGTCCTACCAGGACTCCACTCCCGATAAGATTCACCCCCTTTTTCCTTTCTCGCCGGAGGGAAAAGGAAGGAGAGGAGAGAGGAAAGTGGGGCGCCGCCCCTCCCCTAGTCCAATTCGGACTCCCATGGGGGGAGGGCGCGCATCCACCCTTTGCGGGCTCCCCCCTCACTCCACTAAGGCCCATCTAGGCCCATATTTGCCAGGGGGGTTCCGGTAACCCCTCGGTACTCCGAAATATATCCGAACCTTTCCAAAACCATTTCGGTGTCCGTATATAATCGTCCAATATATCAATCTTTACCTCTCGACCATTTCGAGACTCCTCGTCATGTCTGTTATCTCATCAGGGACTCCGAACAAACTTCCACTACTAGGGAAAAGTCTAGCAGCAGTGCGGGTTTTAGGCCTATCGATGGCCTTGGGTTTTAGGCCTATCGATGGCCTTGGCGGGGAGCACCTCTTGATGCGGCGCTACAGCTAAAGTTTAGCGATGGCGTGTGCCATTGCTATATCGACTTAGTAGTGCTTTCTCAGTAATGGCGCTTCTCGACCAGCGCTACTACTATTATTTCATATTTTATTTCTTTTTTATTTCATGTTGTATTCATTCACCTATATACAAGTTTTCATACAACAACAATTTAGAGATTGTTTTTACATCATAATGAGTTATTACATCACTGGGTGAAAGAACACCGCGGTTCTTTCACCCAATGAAATAATAAATATCATCATCATCATCATCATCATCATCATATAATTAACAACTTATCATCATAATACATCATTGTCATATAACACCTCCTCATGATCATCGTTTTCATCAATGAGATATCACATAGCAAGTTGGTCACTAGTCATAATCACAACTACTCCTCATCATCAACTCTAACACATTGTACCACATAGTAATAATTGTACCTCATAGGACCTACTACATTCTCTTAGGACCTATTGTATTCTCTTAGGTAAAATAGCATAAAACAAGATAGCCCCTGACTCTCCATTATGGAGAATGGAGATTATCCTGTCTCCAATTCTTGCCTTTCGCACGATGTTGATTCCAAGAACCTCCTTACGACTGTCCATACATTTTTTTCCATTCTTTGATTACCATGTGTTCACCGGTTTTAGAAATCCGATATGGGCGGTGAGATTAAATGGATGACCTGGCTGTATGTTCAAAACATCGAGGCGACCATTACGATACATCGGATGAGGCACACAATCCTTGAGGATTTTCTGTTGAGAAACATAGTAATAACTTTGCGATTAGCAATGTTGTTCGATTTTAGAAGTATGCAAAAGATGCACGGATGTCGTAATAGTAAAAAATCTTACCATGACATCTCCATGGATGTTACCGTGGTTCAACACGCGCACTAGTGGAATGTATTGACCATAATGTGGAGGAGTTTTATAATAGATATTGTAATTATCAAGTTCAGTACAAAATGCGATCAGATGATTATTCTCCTGATAAGTTAATTCAGAGCCATTGGTGTAGTAGGTTCTGTGTACCATCTTCCACACATTGTTTGAAGAATGAAAATAAGCTGTCGATGGAAATAAGCTGTCAACTATTTTGAAATAAGCAATATAAATTAGTTAATAACTATGTTTGAGAAACTCACATAGCGGTAGAATTGGAAGCGTATCAACAAGGACCCAAATGTCCATATTGTCTTACTCGATGTCAGGATCACCAAGATCCATGGTGACAAGCATATCCTCATAAAAACCATACATCTTGCAAAGTGCTTCCCAGTTTGTGCAACCAAAATGGGTTACGCTCTGAGAATTGTCTGATTTACTTCAAAATCCATACCATGATGGGTCCTTAGGTGAATTTTCTTTGTTTGAAACTTTCATGGTCTTCAAAACCCATCCTCTCCAAGACATAGCGTCTTGCATGGCATGGGATAAGCTAGTCGAATTGTAAAGATGAAAATTACACGTTGAAATAGTTGAAGTCGTGCTTAATTATGAAAAACACTTGTAAATGGTTGCATACCGTTTCAACATCGAAGGTCTCCACGGAGCTTAATCTTTGAGCGCCGATCTTCATCCGGTGAGGGCACATGCCTTTGAACTTCGGTTGTCGTTGCACGGTCGCACTCCCAGGAGACTTTAAATGCGTCCGAGTACGACATTTCCTATGTTCACAATTCAAAGATTAAACTTGTACAATTAAATATATGTACTACAAAAACTAAATTAGATCATTATTATTCATCACAGGTTGACTATCGGTCTGCCGAGTCTTTTCTTGAAAACTCTCAGCTCACGTGGCGTATACATTCAACCGTTGGTGATGATCGCTCCTCCTTTCGTCCCCGAGTGCATTACACCAAAATGTCTAGCACACGGGAATGAAGGAGAAGCGACCCCCACGACAACAGTTGGGATTCTTCGTCCTCTCATACATGGTGGAGACTCTCCCTCACTGATTCCTCTCTGACATTTGCGACCGTCGGTGATGGTCGTTACTCCTTCTTCCCCTAGTGCATAACAACGGTCTAGCACAAGGAGAAGAAGGAGAAACGACCCCCACGACAACAGTCGGGATTCTTCGTCCTCTCATATATGGTGGAGCCTCGACAGACTTGAAGTCAACCCGAAATATCGTTTAATTATCTTTCTAGAAAATCCAGGCCACTAGATATTTCCTACATATTCTAGCACAAGTCATGCCAAAATTCACGGGAAAATCTGGCATGAACTTTGCTAAAAAAGGACATATCGAGCGCCTGAAATTTGCGGAACGAAATTTATCAACACTCCGACAAAACATAGGCCACTCGGAGGTGTAACCTGCAAACATGACCGGCCACTTGGGCAAGCACATATCCTATTTCAGCAACACAAGATATACATGTTTTTATCTACATCATATGAGCATTCAAAATGGTCATTGCATTTCAATGGTTGAAAATATGAGCATTTTTTTTTTTCAAAATATCTTATAGGACTCATATTGGCATGGAGATTTGGCTGGTCTCACCTCGAGGTCGGGGAGGGGGGGGGGTCGGTGACGAGGATGACGGCGGGGATGATGGAGGGGCTCCTAGATTTCTACAAAAACAAAAACACTATAAGCTATCAGCTAATCAAATGCATACGCTTTGCATAGTGGGGTCCAATTTGAGCATTCAAAATAGGAGTACTTCTCCAATTTGAGCATTCAATAAGCAAAACCAAATAGTAAAATAAATAAGTATTCAAATTAGCGTGCATTCAATAAGCAAAAGTAAATCATCCCTTGCGCCCGTACATCGTCGAATATTATCACTAATACATCCCGAATAGTATCATACATATAACATCACTAATACAACTAAAACCCTAGCAAACGATGGGTATCGGCGCGGGCGGTGGACACCCAAAGAGAAGGAACCATCACTGGATCATAACTCCAGTGAGATCCCTGGAGAACCTGCCAGGTATTGGAGAACTTGCGCTCCAACGCAACCATGTAGTGACGGACGTGCGCGTCCTCCTCACTGACACGGTGAGGTACCACCTCTGCAGGGTCCTCAAGCCTCTACACCGTCACTGGCCCACGCGACCGCTACCAATGAAGGTCCGGGTCAACGACGGGCTGGCTCCTCACCAAGCTGCGCCCCCGGTAGGTAGCGCTTCCCAGTACCAGCCCGACGGAGCCCAGTCCCGGACATGGCCCATCTGATCAAGCAGGTGTCCTCCGCCGAGTCGACGACGAGGATGCGGGATAGGCATCGTCGATGTCGATGCGGTAATAATTGCTTTAACTAAAAAAATAACAACACATGTGACATGTTCAACTAGTTCTATTAATTCAACTAGTTCTATTAATTCAACTAGTTCTTACTAAAAATAAACTTACTATAAATAAAAATAAACTAGTTCTTACTAAAAATAAACTAGTTCAACTAGTTATATTAATTTTCTTACTAAAAATACACTAGTTCTATTAATTCAACTAGTTATTACTAAAAATAAACTAGTTCAACTTGTTCTATTAATTTTCTTACTAATTCTATTAAACACTACTGCCATAGTTCTTACTAACTAATTAGATGAACCTACCTAGGAACTACTGCCCTAATTAGCATCTAATTTGATGAACCCTAACTAATTTGATGCAATCTAAAATTTGATGAACCCTAGGAACTTTAGCTAGGCAGAGGTAGGGGAGGGGGAGGAGGAGGCGTGCTCACCTCGGGTGCCGGCGGCGAGGGAGGGGCAGGCGGCGTCAAGGTCGGGGTCGGGGCTTGAGGCAGGCGGAGGCGGCCGAGGTAGGGGTCGGGGGCGGCGTCAAGGTCAGGGTCGGGGGCGGCGTCGAGGTCGAGGTTGGGGGCGACGTCGAGGGCATGCGGAGGGCGACGGGAGAGCGCGCGGTGACCGACGGCGATGCAGGGCAACTACGGCGGGGTGAGCAGATGAGTTTAATTTGGGGGAAGTGGCCGTGGGGAAGAAGGGGCGCGCGGTTAAGTCAAAAGTAGCAGTAGTGCGTTCCAGGAAAAGTGCTACTACTACATTTCTATAGCTAACTTAGCTATAGCGCTGCCTAACACAACGCGCTACTGCTAAGTTAGCTACAACACATTTCCGGAAAGCACGCTGCTGCTATGCCTTTCTCCTTTATTTTCCTTTTTCATTTGTTTTCCTTCACATTTTCTTTTTTTCCTTCCCCTTTTTCTATTTATTTCATTTTCATTTACTTTTCTATATGGTTTACATTTTATTTTCCTTTAATTAGCAGTAGCGCTCTCTGTGCAAAACACACTACTACAACAAGCTTAGCAGCAGCGTTGTTTCTAAAAGATCACTACTACTATATGTAGCCTATCGGCTTAGTAGTGAGAGTTTTAGTAGTAGCACTTTTAAATGGGGACACGCTACTGCTATGTGTGTATCTGTAGCGCATTTAACCCGCACGCGCTACTGCTATTTAGCACTAGCGCTCTTTTTAAATAAGCGCTACTGCTAATATTCTGTGTATAAGGTTTTCCCTAGTGTTCGGTCACCAAAACACATAACTCATAATACAAATCGTCATCGAACGTTAAGCGTGCGGACCCTACGGGTTTGAGAACTATGTAGACATGACCGAGACACATCTCTAGTCAATAAGCAACAACGGAACCTGGATGCTCATATTGCTTCCTATATATTCTACGAAGATCTTTATCGATCAAACCGCAATAACAACATACGTTATTCCCTTTGTCATCAGTATGTTACTTACCCGAGATTCGACCGTTGGTATCATCATACCTAGTTCAATCTCGTTACCGACAAGTCTCTTTACTCGTTTCGTAATGCATCATCCTGTAACTAACTCATTAGTCACATTGCTTGCAAGGCTTGTAGTGATGTGGATTACCGAGAGGGCCCAGAGATACCTCTCCGATACTCGGAGTGACAAATCCTAATCTCGATCTATGCCAACCCAACAAACACCTTCGGAGACACCTATAGAGCATCTTTGTAATCACCCAGTTACGTTGTGATGTTTGATAGCACATAAGGTGTTCCTCCGGTATTCGGGAGTTGCATAATCTCATAGTCAGAGGTATATGTATAAGTCATGAAGAAAGCAATAGCAATAAAACTTAACGATCATTATGCTAAGCTAACGGATGGGTCTTGTCCATCACATCATTCTCTAATGATGTGATCCCGTTCATCAAATGACAACACATGTCCATGGTCAGGAAACTTAACCATCTTTGATTAACGAGCTAGTCAAGTAGAGGCATACTAGGGACACTCTGTTTTGTCTATCTATTCACACATGTACTAAGTTTACGGTTAATACAATTCTAGCATGAATAATAAACATTTATCATGACATAAGGAAATATAAATAACAACTTTATTATTGCCTCTAGGGCATATTTACTTCACAAGACCCATCTGTTAGCTTAGCATAATGATCGCTCAGTTTTATTGCTATTTATTTCTTCATGTCAAATACATATTCCTTCGACTATGAGATTATGCAACTTCCAGATACCGGAGGAATACCTTGTGTGCTATCAAACGTCACAACGTAACTGGGTGATTATAAAGATGCTCTACAGGTATCTTCGAAGGTGTTTGTTGGGTTTGCATATATCAAGATTAGGATTTGTCACTCCGAGTTTCGGAGAGGTATCTCTGGGCCATCTCGGTAATACACATCATAAGAAGCCTTGCAAGCAAAGTGACTAATGAGTTAGTTGCAGGATGATGTATTACAGAACGAGTAAAGAGACTTGCCTGTAATGAGATTGAACTAGGTATGAAGATACTGACGATCGAATCTCGGGCAAGTAACATACCGATGACAAAGGGAATAGCGTATGTTGTCATAAATGGTTAGACCGATAAAGATATTTGTAGAATATGTATGAGCCAATATGAGCATCCAGGTTCTGCTATTGGATATTGACCGGAGAGGAGTCTCGGTCATGTCTACATAGTTCTCGAACCCGTAGGGTCCGCACGCTTAACGTTCGATGATGATATAGTATTATATGAGTTATGTGATTTGGTGACCGAATGTTGTTCGGAGTCCCGGATAAGATTGTGGACATGATGAGGAGTCTCTAAATGGTCGAGAGGTAAAGATTGATATATAGGACAATGGTATTCGGACACCGGAAGTGTTCTAGAGGATATCGGGTACTTATCGGGTCACGGGAAGGTGTTTCGGGTACCCCCGGCAATCCTATGGGCCATATGGGCCTTGTGAAGGAACACACCAGCCCTCAAGCGGCTTGTGCACCCCATAAGGCTATAGGAGGAGGAGAAGGAAAGGGGAAAGGGGAAAGGAATGTGTGAATTAGGATTCCCACTTCCTTCCCTCACCCCCTCTTTCCTTCCACTTCATGAATGCATGGAAAGGGGGGAGGCCGAATTGGGGAGGACCCCAAGTAGGATTCCTCCTACTTGGGGCGCCCCCTTGGTTGCCTCTCCTGCTCTCCAACCTATATATGTGCGGGAGGGGCACCGCTAGACACACAACATCTATTCCTAGCCGTGTGCGGAGCTCTCCTCCACAGTTTACGCCTCCGGTCATATCTTCGTAGTGCTTAGGCGAAGCCCTGCGCGGATCACATCACCATCACCGTTACCACACCGTCGTGCTGACGGAACTCATCTACTTCCTCGAAACCTTGCTGGATCTAGAGGGCGAGGGACGTCATCGCGCTGAACGTGTGCAGAACTCGGAGGTGCCGTACATTCGGTACTTGATCGGTCAGAGCTAGAAGAAGTTTGACTACATCAACCGCGTTGTCAAATGCTTCCGCTTTCGGTCTACGCGGGTACGTGGACACACTCTTTCCCCCTCGTTCTTATGCGTCTCCTAGATAGATCTTGCATGAGCGTAGGATTTTTTTTGAAATTGCATGCTACGTTTCCCAACAATGGCATCCGAGCCAGGTTTATGTGTAGATGATATGCTTGAGTAGAACACAAAGAGCTGTGGGCGGTGATCATCATCATACTGCTTACCACCAATGTCTTATTTTGATTCGGCGGTACTGTTGGATGAAGCGGCCCGAACCAACCTTACATGACCACGTTCATGAGACCGGTTCCATCGACAGACATGCAACTAGTTTCGCATAAAGGTGGCTGGTGGGTGTCTGTTTTGCATAAAGATTGATATATAGGAGGATACTATTCGGACACAAGAAGAGTTTCGGGGCATACCGGGTAGGCATCGGGTCACCGGAAGGGGTTCCAGTAAGCCCCGGGAGGTGTATGGGCCATATGGGCCAAGAGAAGGGAGCACACCAGCCCACAAGGGGCTGGTGCGCCCCTCTATGGCAACCGGCCATAGGGGAGAATGAAAGAGGAGAGTAGGCCACGCCACACAAGGGACACAACATTGCCTTAGCCGTGTGCAATGCTCCACCCCACAGTTTTTTCCCTCGATTATATTTTCGTACTGCTTAGGCAAAGCCCTGCGGAGATAGCATCACCATCACCGTCACCACGCCGTCGTGCTGTCGGTACTCATCAACTACTTTGCCATCTTGTTGGATCAATAAGGCAGGGATGTCACCGAGTTGAACGTGTACTGCACGCGGAGGTGCCGTACGTTCGGTACTCGATCGGTTGGATCGCGAAGAAGTTCGACTACATCAACCACGTTAATAAATGCTTCCCCTTATGGTCTACGAGGGTAAGTATACACACTCTCCCCTCTTGTTTCTATGCATCTCCATGGATAGATCTTGCGTGTGCGTAGAATGTTTTTTGTTTTCCATGCAACGTTTCCCAACAGTGGCATCAGAGCCAGGTCTATGCATAGATGATATGCACGAGTAGAACACAAAGAGTTGTGGGCGATGATAGTCATACTGCTTACCACCAACGTCTCATTTTGATTCGGCGGTATTGTGGGATGAAGCGGCCCGTACCAACCTTACATGACCACGCTCATGAGACCGGTTCCACGGACAGACATGCAACTAGTTTTGCATAAAGGTGCCTGGCAGGTGTCTGTTTCTCCAACTTTAGTTGAATCGAATTTGACTGCGGCCGGCCCTTGTTGAAGGTTAAAATAGCAAACTTGATAAATCGCCGTTGTGGTTTTGACGCGTAGGTAAGAACGGTTCTTGCTAGAAGCACGTAGTAGCAACTTAAAACTTGCAACAACAAAGTAGAGGACGTCTAACTTGTTTTTGCAGGGCATGTTGTGACGTGATATGGTCAAGACATGATGTGATATACGTTGTTGTATGAGAGGATCATGTTTTTGTAAAAGTTATTGGCACGTGGCAGGAGCCTTATGGTTGTCTCTTTATTGTATGAAATACAAATGCCATGTAATTGCTTTAATTTATCACTATGCGTTAGCGATAGTTGTACATGCAATAGTTGGCGAGACGACCACGATGCTATGATGGAGATCAAGGTGTCAAGCCGGTGACAATGGAGATCATGACGATGCTTTGGAGATGGAGATCAAAAGCACAAGATGATGATGGCCATATCATGTCACATATTTTGATTGCATGTGATGTTTATCTTATTTACATCTTATTTTGCTTAGTACGGTTGTAGCATTATAAGATGATCCCTTCACTAAATTTCAAGGTAGAAGTGTTCTCCACAGTATGCACCGTTACTCTGAGTTCTTTGTTTCGAGACCCCACGTGATGATCGGGTGTGATAGACTCTACGTTCACATACAACGGGTGCAAGACAGTTTTGCACATGTAGAATACTCGGGTTAAACTTGATGAGCCTGGCATGTACAGACATGGCCTCGAAACACTGGAGACCAAAAGGTCGAATGTGAATCATATAGTAGATATGATCAACATAGAGATGTTTACCATTTATGACGACTCCATCTCATGTGATGATCGTACATGGTTTAGTTGATTTGGATCACGTATCACTTAGATGACTTGAGGGATGTCTATCTAAGTGGGAGTTCTTAAGTAATTTGATTAATTGAACTTAATTTATCATGAACTTAGTCCTGATAGTATTTGCATATCTATGTTGTAGATCAATAGTTCGCGTTGTAGCTCCCCTATGTTTTTGATATGTTCCTAGAGAAAACTAAGTTGAAAGATGATAGTAGCAATTATGCGGATTGGGTCCGTGATCTGAGGATTATCCTCATTGCTGCATAGAATAATTATGTCCTCGATGCACCGCTAGGTGACAGACCTATTGCAGGAGCAGATGCAGATGCTATGTACATTTGGCAAGCTCAATATGATGACTACTTGATAGTTTAGTGAGCCATACTTTCTGACTTAGAACCGGGACTTCAAAAATGTTTTGAGCATGCATGGAGCATATGAGAGGTTCCAAGAGTTGAAATTGGTATTTCAGACGCATGCCCATGTCGAGAGGTATGAGACCTCTGACAAGTGCTTTGCCTACAAGATGGAGGAGAATAGCTCAACCAGTGAGCATGTGCTCAAAATGTCTGGGTACTACAATCACTTGAATCAAGTGGGAGTTAATCTTCCAGATAAGATAGTGACTGATAGAGTTCTCTAGTCACTATCACCAAGCTACTAGAACTTCGTGATGAACTATAATGTGCAAGGGATACCAGAAAAGATTCCCGAGCTCTTGGCGATCTTTGAAATCGTGAAGGTAGAAATCAAGAAAGAGCATCAAGTATTGATGGTTAACAAGACCACTAATTTCAAGAAAAAGGGCAAAGGAAAAGAAAGGGAACTTCAATAAGAATGGCAAGCAAGTTGCCACTCCTGTGAAGAAGCCCAAAGCTAGACCTAGGCCGGAAACTGAGTGCTTCTACTGCAAAGGGAATGGTCACTGGAAGCGGAACTACCCCAAATACTTGGCGGATAAGAAGGATGGCAAAGTGAACAAAGGTATATTTGATATACATGTTATTGATGTGTACTTTACTAGTGTTCATAGTAACCCCAGGGTATTTGGTACGGGTCCAGTTGCTAAGATTAGTAACTCAAAACAGGAGTTGCAAAATGAACATAGACTAGTTAAGGGTGAGGTGACGATGTGTGTTGGAAGTGATTCCAAGGTTGATAAGATCATCATCGCACACTCCCTATACCTTCAGGATTAGTGTTGGACGTAAATAAATGTTATTTGGTGTTTGCGTTGAGCATGAATATGATTGGAT
Organism: Aegilops bicornis; assembly: GCA_021605145.1. NCBI lineage: Eukaryota > Viridiplantae > Streptophyta > Magnoliopsida > Poales > Poaceae > Aegilops > Aegilops bicornis. The sequence goes on from CM038669.1 coordinate 176,981,931, forward strand.
CATGTTTATTGTGATACGGTTATTCATTTAAGTCAGAGAATAATTGTTGTTCTGTTTACATGAATAAAACCTTCTATGGTCATACACCCAATGTAAATGGTTTATTGAATCTCGATCGTAGTGATACACATATTCATAATATTGATGCCAAAAGATGCAAAGTTGATAATGATAGTGCAACATATTTGAGGCACTGGCAGCAGAGGTCATATTGGTGTAAAGCACATGAAGAAACTCCATACAGATGGATTTTTGGAATCACTTGATTATGAATCATTTGGTACTTGCAAACCATGCCTCATGGGCAAGATGACTAAAACTCCGTTCTCCGGAACAATAGAGCGAGCCAATGACTTATTGGAAATAATACATACCGATGTATGCGGTCTGATGAGTGTTGAGGCACGCGGCGGGTATCATTATTTTCTGACCTTCACAGATGATTTGAGCAGATATGGGTATATCTACTTAATGAAACACAAGTCTGAAACATTTGAAAAGTTCAAAGAATATCATAGCGAAGTGGAGAATTATCGTAACAAGAAAATAAAATTTCTACGATCTGATCACGGAGACGAATATTTGAGTTACGAGTTTGGCCTTCATTTAAAACAATGTGGAATAGTTTCACAACTCACACCACCTGGAACACCACAGCGTAATGGTGTGTCTGAATGTCGTAATCGTACTTTATTAGATATGGTGTGATCTATGATGTATCTTACTGATTTACCACTATCATTTTGGGGTTATGCATTAGAGCAGCTGCATTCACGTTAAATAGGGCACCGTCTAAATCCTTTGAGACGACACCGTATGAACTATGGTTTGGCAAGAAACCTAAGCTATCGTTTCTTAAAGTTTGGGGTTGCGATGCTTATGTGAAAAAGCTTCCGCCTGATCAGCTCGAACCCAAATCGGAGAAGTGCGTCTTCATAGGATACCCAAAAGAAACTCTTGGGTACACCTTCTATCACAGATCCGAAAGCAAGATTTTTGTTGCTCAAAAGGGATCCTTTCTTGAGAAGGAGTTTCTCTCGAAAGAAGTGAGTGGGAGGAAAGTATAACTTGATGAGTTAATTATACCTTCTCTCAAATTGGAAAGTAGCTCATCACAGAAAACTGTTCCCGTGATGCCTACACCAACTAGACAGGAAGCTAATGATGACGATCATGAAACTTCAGATCAAGTTACTACCAAACCTCGTAGGTCAACCAGAGCACATTCTGCACCAGAGTGTTACATTAATCCTGTTCTGGAGGTCATGTTACTAGACCATGACGAACCTATGAACTATTAAGAAGCTATGATGAGCCCAGATTCCGATAAATGGCTTGAGGCCATGAAATCTGAGATAGGATCCATATATAAGAACAAAGTGTGGACTTTGGTGGACTTGCCCGATGATCGGCAAGCCATTGAGAATAAATGGATATTCAAGAGGAAGATGGACGCTGATGGTAGTGCTACTATCTACAAAGCTCGAATTGTCACAATTTTTTTCCGACAAGTTCAAGGTGTTGACTACGATGAGATTTTTTCACTCGTATCGATGCTTAAGTCTGTCCGAATCATGTTAGCAATTGCCGCATTTTATGAAATCTGGCAAATGGATATCAAAACTGCATTCCTGAATGGATTTATTAAAGAAGAGTTGTATATGATGCAACCAGAAGGTTTTGTCAATCCTAATAGTGCTAACAAAATGTGCAAGCTCCAACGATCCATCTATGGACTGGTGCAAGCATCTCGGAGTTGGGATATACGCTTTGATGAGTTGATCAAAGCATATAGTTTTATACAGACTTGCGGTGAATCCTGTATTTACAAGAAAGTGAGTGGGAGCACTACAACCTTTCTGATAAGTATATGTGAATGACATATTGTTGATTGGAAATAATGTAGAATTTTCTGGAAAGCATAAAGGAGTGTTTGAAAGGAGTTTTTCAAAGAAAGACCTTGGTGAAGCTGCTTACATATTGGGCATCAAGATCTATAGAGATAGATCAAGACGCTTGATAAGACTTTGGATGAGTACATACCTTGATAAGATTTTGAAGGAGTTCAAAATGGATCAGTCAAAAAGGAGTTCTTGCCTGAGTTGTAAGGTATGAAGTTGAGTAAGACTCAAAACCCGACCACGACAGAAGATAGAGAGAGAATGGAAGTCATTCCCTATGCCTCAGCCATAGGTTCTATAAAGTATGCCATGTTGTATACCAGACCTATTGTGTACCTTGCCATGAGTTTGGCAAGGGGGTAGAATAGTGATCCAGGAGTAGATCACTGGACAGCGGTCAAAATTATCCTTAGTTACCTTAAAGAGGACTAAGGAAATGTTTCTCGGTTATGGAGGTGATAAAGAGTTTGTCGTAAAGATTTGCGTCGATGCAAGCTTTGACACTGATCTAGATGACTCTAAGTCTCAATCTAGATACGTATTGAACGTGGGAGCAATTAGCTAGAGTAGCTCCATGGAGATCATTGTAGATATAGAAATTTGCAAAATACATACGGATCTGAATGTGGCAGACCCGTTGACTAAACTTCTCTCACAAGCAAAACATGATCATATTTTAGTATTCCTTGGGTATTAATCACATAGCGATGTGAACTAGATTATTGACTCTAGTAAACCCTTTGGGTGTTGGTCACATGGCGATGTGAACTATGACGATGTGAACTAGGGAGAAATATGCCCTAACAAAGTGTTTATCAACGCGGTTGATGTAGTCGTACACCTTCACGATCCATCCCGATCAAGTACCGAACATACGACACCTCCGCGTTCAGCACACGTTTAGCTCAATGACGTCCTCGCCTTCTCGATCCAGCAAGAGAGGCGCAGTAGTAGATGAGTTCCGACAGCACGACGACATGGTGACGGTGGTGGTGAAGAACAATCTCCACAGGGCTTCACCAAGCACAACGGAAACTATGACGGAGGATAAACTAGAGGGGACGGGGTTGCTGACACATGGCTTGGTGAATCTTGATGTGTTCCGGGTGCTAGCCCTGCCCCTCTATTTATATGTTGATCCCTGGGGTCGTTTCTTGGAGAAAGAGCCTCCTCAAAGTCGGTTTGGAATGTAAGGCAAGAGTCCTTCTCGGACTACAGGACCAGACGCTGGGGTCCTCGGCGTCTGGCCTAGATGCCAGGGTCCCTGGCGTCTGGACCCTGGCCTCCGCAAAACTTCCTTTTGCACCTTCCTAAAGCCCCGTGGGCTTTACCCCTTGGCCCAAAAAAAGTGTTCTCGCACCATAACATATCGGAAACATCCGAAACCCCTTCCGGTGAATTCCGGAAACCTTCCGGAGACCAAACACTATTATCACATATATAAATCTTTACCTCCGTACCATTCCAGAGCTCCTCGTCATGTCCGTGATCTCATCCGGGACTCCGAACAACATTCGGTCACCAACATACATAACTCATATAATACTATATCATCAACGAACGTTAAGCGTGCAGACCCTACAGGTTCAAGAATGATGTAGACATGCCCGAGACGCTTCTCCGGTCAATAACCAATAGCGAGACCTAGATTCCCATATTGGTTCCTACATATTCTACGAAGATCATTATCGGTCGAACCTTTATGACAACATACGTAATTCCCTTTGTCCGTCGGTATGTTACTTGCCCGAGATTCACTCGTGTGTACCTCCATACCTAGTTGATGGAAATATGCCCTAGAGGCAATAATAAAATGGTTATTATTCTATTTCCTAAATCATGATAAACGTTTATTATTCATGCTAGAATTGTATTGACCGGAAACTTAGATACATGTGTGAATACATAAACGAATATTGTGTCCCTAGTGAGACTCTACTAGACTAGCTCGTTGATCAAAGATGGTTAAAGTTTCGCAACCATAGACATGAGTTGTCATTTGATAACGGGATCACATCATTAGGGGAATGATGTGATGGACAAGACCGATTCGTCAGCTTAGCATATTGATCGTTCAGTTTATTGCTATTGCTTTCTTAATGTCAAATACATATTCCTTCGACTATGAGATTATGCAACTCCTGGATACCGAAGGAATACCGTGTGTGCTATCAAACATCACAACGTAACTGGGTGATCTTAAAGATGCTCTACAGATATCACCAAAGGTGTTTGTTGTGTTGGCATAGATCGAGATTAGGATTTGTCATAAGAAGCCTTGCCAGCAAAGTGACTAAGGAGTTAGTTGCAGGATGATGTATTATGGAACCAGCAAAGAGACTCGTCGGTAACGAGATTGAAGTAGGTTGAAGATACCGACGATCGAATCTCGGGCAAGTAACATACCGATGGACAAAGGGAATTACGTATGTTGCCATAAGGTTCGACCGATAAAGATCTTCGTAGAATATGTAGGAGCCAATATGGGCATCCAGGTTCCGCTATTGGTTATTGACTGGAGAGGTGTCTCAGTCATGTCTACATAGTTCTCGAACCCTTAGGGTCCGCAAACTTAACGTTCATTGACAATATAGTGTTGTATGAGTTATGTGATTTGGTAACCGAATATTGTTCGCAGTCCTGGATGAGATCACGAACATGCCTAGGAGCTCGAGAATGGTCCGGAGGTAAAGATTGATATATAGGAGGATACTATTCAGACACCAGAAGAGTTTCGGGGCGTACCGGGTAGTCATGGGGTCACCGGAAGGGGTTCCTGTAAGCCCTGGGAGGTGTATGGGCCAAGAGAAGGGAGCACACCAGCCCACAAGGAGTTGGTGCGCCCCTCTATGGCAGCTGGCCCTAGGGGAGATGGAAAGAGGAGAGTAGGCCATACCACACAAGGGACACAACATTGTCTTAGCCGTGTGCGGCGCTCCACCCCACAGTTTTGTCCCTCGATCATATTTTCATACTGCTTAGGCGAAGCCCTGCGGAGATAGCATCACCATCACCGTCACCACGCCGTCGTGCTGTCGGTACTCATCAAGTACTTTGCCATCTTGCTGGATCAATAAGGCAAGGATGTCACCGAGTTGAACGTGTACTGCACGCGGAGGTGCCGTATGTTCGGTACTCGATCGGTTGGATCGCGAAGAAGTTTGACTACATCAACCGCGTTAACAAATGCTTCCCCTTATGGTCTATGAGGGTAAGTATATACACTCTCCCCTCTTGTTAATATGCATCTCCATGGATAGATCTTGCGTGTGCGTAGAATTTTTTTGTTTTCCATGCAACGTTTCCCAACAGTGGCATCAGAGCCAAGTCTATGCGTAGATGATATGCACGAGTAGAACACAAAGAGTTGTGGGAGGTGATAGTCATACTGCTTACCACCAACATCTCATTTTGATTCGGCGGTATTGTGGGATGAAGCGGCCCGTACCAACCTTACATGACCACGCTCATGAGACCGGTTCCACCGACAGACATGCAACTAGTTTTGCATAAAGGTGGCTGGCAGGTGTCTGTTTCTCCAACTTTAGTTGAATCGAATTTGACTGCGGCCGGTCTTTGTTGAAGGTTAAAATAGCAAACTTGATAAATCACCATTGTGTTTTTGATGCGCAGGTAAGAACGGTTCTTGCTAGAAGCCCGTAGTAGCCACGTAAAACTTGCAACAACAAAGTAGAGGACGTCTAACTTGTTTTTGCAGGGCATGTTGTGATGTGATATAGTCAAGACATGATGTGATATACGTTGTTGTATGAGATGATCATGTTTTTGTAAAAGTTATCGGCAACTGGCAGGGGCCTTATGGTTGTCGCTTTATTGTATGAAATGCAAACGCCATGTAATTGCTTTAATTTATCACTATGCGTTAGCTATAGTTGTACAAGCAATAGTTGGCGAGATGACCACGATGCTACGATGGAGATCAAGGTGTCAAGCCGGTGACAATGGAGATCATGACTATACTTTGGAGATGGAGATCAAAAGCACAAGATGATGATGGTCATATCAAGTTACATATTTTTATTGCATGTGATGTTTATCTTATTTGCATCTTATTTTGGTTAGTACGGTGATAGCATTATAATATGATCCCTTCACTAAATTTCAAGGTAGAAGTGTTCTCCCTGAGTATGCACCATTGCTACAGTTCTTCGTTTTGAGACACCATGTGATGATCGGGTGTGATAGACTCTACGTTCACATACAACGGGTGCAAGACAGTTTTGCACATGCGGAATACTTGGGTTAAACTTGACGAGCCTGGCATGTACAGACACGGTCTCAGAACACTGAAGACCGAAAGGTCAAACATGAGTCATATAGTAGATATGATCAACATAGAGATGTTCACCATTAATGACTACCCCATCTCACGTGATGATCGAACAATGGTTAGTTGATTTGGATCATGTATCACTTAGATAACTTGAGGGATGTTTATTTAAGTGGGAGTTCATTAGTAATTTGATTAATTGAACTTAAATTTATCATAATTTAGTCTTAATAGTTTTGCATATCTATGTTGTAGATCAATAGCTCGCGATTTAGCTCCCCTGTTTTTGATATGTTCCTAGAGAAACTAAGATTGAAAGATGATGGGTAGCAATAAAGTGGATTGGGTCCGTGATCTGAGGATTATCCTCATTGCTGCACAGAAGAATTATGTCCTTGATGCACCGCTAGGTGACAGACCTATTGCAGGAGCAGATGCAGATGTTATGAACACTTGGCAAGCTCGATATGATGACTACTTAATAGTTTAGTGCGCCATGCTTTACGGCTTAGAACCAGGACTTCAAAAACGTTTTTGAATGCCACAAAGCATATGAGATGTTCCAAGAGCCGAAATTGGTATTTCAGACTTTTACCCGTGTTGAGAGGTATGAGACCTCTGACAAGTACTTTGCCTACAAGATGGAGGAGAATAGCTCAGCCAGTGAGCATGTGCTCAGAATGTCTGGGTACTACAATCACTTGAATCAAGTGGAAGTTAATCTTCCATATAAGATAGTGATTGACAGAGTTCTCTAGTTACTATCACCAAGCTACTAGAACTCTGTGATGAACTATAATATTCAAGGGATGACGAAAAACGATTCCCGAGGTCTTCGCGATACTGAAATCGGCAATGGTAGAAAAGAGCATCAAGTGTTGATGGTTAACAAGACCACTAGTTTCAAGAAAAAGATCAAGCTGGACCTAAGCCTAAAATAAGTGCTTCTACTGCAAAGGGAATGGTCACTGGAAGCAGAACTGCCCCAAATACTTGGCGGATAAGAAGGATGGCAAAGTGAACAAAGGTATATTTGATATGCATGTTATTGATGTGCGATACATCTCCAACGTATCTATAATTTTTGATTGTTCCATGTTGTTATATTATCATTTTGGGATGTTTTATAATCATTTTATAGTCATCTTGTATCTTTTTTGGTACTAACCTATTGACATAGTGCCAAGTGCCAGTTGTTATTTTCTGCATGTTTTTTACATCGCGGGAAATCAATACCAAACGGAGTCCAAACACAACGAAACTTTTTGGAGATTTTTTTGGACCAGAAGACATCCAGTGGGCCAAAGAAGCACCTAGGGGTGCTCCGAGGGGAGCACAACCCACCAGGGCGCGCCTGGGGGCCCAGGCACACCCAGGTGGGTTGTGCCCACCTCGGGTACCCCCGAACCGCCTCTTTGCTCTATAAATACCCCAATATTCTAGAAACCCTAGGGGAGTCGACGAAAATCAATTCCAACCGCCGCAGAGTCCAGAACGACCAGATCCAATCCAGACACCATCATGGAGGGGCGCATCATGTCCCTTGGTGTCTCTCCGATGATGCATGAGTAGTTCTTTGTAGACTTACTGGTCCGTAGTTAGTAGCTATATGGCTTCCACTCTCTCTTTTGATTATCAGTACAATGGTCTCTTGGAGATCCATATGATGTAACTCTTTTTGCGGTGTGTTTGTTGGGATCGGATGAACTTTGAGTTTATGATCAGATCTATCTTTATATCCATGAAAGTTATTTGAGTCTTCTTTGATCTCTTTTATGCATGATTGCTTATAGCCTCGTATTTCTTCTCCGATATTTGAGTTTTGTTTTGCCAACTTGATCTATTTATCTTGCAATGGGAAGAGGTTCTTTGTAGTGGGTTCAATCTTACTGTGCTTGATCCCAGTGACAGAAGGGGAACCGACACGTATGTATCGTTGCTACTAAGAATAAAACGATGGGGTCTATTTCTACATAAATAGATCTTGTTTACATCATGTCATCGTTCTTATTGCATTACTCCATTTTCCATGAACTTAATGCACTAGATGCATGCTGGATAGCGGTCGATGTGTGGAGTAATAGTAGTAGATGCAGGCAGGAGTCGGTCTACTAATCTTGGACGTGGTGCCTATATAATGATCATTGCCTAGATATCGTCATGATTATTTGAAGTTCTATCAATTTCCCAACAGTAATTTGTTCACCCACCGTTTGCTATTTTCTCGAGAGAAGCCACTAGTGAAACCTACGGCCCCCGGGTCTCTTTGTCATATTATTTTCCTTTGCGATCTATTTTATTTGCCTTTTATTTTTAGATCTATTAAAACAAAAACACAAAAAATACCTTGCTACAATTTATTTTATTTGGCGTTCGATCTATCAATATTTACAACTCTCTCACGTCTGTTTGCCTATCTCTAGGCGCCGTTACCCGAAAGGGATTGACAACCCCTTTTACAGGTCGGGTTGTGAGTATTTGTTATTTGTGTGCAGGTGCTGTTTACGTTGTGTTGCTTGGTTCTCCTACTGGTTCGATAACCTTGGTCTCATCACTAAGGAAAATACCTACCGTTGTTGTGCCGCATCATCCCTTCCTCTTCGGGGAAATACCGACGTAGTTCAGGCAAACATCAATGTGTACTTCACTATTGTTCGTAGCAACCCCTGGGTATTTTATACCGGTTCTGTTGCTAAGATTAGTAACTCGAAACAGGAGTTGCAGAATAAACAAAGACTAGTTAAGGACGTGATAACGGTGTGTGTTGGAAGTGATTCCAAGGATGACACGATCACCATCGCACACTCCCTCTACCTTTGGGATTAGTGTTGAACCTAAATAAATGTTATTTTGTATTTGCGTTGAGCATGAATATGACTGGATCATGTTTATTGCAATACGGTTATTCATTTAAGTCCGAGAATAATTGTTGTTCTGTTTACATGAATACAACCTTCTATGGTCATACACCCAATAAGAATGGTTTATTGAATCTCGATCGTAGTGATACACATATTCATAATATTGATGCCAAAAGATGTAAAGTTGATAATGATAGTGCAACATACTTGTGGCACTGCTGTTTAGGTCATATTGGTGGAAAGCGCATGAAGAAACTCCATGCGGATGGACTTATGGAATCAGTTGATTATGAATCATTTGATACTTGCGAACCATGCCTCGTGGGCAAGATGACTAACACTCCATTCTACGGAACAATGGAGCGAGCTAATGACTGATGCGGCTTGAACTACATCTGTATTTCCCCAAAGAGGAAGGGATGATGCAGCACCGCTATGGTAGATATTTCCCTCAGTGATGAGTCCAAGGTTATCGAACCAGTATGAGAACCATGCAACACTATAACGGTATCTACACACAAAGAATAAATACTTGCAACCCGACGCGTAAGAGGGGTTGTCAATCACTCCCGGGTAAAAAGATAGATTGGTTTGTATTAGATTGGATAAATAGATCTCATAGAAACGCAAAAGAAAAAAAAATTAAAAAATTGCAGCAAGGTATTTTTGGGTTTTTGGAATAATAGATCTGAAAAGTGGGTTTTTGGAATAATAGATCTGAAATAATGTAATGGATTGTAACAAAGAAATACAATCAATCAAAGAACAATTATCTTAATTAAAGTCTTTGTAATCCAAAAGACTGGGCACATCACTAGCTAAAGTTTTGACCTCTCCAAACCCACTTTTATCAATTTTATCAACAAGATTTTCACCCTACAAATTATCGGGACGCCTTCTAACTAAAGTTGACTCTTCTTCAGTCCCTTTATCATCAATTTAAATTTTACTAAACAAAGAATCAATATAAGAAACACCAATCATTTCAAGATCTTCATCATTTTTATCTTCTAACAAGATAGGTTTAGCGGCCATTTGATTTACTAGCGTAGCTTGTCCACCGGATATTTTGCCTAGCAAACTTTCAGCAAAAGCATACTTAGACTCCATATTACAAACTTCTCTACTAATATCATCAAGTTGTTTAGTTATAGCTTCCAGCACAACAGAGTGTTCCTTAAGTTCCTCGGTAAATTATTTATTGTGCTCAAATTGTGTAGTCATATATTCCTTAGTACTTTTATCAATTTCAAGAAAAATATTGGGGTAAGGAACATCATAATATTTTCTTTGAGGCATCATGACTATGCAAACAAGATTGCACACAAAAAACAGATCTGACAAGAAAACGACGAACGAAAAAGAGGGCGAATAAAATGACAAATTTTTGTGAAGTGGGTGAGATGAAAACGAGAGGCAAATGGAAAATAATGTAAATTGCAAGGAGATGAGATTTGTGATTAGGAACCTGATAGATGTTGATGGTGTCTCCCCAGCAACGGCGCCAGAAATTCCTTTTGATGCGGCTTGAACTACGTCGATTTTTCCCCAATGAGGAAGGGTTGATGCAGCACAGCTACGGTAGGTATTTCCCTCAGTGATGAGACCAAGATTATAAAACCAGTAGGAGAACCACGCAATAAATGGTACCTGCACACAAAGAACAAATACTTGCAACCCGACGCGTAAGAGGGGTTGTCAATCCCTCCCGGGTAAAAAAGATAGATTGGTTTGTAGTAGATTGGATAAATAGATCTTGCAGAAACGCAAAATAAAATAAGTAAAAAATTGCAGCAAGGTATTTTTGGCTTTTTGGAATAATAGATCTGAAATAAGCGAATAAAAATAGATCTCGAAGCAAATATGATAAAGAATAGACCCGGGGGCCGTAGATTTCACTAGTGGCTTCTCTCGAGAAAAATAGCATACGGCGGGTAAACAAATTACTGTTGGGCAATTGATAGAACTTCAAATAATCATGACGATAGCCAGGCAATGATCATTATATAGGCATCACGTCCAAGATTAGTAGACCGACTCCTGCATGCATCTACTACTATTACTCCACACATCGACCGCTATCCAGCATGTATCTAGTGTATTAAGTTCATGGAGAAACGGAATAATGCAATAAGAACAATGACATGATGTAGACAAGATCTATTCATGCAGTAATAGACCCCATCTTGTTATCCTTAATAGCAACGATACATACGTGTCATGTCCCCTTCTGTCACTGGGATTGAGCACCATAAGATCGAACGACCCATCGTAAAGCACCTCTTCCGATTGGAAGAAAAATCAATCTAGTTGGCCTAACTAAACCAAAAATTTGAAGAAGAAATACGAGGCTATAAGCAATCATGCATATAATAGATCAAAACTCAAATAACTTTCATGGATAAAACAGATCTGATCATAAACTCAAAGTTCATCGGATCCCAACAAACACACAGCAAAAAGAGTTACATCAAATAGATCTCCAAGAGACCATTGTATTGAGAATCAAAAGAGAGAGAGAGGAAGCCATCTAGGTACTAACTACGGACCCGAAGGTCTACAATGAACTACTCACACATCATTGGAGATGCACCAATGAGGATGATGAACCCCTCCGTGATGGTGTCTAGATTGGATCTGGTGTTTCTAGAACTTGCGGCGGCTGGAATTGTATTTCGTCAACTCCCCTAGGGTTTTTGGATTTTTGGGATCTTTATAGAGCAAAGAGGTGGTGCGGGAGGCGGCCAAGGTGGGAACAACCCACCAGGGCGTGCCTCGGCCCCCAGGCGCGCCCAGGTGGGTTGTGCTCCCCTCGGAGCCCCCCACTGGTACTTCCTTGGTCCATCGTGTGTCTTCTGGTCTAGAAAAAATCTCCAAAAAGTTTCTTTGCGTTTGGACTCCGTTTGGTATTGATTTTCTCTGAAGTAAAAAACAACCAAAAAACTGCAACTGGCACCGGGCACTATGTCAATAGGTTAGTCCCAAAAAATGGTATAAAGTTGCTATAAAATGATTGTAAAACATCAAGAATGATAATATAACAGCATGGAACAATAAAAAAATTATAGATACATTGGATACGTATCAATGACTTATTGGAAATAATACATACCGATGTATGCGGTTCAGTGAGTGTAGAGGCATGCGGCGGGTATCATTATTTTCTAACCTTTACTGATGATTTGAGTAGGTATGGGTATATCTACTTGATAAAACACAAGTCTGAAACATTTAAAAACTCAAAGAATTTCAAAGTGAAGTAGAGAATCATCGTAATAGCGGAGGCAGATATTTGAGTTACGAGTTTGGCCTTCATTTAAGAAAATGTGAAATTTTTTCACAACTCACGCCACCTAGAACACCACAGCATAATGGTGTGCCCGCACATCGTAAATGTACTTTATTAGATATGGTACGTTCTATGATGTCTCTTACCGATTTGACTTTATCTTTTTGGGGTTATGCATTAGAGACATCCACATTCACGTTAAATAGGGCACCATCTGAATCCTTGAGATGATATCGTATGAACTATGGTTTGCCAAAAAATCTAAGATGTCATTTCTAAAAGTTTGGGGATGCGACGCTGATACGTCTCCAACGTATCTACAATTTATGAAGTATTCATGCCATGTTTATAACAATTTTATATGGTTTTGGTATGATTTGCATAACCTGGACTGACGCTGTTTTCAGCAGAACTACCATGGTGTTATTTTTTGTGCAGAAATGAAAGTTCTCCAAATGAGCTGAAATGTTTTGACGATTTTTTTGAACAAAAGAGACCCCCAAAGCTTCGTGGGAGGGCCAGAAGGGCCACGAGGAGGGCACAACCCACCAGGCGCGCCTTGTGGGCCTGGCTTGCCCCGGTGGGTTATGCTCACCTCGAGGCCCATCTTAGCGTGAAACCAACGCCAAAAAATCCTATAAATAGAGAAACTGAGGGAGTCCTGGATTAGGGGGTATCCAGACAGCTGGACTATATCCTTTGGCCGGACTGTTGGACTATGAAGATACAAGATTGAAGACTTTGTCTCGTGTCCGGATGGGACTCTCCTTGGCGTGGAAGGCAAGCTTGGCAATACGGATATGTAGATCTCCTCCCATTGTAACCGACTCATGTAACCCTAGCCCCTCCGGTGTCTATATAAACCGGAGGGTTTAGTCCGTGGGACAACAACAATCATACCATAGGCTAGCTTCTAGGGTTTAGCCTCTATGATCTCGTGGTAGATCAACTCTTGTACTACTCATATCATCAAGATCAATCAAGCAGGAAGTAGGGTATTACCTCCATAGAGAGGGCCCGAACCTGGGTAAACATCGTGTCCCCTGCCTCCTGTTACCATCCGCCTTAGACGCACAGTTCGGGACCCCCTACCTGAGATCCGCCGGTTCTGACACCGACATTGGTGCTTTCATTGAGAGTTCCACCGTGCTGTCACCGTAAGGAAGGATGCCTCGTCTCGTTGTCAAGGACAGCGTAACCTCTAGGGGAGCCCTGGCTGTCGGCCAAACTCCCCGTCTAGGCGGTTTCGTCATGACCGCCCGTTCGGCTGCTGCACCGACGATGACTTCTCGGGTCATCAAAAATAGCCTCCACGTCAGCTCGAAACTCGCCGAGCAGATGGATCCAATAGAGCTCTCCTCCCTAAATGAGCTCTTGGATCGCATTGCCGCTTTGGGAGTCGCTACGGACTATGATCGGATTGGGCTTAAACCCGACCAAAGGGAGATTAACTCTCCGCCAGTCACCCATCAGGTAGCGTTGGTGGAGGAACAATGTGGCAATTCTTCCTCTATCTTGAGGACAAACTATGTCCAGATTCCAGAGCTCTCCGAGCCGGATACCCATCTACGGAAGGACATCACCCAAGCCTCGAGCCTAGAATCAGGCAGTGGGCCAGACCTATCGGGCGACATCCCGGAGCCGAACTTCCAAGATCGGAAACTCCCATGCCCCTGGGTCTCAGATCGGGTCAGGGTCCGGACTCAAATCCGCCCACCCACCCAGATACAAGCGATCTCCCACATTAGACAGGAGCCCCAGGAAACAGTACGTCACTATTGGGCCAGATCCCTCCTTGTAATGAACAAGGTCAAAGACTGTCGCGAGGAAGACGCAATCTCATTCTTCTGCAATAATTGCATGGACAAGGGAATCCTTAACGCCATAAGCCGCCGCAACACATCACACTTTGCTGACTTGGCGGCCATAGTACGGAAGTACTGTCGATGGAAAGTGCCTGGAAAACCGAAACAAAATTTTGGGATAATCCGGCTTTGACTAAACACCCAGTCCGAATTAAAAGGGTGCATCCTCGTAAGTCACCTGATTCAATTGCAAAAAAGCAAAAGCCCACTACAGGGCATGGAACCGTATTGGAGGGATGGCTTAACTGACCCTGCAAAATTCACTTTACGGTGGATACCATACCAACACACAGCCTTAGAGCATGTTGGGTACTCCGACAGGTTGCCAAGAGCGGTGAGGATCTCCTCATTCAAAATACCGCAGAGCAACATCCCATGGACTACAATACAGTTTTAATAGTCTTCGAGACATTCGCCTCAAATAATAGGCGCAAGCAAGCACTCCGCAACCTTGCCGAGATCTGCCAGGTGGCAGCAATAAATCCATGGAGCGACGCGGCTATCACTTTCAATGCCAGTAACGAACCTAAATTACGAACAGCCCGAGCACCAGCCGCATTGGTCCTCAGTCCAATTGTGGACGAATTTCGGCTTACTAAAGTGCTCATGGACGGCAGCAGCGGATTAAACCTCATTTATGAAGAAACTCTCCAAAAAATGGGAATAGACTGGAACCGCATTGAGCAAAGCAGCACAACCTTTAGAGGAATCATCCCCAGTTGGTTACATGAAGCTCAAAATGCCTGGGCCCAATGGAATTATCACTCTAGCTAGTGATCCGGACATAGCGCAACGCGCCGAAAACAAAACAGCCGCACTGGCCCTCGAGGCACTATCCGAAGCCCTCGCGGTAGAGGAGTTAACTGCGCTATGCTCGACCGTGGACAGGGATGACGTGATACTCGATAAGAGATCCAAGTCCACCTCTTTCAAACCAGCGGATGAAATAGTCAAATTCCAAGTCCACCCAACGGACCCTACAAAAACAGCCTCCATCGAGGCATAGTTAAACCCCGCCATGGACGCCGCACTACGGGAGTTCCTGCGCGAGAACTGGGATATATTTGCATGGCACCCATCAGATATGCCAGGAATCCCACGCAGGCTGGCCGAACACAGCCTTAACATTCTAAAAGGATTCAAGCTGGTCAAGCAGACTCTTCGGCGTTTCTCTGAACCTAAGCGACAAGCTATGGGAGAGGAGCTAGCCAAGTTATTGGAGGCCGGATTCATCAGAGAAATAAAACACCCGGACTGGCTAGCAAACCTGGTGATGGTACCAAAGAAGGAAAAATCCTGGCGCCTATACGTCGATTTCAAGGACCTCAACAAGGCTTGCCCAAAGGATCCCTTCCCCCTCCCCCGCATCGATCAAATTATCGACGCTACCGTAGGACATGACCCATTGTGCTTCCTCGACGCATACTCCGGCTACCACCAAATTAAGATGGCGGAGTCCGACCAAGCTACAACGGCATTTATCATGCCATACGGCCCCTTCTGTTTTAACACAATGCCTTTTGGGCTTAAAAACGCTGGTGCAACGTATCAACGCATGATTCAGACATGCCTAGAAAAGTAGATCAGCAAAACAGTGGAGGCATATGTAGACGATGTGGTCGTTAAAAGCAAACACGTCGACTCTTTAATAGACGACTTGGGGCTCACGTTCGACAATCTCCGAACATACGACATCAAGCTCAACCCAGAAAATTGCGTCTTCGGCGTACCTGCCGGAAAGCTCCTGGGTTTCATCGTCTCCAGTAGAGGAATTGAAGCAAATCCGGCTAAAATCCAAGCCCTGTAACAGTTGGCCATCCCAACTGACCTCAAGCAAATCCAGAAATTAACTGGATGCGTGGCGGCCCTAAGCCGCTTTATCTCCCGCTTAGGAGAAAAGGCGTTACCGCTTTATCGCCTCCTTCGATGCACCGAACACTTCGAGTGGACGGACGCGGCCACGGCTGGACTGGAAGAAATAAAGGCCATTTTGGCCACCAACCCAATCCTGGCCGCGCCAAGCGTCGGTGAACCAATGCTGCTGTACATAGCAGCAATTCATCAAGTTGTAAGCGCAGTGCTCGTCGTCGAACGAAAAACGGGCGGACACAAGTTCCCTCTTCAAAAGCCGGTATATTATGTATCCACTGTCCTCACTCCGTGCAAATCACAGTACCCGCATTATCAGAAGATAGCATATGCGTTATTCATGGCATCCCGGAAGCTACGACACTACTTTCAAGAGTGTTCAATTACAGTGGCCTCGACTGAATGACATAATAAACAACCGCGACACCACGGGCCGGATTGTCAAATGGGCCATTGAGCTCCTCCCATTTGACATAACATATAAACCTCGGTGAGCCATTAAGTTGCAGGTATTGGCCGATTTCGTCACCGAATGGACAGAGGCCGAACTCCCTAAAGAGTACGGCGCATACTCCAATTGGATTATGCACTTCGACGGCTCTAAAATGCTGGCCGGTCTGGGGGCTGGACATGGTCGGACCCCTTAAAGGGGGAACCCATAAGAAAAAATACTTACTGGTCATGGTGGATAAATTCACCAAATGGATAGAAGCCAAACCTGTTAAGACGGCCATATCCAGACCGGTGATAGACTTCATATCCGGGGTTGTACACCGTTATGGCGTCCCCAACAGCATCATCACTGACAACGGCACGAACTTCACTGCCGACGAAGTAAAACTATGGTGCAGCAACATGGGCATCAAGCTCGATTATGCTTCCGTATATCACCCACAAACTAACGGTCAAGTCGAGCGAGCAAATGGTCTTATCATGAGTGGCATTAAACCCAGATTAGTGCGGTCCTTAAAGGAATCAAACACGCACTGGGTAGAGGAGCTCGACTCCGTACTCTGGGGGCTGCGGACCACGCCGAATCGCACTACCGGATACACACCGTTCTTCATGGTGTACGGCGCAGAGGCGGTTCTGCCCTGCGACATAATTCATGACTCACCTCGAGTGCCCATGTATGAAGAAAGAGAGGCTGAGCTCGATCGGCGGGGACAGTTGGGCGCCCTCGAGGAGGAGCGTGGCGTGGCAAAAGCGCGTTCGCATTCTATCGACAATGTGCTCGAAGATACCAAATCGTAGAAGTATGGGCCAAAACTTATAACGTTGGCGAGTTAGTTCTCGTCTGCGGAGAAGAAAAAGGACAAGCTCAAGCCCAAATGGGAGGGTCCCTTCATTATCGACCAAGTTCTGACCGGCGGAGCATACCGTCTACGGGATGCATCGGATAACCGACTTGAGCCAAACCCATGGAACGCTGCCAGACTCCAAAGATTCTACGCCTAGCGCCGGACTCTATGTTCGTCTCCTTCCCCTGCCCACTTTTTGCATATACGTTATCTGTCTTCTCTCTCTTTTTTCTTCTCTCTCCTCAAGGCCTCGAAAGGCTAATTTGTGTCTTATCTACACAATCTTGATGCACCAGCCGCACTCATTATACCTGGGGGCTTCTTGCACAGTGTAAGTGCATCTAGTGCCCCTTAGTGATTTTGGTGTATTGAAGACTTATAGCTTAAGGGACTAATGTGTTTGTGATTGTACACAGGTCTATAAGTCTATGAGGAGTTTTATATTTACAAGAGAAAGTCGACCCCTAAAAATGAAGTTCTTCGACTGAAGACTTTGATATTGTGAAGACTTTCTGAAGACTTTGAAAGTGAAGAAATTGGTGTGACCTTGAAGACTTGGTATTCATTTGAGGAACATGAAGCCTGAAGACTTTTGTTTTCGTAGTTTCGTTTTCTCTTTCTTGAGTCATAGGAAACACCGTCTTTGTTAAAGGGGGTCGAGGAAATACTAAGGAAAAATTTCCATGTGATGCTCAACTCAAAATCCTACACCTACCAATCCCTTCGAGTGAAGCCTTTGGAAATCTCATACAGTTCAGTCAATTTCTTCAGTGATAGAGACGAAGTTCTTACGTCGCTGAGGAATTTGTTATGACTGAGGAGTTAGGAATTCGCCAGTGCGGATTGCCTACACAGTGAGGAACATGATAGCCGTGAGGAATTTGAGAGTCAAATTTCCGACCGTTGCTGTGCTGCGCGCCATCTGTCCCAAAATATCTTATCCACCTAACGGTCATATCATTGAAGGGCATTTATGTCTTATCATGTCGGGCTGCTCCCTAGGCTATAAATAGCCGCCCCCTACAACCACTAGCTGGTTGGCTGCTCCGAGAGAAACTTGACACTTGTCATTTGAGAGCAACCCATCCTCCGAGGACTTTGAGCGAAAATCATCGGTGAGGAAAACCCAAACACCAAACCCCTACAAACCCAAAGTGATTGAGCATCCTTTGAAGAGATTGATCCTCGTGGATCCGACGCTTGTTACCTTTGAAGACTGTGCTTCTTCCAGACGGTTAGGCGTCATGGTCTAGAGCATCCAAGAGGAATTGTGGATCGCCGAGTGACCAAGTCTGTGAAGGTTTGGAACTCGCCTGAAGACTTACCACGAGTGATTGGACGAGGTCTGTGTGACCTTAGTTCAAGGAGAATACGGTGAGGACTTGGTGTCCTGAGCTGCGTGCTCAGCGACTGCGTGTCCGGATTGTGTGTCCTCGAGTTTAAATACTCAGCCGCTCCAACCAGACGTACAACTGAGACAGCAGTTGGAACTGGTCTACCAAATCATTGTCTTCACCAACCTTATCGGGTTCTATTTCCTCAACCCTCTCATTTCCTCATTACTGTGTTGAGTGTTCATTCATATGTGTGTTTGAAGACTTTGGTGAAGACTTTCTCAATTTCCTCAGTTCAATTTCTTCACCGTTTGTCTTCATCTTGTGCTATCCTATGTTTACGCTTTCTGTACTCTTTGATTGTCTTCATTTCATCATGATGACCATGCCCGCATTCTCTTATGCTTACTTCTGAGTACTTATTCCGCTGCAAGTAGTTCTTCGCCAAGGAATTTCCTCACCGGCAAATTCCTCAGTGAAGAATTCATAAAAATCGCCTATTCACCCCCCTCTAGTCGATATAACGCACTTTCACACAAAAGCTTAATTATTTAATGGGCTTCATGCCCCGCACATGTGTTATTCTTCCACATGTACCTTTTTTCGCCATTATATGCATCGATATGACTTAAGTTTTGGCCAAGCTGGGTTGCCTGGCTCTTGTATTTATGCCCTAAGTTCCCGTTAATTAATTTGGGCATAAGGGGAGCACCTCTGCGATTGTTACTGCCGGGTCAGCCGGATGTGTACCTCAGACTGGGTGAAGCCGAAAGCTAGCGTTCTTAAGGGGATATTCGGTCGGTGAATAAAAGACGACTTTTTGTTTTTTTCCACTTGCCCCCAGATGTTTTTTGCTTGCGTCTCTTCTCGCAGTCGGACATGCACATTAGGGCATGCGTACCTAGGGAAAGGAACCTTTAACGAAACTATTCTCCCTGGAAGATGTTTCTTACTACCCATGTAATATAACATAACTAGTTGGGTACTTGTCTGTTCAAGCACTTATGACCCCTATGCCTGGTCTCCACGCATACCCCGGTTTTCACATAACTGAGCGGGTATTCGGATACACTCCGGACTATCGGGTCCAGAGGTCGAAGCGAAAAGGTCCGCCATGACAAATGATTTACAATCCAGCTAGAGACATTTTACATGTCATTTAAATTACATAGTCACTTAGACTGATTAAATTCTTCTTCTATACCATCCAACAGGCTGTCTAGCCTACAATCCTGTTGGGAATACTTGGCGGCTAATTCTACTTGGTGATACACCAAACTGACGGGGATCTCTTTCCCATCAGGCCCCACAGGTCCGACCTCGGCCATGTGGTTTGGGTCAGCCTTGGTATACCGCGTCTTCACCATGGCCCAGGCTTCCCTGGCACCTTGACGGCAGCCGATATCTTCCATAATAGGATGCGCCGCGCTCCCTTGAGCTTCTCCATAAGCTCTCCAATGCCTTCGTGCGAGAGACGGATGGCCACAAGGCACAGGCAATACCTTGCATCACTGCCGAACTTGTTAAATGCGGTTGTGAGAGCTCCGATAGAAGATCACCCGCAGACCGGGCATCTCCTCCATGGACGACCCGTCGGCATGCTGCAGACATAACTCGTTAGCGGCTTCTTCACGAACTCTTTTTAAAGTTCGTTCAAGCACTTACTGAAAATGCCGCGTCGAAGCCGCTTATTCTCCTTAACGGAGTCCGACAGCTGGGCGCGAACATCCTTTAGTTCCACACTCAGTTGGGTATTGGCGCCTTGGAGATTATTTTTCTCCTGAATGACGCGCGTATGTACGCGCTCGCCAGCCTTTCGCTGCCGTATGGCATGTTGCTCACCCGGATTCACTCCAGAGTCATCTGCAATATTCATTGTCAGATTTGCAGGCATGCCTCACTCTATATGGTACCTATCATTCTTTCAAACAAGTGTTACCAGAGGAGGCATTCTCGGACTCCTTCAATGCGGCAACTACGGTCTTCTCTGTAAGAACCTGCACAAATAATGATCCTTAAATCAGTTGTGCCAACCGTTTCAAGTCTCAAGGGCTACTGCTATACATAATCACCAAATTTTCTTACCCGTATATCCTTTACATACTGATCCGTGGCTCTGGCAAGACCATTTTGAGCAGCACGGATGTACGCATCTCCTGAGTTGAAGGCATCAAAAGCCTCTTGGGAGAAACAAGCGTCGCAGAAATGCGGCCGGCGCCAAATGATTCATGGCGCTCTCCACTTGAATTTGTGGCGGATATTTTATCTGCATCCTCTATCGGAGGAGCATCCGAGGGTGCCCGTGTTAGCTTCGCCTCTGTGTCCGGCCGGAGCCGGCCGATGAGGCGTGATCGACGATCTCTCCGGATATAGTCCGTGGCGCTTTTCCTTCATCAAAACATGGGTATTACTGCATTTTAAAATATGATGATCATGGAGTGAGGTTTTGTAAAATACCTGTGCGGCGTCTCCGTCCGACCGCCTTCCTTTTCAACTGCCCGGCTTGGCGCCCCTCGTTGGCGATTCACCACGGGCTCGACATGGTGTCCCGAGGACCTTCCACAGAACACCTGTCTGATACGGTAGGTGAAGTGCGTAAAAAAGGGATACTTCTCATAGGTTGGGACTTTGGTCTCATTTACCTGCGAGGCTGGAAGTAGCCCCGGATAGTCGGCTATAATGGCCACCATGGCCCCATCACAGCTTAATTGATAAAATATCCTGTCAATCAGCTCCACAAATATGTCCGGATCCTCTTGGAGGCCGGGGTCGAGGGACCGTTCAGGATCCTCTTGGAGGCCGGGGTCGAGGGACCGTTCAGGATCCTCTGGTTGTGGAGGTGGGCTGTTGATCTCCCTTACTGCCTTACGCAGCTCCTACGGTGAATGGGCAAAGTAAGATATTTATTGCAAAAATGCGGAAAGGAAGGGTATAAAAAGCGGCTGCTTACCCAGCTCGGAGGATTGTACATGGAGAATCCGTCCCGTGGCTTGATGCAGAGGAACTCCTCTTCCTCTCCCTTGTACAAACCGGACATAATTTTTGCTAGAGCGACAATGGAGTCCGGCCCCTTACGACCACAGCAGGTGGCATCATCTTCCCCGTTGAAGTCCCACATGGGGTGGCCTCGATATTGAAGTGGCTACACACCCCGCATAATGCATATTGACATGACCTCGGTTATGGTCAGTACTGATTGAGCCAACACCTTTATCCGCCCATCGGTAAAATGTACGTGTCATCTTCCTCCTGAGGGCTCCGTGGTCGCCAGCTTAGGTGCTTCTTTAAAGGGGCGTTATCAAACTCAGGAAGGCCGATCCGAATAGGATCCGGGAGGGGGACGTCCTCCATATAAAACCACTCTGAAGGCCAGTCATTGGACGTCTTCTTCGGGGTACCGGATAGGTATCCGGCCCCGGCGGTGCGCCATATTTTGGCCCCACCCACTTGATATATTGACCCCCTCTGAGTACGGGGCACCAGGCAAAATAGCTTCTTCCACAACACGAAGTGAGCTTCGCAGCCCAAAAATAGCTCGCAAGGGGCTACATAACTAGCGATGTGTAATATGGAGGCAGGGGTGAGATTATGCAACTGGAGGCCGTAAAACTCCAGGAGCCCTCGGAGGGACGGATGGATGGGAAATCCGACCCCCCTTAATAAATAAGGAACGAGGCATACCCGCTCCCCTTGGAGGATTTGGAAAGCTCTCCTTTGCTCCCCGCCATTATAGGTGGCAAGCCCGGCTCGAACATGTACCATGTATGCTGGAGGGAGAAATCCCTGGGTCTGTAGCTCCACTAGTTGACTGTGCGGGACGGAACACTTCTTCCAATCTCCGGGCTTAGGGCTATGGGAGCGAGATGAGGAGCTGCGCTGGCCGGCCATGTTGGAATGGATTTTTTCGGGCGCGCTCCAATGAATGCTTGCCGAGGGAGGATGGTGTGATTTGGATCTGAGAATCCTCGTCTCTTTAAATAGACAGTTTGTTCATGCAGCTAGGGTGGTAAATGTAAAAATGCCCTGGCCGCTCGCATTTGTTCGACACGTGGAAGATGGCCATTATTGGACGCGGAAGCCGAGATGCGCAACATTTATGAGAAGCCGAACACTATTTAACAAGTATTCGGAATTTGGAGAAGAACCCGCCTTGCAATGCCGAAGACAAACTACGCGCCGGACTCATCGTCATTGAAGCCTAGTTCGGGGGCTACTGAGGGAGTCCTGGATTAGGGGGTATCCGGACAGCCGGACTGTTGGACTATGAAGATACAAGATTGAAGACTCCGTCTCGTGTCCGGATGGGACTCTCCTTGGCATGGAAGGCAAGCTTGGCGATACGGATATGTAGATCTCCTCCCATTGTAACCGACTACTGTAACCCTAGCCCCCTCCGGTGTCTATATAAACCAGAGGGTTTAGTCCGTAGGACAACAAAAATCATACCATAGGCTAGCTTCTAGGGTTTAGCCTCTACGATCTCGTGGTAGATCAACTCTTGTACTGCTCATATCATCAAGATCGATCAAGCAGGAAGAAGGGTATTACCTCCATAGAGAGGGCCCAAACCCGGGTAAACATTGTGTCCCCTGCCTCCTGTTACCATCCGCCTTAGACGCACAGTTCGGGACCCCCTACCCGAGGTCCGCCGGTTCGGACACCGACAGAAACCATCAGGGGTTAACCTAGATCAGAAGTTCCACCGCCGCAAGGCTCTGTAGCCACCGAAAACCAATCTAGACCCCGTTCTGGCACTCTGCCGGAGGGGGGAATCATCTCCAGTGGCCATCTTCATCCTCCCGGTGGCCACCACGATGAGGAGGGAGTAGTCCACCCTCGAGGCCGAGGGTTTATACCTGTAGCTATGTGTTTAATATTTCTCTCTCTCTCTCTCTCTCTCTCTCTCTCGTGTTCTTGAGATTCCACGATCTTGCTGTATCATGGGCTTTGTTAATATAGTCGGATCATATGGTGTTTTCCCCTCTCTATCTTGTTGTGATGAATTGAGTTTTCCCTTTGAGATTTCGTTTTATCGGATTGAATACTTTTATGGATTTGAGAACACTTAATATATGTCTTGCAATTGAATACTCGTGGTGACAATGGGGTATCATATTGAGTCACTTGATATATGTTTTGGCACTCAACTCGCGGATTCCGAGGTGACATTGGGGTAATCTATGCATAGGGGTTGATGCACGTTCTTGTCTTTGTTTCTCCGGTAGAAATCTTGGGGCACTTTTTGAAGTTCTTTGTGTTGGATTGAGTATTATGAATATGAATTTTCTTTGGTGTTATTTTAGTACGAACTCTAGGATAGATAGAATGGAAAGAATAGCTTTGTGTTATTTTAGTACGAACTCTTGAATAGATCGAACGAAAAGAATAGCTTTGAGGTGGTTTCGTACCCTACAAACAATTTATTCTTATGTTCTCCGCTAGATAGGAACTTTGGAGTGACTCTTCATCGCACTTTGAGGGGTGGTTATATGATCCAATTGTATTAGTACTGTTGAGAGATTGCACTAGCGAAAGTACGGACCCTAGGCCTCATTTTCAAGCATTGCAATACCATTTTTGTGCCCGTTTACTATTTGCTACCTTGCTGTTTTTATTCATTCAGATTATAAAAATATATTTGTACCATCCATATTACACTTTTATCACCATCTCTTCGCCGAACTAGTGCACCTATACAATTTGCCGTTGTATTGGGTGTGTTGGGGACACAAGAGATTTCTTGTATTTGGTTGCAGGGTCATTTGAGAAAGACCATCTTCATCCTACACCTCTCACGGATTGATAAACCTTAGGTCATCCACTTGAGGGAAAATTGCTACTGCCCTACAAAACTCTGCGCTTGGAGGCCCAACACGTGTCTACAAGAATAAAGTTGCGTATTAGACATCAAGCTCTTTTCTGGTGCCATTGCCGGGGAGGCTAGGTAAGCGGCACTCACACCCCGTCAACGAAGCTCTTTTCTGTCACTGTTGCCGGGGAGGTGAGTGCTTGAAGGTATATCTTTAGATCTTGCAATTGAATGTTTTAGTTTCTTGTTTTATCACTAGTTTGGTTCGTAAAAGAAAACTACCAAAAAAATGGAAGTGAGGTTGCATCATATTATTAATCTTTATAATGTATTTCGTGAAAATGATGGGAAGGAAAATTGTGCTCAATTGATAGAAGAAGAATTCATTATAATGTTTGGTATAAATGATGAGCATGATTGCAATGTTGTTAGTATGAATTCTTTGAATATCCATGATGCTAATGATATGCAAAGCCATAAGCTTGGGGATGCTATGTTTGATGAAGATGATATTTTTAGTCCCCCAAGATTTGATGTGCAAATTTGTTATAATAATTGCATGCCTTCTATTTATGATGATTATAATGATGAAAGTGGATTTGGAGAGGTCGTGACTTTATTTAGTGATGAATCCACCATTTTGGATGAGGCTTCAATTGACTATGATAACAAAGTTGCTACCTATGATGATTATGGTGATGACATGTATGCTATAAAGAATAATGATAACCATGAAACTTATCATCATGATTTTAATTTTCAATCACATGATAGTTATTTTGTTGAGTTTGCTCTCACTACTATTCATGAGAATAAATTTGCTTATGTCGAGAGTAATAAAAATTCTATGCTTTTGGATCATGAAAATAATGCTTCATGTGATGGTTATATTGTTGAATTCATTCATGATGCTACTGAAAATTATTATGAGAGAGGAACATATGCTTCTACACATTGCAATAATATCAAGTTTCCTCTCTATGTGTTGAAATCTTGAAGTTGTTCTTGTTTTGCCTTCCTATGCTAGTTGCTTCTTGTTCCCATAAATTGTTTGATCAGAAAATCCCTATGCATAGGAAGTGGGTTAGACTTAAATGTGCTTGCCATGTGCTTCATGATGCTCTCTTTGTGTTTCAATTCTTATCTTTTATGCGAGCATCATTGAAATCATCATGCCTAGCTTAAAAGGCATAAAAGAAAAGCGCTTGTTGGGAGACAACCCAACACTTTTACCTACTGTTTTTGCGTGTTCACATGATTATGCTACTATAGTAATCATATTTATTTCTTTTGTTTCAATAAAGTGCCAAGTAAAGCCTTTGGGATAGTGTGGATGATAGTTGAATTGATTCTGTCAAAAACAGAACCTTTTGCACTCAATCCAGGAATTTTGAAAATTCACTGGAATGTGATTTTGATCTGTATTTTTTACACATGATAGATATACAAATTCTGTACAATTACCTATTTTTTAGAATTTTTGAAGTAGCAGAAGTATGGTTGGAGTATAGATTACTACAGACTATTCTGTTTTTGACAGATTCTGTTTTCAATGCATTGTTTGCTTGTTTTCTAGTTTCTATGGCTTATATTGCTCAATATAAATTGTGGAAATGATATTCTACAGTAGGCATTGTGTGGAAACAATTATGAATCTTGTCTTTGACAGTACCAAAGTGAAATGGTTTGCTCTTTACCATACTAACCTATCTCACGAAGTTCCGTTAAGTTTTGTGTGATTGAAGTTTTCAAGTTTTGGGTGAGATGTCGATATGAGGAGAATAAGGAGTTACAAGAACCTAAGATTGGGGATTCCCAAGGCAGCCCAAGGTAATATTCAAGGAAGATCCAAGCAACTAAGCTTGGGAATGCCCCGGAAGGCATCCCCTCTTTTGTCTCCAACAATATCGGTAACCTTACTTGGAGCTATATTTTCATTCGTCACATGATATAATTTTTTGCTTGGAGCGTCATTTTATTTTGTTAGGCTTTGATTTCTATTATTTATAATAATATTTTGCATCTTTATTTTCAATAAAAATGTCAAGGATATCCTTTACCATGCTTATTTTGCAATTCTACATGTTGTTGTTTCAAAACAGAAAGTTTATCGCTGTTGCAAAAATGCCCAAGAAAAGTCAGAATGTGATAAAATGTTGAAACTTTTTGAGAAATAAGATATGATAAATATTCTATAGTTTAGTAAAATTTTAGAAGTTTTGGAGTTACAGAAGTATGATTGTTCTTGCATTCTTTACAGACGATACTGTTTTGGCAGATTGCTGTTATGGTTGCATTGTTTGCATATGTCTGCATGTTTAATGATTCTATATGCGGATAGGAGTATTAAATATGCAGAGGCATTTAGTATGCAATGTTAAATAATAATTTTAGTGATTTTCTACAGTAGAGAATGATATGGTTTTGCATTGATTTATACTAACGTATCTCATGAGTTCTTGTTGAGTTTTGTGTGGATGAAGTTTTTAAGATTTAGGGGAGCCGTGATATAAAAGGAATTAAGGAGACACAAGAACTCAAGCTTGGGGATGCCCAAGGCATCCCAAGATAATATTTCAAGAATTATCAAGCATCTAAGCTTGGGGATGCCCCGGTAGGCATCCCACCTTTCTTCATCAACAATTATCGGTTACATCGGTTGATCCTAAGTTTTTGCTTCTTCACATGATGTGTGCTATTCTTGGAATGTCATTTTGTTTTGTTTTGCTTGCTTTTTTATTAAAATACTTAGATCTGAAAGTTTTTAAATAAGAGAGAGTCCTCACATAGCCACCTATTTACTTAACTACTCACTTGATCTTCACTTATATCTTTTTGGAGTAGTTTGTCTTTTGCTCTAGTGCTTCACTTATATCTTTTTGAGCACGATGTGCTTTAATATTTTTGAAGAAATTCTCTCATGCTTCGCTTATATGGTTTTGAGAGATGAAAACATTTATGCTCATGTTCTTCACTTAATTTTTTTTGAGCTTATCAAAAGCAACATATAAAAACTTTCATGAAGATCATTGGAAAAAATAAACTTGATTCTTTGTAATAGTTTTGAGATATGATGATGTGATATGTGAGTGATGTTGATGAGTATTTATGCTTTATTAAGAATATTGGTGTTAAGGTTTGTGATTCCCTATGCAAGCACGAAAGTCAATAGTTGTGCAATGAAATTACATCCTACTTGTGGTGCATTATTCGGTGTTAATTATGCTTAATGCTCGCTTATGAGATTATTTCTTGGTTGGTCGCTTCTCAATCTTTTGCTAGCCCTCATTTTGCACTAAGTATGATCACTACTTGTGCATCCAAAATCCTTTAAACCAGTTTTTCCACATGAGTCCACTATACCTACCTATATGTGGTATTCTTTTGCCGTTCTAAGCAAATTTGTATGTGCCATCTCTAATTTTCAAAATAAATTTCTCTTTTGTGTGCTCGTACCACTCGCGGGCAGTGAGGGGTGGCCAATATTTCCATGCTAGATGTGTTATTCTCACGATAAGTGTTTATTCACTTGTCATTGCACCAGAGTAAGGAAAGGTATTATGGACGCCCAGTCCCGAAATGAAAAATGAATTTACTTTATGTTGTCAAATAACAAATTCCTTACAAGTGTTGATATGTAGGGCACCCGTTGATACGGTTAGCCATGGAAAGTGAAAGTATGGTGGAAAAAGGAATAAACATTATTTTCTGTTTGGGAACCGCCTATGATATATCTAGCATGGAAAGTGTTGGGAGCTCTAGGTCGTTTTCATTGGTGGGAAAAGTATGCCTCTCAAAATGTTTTTATCTCTCAATTTTCGCTTTGAGCTCTGGCACCTCTACAAATCCCTACTTCCCTCCGCGAAGGGCTTTTCTTTTACTTTATGTAATTTTCATTTGAAATTTGAGTCTCCGTCTTCTCTTATAAAACACCAACTAGGAGGCACTATGGTCGTACTTGAGCATTGGGTGTAGCTAATATGCGAGTGTGTTTCATGAATGGATCAATGATTGAGCATGATGGGTAGGCATAACTTATTTTAGTGTTGATATTTTGAAAGACATGGTTTCTTGTTGGTATGCTTGAGTATTAAAGTCCTCATGTCAAAACTAGACTATTTCTTTGAACCATATAAAAGTCCAAATGTCCATGCTACAAAAGAAAAGAGTTTATGATGAATATGATAGGTAGCATTCCAGAAAAAAATTCCATTTTCAATTTCTACTTTATCATGATAAGTTTTATGGGACAGAGTTGTTGTTATGATGCTAGGAAAAGTGATTGTAATTATCATTGATCAAACTTATGCACTTTGCTAGCCACACTTCATAAATTATTTCTTTTATCATTTACCTACTTGGGGACGAGTAGGAATTAAGCTTGGGGATGCTGATACGTCTCCAGCGTATCTATAATTTATGAAGTATTCATGCCATGTTTAAAACAATTTTATATGGTTTTGGTATGATTTGCATGGAACTAACCCGGACTTACGCTGTTTCAACAGAACTACCGTGGTGTTGTTTTTTGTGTAGAAATGGAAGATCTCCAAATGAGCTGAAACTTTTTGACAATTTTTTTGGAACAAAAGAGACCCCCGAAGCTTCGTGGGAGAGCCAGAAGAGCCACGAGGAGGGCACAACCCACCAGGGCGCACCTGGTGGGCCTGACTTGCCCCAGTGGGTTGTGCTTACCTTGATGCCCATCTTAGCGTGAAAACAACGCCAAAAAATCCTGTAAATAGAGAAACCATCAGGGGTTAACCTAGATTAGAAGTTCCACCGCCGCAAGGCTATGTAGCCACCGAAAACCAATCTAGACCCCGTTCTGGCACTCTGCCGAAGGGGGGAATCATCTCTAGTGGCCATCTTCATCATCCCGACGGCCACCACGATGAGGAGGGAGCAGTCCACCCTCGGGGCTGAGGGTTTGTACCAGTAGCTATGTGTTTAATCTCTGTCTCTCTCTCTCTCTCTCGTGTTCTTGAGATGTCACGATCTTGATGTATCACGAGCTTTGTTAATATAGTTGGATCATATGGTGTTTCCCCCTTCCTATCTTGTTGTGATGAATTGAGTTTTCCCTTTGAGATTTCGTTTTATCGGATTGAATGATTTTATGGATCTGAGAGCACTTGATATATGTCTTGAAATTGAATACTCATGGTGACAATGGGGTATCGTATTGATTCACTTGATATATGTTTTGGCACTCAACTCTCGGATTCCCGAGGTGACATTGGGGAAATCTATGCATAGGGGTTGATGCACGTTCTTGTCTTTGTTTCTCTGGTAGAAATCTTAGGGCACTCTTTGAAGTTCTTTGTGTTGGATTGAGTATTATGAATATGAATTTGCTTTGGTGTTATTTTAGTACGAACTCTAGGATAGATCAAACGGAAAGAATAGCTTTGTGTTATTTTAGTATGAACTCTTGAATAGATCGAACGGAAAGAATAGCTTTGAGGTGGTTTCGTACCCTACAAACAATTTATTCTTATGTTCTCCGCTAGATAGGAACTTTGGAGTGATTCTTCATCGCACTTTCAGGGTTGGTTATATGATCAAATTATATTACTACTGTTGAGAGATTGCACTAGCGAAAGTATGGACCCTAGGCCTCATTTTCAAGCATTGCAATACCGTTCTTGTGGCCATTTACTATGTGCTACCTTGCTTTTTCATTTATTCAGATTATAAAAATATATTTCTACCAACCATATTACACTTTTATCACCATCTCTTCGCCGAACTAGTGCACCTATACAATTTGCCATTGTATTGGGTGTGTTGGGGACACAAGAGATTTCTTGTATTTGGTTGCAAGGTTGTTTGAGAGAGACCATCTTCATCCTACACCTCTCACGAATTGATAAACTTTAGGTCATCCACTTGAGGGAAAATTGCTACTGTCCTACAAAACTCTGCGCTTGGAGGCCCAACATGTGTCAACAAGAATAACGTTGCATAGTAGACATTAGACGCTTATGTCAAAAGGCTTCAGCCTGATAAGCTCGAACCTGAATCGGAGAAGTGTGTCTTCATAGGATACCCTAAGGAAACTATTAGGTACACCTTCTATCACAGATCCGAAGGCAAGATCTTTGTTGCCAGAATGGATCCTTTCTCGAGAAGCAGTTTCTCTCGAAAGAAGTGAGTGTGAGGAAAGTAGAACTTGATGAGGTAATGGTACCTTCTCTCAATTTGGAAAGTAGCACATCAGAGAAAACCGTTCCCGTGATGACTAGAGCAACTGGAGAGGAAGCTAATGATGATCATCATGAAACTTCGGATCAAGTTACTACTGGACCTCGTAGGTCAAATAGAGCATGTTTCGCACCAGAGTTGTACGGTAATCCTGTCCTGAAAGTCATGTTATTAGACCATGGTGAACCTACGAACTATGAAGAAGCTATGATGAGCCCAGATTCCGATAAATGGCTTGAGGCCATGAAATCTGAGATAGGATCCATGTATGGGAACAAAGTATGGAGTTTGGTGGACTTGCCCGATGATCGGCAAGCCATTGAGATTAAATGGATATTCAATAACAAAAAAGACGCTGATGGTAATGTCACCATCTACAAAGCTGAACTTGTCGTGAAAGGTTTTCAACAAGTTTAAGGGGTTGAATACGATGAGACCCGTAGCGATGCTTAAGTCAGTCCGAATCATCTTAGCAATTGCCGCATTTTATAATTATGAAATCTGGCAAATGGACATCAAAACTGCATTCCTTAATGGATTTCTTAAATAAGAATTGTATATGATGCAACCAGATGGTTTTGTTGATCCTAAAGGTGCTAACAAAGTGTGCAAACTCCAGCGATCCATCTATGGACTGGTGCAAGCATCTCGGAGTTGGAATATACGCTTTGATGAGGTGATCAAAGCATATGGTTTTATACAGACTTATGGTGAAGCCTTTATTTACAAGAAAGTGAGTGGGAGCACTATGGCATTTCTGATATTATATGTGGATGACATATTTTTGATTGGAAATTATATAGAATTTCTGGATAGCATAAACTTATACTTGAATAATAAATTTTCAATGAAAGACCTCGGTGAAGCTGCTTATATATTGGGCATCAAGATATATAGGGATAGATCGAGGCGCTTAATAGGACTTTCACAAAGCACATACCTTGACAAAGTTTTGAAGAAGTTCAAAATAGATCATTCAAAGAAAGGGTTCTTGCCTGTGTTGCAAGGTATGAAGTAGAGTAAGACTCAAAACCCGACCAGGGCAGAAGAAAGAAAGAGAATGAAAGTCATTCCCTATGCCTCAGCCATAGGTTCTATAAAGTATGCCATATTGAATTCATGCTCCAGCCAACTCATCCAAAAGTCCGAACCGATGGAGGGAGACAGGCAACATATTTCAACACCCCCCTCACGTCTAGGCTGTTTTAGTCCTTAGATGTGGGATCGATGTAGGCCGCAAAATCGTTTTATTTAATACTGTGTTGGCAGGGTCTTGAACTCAAGACCTCTTGGATCGGATACCATATTGAATTCATGCTCCAGCCAACTCATCCAAAAGTCCGAACTGATGGAGGGAGACAGGCAACATATTTCAACGTGCCATGTTGTGTACCAGACCTATTGTGTACCTTGCCGTGAGTTTGGCAAGGGGGTACAATAGTGATCCAGGAGTAGATCACTGGAAATCGGTCAAAATTATCCTTAGTTACCTAAGAGGACTAAGGAAATATTTCTCGGTTATGGAGGTGATAAAGAGTTCGTCGTAAAGAGTTACGTCGATGCAAGCTTTGGCATCGATTCGGGTGACTCTAAGTCTCAATCTAGATACGTACTGAAAGTGGGAGCAATTAGCTAGAGTAGCTCCATGCAGAGTATTGTAGACATAGAATTTGCAAAATACATACGGATCTGAATGTGACAGACCCGTTGACTAAACTTCTCTCACAAGCAAAACATGATCACACCTTAGTACTCTTTGGGTGTTAATCACATGGCGATGTGAACTGTTAAACACATGGCGATGTGAACTAGATTATTGAATCTAGTAAACTCTTTGGGTATTGGTCACATGGCGATATAAACTATGGGTGTTAATCACATGGCGATGTGAACTAGATTATTGACTCTAATGCAAGTGCGAGACTGATGGAAATATGCCCAAGAGGCAATAATAAAATGCTTATTATTATATTTCCTAAATCATGATAAAGGTTTACTATTCATTCTAGAATTTTATTGACCGGAAACTTAAATACATGTGTGAATACATAAACAAATACCGTGTCCCTAGTGAGTCTCTACTAGACTAGCTCGTTGATCGAAGATGGTTAAGGTTTCCTAACCATGGACATGAGTTGTCATATGATAATGGGATCATATCATTAGGAGAATGATGTGATGGACAAGACCCATCCGTTAGGTTAGCATATTAATCATTCAGTTTATTGCTATTGCTTTCTTAAATGTCAAATACAATTTCTTCGACTATGAGATTATGCAACTCCCGGATACCGGAGGAATATCTTGTGTGCTATGAAACATCACAACGTAACTGGGTGATCATAAATATGCTCTACAGGTATCTCCGAACGTGTTTGTTGAGTTGGCATAGATCGAGATTAGGATTTGTCACTCCGAGTATTGGAGAGGTATCTTTGGGCCCTCTCGGTAATACACATCATAAGAGGCCTTGCAAGCAAAGTGACTAAGGAGTTAGTTGCAGGATGATGTATTACGGAACCAATAAAGAGGCTTGCCAGTAATGAGATTGAAGCAGGTATGAAGATACCGACGATCGAATCTCGGGCAAGTAACATACCGATGGACAAAGGGAATTTCGTATATTGTCATATGGTTCGACTGATAAAGATCTCCGTAGAATATGTAGGAGCCAATATGGGCATCCAGGTTCCGCTATTGGTTATTGACCAGAGAGGTGTCTTGGTCATGTCTACATAGTTCTCGAACCTATAGGGTCCGCACACTTAACGTTCGTTGACGATATAATGTTATATGAGTTATGTGATTTGGTGACCGAATGTTGTTCGGAGTCCGGGATGAGACCACAGACATGGCGAGGAGCTCCGAAATGGTCCGGAGGTAAAATTGATATATAGGACGATACTATTTGGACAACTGAAGAGTTTCGAGGCATACTGGGTAGTCATCGGGTCACTGGAAGGGGTTCTGGTAAGCCCTGGGAGGTCTATGGGCCATATGGGCCAAGAGAAGGGAGCACACCAGCCCACAGGGGGCTGGTGCGCCCCTCTATGGCAGTCGGCCCTAGGGAGAGAAGGAAAGAGTAGATTAGGCCTCCTCCTTCCTTCCCTCTCCTCCTCTTTCCTTCCCCCTTAGGGGAATTATGGCAGGGGGCGCAGGCCAGGGCAGGAGCCCTAGGGCTGGCCGACCACCTTTGTGGTGCGCCAGGCTGCCACCCCTCTCCCCCCACCTATATATATGTGGGAGGGGGAGCCACACAACGGACACACCATTGTCTTAGCCGTGTGCGACACTCCTCCCCACAGTTTTGTCCCTCGGTCATATTTTCGTAGTGCTTAGGCGAAGCCCTGTGGAGATAGCATCACCATCATCGTCACCACGCCGTCGTGCTGCCAGAACTCATCCACTACTTCACCGTCCTGCTGGATCAAGAAGGCGAGGATGTCACTGAGCTAAACGTGTATTGAACGCGGAGGTGCCGCCACGTTCGGTACTCGATCGGTTGGATCGCGAAGAAGTTCGACTACATCAACCGCGTTGACAAACCCTTCCGCTTAATGTCTACGAGGGTACGTAGACACACTCTCCCCTCTCGTTGCTATGCATCTCCATGGGTAGATCTTGCGTGTGCGTAGAATTTTTTTGTTTTCCATGCAACGTTTCCCAACATTAGTTCAATCATGTTACCAGTAAGTCTCTTTACTCGTTCCGTAATACATCATCTCGTAACTAACTCATTAGTCACTTTGCTTGCAAGCTTCTTGTGATGCTGTATTACCGAGAGGGCCCAGAGATACCACTCCATCACACGGAGTGACAAATTGAAAGTGCTAGTTATCGACTAGAGGGGGGTGGGTGAATAGGCGATTTTTATGAAAGTCTTCAAAACACGGGGGCTTTGAAGACAAACAATAGAAATGAACCTATTGATATGCAGCGGAAGGTAGACTACCCTAGACAAGCCATAGTCCAGTAAGCAATGAAGTGATAGCACAAAGACTATTAGCAGCTAGGAAGTATGGATCAGGATGGAAGATAGTATGAAGCCAAACAACAACAGTCTTCACACACCGAAGTCAATCAGATCATGCAAGCAGGAAATGACTTCATGAAGACAAACTGTAAGTAAAGAGAGGGAGGAGATAGAACCAGTTGCTTGGTGAGGGCAAGGATTTGTTGGACCAGTTCCATTCTTTGTGACAAGCGTAAGGCCCGTTAGGGAGGCTGAGATTCAACTCAGAAGACTGCGTCTTCAC
The DNA here is from genome assembly GCA_021605145.1 of Aegilops bicornis. Lineage (NCBI taxonomy): Eukaryota > Viridiplantae > Streptophyta > Magnoliopsida > Poales > Poaceae > Aegilops > Aegilops bicornis. The sequence goes on from CM038669.1 coordinate 177,016,914, forward strand.
CTTATTCCCCTTGAGCTAAGGACACTTAGTCCTCACCCAATCACTCTGGTAAGTCTTCAAGGTAGACTTCCAAACCTTCATAGACTCCGTTCACCGACAATCCATAATGACTCTTGGATGCTCAGAACGCGACGCCTAACCGACTGGCGGATACACAGTCCTCAAGTGTAATAAGTCTTCAGATCACGCAGACAGAAAGACTTCAGTGATGCCTAACACTCTTTGGCTCAGGGTGTTTTGGGCTTTGTCCTCGCAAGGATCTCTCTCTCAAATGCTTCGGAGGTGGGTTGCTCTCAAATGACAAAAGTCGTGCACTAACTTTGAGAAGCCACCAATTTATGGTGTAGGGGGTGGGATATTTATAGCCAGGAGGCAAATCGACCTGATTTGTCTGAAATGACCCTGGGTCACTAAGAAACTGACATGTGTCCAACAGTCAGATTTCAAACACACGCGACAGCTTGACTTGGGCTACAAGTAAAGCTGACTCATCCAGCTCTGGATAAGATTTGCTCTCATTGTCTTCGCTCGCAGACATAGGATTTGGTTGAGCATCACTTGATCCTCGATTTTGTTCACTTGGACCCCACTTAACAGTACGGTGGTTCCTATGACTCAACAAAGAAGAAAAGGAAGCTACGAAACAACTATGTCTTCGCACTCCATAGTCTTCACGTGAATGTCTTCTCTAGTCATAATCTTTGTTGTGAATGTCTTCACAGACCACCATTGTATTCAATGTCTTCACACATTTTTAGGGGTTATCTCCGGTAGGTAAAGCGAATCAATGTGGGACTACTACCTGTGTTATCCTGCAATTCTCACAAACACATTAGTCCCTCAACCAAGTTTCTCGTCAATACTCTAAAACCAACTAGGGATGGCACTAGATGCACTTACAATCTCCCCCTTTTTGGTGATTGATGACAAACTTGTTGAAGTTTTCAACGGGGATAAAAGTATGTGAAAGTGTAAGGGCTAAGGCATTGTCTTCATAAGTAGCAAAAGGCTCCCCCTGACGATGTGCATATAAGTAGTTTGCTCTTGAATGCAAATGCACATGGCATGTTTTACTTGTGGAGATCCTCTTCAACTTATAAAGACAATTCATCATGCATATAAGGATATAACGAAGATAATGACATGCATAATGAAAAATGGACGTCTGCGGAATCACTTCATGCAGAATTTATCGTCGCGTCACAGAGTAGCAGAAACATAGCAGACGACCATCAAGTTTAAGTGTTACAACCCAAAGAACCAAATGTATCAAAAATGAGAGTTGTAACCACATGGCAAAATATAGCAACCACCCATATGGACCCGCTTGAAGACTATAAACTCATATGCTTCTCCCCTTTTGTCAGTAAGGACCAAAAAGGTTCGAAGACATAGAGCATCTACTCGTTCCCATCAGGAGTAGATGAAGGTGCAGGGTCGATGTTGGAGTTCGGTGGTGCAGAGGGGCCTGGTGAAGTGTCGAGATGCGGCGAAGTCATGGTTGGTGAAGTGCCATCGTCTTCTTCATCGACGACTCTCGCAACAACAGTTGCAGCCGAAGATGAATACTCAGAGTCTTCTATGGAAGGTGTCCAACGCAAGATGACATTCTGGGGAGGCGTGGAATCAAATTTGAAGCACTATGTGAAGCCATCTTCGCGAAGGTCTTCTTCAGAGGAGAGCAATGTAAGACTCTTCCAAGACCACCGACAGGCTTCATGCACTACGAATGCGTTCTTGGTGGCAAGATTGCGAATGCGATTAACGTCCACCAAGAGGCTCTACATCTGACGCTTTAGCCACTCATGGTGTCTATCCTATTTCTGATGTAAGGCCACAAGAAGCTCTCAGTCATTGAGTACACGAGATCGCTTCCGAGGCCTTTGAGCAATGGTGCTTTTAGTGGTTTCAGTGTTAGCACGATGAGGTGCACGCGTATTCCCAGCCAGAGGATAGATCCGAGTTGCAGCAAGAACTCCCTCAATTGGTTGCGTGAAGCTTTAGCGATCAACATTATGAAGATAACGTGGCTCCTTGGCAGGCTCAGGGTAGATGGCTTTGATAGACATATCGACTTCAGGCAAAAAGACAAGATGGTTGCACGCTGAAGGTTGATAGTCGACAGAAGAGTGAAGCTTGATTAAGCGCATCACCCATGGAGCATAGAACTTCAATCCAAACAGATCAATTCCAGATGCAGCAAGCTGTTTGATGAAGAAAACCTAGGAACTGAATCGGATGCCATTGAGGATATAGAACACCAAAGTCTTCATGGCTCCTTCAAGTTTGGCTTCAGCTGAGTATCCCTTGATGGGCCAAAGAGTACGCCTCAGAATATGATAGATTGTGCAGGGCAGGTACTCAAGGTCCTTGACGAAGAATTCCTTGGGATAATCAGCATCTTGAGGCAATGGCTTCATCATGCTGAGCATCTGACTCATATTTGGTTCAGGCCGCTGGAAGATACTCTGCAGTTCATTTTGGTGTAGCTGACAACCAGGTTCATAGAGTTCACCTGGAGTGTGCAGGGAAGTAAGCTCAATAATGTCTTGAGCTTTGGCTTCATGGTGCACATCGCCTGGCATCCACTCAAGGACCCATGTCTTCAGATCCTTGTTGTAGCCACGAATGTGAAGTGTGGCGTAGAACTGCAGCAGGAGCTCTTCATTCCAGTACTCTTTGTCCGTGACGAATGGAAGAAGACCAACTTCTCTGAAACAGTCCAAAGCTTCTTCCAAGCAGGGCAGACTAGCAATGGCTTCACAATCCATACGCATGTGGAAAGATTCGCTCTTGATTGTATAAGACACATGAATAATAGCTGCGCTGCTGATAGCTCCAGAATCGATCAGATGAGATCTTGGGCTTTGAGTATGGTTTTTGGCGCTATCGAAGAAGGTGTTGTGGGCTCTGAAGCTGGTGACACTAAAGGATCCTGGTGAAGTAGCAGTGTCTGGAAGCCTTGGTAGCCTGGGCTTTGGCTTCTAAACGTGTGGCCTCTGCTCCACATGATAGTCATATTGAGGTCCGGCAGCAGTTGGAGGCACAATGACGGGCCACCGAACTGTGACAAGTTCACCACGATTATAGGCCTGCTCAATTTTGTGAGGCCTTGGGGCTGGAATAGTAGCTTCGGCATTGACTGTGGCTTCATGTTGCACACTAGCTTCAGGCGCAACATTAGCGTCAGGCGCCACATTGTCTTCAGCCATGACAACATCATTGGCTTCAGCAGTGTTGTTTGTGGCCGCCTCAGTGTTTTCAACCTCCGTTTCAGTAGCAGGAGGGTCGGACATAGACACGTTCTCCTCGAGAACAACTTCTTGAGTAACAGGGGGTGTGGTAACTCTTGCTTCTTCTTGTCTTGGTTCTTGATTGTCATTGGCTGATGCAGCCGCAATGTCTTCAACAGCTTTTGCTTCAGACTCAGAGACATTCACAGTAGGAGTGGCTTCAAGAAACACTTCGCGTGCAACTGGGCTTTGTTGCACTTCTCCTTCTGGAATGCTCGACATGGTGACCTGTGGCCTAGGGCCTTTGCGAAGCCTGCGGAATGCGTGCGACGCCTGTGGTGATGGAGTGGTCTACACCATATAATTGTCGTCGTCAAGCACCGGAGTGGTGACTTGAGGTGGTGGAGTTCTGGATGTCTCATCATCAATGGGGGTATCTTGTTGAGGGCGATCAACCCATGAATCATCCTGAGCGATTGGCGTCAAAGGACGACCAATGCTGATGAGTTCGCTGTTTGTAAGAACAGGCGATGATACCGGTTGGTGCTTGATTTGAGGAAGGACTTCATCATCTTCAACATTGTCTTCATGACCAATGTCTTCAGCTGTGATGGGGTCGACAGCTGGAACTTCTTCATTTTCAGGAGCCTCTATGAAAGCAAGCTCGTGGATCACAAGTTGATGCTCTTGGTTGGTGGAGGTAGGACGAGCAACAGAAATGGGCTCGACAACAAGAGGTTCAGAGGCAGCAGCACACTCTTTCTTTGAAGTCTTTTTCAGTTTCTTCTTTGATGGAGCATCATCAGAAACATTCTTGTGCTTGCGCTTCTTGGCTTCAGCTTCAGCTGCCCTTGTCTTCTTGAGTTTTGAAGCTGTTGTGGGGACCTTGGGCTTCAAGCCTGTCATGCTGGCAGGGAAGATAATGCGAGGTGCTTCCTGCCTTGATGCTTCAGCTTGGGCCATAACATGCTTCTTCTTCTGTTTGGCAGCCATCTTGGGGTCGATGCCTGGACGCCCAAGAGCCTTGCACTTTTCTGCCTCACTGTGTTCTTGAACACATTTCTCTGCAAAGTATTTCATCCGCTCTTGCTTCTTGACGTTTCTTGTGGAACTATTCTTTGAGCTCATGCAGCGTCTCCTTGAACCTTTGAACATCAGCCACACTGAGCTTGGCCATGTTCGTCTTGAAGTGAGCCTTTTCATAATCATTTTTGTTCTCCAGCTCGACGATCTTCTGAGCCAGAGCCAGCTCATTAGCAATGGCTCCATGGACGATGACGCTTATGTCCACTGGGAGCTGAAGATCATCAATGCTGAGGCTCGGGTTGTCAAACCACTCATCGTGAAGTTGTTTAGAATATCCACATCAAAGAGGGGAAGATCGTTGAATATCTCTGCCTCTTACTTGCTCTTGATCAGTAGCTCAAGGGCATCATCACCAAGATCTTCATCGCTCGACAGATCAATGGCTTCATTTTCGTTCCGCAGAACGGCAGTTGGAGTAAGTTCATGCCCAGAAATCTTCATGGGCTTCTTCTTCTTGGGCTTCTCCGTCTTCTTGGAGACACGATAGAGATCTTCAGATTGCACACTGACTTCAGGAGGTGCAGTTGCCAATGGCTTCGCACGCGAAGCTTTTGGTGCGGCAGAGGGCCTTGAAGCCTTTGATTTCTTCTGCTTCTGCGGCTTTGGTGGAGCTGGCGCTTCATTAGAATTTGCGTCATCAGCTGAGTACTCCATGGCGGCCCCCTGTACTGCTATGTGAGTGATGAGGCCTTCGAGGTTATAGAAGGGGCCAACGACGTTTGGATTGACATCACGGGTGCCATCAGCCCTTGGAGCAGATGGACCAGGGTTGAAGTCAAGTCCAAATGCTTTCTTGTTCTTCACAGCAGAATCTTTGGCAAACTGGTAGTTGCGCTTGAAAAGATTGTCGTCGCGACACCATAACAGTGATGATGGGTCGGCATTCTCTAGCTGTGGTCCTCGGACCATGCAAGGGTAGAAGCCTTGAGCAATGGCTTCAGACTTGGACTTGGGCTGAAGATTTTTGTATAGAATATCTCCCCATGGGCATTTGATAGCGTTCTTCTTAGCATATTCAGCAGTCACAAATCGATACTTGAACCATTTTTCTGCCCAATATCTTTGAATCCATTGGATTCGAGTCTTGCGCTGATTGTAAATCTCTTTGGGATCTGTCTTGTACATTTCAAAGAGATCTGGTGGCAAGTCCTTGGCTGTATCCCCACGGTGCTGCCTGCCGCCCTTTCTAGCTGATTTCTCAGTGGCCATTATATTCAAGCTGAAAGGCTTCAAGACTGTGAATGGCTTCCGTCTGGTCGACAGAACCGGCTTCAGGAGAGTTGATGTGTCGCTGTAAGAACTCTGCAAATGAATGCAGACTATGAGAACCAAGGGATTCTCCCAGGGACATGTACCTATGACAACATTAGAGGTGCGAGGGAAGGGGAAGAGGTCATATGCATTCTCAGAAGATTTGAAGATAAATCAGTTTGAAGACATTGACCTCATAGTGTGAAGACATTCACTTATTTGAAGAGAGTTGGTTCCAGATTTGTACGAATCCATGAATAAGTACAAGTGAGGAATCTAACTATTTGTGAAGCATAATGAATATACTTGGCATGATACGAGATGCAGAACAAGATAGATCCAGATTTGGAAGTTTAGAAACCACTTTCGATTGAAGTGGATGGATCTGACGAATCAAAAAGGCAGTAAAAAGTAAGTTTTAATTACCCTTGACGAACTGCTAGACGAGGCGAAGAGGGAGGCCGAGCATTTCAATCTCCCACGCCCTAACTTGGCGGCGGAAGACACCTATGGCGGCGGCGGAGAGGACGAGGTCCGTGGCTGGCGTGAGGACGGCGTCAAAGAAGTCACGACAGCTAAGTGCTTCGTCTCCGGCATCGACGTGAGCTAGTGAAGGCGCTAGGTTTCTGCGAGGTGGCGAGGTGGGAGAAGAGATAATGACCGCGGTGTAATTACGCAGGTGCCCCTGGCGGTTCACATTTGAAGGACACATGGTATGCATGCAACACATTGAAAGTTGTTCCATGTTCCCACGCACGCCTGGATTGTCGGGTGGTCGTTCTGGCTTCTCCGAGTTTCAAGCAATAAGGATATAGCATTAAAATAGATTCAACTTTTGTCTCTGTGTCTTCTTCTGACAAGGACTCAGAGAAGACAATCGACAGACTCAATAGAATGCATATGATTTATATAGATAGAATCTGAGGTAGAAGCATAGAGGGGGTTAGGGTCCAATCACATTCACTTAGATCAAAAGATTCAAACATGAAGACATAGCTATAAGTGAATGATGTAGAGGACTGAACACAACTATATGTATATATCAGTATAAGACCAAATCAACATTGTGAAGATAAACATGAAGTCAAATCAATTTTGAAGACAAACCAAATGCGAAGACTTTGCAAATGTGACGCCAAATGAAACACTTCAAACAAGAATTTGGTGGTGGCGTTACCCACTGTATAGGAAGTATTAGACCCAGACACGGCGCACAATTATCGTGGCGCTCCGAAGTCAAATTCCGTGTTAATGTATTCACACTTAGAGTGTATGACTTCATTGATTGAAGATATACTTTACTTCATGTGTTTCACATCTAAGTCATCAACATGCATAAGCGTTAGGACGTGTGTCCAATCACAGGACATTCAAGGATTCTAAGATATTTAGCTCACACCGCAACTTGCAAAACCTTTTCTCATCCAAGGGCTTTGTGAAGATATCTGTTGGGTAACGTAGTAATTTTAAAAAAATTCCTACGCACACGCAAGATCATGGTGATGCATAGCAACGAGAGGGGAGAGTGTTGTCCACGTACCCTCGTAGACCGTAAGCGGAAGCGTTATGACAACGCGGTTGATGTAGTCGTCGTCTTCACGATCCGACCGATCCAAGTACCGAGCATTATGGCACCTACGAGTTTAGCACACGTTCAGCTCGATGGCGATCCCGGACTCCGATCCAGCAGGTGTCGGGGATGAGTTCCATCAAATGACGGCGTGGTGGACGATGATGATGTTCTACCGATGCAGGCTTCGCCTAAGCACCACAACGATATGACCGAGGTGGAATATGGTGGAGGGGCACCGCTGCAGCTAAGGAACAATCACGAAGATCAACTTGTGTGTTCTAGGGTGCCCCTGCCCCCGTATATAAAGGAGCAAGGGGGAGGCCGGCCGGCCTTGTAGGGCGCGCCAGGAGGAGGAGTCCTCCTCCTAGTAGGAGTAGGACTCCCCACTTTCCTACTCCTACAAGGAGGAGGAAAGGAAGGGGGAGGGAGAGGAAAGAGGGGCGCCGCCTCTCCTAGTCCAAATCGGACCAGAGGGGGAGGGGGCGCGCGGCCCATCCTGGCTGCCCCTCTCTCTCTCCACTAAAGCCCATAAGGCCCATTACTTCTCCCGGGGGGTTTCGGTAACCCTCCGGCACTCCGGTTTTCTCCGAAATCACCCAGAACACTTCATGTGTCCGAATATAGTCGTCCAATATATCAATCTTTATGTCTCGACCATTTCGAGACTCCTCGTCATGTCCGTGATCATATCCGGGATTCCGAACAACCTTCGATACATCAAAACTTATAAACTCATAATAAAACTGTCATCGTAACGTTAAGCGTGCGGACCCTACGGGTTCGAGATCTTTATCGGTCAAACCGCATGACAACATACAGTGTTCCCTTTGTCATCGGTATGTTACTTGCCCGAGATTCGATCATCGGTATCCAATACCTAGTTCAATCTCGTTACCGGCAAGTCTCTTTACTCGTTCCGTAATGCATCATTCCGTAACCAACTCATTGGCCACATTGCTTGCAAGGCTTATAGTGATGTACATTACCGAGAGGGCCCAGAGATACCTCTCCGACAATCGGAGTGACAAAACATAATCTTGAAATACGCCAACCCAACATGTACCTTCGGAGACACCTGTAGAGCACCTTTATAATCACCCAGTTACTTTGTGACGTTAGCATACAAAGTGTTCCTCCGGTAAATGGGAGTTGCATAATCTCATAGTTGTAGGAACTTTGTATAAGTCATGAAGAAAGCAATAGCAACATACTAAACGATCAAGTGCTAGGCTAACAGAATGGGTCATGTCAATCACATCATTCTCCTAATGATGTGATCCTGTTAATCAAATGACAACCCATGTCTATGGCTAGGAAACATAACCATCTTTCATCAACGAGCTAGTCTAGTAGAGGCATACTAGTGACACTCTGTTTGTCTATATATTCACACATGTATCATGTTTCCGGGTAATACAATTCTAGCATGAATAATAAACATTTATCATGATATAAGGAAATAAATAATAACTTTATTATTGCCTCTAGGGCATATTTCCTTCAGTCTCCCACTTGCACTAGAGTCAATAATCTAGTTCACATCATCTTGTGATTCAAACACCAATATTCACATCTGTATGTGATTAACACCCATAGTTCACATCGTCATGTGACCAACACCAAAAGGGTTTACTAGAGTCAATAATCTTGATCACATCGCTATGTGATTAACACCCAAAGAGTACTAAGGTATGATCATGTTTTGCTCGTGAGAGAGGCTTAGTCAACGGGTCTGTCATATTCAGAGCCGTATGTATTTTGCAAATATTCTATGTCTACAATGCTCTTGCGGAGCTACTCTAGCTAATTGCTCCCACTTTCAATATGTATCCAGATTGAGACTTAGAGTCATCTGGATCGGTGTAAAAAGCTTGCATCGATGTAACTCTTTCTGACGGGCTCTTTTATCACCTCCATAATCGAGAAATATTTCCTTAGTCCTCACTAAGGATGTACTTGACCAATGTCCAGTGATCTACTCCTAGATCACTATTGTACTCCCTTGCCAAATTCAGAGCAAGGTACACAATAGGTCTGGTACATAGCATATAACCTATGACTGAGGCATAGGGAATGACTTTCATTCTCTTTTCTATTTTCTATCGTGGTCAGTATTTGAGTCTTACTCAGTTTCACACCTTTACAACACAGGCAAGAACTCTTTCTTTGACTGTTCCATTTTGAACTACTTCAAAATCTTGACAAGGTATGTACTTATTGAAAAACTAATCAAGCGTCTTGATCTATCCCAATAGATTTTGATGCTCAATATGTATGTAGCTTTACCGAGGTCTTTCTTTTAAAGAACTCCTTTCAAATACTCCTTTATGCTTTCCAGAAAAATTCTACATCATTTCTGATCAACTCACATATATTTATCAGAAAGGCGGTAGTGCTCCCACTCACTTTATTGTAAATACAGGCTTCACCGCAAGTCTGTATAAAACTATATGCTTTGATCAACTTATCAAAGCGTATATTCCAACTAAGATGCTTGCACCAGTCCATAGATGGATCGCTGGAGCTTGCACATTTTGTTAGCACCTTTAGGATTTACAAAACCTTCTGGTTGTATCATATACAACTCTTCTTTAATAAATCCATTAAGGAATGTAGTTTTGCCATCCATTTGCCAAATTTCATAAAATGTGGCACTTGCTAACATGATTCGGACAGACTTAAGCATCGCTACAGTTGAGAAACTCTCATTGTAGTCAACACCTTGAACTTGTCGAAAACCTTTTTTGTGACAAGTCGAGCTTTGTAGATAGTAACACTACTATCAGCATCTGTCTTCCTCTTGAAGATCCATTTATACAATATGGCTTGCCGATCATCGGGCAACTCCACCAAAGTCCACACTTTGTTCTCATACATGGATCCAATCTCGCATTTCATGGCCTCAAGCCATTTCACGGAATCTGGGCTCATCATCGCTTCCTCATAGTTCGTAGGTTTATCATGGTCTAGTAACATGACTTCCGAATAGGATTATCGTACCACTCACAGTGCGGATCTTGCTCTGGTTGACCTACGAGGTTCGGTAGTAACTTGATCTGAAGTTTCATCATCATCATCATTAGCTTCCTCACTAATTGGTGTAGGCATCACTGGAACTGATTTCAGTGATGAAATAGTTTCCAATTCGGGAGAAGGTACAAATTACCTTATCAAGCTCTACTTTCCTCCCACTCACTTCTTTCGAGAGAAACTCCTTCTCTGGAAAGGATCCATTTTAGCAACGAATATTTTGCCTTCGGATCTGTGATAGAAGGTGTACCTAACTGTTTCCTTTGGGTATTCTATGAAGACGCACTTCTCCGATTTGGGTTCGAGCTTATCAGGTTGAATCTTTTTCACATAAGCATCGCAGCCCCAAACTTTAAGAAACGACAGTTTAGGTTTACTGCTAAACCATAGTTCATATGGTGTCGTCTCAATGGATTTAGATGGTGCCCTATTTAAAGTGAATGCAGCTATCTCTAATGCATAACCCCAAAATGATAGTGGTAAATCGGTAAGATACATCATAGATCGCACCATATCTAATAAAGTGCGGTTACGACGTTCGGACACACCATTATGCTGTGGTGTTCCATATGGCGTGAGTTGCGAAACTATTTCACATTGTTTCAAATGAAGACCAAACTCGTAACTCAAATATTCTCCTCCATGATTAGATCGTAGAAACTTTATTTTCTTGTTACGATGATTTTCAACTTCACTCTGAAATTCTTTGAACTTTTCAAATGTTTCAGACTTATGTTTTATCAAGTAGATATACCCATATCTGCTTAAATCATCTGTGAAGGTGAGAAAAAAACGATATCCGCCACGAGCTTCAATATTCATTGGACCACATACATCTGTATGTATGATTTCCAATAAATCTGTTGCTCTCTCCATACTACCGGAGAACGGAGTTTTAGTCATCTTGCCCATGAGGCACGGTTCGCAAGTACCAAGTGATTCATAATCAAGTGGTTCCAAAAGTCCATGGAGTTTCTCCATGCGCTTTACACCGATATGACCTAAACGGCAGTGCTACAAATAAGTTGCACTATCATTATTAACTTTGCATCTTTTTGCATCAATATTATGAATATGTGTATCACTACGATCGAGATCCAACAAACTATTTTCATTGGGTGTATGACCATTTGAAGGTTTTATTCATGTAAACAGAACAACAATTACTCTCTGACTTTAAATGAATAACGTATTGCAATAAATATGATCAAATCATATTCATGCTCAACGCAAACACCAAAACATTTATATAGGTTTAACACTAATCCCGAAAGTATAGGGAGTGTACGATGATGATCATATCAATCTTGGAACTACTTCCAACACTCATCTTCACTTCCCCTTCAACTAGTCTCTGTTTATTCTCAGAACTCCTGCTTTGAGTTACTAATCTTAGCAACCGAACAAGTATCAAATACTCAGGGCTACTATAAACACTAGTAAGGCACACATCAATAACCTGTATATCAAATATACTCTTGTTCACTTTGCCATCCTTCTTATCCACCAAATATTCAGGGCATTTCCGCTTCCGGTGACCATTTCGCTTTGCGATTATAAGCACTCGGTTTCAGGCTTTGGTCCAGCTTTGGTCTTCTTCACGGAGTGACAACTTGTTTGCCATTCTACTTGAAGTTTCCCTTTCTTTCCCTTTGCCCTTTTCTTGAAACTAGTGGTCTTGTCAATCATCAACACTTGATGCTCTTTCTTGATTTCTACCTTCGTTGATTTCAACATCACGAAGAGCTCGGGAATTGTTTTCATCATCCCTTGCATACTATAGTTCATCACGAAGTTCTAGTAACTTAGTGATGGTGACTAGAGAATTACATCAATCACTATCTTATCACGGAGGATTAACTCCCACTTGATTCAAGCGATTGAAGTACCCAGACAATCTGAGCACATGCTCACTAGTTGAGCGATTCTCCTCCATCTTTTAGCTATAGAACTTGTTGGAGACTTCATGTCTCTCAACTCGGGTATTTGCTTGAAATATTAACTTCAATTCCCGGAACATCTCATATGGTCCATGACGTTCAAAACGTCTTTGAAGTCCCGATTCTAAGCCGTTTAAGCATGGTGCACTAAACTATCAAGTAATCATCTTTTTGAGCTAGCCAAATGTTCATAACGTGCATCTTGCTCCCTGCAATAGGTTTGTCACCTAGCGGTGCATCAAGGACATAATTCTTCTGTGCAGCAATGAGGATAAACCTCAGATCACGGATCTAATCTGCATCATTGCTACTAACATCTTTCAACACAGTTTTCTCTAGGAACATATCAAATAAACATATGAAAGCAACAACGCGAGCTATTGATCTACAACATAATTTGTAAAATACTACCAGGACTAAGTTCATGATAAATTTAAGTTCAATTAATCATATTACTTAAGAACTCCCACTTAGAAAGACATATCTCTAGTCATCTAAGTGATCACGTGATCCAAATCAACTAAACCATAACCGATCATCACGTGAGATGGAGTAGTTTTCAATGGTGAACATCACTATGTTGATCATATCTACTATATGATTCACGCTCGACCTTTCGGTCTCCGTGTTTCGAGGCCATATCTGCATATGCTAGGCTCGTCAAGTTTAACTCGAGTATTCCACGTGTGCAAAACTGGCTTGCACCCGTTGTAGATGGACGTAGAGCTTATCACACCCGATCATCACGTGGTGTCCGGGCACGACGAACTTTGGCAACGGTGCATACTCGGGAGAACACTTCTTGATAATTAGTGAGAGATCATCTTAAAATGCTACCGTCAATCAAAGCAAGATAAGATGCATAAAGGATAAACATCACATGCAATCAATATAAGTGATATGATATGGCCATCATCATCTTGTGCTTGTGATCTCCATCTCCGAGCAATCACATGATCACCATCGTCACCAGCGCGACACCTTGATCTCCATCGTAGCATCATTGTCGTCTCGCCAACTATTGCTTCTCGACTATCGCTACCGCTTAGTGATAAAGTAAAGCAATTACGAAGCGTTGCATTTCATACAATAAGCGACAACCATATGGCTCCTGCCAGATTGCCGATAACTCGGTTACAAAACATGATCATCTCATACAATAAAATATAGCATCACGTCTTGACCATATCACATCACAACATGCCCTGCAAAAACAAGTTAGACGTCCTCTACTTTTTTGTTGCAAGTTTTACGTGGCTGCTACGGGCTGAGCAAGAACCGTTCTTACCTATGCATCAAAACCACAACGATAGTTCGTCAAGTTAGTGATGTTTTAACCTTCGCAAGGACCGGGCGTAGCTACTCGGTTCAACTAAAGTTGGAGAAACCGACACCCGCCAGCCACCTATGTGCAAAGCACGTCGGTAGAACCGATCTCGGCGTAAGCGTCTGAGTAATGTCGGTCCGGCCGCTTCATCCAACAATACCGCCCGAACCAAAGTATGACATGCTGGTAAGCAGTATGAATTGTATCGCCCACAACTCACTTGTGTTCTACTCGTGCATATAACATCAACGCATAAAACCAGGCTCGGATACCACTGTTGGGTAACGTAGTAATTTCAAAAAAATTCCTACGCACACGCAAGATCATGGTGATGCATAGCAACGAGAGGGAGAGTGTTGTCCATGTACCCTCGTGAGACCGTGGCGGAAGCGTTATGAGAACGCGGTTGATGTAGTCATCGTCTTCACGATCCGACCGATTCAAGTACCGAGCGTCTGGCACCTCCGAGTTTAGCACACGTTCAGCTCGATGGCGATCCCGGACTCCAATCCAGCGGTGTCGGGGATGAGTTCCGTCGACGCGATGGCGTGGTGGCGATGATGATGTTCTCTACCGGCGCAGGCTTCGCCTAAGCACCGCATACGATATGACCGAGGTGGAATATGGTGGAGGGGCACCGCACACGGCTAAGGAACGATCACGAAGATCAACTTGTGTGTTCTAGGGTGCCCCCGCCTGTGATATAAAGGAGCAAGGGGAGGCTGGCGGCCCTTGGGCGCGCCAAGGAGGAGGAGTCCTCCTCCTAGTAGGAGTAGGACTCCCTCTTTCCTACTCCTACTAGGAGGGGGAAAGGAAGGGGGAGAGGGAGAGGGAAAGAGGGGGGCGCCGCCCCCCTCTCCTAGTCCAAATCGGACCAGAGGGGGAGGGGGCGCGCGGCCCATCCTGGCTGCCCCTCTCTCTCTCCACTAGAGCCAATAAGGCCCAGTACTTCTCCCGGGGGTTCGATAACCCTCCCAAGACTCCGGTTTTCTCCGAAATCACCGGAACACTTCCGTGTCCGAATATAGTCGTCAATATATCAATCTTTATGTCTCAACCATTTCGAGACTCCTCGTCAAGTCCGTGATCATATCCGGACTCGAACAACCTTCGGTACATCAAAACTTATAAACTCATAATAAAAGCATCATCGTAACGTTAAGCGTCACGGACCCTACGGGTTCGAGAACTATGTAGACATGACCTAGAACTGTTTCCGGTCAATAACCAATAGCGGAACCTGGATGCTCATATTGGCTCCTACATATTCTACAAAGATCTTTATCGGTCAAACCGCATAACAACATACATTGTTCCCTTTGTCATTGGTATGTTACTTGCCTGAGATTCGATCGTCGGTATCCAATACCTAGTTCAATCTCGTTACTGGCAAGTCTCTTTACTCGTTCCGTAATGCATCATTCCGTAACCAACTCATTGGCCACATTGCTTGCAAGGCTTATAGTGATGTACATTACCGAGAGGGCCGGAGATACCTCTCCGAGCAATCGGAGTGACAAAACCTAATCTTGAAATACGCCAACCCAACATGTACCTTCAGAGACACCAGAGAGCACCTTTATAATAACCCGATTCGTTGTGACGTTTGGTAGCACACAATGTGTTCCTCCGGTAAACGGGAGTTGCATAATCTCATAGTTGTAGGAACTTTGTATAAGTCATGAAGAAAGCAATAGCAACATACTAAACGATCAAGTGCTAGGCTAACGGAATGGGTCATGTCAATCACATCATTCTCCTAATGATGTGATCCCGTTAATCAAATGACAACCCATGTCTATGGCTAGGAAACATAACCATCTTTGATCAACGAGCTAGTCTAGTAGAGGCATACTAGTGACACTCTGTTTTTCTATATATTCACACATGTATCATGTTTCCGGGTAATACAATTCTAGCATGAATAATAAACATTTATCATGATATAAGGAAATAAATAATAACTTTATTATTGCCTCTAGGGCATATTTCCTTCAATATCTACCAATTGCTCTTCAGTCTTGACGTGAATGATATCAATATCTTCCTTCATGACATGATCTCTGAGAAAGTGATGACGAATTTCAATGTGCTTTGTCTTCGAGTGTTGAACTGGGTTGTTGGCAATCTTGATGGCACTTTCATTGTTGCAGTAAAGTGGCACTTGCTTCAGGTGGATGCCATAGTCCTTGAGAGTTTGCTTCATCCATAGTAGCCGAGTGCAGCAAGATCCAGTAGCAATGTATTCAGATTCAGCAGTGGAGAGAGACACACGATTACGCTTCTTTGAAGACCAGTAGACAAGAGATCGTCAAAGAAAATGACATGTGCCGGATGTGGACTTGCGATCAACCTTGTCACCAACATAATCAGCATTTGAGAATCCAACTAGATCAAACTCTGAGCCCTTTGGATACCATAATCCTAGTGCTAGGGTGTAAGCCAAATATCGAAGAATTCGCTTCACAGCTAAGTGATGCGATTCCTTTGGTGTCGCTTGGAATCGGGCACACATGCAAAAGCTAAGCATGATATCTGGCCTAAATGCACATAAATAGAGTAAAGAACCAATCATGGAGCGGTATACCTTTTGATCAAACTCTTTACCATTGTCGTCGGGGCCCAGGTGACTTTTGGTTGGCATTGGCGTTGTGTAACCTTTGCAGTCTTGCATTCCAAACTTCTTTAGGCAATCTTTGAGGTATTTTTCTTGAGATATGAAGATGTCGTTGCTCTGCTGACGGATTGAAGACCAAGGAAGAGAACCAATCATGGAGCGGTATACCTTTTGATCAAACT
Source organism: Aegilops bicornis (assembly GCA_021605145.1). Classification (NCBI taxonomy): domain Eukaryota; kingdom Viridiplantae; phylum Streptophyta; class Magnoliopsida; order Poales; family Poaceae; genus Aegilops; species Aegilops bicornis. Next base: position 177,033,153 of record CM038669.1, read on the forward strand.
CTTTACCATTGTCGTCGGGGCCCAGGTGACTTTTGGTTGGCATTGGCGTTGTGTAACCTTTGCAGTCTTGCATTCCAAACTTCTTTAGGCAATCTTTGAGGTATTTTTCTTGAGATATGAAGATGTCGTTGCTCTGCTGATGGATTGAAGACCAAGGAAGAACTTCAGCTCACCCATCATGGACATCTGATATTGCTCTTGCATCATGTTCCCAAACTCATCACTGTATCTTTTATCAGTGCAGCCGAAGATAATGTCATCCACATAGATCTGGCACACAAACAGTTCACCATCGTATGTCTTCGTGAAGAGAGTGTGATCCAGGGAACCAGGTTTGATGCGCGCTCTTCAGGAAGTCTTTGAGTGTGTCATACCAAGCACGAGGGGCTTGTTTGAGTCCATACAGTGCCTTGTTGAGCTTGTATACCATATCAGGATGTTTTGGATCTTCAAAGCCAGGTGGTTGTGCAACATACACTTCTTCTTCAATCTTGTCATTGAGAAAGGCACTCATCACATCCATTTGATACAGAAGGATGTTGTGATGGTTGGCATATGCTAGTAGTATGCGAATGGCTTCAAGCCTAGCCACCGGAGCAAATGTTTCATCGAAGTCAATCCCTTCAATTTGAGTGTATCCTTGAGCAACGAGACGAGCCTTGTTTCTGACTACTTGACCATGCTCATCTTATTTGTTGCGATAAATCCATTTGGTGCCTATGATGTTGTGCTTGCGAGGGTCAGGACGCTTGACTAATTCCCACACATTGTTCAGCTCGAACTGTTGAAGCTCTTCTTGCATAGCTTGAATCCATTCAGGTTCCATGAAGGCTTCAACAACTTTCTTGGGTTCAGATATAGAGACAAATGCAAAGTGACCACAGAAATTTGCTAGTTTGTGTTGCTCTTGAGCAGTGAGTGGACCAGGTGCATTGATGCTATCAATTATCTTCTCAATATGTACTTCATTTGCAACACGAGGATGAACTGGACGAAGATTTTGCCCTTGCTGACCATTGTCTTCTTCTTCAGCATTGGCTTCAGGCTGAGCAGTGTCTTCAGGTTGATTGGGCGCAGAAATGATAAGTTCTTCTTCAGCCTGTGCCTCTGAAGGTATGATTTCTCCAGTACCCATAAGATTAATTGATTCACTAGGAGGGACTTCATCTAGCACATTTGGCAGGTGCTCTCTTTGCGAGCCGTTAGTCTCATCGAACCGCACATCCATAGTTTCAACCACTTTATAGTGAAAGAGGTTGAAGACTCTGTAGGAGTGCGTCCTTTCCATAACGAAGCATAAAACCTTCATGTGCTTTCGGTGCAAATTTGGAAGTGTGATGTGGATCCTTGATCCAGCACCTAGCACCAAATACTCTGAAGTAATTGATGTTTGGCTTCTTACCCGTTAGGAGCTCATAGGATGTCTTCTTTAGAAGCTTGTGAAGATAAACACGGTTTATGACGTGGCATGCAATATCAATGGCTTCAGGCCAGAACTTCCTTGGAGTCTTGTACTCATCAAGCATCGTCCGAGCCATCTCAATGAGTGTTCTGTTCTTGCGCTCCATGATGCCATTCTGCTGAGGTGTGTATGGAGCTGAGAACTCATGAGTGATGCCCAATGTATCAAGATAAGTGTCGAGGCATGTGTTCCTGAACTCTGTGCCATTGTCACTTCTGATGTGCTTGATGTTGATGCCATAGTTCGTCAAGGCACGATTGGCGAATCGTCTGAAGACATCCTGCACTTCATTCTTGTAAAGGATTATATGCACCCATGTATATCTTGAATAGTCATCAACAATGACAAAACCATAGATGCAAGAAGTGGTAGTAAGAGTAAAGTAGTGAGTAGGGCCAAATAAGTCCATGTAAAGCAGCTCGAAGGGTTGAGATGTCGTCATGATTGTCTTCGAGGGATGCTTGGCCCTTGTCATCTTTCCAGCTTCCAGGCACCACACAGATGATCCTTCTTGAACTTGACGCCCTCGATGCTACGACATGTTTCTTCTTCGCGAGTGTGTACAAGTTCCTCATGCCAGCATGCCCTAGCCTCCGATGCCAGAGCCAGCATTTTGAAGCTTTTTCTAGAAGACATACAACCATCTGTGGTCCTGCTGAGAAATCTACCATATACAGATCATCTTTTTGATACCCTTCAAAGACTACAGGCTTGTCAGATTCCATTAGAACAAGGCAACGATATTTTCCAAATATCACAATCATGTTCAAATCACAAAGCATTGAGACAGACATTAAGTTGAAACCAAGGGATTAAATAAGCATCACTTTATCCATGTGCCGATCCTTTGAGATTGCAACTCTACCTAGATCCAATACCTTGCTTTTACCAGTGTCAGCAAATGTGATGTGACTCTTATCAGATGGACATAAGGTTGAGTCCATGAGAAGACTTCGATCACCAGTCATGTGATTAGTGCATCCACTGTCCATAATCCATTCTGAAGCCTTTGGTGTCATACCCTACAGTGCAGTTAGGGGGATAGGCTTCACCAAGGGTATTGTGAAGCATAAAAATTTGACGAACCAGTGGATTATGAAAGTTTAGATCCTGGTTTGGGTAGATAGGATGACTGTCAAGGAAACCAGGAACAAAATACATAGTAAGACCATTTGGGCATTTTATCTTGCGCCCCACAAGATGTTTTAGGTCCCCAAAGAATAGCATCGACGCCTTTGATTTCTGGCTGGAGACCTTTCCCTGCAAAAGAGAGTTAAGTTTTCTTAACCGCCCACATTCTCAGGGGTGGCTTCAAAGCAATGAGTCTAAGTGCAGCATCTGAGAACTTTGGCTTTCGAGCCCTAGCAAATAGCCTTGCAGGAGGTGAAAAATACTCATAAGAATAAGCAGAATAGTTCTTGGTCTTATGAACGTAGCGGTTCGAAGAAAGACACTCATATTCACAAGTCTGAGTATGATTTCCCTGCAAAACATTGGCGTTAGGGTGACTTTGGTGAGTCCTCTGTCTGTATGAAGCCTTTGGACCATATGAAGCCTTTGGTATGGGGTTTGTCTTGTTCCCTGGTGGTGTCATGATGACATTCACCTGAAGATTCTCAAGACAACTCTTGGGCACCCAGATCCTCTTCAAAGGTGGTCCGTTCCTGTAGTTAGTACCAATATACCTGGCAAACACTTCACTAGTCTGATTCTTAAACAATTTATAGTTTTCATCAAGGGATTCATCAATGATAATCGGGTTAGCACAAGTGAAGCCAGATAAGGTGGATGGATCCACTGAAGGACCCTTTGCAACAACCCATGTGGTTTTGGGGTACTGCTCAGGCTTCTAGTAAGAACCATCAACATTCATTTTCCTCTCGAACCCAACACCCTCTTTCCTAGGGTTTCGGTTCAGGATCTGCTTTTTGAGGACATCGCATAGTGTCTGATGCCCTTGGAGACTATTGTACATTCCTGTCTCAAGCAATGTCTTCAACTTGGCATTCTCATCAGCAATAGTAGTGGTATCCTCAGCAGAGGGGTTAGTTACCACATCAGCAGTTGAAGATATTGCAACAGTAGCATCAGTAGAACATTCAGCAACAGAGGTAGCGTTATCATGCTCAAGGAATTTTAGACATGGTGGTTCAAATCCTTCCTGAGCGGGACTGATCTATTGAGCGCGAAGTGACTCGTTCTCCTTTTGAAGATCTTCATGAGCCGCTCTCAATTTCTCAAGTTCTTGCTTCTTTTGAAGATAATCGTAGAAAAGCTTTTCATGAGTTATTGAGAGTGTTTCATGACGACTTTCAAGTTCCTCATACTTAACATGAAGATTTTTGATATCTTCAATTAAGGACTGAGATCGGGTCATTTCTGCGTCAAACAGGTCATCGCTTTTGTCTAGCAATTTTTGAATATGTTCCATAGCTTTTTGTTGTTCAGTTGCAATTTTAGCAAGTGTTTTGTAACTAGGTTTGGATTCACAGTCAGAGTCATCTTCACTTGATGTTTGAAAGTAGGCATCGCGTGAGTTTACCTTGGCACCGCGTGCCATGAAGCAGTAGGTGGGGGCAGAGTCGTCCTTGTCATTAGCATCAGCATTGGTGATGGAGCTATTGTCTTCAGTGTTGAAGATGGACTTGGCAACGTAGGCTGTAGCTAGAGCCAGACTTGCAATGCCAGAGTCAGACTCCTCCTCAGACTCCACCTCTGCCTCCTCAGAAGTAGACTCCTCCTCTGAATCCATCTCCTTGCCAACAAAAGCACGAGCCTTGCCAGATGAGCTCTTCTTGTATGATGAAGACTTGGAAGAAGACTTTGAGGATTTCTTCTTCTTGTCATCATAATCAAATTCCTTGCTTCTCTTCTTGTTGTTGTTCTTGTCCCACTGTGGACACTCAGAGATGCAGTGACCAGGTTTCTTGCACTTGTGGCATGTTCTCTTCTTGTGGTCATGAGTAGAAGCTTCATCATTTCTCGAGCTGGATCTTGAAGACTTTTTGAAGCCTTTCTTCTTGGTGAATTTCTGGAACTTCTTCACAAGCATAGCAAGCTCCTTTCCAATGTCTTCAGGATCCCCAGAACTGCAGTCAGATTCTTCTTCAGATGAGGAAACAGCCTTTTCCTTCAAAGCGTGAGTACGGCCATAGCTGGGACCATAGATATCTCTTTTCTCAGATAACTGGAACTCATGTGTGTTGAGCCTCTCAAGTATGTCAGACGGATCAAGAGTCTTGAAGTCAGAGCATTCTTGAATCATCAGGGCAAGGGTTTCAAATGAGCTGTCAAGAGACCTCAGGAGTGTCTTGACGAGTTCAGGCTTGGTGATCTTAGTAGCGCCGAGAGCATGAAGCTCATTTGTGATATCAGTGAGGCGATCAAATGTGAGCTGGACATTCTCATTGTCATTTCTCTTGAAGCAGTTGAAGTGGTTGCGAAGAACACTGATCCTTGAGTCTCTTTGGGTTGAGACGCCTTCATTGACCTTGGAGAGACAGTCCCAGACTAGCTTCGCAGTTTCCAGAGCGCTCACACGACCATACTGTCCTTTGGTCAGATGACCACAGATGATGTTCTTGGCAGTCGAATCCAGTTGAATGAACCTCTTGACATCAGCAAGGGTGACACCTTCACTATCCTTGGGAACACCGTTCTTGACGATATACCAGAGGTTGACATCAATGGTCAAGATGCATACGCATCTTATTCTTCCAGTAGGGGTAATAAGTGCCATCAAAGACAGGGCACGCAGCGGAGACTTTGATTATCCCTGCAGTCGACATAGCTAAAACTCCAGGTGGTTAAACCGAATCACACAGAACAAGGGAGCACCTTGCTCTGATACCAATTGAAAGTGCTAGTTATCGACTAGACGGGGGGTGAATAGGCAATTTTTATGAAAGTCTTCAAAACACGGGGGCTTTGAAGACAAACAATAGAAATGAACCTATTGATATGCAGCGGAAGGTAGACTATCCTAGACAAGCCATAGTCAAGTAAGCAATGAAGTGAAAGCACGAAGACTATTAGCAGCTAAGAAGTATGGATCAGGATGGAAGATAGTATGAAGCCAAACAACAACAGTCTTCACACGCCGAAGTCAATCAGATCATGCAAGCAGGCAATGACTTCATGAAGACAAAACTGTAAGTAAAGAGAGGGAGGAGATAGAACTAGTTGCTTAGTGAGAACAAGGATTTTTTGGACCAGTTCCAGTTGTTGTGACAATTGTACGTCTGGTTAGGGAGGCTGAGATTCAACTCAGAAGACCGCGTCTTCACCTTATTCCCCTTGAGCTAAGAACACTTAGTCCTTGCCCAATCACTCTGGTAAGTCTTCAAGGTAGACTTCCAAACCTTCACAGACTTCGTTCGCTGGCAATCCACAATGACTCTTGGATGCTCAAAACGTGACGCCTAACCGGCTGGAGGATACACAGTCCTCAAGTGTAATAAGTCTTCAGATCACGCGGACAGAAAGACTTCGGTGTTTTGGGCTTTGTCCCCGCAAGGATCTCTCTCTCAAATCGTTCGGAGGTGGGTTGCTCTCAAACGGCAAAAGCCATGCACTAACTCTGAGCAGCCACCAATTTATGGTGTAGGGGGTGGGATATTTATAGCCAGGAGGCAACCCGACCTGATTTGTCCGAAATGACCCTGGGTCACTAAGGAACTGACACGTGTCCAACGGTCAGATTTCAAACACACGCGGCAGCTTGACTTGGGCTACAAGTAAAGCTGACTCATCCAGCTCTGGATAAGATTTGCTCTCATTGTCTTCGTTCGAAGACTTAGGATTTGGTTGAGCATCACTTCAGTCACTCTGACTTTGTTCACTTGGACCCCACTTAACAGATGGTGGTTCCTATGACTCAGCAAAGAAGAAAAGGAAGCTACGAAACAACTATGTCTTCGCACTCCATAGTCTTCATGTGAATGTCTTCTCTAGTCATAATCTTCGTTGTGAATATCTTCACAGACCACCATTGTCTTCAATGTCTTCACACATTTTTAGGGGTTATCTCCGGTAGGTAAACCGAGTCAATGTGGGACTACTACCTGTGTTATCCTGCAATTCTCACAAACAATTGGTCCCTCAACCAAGTTTGTTGTTAATACTCCAAAACTAACTAGGGGTGGCACTAGATGCACTTACTGTAAGTGCATCTAGTGCCCCTTAGCGATTTTGGTGTATTGAAGACTTATAGGTTAAGGGACTAATGTGTTTATGAGTGTACACAGGTCTATAAGTCTATGAGGAGTTTGATATTTACAGAGAAAGTCGACCCCTAAAAATGAATATCTTCGACTGAAGATTTTGGCTTTCTGAAGACTTTGAAAGTGAAGAAATTGGTGTGACCTTGAAGACTTGGTATTCATTCGAGGAACATGAAGCGTGAAGACTTTTGTTTTCATAGATTCATTTTCTCTTTCTTGAGTCATAGGAAACACCGTCTTTGTTAAAGGGGTCGAGGAAATACTAAGGAAAAATTTCCATGTGATTGTCAACTCAAAATCCTACACCTACAAATCCCTTTGAGTGAAGCCATTGGAAATCTCATACGATTCGGTCAATTTCTTCAAAGTGATGAGACGAAGTTCTTCTGGTCACTGAGGAATTTGTTCTGACTGAGGAGATAGGAATTCGCCAGTGCGGATTGCCTACATAGTGAGGAACATGATAGCCCTGAGGTATTTGATACTCAAAATTCCGACCGTTGCTGTGCTACACGCCAGCTGTCTCAAAATATCTACCCACCTAACGGTCATATCATTGAAGGGCATTTATGTCTTATCATGTCGGGCTTCTCCCTAGGCTATAAATAGCCACCCCCTACAACCACTAGCTGGTTGGCTGCTCCGAGAGAAACTGACACCTGTCATTTGAGAGCATCACATCCTCCGAGGACTTTGAGCGAAAATCATCAAGTGAGGAAAACCCAAACCCAAACACCTACAAACCCAAAGTGATTGAGCATCACTAAAGAGATTGATCCTGCGTGGATCCGATGCTTGTTACCTTTGAAGATTGTGCTTCTTCCAGACGGTTAGGCGTCATGGTCTAGAGCATCCAAGAGGAAATTGTGGATCGCCGAGTGACCGAAGTTTGTGAAGGTTTGGAAGTCACCTGAAGACTTACCACGAGTGATTGGGCGAGGTCTGTGTGACCTTAGCTCAAGGAGAATACGGTGAGGACTATGTGTCCGGGACTGAGTGTCCTCAGGTTTAAATACCTAGCCACTCCGACCAGACGTACAACTGAGACAGCAGTTGGAATTGGTCTACCAAATCATTGTCTTCACCGAGCTTACTGGTTATATTTCCTCAACTCTTCCATTTCCTCGTGACTGTGTTGTGCGCTTGTTCATACTGTGTTTGAAGACTTTGACTGAAGACTTTCTCAATTTCTTCAGTTTGTTTGTCTTCATCCTATGTTATCATGTGTTTACGCTTTCTGTACTCTGTGCCTGTCTTCATTTCATCATGATGACCATGCTTGTGTTCTGTTATGTTTACATCTGAGTACTTATTCCGCTGCAGTAGTTCTTCACTAAGAAATTTCCTCACCCGCAAATTCCTTGGTGGAGAATTCATAAAAATCGCCTATTCACCCCCCTCTAGTCGATATAACGCACTTTCAATTGGTATCAGAGCAAGGTACTCCCTTGTTCTGTGTGATTTTGGTTTAACCGCCTGGAGTTTTAGTTATGTCGACCGCAGGTATGATCAAGGTCTCTGTTGGGTGTCCTACCTTTGATGGTACAGACTACCCCTACTGGAAGAATAAGATGCGAATGCATCTTGAGGCAATTGATAATGATCTCTGTTATGTTGTGGAAAATGGTGTTCCCTCAGTCACACCTTCTCTGAATGCTGCTGATGTGAAGAGATTCAAGCAACTCGATTCTCAAGCGAAGAATATCAATGTGGCCATCTGAGCAAAGGACAGTATGGTAGAGTGAGTGCTTTGGAAACTGCTAAGCTTATCTGGGATAGGCTGTCCAAAGTCAATGAAGGAGTCTCAACACAGCGTGACTCTCGAGTTAACGTTCTTCGCAATCTCTTCAACCGCTTCAAAAGACTCGACAATGAAAATGTTCAACAAACCTTCGATCGCCTCACTGACATCTCAAATGAGCTTGAAGCACTTGGTGCCACTGACATCACCGACCATGAGGTGGTGAAGAAATTGATGAGATCACTTGATTCCTCATTTCATACTCTGGCACTGATGATGCAATAACGTGGAGATTACAAGTCACTTGATCCCGCTAATATCCTCGAGAGGCTAAACACTCATGAGTTCCAACTTGCTGAGAAGAGAGATCTCTATGGTTCGAGCTATGGCAGATCACGTGCCCTGAAGGCCAAGGCAGTGTCTGAGTCTAAAGATGAAGATTCTGGCAGCAGCCTTGGTGATCCTGGAGAACTAAGCCATGAACTAGCACTGCTCATGAAGAAATTTCAGAAGTTCTCATCACGTGGTCACTTTGGAAAGCCCTCAAGGAGCAATGATTCCTCATCCAGTGACTACAAGAAGAGGCTATGCCACAAATGCAAGAAACCTAGTCACTACATTCAAGATTGTCCTCAATGGGAAAAGGAATCAAAGAAGAAGAAATACAAGGATTACAGTTCTGATGATGCGAAGAAGAAGAAGAAATCCTCAAAGTCTTCATCATCAAAATCCTCAAAGTCTTCATCTCACAAGAAGAGCAGCTCCAAGAAGGCTCGAGCATTCATTGGCAAGGAAATGGACTCTGAGGCTGAATCTGGGTAACATGAGGAAGAGGAGGCATCTGAGGAGTCTGAGTCTAGTGTGGCGAGTCTAGCTCTCGCTACTGCATTCGTCAGCAAGTCTATCTTCAACACTGAAGAAAATGGCTTCACCAACAAGGCTGATGAAAGCAATGATGACTACGCTCCCATCTATGGCTTCATGGCAAAGGGTGCCAAGGTACTCAAATATACCTCCTCTGAATCAAGTGAGAATGGATCTGATGAAAATCTCAAGCCCAGCTACTCTAAACTTGCCAAGATTGCTGTGAAACAACAAAAGGCTCAAAACATGCTAGACAAAAGTGATGATATGTTGGGTGAAGAAATGGATCACACTAAAACCTTGACTGAAAATCTTCAGAGACTTCAGTCTAGGTTTGACAACCTTCAAGGTCATCATAACACTCTCTTATCTGATCATGAGAAGCTTTCTTATGAATTTCTTCAAAGAAAGCAAGATCTTGAAAAGCTAAGGGTGAGTTATGAAGATCTTCCGAAGGAGCGCGATTCATTACTTTCTCAACAAATCAGCGCTGCTCAGGAAGAATTTGTTCCTCCATGTCTGAAGTGCATTGAACGTGTATCTGCTAATTCTTCACCTGAATGTTCAAATGCTTATAATGCTTCAAATTCATCACCTGTCTCTGCTATCACTAATTCCTCATCTGAGGACATTGCTAGTATCACTGATGATGCAGGGCTGAAGGAATTGTACATGACAGGCATGTACAAAAGCCTCAAAGGGCATCAGACTCTTTGTGATGTGCTTAAAAAGCAGATCCTCAACATGAACCCTAGGAAAGAGGGTATTGCCTTTGAGAGGAAATCAATGCCGATGGAACTTATTGGAAGCCTGAGCAGTACCCCAAAACTTCATGGGTTGCTGCAAAGGGACCTCCAGTAGATCCATCTAATTTATCTGGCTTTACATGTGAATCTCCTCATTCTGCTGATGAGTCATTTGACTCCAACTATAAACTGTTCAAAAATCAGAATGGTGAAGTATTTTCTAGATATGTTTGCACTAACTGCAGGAGCGGTTCCCCTATGAAGAAAATTTGGGTCCCCAAAAGGTACCTTGAAAATCTGCAGGTAAATTTCATCATGATACCACCTGTGAAGAAAAGGAACCCCAGATCAAATTCTTCATATGGACCAAATTCTTCATATGGATCTAAGTCCTCATACGGACCAAATTCCTCGCGTGGATCAAATTCCTCAAAAGGATCCAAGTCTTCATATGAACATCATCGTGCTAACCCCTCTGTTTCACAGGGAAGAACTAAGGGCTATGAATATGTGCATTATTCTTCAAACCATTATGTTCATAAGTCCTCGAAGAATTTCTCTGCTTATTCATATGCTTATCCTAACTCCTCTTATGTGAAACGAAATGGACTGGCTTCTATGCCACCTTTCTCATATGGAGCTCGCAGAGTGATGAACTCTTTGCCGCCCCTTCAAATGTGGGTGGTGAAGAAAAAGAACTAATCTCTTATGCAGGGTCAGGTCTCCAGACGTGCTTAAACGTCTAAAAAAATTTACTGGAGACCTAAAATTGCCTGAAAGGACGCAGGCTAATCATGAAGAAATGAACCCTCATTTCTCACGTCCTCATACTGTTTTATCTGTTCTATTGCTTGATGATTTGATCTGATGATTTGATGTCATATTCTTCACTGATGAAGTATATGAGTTTGTAAGATGCACTAATTCATCTGCAGGATGATCAACCCAAAGCAAATGAGTGGGTCCTCGATAGTGGATGTACAAATCACATGACTGGTGACAAGAATCTATTGATGGATGTTCCCTTATCTCCGTCGCATCTGAAGCATATCATCTTTGCTGACAAAGGCAAAAGTCAGGTATTGGGTCTAGGTAAGATTGCGATCTCAAAGGATCGACACATGGACAAAGTCATGCTTGTCGAGTCCTTAGGATACAACCTCATGTCTGTCTCAATGCTATGCGATCTTGATATGGTTGTCGTCTTTGGCAAGTATCGTTGTGTTGTGATCATGGAAGCTAACAATTCCAAAGTCTTCGAAGGCTTTAGGAGAGCAGACTTGTATATTGTTGATTTCTCTACAGGAGCACAACCAGCCGTATGTTTACTTGCAAAAGCTTCAAAAGGCTGGCTATGGCATCGACGACTTGGTCATGCTGGCATGAGGAATATGAACACACTCGCGAAGAAGAAGCATGTCATTGGCATCGAGAATGTCAAATTCCTCAAAGATCAATTATGCGGAGCCTATGAAGTTGGAAAGACGACCAAGGCCAAGCATCCAGCAAAGACAATCATGACTACCACTCGACCATTTGAATTGCTTCACATGGATATCTTTGGTCCTAATCATTATTCTGCAGTTTCAAATGATGCATCTCTATATGGCTTTGTTATTGTTGATGATTACTCTCGTTACACATGGGTGCATATTGTCACTTACAAACATGAGGTACAGGAAGTCTTCAAACGATTTTCTTCGAGGGCTTCAACCAACTTTGGTGTGAAGATCAAGCACATCAGAAGTGACAATGGAACTGAGTTCAAGAATTCTGGTCTTGATGACTATCTTGATGAACTCAGTATTACTCATGAGTTATCCGCTCCTTATACTCCTCAGCAAAATGGCGTCGTGGAGCGCAAGAACAAGACTCTTGCTGAGATGGCTTGCACTATGCTTGATGAATACAAGACGCCTCGTCATTTCAGGATTGATACAATTGATACTGCATGCCACATCATCAACAGGGTATATCTTCACAATTTCTTCAAGAAGACTACTTATGAACTCCTCACTGACAAGAAACCCAATGTGAGTTATTTCAAAGTCTTCGGTGCTAAATGTTGGATTAGAGATCCTCATCACAACTCCAAATTTGCACCGAAAGCACATGAGGGTTTTATGCATGGTTACGGAAAGGACTCGCACACCTGCAGAGTCTTCAACAACGTTCTTCACAAAGTTGTTGAAACTGTAGATGTGCGGTTCGATGAAACTAATGGCTCGCAAAGAGAGCACCTACCTTCTGTGATAGATGAACCAGCACCTGAGGAAACTATCAAGTTCAAGGCTACTGAGGATGTCATTCCGACTGAAGAATCTGCTGAAGAATTCATTCCAAAACGTGAAGAACGTCGAGCTAATGCATCTGAAGGAAATGCTGCTGAAGAAAATGCCGATCAAATTCCTCGATGACAACTAGCTCATCCTCGTGTGGCAAATGAAGTGCAAATTGAGAGAATCATCGATGACATTGAAGCACCAGGTCCTCTCACACGCTCAAAAGCTCACATTTGTCTAACTTTTGTGGGCACTTTGCTTTCGTCTCTATCACAGAGCCCACTAAGGTAGATGAAGCATTTCTGGAGCCTTAGTGGATTCAAGCTATGCAAGAAGAATTATATCAGTTCAAGCTCAACAACGTCTGGGAACTGGTCAAACATCCAGATCGTCGCAAGCACAATATCATTGGCACAAAGTGGATCTACCGCAACAAGCAAGATGAAAATGGCCTTGTTGTGAGGAATAAGGCACGGCTTGTAGCTCAAGGCTACACACAGGTTGAAGGTATTGATTTCAATGAAACTTTTGCACCTGTTGCTAGACTTGAGGCTATTCGCATATTACTTGCTTATGCTAACCATCATGACATCATCTTATATCAAATGGATGTGAAAAGTGCATTCCTCAATGGTAAGCTTGAGGAAGAAGTATATGTTGCTCAACCCCGTGTTTTGAAGATCCAAAGCATCCTGACAAAGTCTTCAGACTCAACAAGGCCCTCTATGGCCTCAAGCAGACCCCTCGGGCGTGGTATGATACTTTGAAGGAATTCCTCATGAAGAAAGGCTTCAAACCTGGTTCACTCGACCCTACTCTTTTCATTAAATCTTATGATGGTGAACTGTTTGTGTGCCAAATATATGTTGATGATATTATCTTTGGTCAGACTTGACCAAGGTTACAATGATGAATTTGCCTATATTATGAGTGAAGAATATCAAATGTCTATGATGGGAGAATTGAAATTCTTTTTAGGTCTTCAAATTCATCAAAGGTAAATGGCATATTCATATCTCAGGAGAAATACCTCAAGGATGTATTGAGAAAATTCGGCATGCAAGATTGCAAAGGCGTCAAAATCCCTATGCCCACTAATGGCCATCTATGCACTGATGAAAATGGTATTGACTTTGATCAAAAGGTATATCGCTCCATGATTGGTTCTTTATTGTACCTATGTGTATCTAGGCCATACATTAGGCTTAGTGTTTGCATGTGTGCCCGATTTCAAGCTACACCGAAGGAATCACACCATAAGGTTGTGAAGCAAATTCTTCGATATCTAGCTCACACACCAACACTTGGATTATGGTACCCCAAGGGCTCGGCTTTTGATCTCATTGGATATTCTGACTCTAACTATGCTGGTGATCGTGTGGACTGCAAGTCAACATCTGGCACATGCCATTTCCTCGGACGATCTTTGGTTTGTTGGTCCTTGAAGAAACAGAACTCCGTGTCACTGTCTACTGCTGAAGCTGAGTATATAGCTGCTGGTTCTTGCTGTGCTCAATTACTATGGATGAAGCAAACTCTCAAGGACTAGGACATCAACATGAAGAATGTGCCTCTCTATTGTGAAAATGTGAGTGCAATCAAGATTGCTCACAACCCAGTTCGGCACTCGAAGACAAAGCACATTCAGATTCGTCATCATTTTCTTCACGATCATGTGTTGAAGGGCGACATTTCTATTGAGCATGTGAAGACTGAAGAACAGCTAGCCGATATCTTCATAAAGCCCTAGGATGAGAAGAGATTTAGCAAGTTGTGATGTGAGCTAAATATCTTAGAATCTTTGAATGTTCTTTGAAAAGGACACTCATCCTAACACTTATGCAAAACTGATGACTTAGATGTGCAACACATGAAGAAAAGTTTTTCTTCAATCAATTATAAAACTCTAAGTGTAAAGAAATTAACGAAGAATTTGATTCTCAGAGCCCTACGACAATTGTACGCGGTGTTTGAAATCATCATTCTTATACGGTGGATCACGCCACCAACAAAAGTTGAAAATCTTCAACTTGAGTTTTTCCTCATTTTTGAAATTCCTCAGTTGTTCGTTTTCTTCAACTTTGCAATGTCTTCAGCGTTTTGGTCGTTTGTCTTCATTGACTATATATATATTTATGTGTTTATGTCCTCTACAACATTCACTTATTGTTATTTCTTCAAGTTGCTTTTTCTGCTAAGTGAATGTGATCGGACCCTTCCCCCACTATGCTAAACTCAACCCAATCTATTCACAAATTCTTCATGTGCGTTCTATTTGAAACTCGTTCAAAATCTTCACTGTGTCCTAGTCAGCTGAAGAATTTGTGAACGGAACTTTAAAACTTATCTTATCTGATTTTTCGACGTTTGCCGCTCAAACTGTCCGCATTCTATGAAATACTTATCTATTCACCCACGATCGCCACCTCTCAGTACGTGGGTGATACATGTCGCACGAATGAGAAGGGTCAGGGGCACGTTCATCCAAATTCTTCGGGCGAACAGTTTTTCACCATGGCTATATATACCCCTCCCCTTCCTCACTTCACTTTTACTCTGCTCGAGCTCTCTCCCGCTCGAGCTTCCCAAAACCTAGCGCTGCTGCTAACTCCATCGTCGCCGGTGAGGAAGAGCTTCACTGCCTCGACCTCGTTGCCGTCGTACTCGCGCCGGCTGCGGATTTCTTCACTACGCTGCCGCCGTAGCTGTCTTCCTCTGCCGAGTTAGGGCATGGAAGATCTGAACTGACGAACTTCACATCTACACTTCCCAGTTCGTCGTGTTCTTCATCCAGGGTAATTAAAAGTTACTTTTACTGCCCTCTTTGATTCAAATGTTTCCTACAAAATGTTCAAAGGTGTTTATTCTTCAACTTCACAGACTAAACACCTCGCATGTCATCAGTTCTTGATCTGTTTCTCTAAGCAACATTTTTCTTCAAGATTCCTCAATTGTGTGGATTTTCAATATGTACAACTCTGGAACCTAAGACAAAGAACGCTTAGTGAAATTCTTCAAGACACATCTGGTCAAATTCCTCAAACTTTGTCTTTTTGAAAAACCTCTAAGAACGCATATGACCTCTCCAAATTCCTTGCAACTATACTCTGTTCACAGGTACACATGTCCACTGTTGAATCACTAGGTTCTCATCAACTTAACTCATTTGCAGCGTTCCTCGAAGAAAAGTTGCACACCTCTTCAGAAAATTCAGTTGTTCATATTCCCCAGCTGAAGAAAATGGCTACGGTAAGAAGCCACGGAAAGGAGGAAAGAGGCCTGAGGTCAACAAAGCATTTGAGATCCCTGATGACATCTATGCTGGATACTGCACACCTCCTGAGGAAGATAAAAATCAGCGCAAGGTGCGCACTCAGAAGATTGAGAGGAGATGGGCAAGGGAGTGGAGGGAGTACAGGTATGTCACTCCCAAGTACATGAAGAAATTCGCTGTCACCCCTCCATGCTCAAGACCTCCATTGGCACCTGGACAAGAAGCAGATCCCACCAGCCTCAAGCGCGGTGAGGACTATCCTGAAGAATGGGCCAATCGCCAGGCCAAACTGGCCAAACAGGCAAAAGAAGCAGTGAGGAAATTTAATGAAGACTATGCTGCTGCTACCACTGCTGAGGCCTCTGCAAGCAAGCCAAAGAAGGCCATGGCAAAGAAGCCTACTCATAAGCCAAGTGCTTCATCCTCAATGCCCTCACGGCCAAGTTCCTCAGCAATGCCCTCACGGCCAGATTCCTCAAAGCCTTCATGGAAAATTCCTCAAGCTGCTCCTGCTCCTCCAAAGCCCTCAGCTCCTCCGTCAAAGTCCTCAGCTGCTCCGACTAAATCCTCAGCACATGTGCATCTCGCCACGTGCCAAAGACAGTAGGCATCTCTATTGCCTCAGGAGCATCTGCTAGTTCCTCAGCTCCACCAAATTCTTCAACCGGCCCCTCTCCGCTGAAGAAAAAGGCCACTGCTGGACGAGGCACTCGACCAAGTCCTCACAAGAAGCAGGTCGCCTTCCAAGTGTCGTCTGATGAAGACGAAGCTGATGATGAGGAACTTGCTGAAATCATCAGAGACGGGTAGGTCAAGGCCGCTAGAGCCAAAGGCAGCAATGTGCCAATGCTTCTGGATCCGAAGTTGATCCTAGACTTCATCGACCTATGGCACAAGGATCCCAACACACCTTTGCCGGAGATGAACCTCACTCCTGGTCAAAGTCATGTTGTGACTGCCTTCATTGAAGAAGATAAGTGGAAATTTGAGCAAGGAAGGAGAGTGAAGAAAGCGCAGTACAAGAAACAGTGATTTCTGAAATAAAATGTTCTAAAACTTTCCCCTGAAGAACTCGTTGCCTTGCAAGCTGAGATCAAACAATTAAGTGATGAATTTGATTGCTACTATGCTGACTGGCTTGGAGCCAAAGTCAGATTTGTGAATTTAACTGAAAATTTCACTTCAAAGGTTGCTGCCCAACGCAACAGGAAAACCCTCAGGCTGAGGCTTCTGCTCAGCCTACTGAAGAACATGCCAGCACCGCTGATGAAAATCAGACTGCTGATGAATCTCAAAGTACCAGGGCTGATGACTGCATTCCAGCCGCTGAAGAAATTTCCAGGGCAACCTCTAGTGTTGCGCCTAAAGAAACTGCCAGGACAGCTGAAGCTTCAACCGCCGTGCCTGAAGAAAATGAAGAAATCAGGGCAACTGCAACAGTTGTGCCTGAAGAAATTGAACCAAATTCCTCTACTCCTCCTGCGCCTACTCCAACTCCAATCCTTCCGTGTGCATCTGATGTGAAGAAGAACAAGGCTACAGAGCATGCAGCTGTGAAGAAAAGGAAGGCATCAACTTCATCAGATTCTTCAGCTCCGAAGAAGATGAAGCCATTGTCCAGCTCTTTTGCAAATCCAATTGTTGCCATTCCAGTCTCATCCATGCCATCAAAGGACCTTGTTCCTTTTGATGAAGAATATGTGATTCCAAGTGAATCAGATGAAGAGATTCCTTCTGCTTCGTCGGAAGCGGTTGGATGAAGAAATTGAAGCGGATGCAATCCCTTCAACCCCAACAGTCTCATCGCCTATGCCTCAGTTCACTGCTGAAGAGGATGGCATTGAAGAAAAGAGTGAAGATGAAGATGTGGACATTGGGTGTACCACACCAGTGCTGAATGATGACTTTTGGGAAAGCCAACACCCCAACTCTCCTCTGTTCACACCACTTCAACAAATTCCTCAGTCCCCTGTCAACACTGAAGTACAAATGGGATCTGAAGAACCTCATGCAACCCCGTATGTCCATGAAGAGATTCCAGCCACTAGTGTTGAAGAAAATGTAAATGAAGAATTAAAGATCCAGGCTGTCACTGAAGAAGAACCTGAAATTCCTCAGCCTGTGGGGCCTGAGATTGCGATTCCTGAAGTAATGATGCAATTGACTAATACTCCTCAGCCCAAGCCAAAGGATCCATTCTCGAAGAAGCAGAAATTCAAGGCTGATGACTTCTTCAGCGAGCATGTGTTCTTCACTGACTTCAACCCATATGACTCTGCTCGTCTTAGAAGGAAGCGGTTCTGGACTGCCAGCAAAGCAAACTTTTATTCTTCACTGCTCTTCAACAAGGACAAAGTCTTCAACCACGAGCATATTCCTCACGTCGACATGGAGTCCATGCCTTGCTGTACCCCAGTCCTCAATGTGCTTCATGATGCAGGATTACTCAACTTTTGCACGGATATTTGCAATTGGAATGAAGAGCTCATTCTTCAATTCTATGCAACCCTGCACATCACAGGCGATGCTGATGATATCAACTCTTGGGTCTTGGACTGGATGACCGAAAACACTCACTATAAGGCACCGACCTCTGAATTACTTCACGCCCTACCCATCAGTCCACCCATTGAAGGAGCTCGCTGCCTGTACCAAGAGCCAGAACTCACTGCTCATTACATGCAAGTGCTAATGAAGTCTCTGAAGCCAGGTCAAGCCCCAAGGAACAAATTCCTCATGAAGGAATTGCTGTATGTACCAAGAACAGTCTATCGCATTCTATCAAAGATTATGAGTCCAATCAAAGGCCACGACTCGAATGATGAAGAAGTTGTTGGCATCATGAAGAATCTGTTGTTCAATATCATGCATGGCATTCCTGTTAACTATCATGATTTCTTCATGAGGACTCTGGCAAATGTTGCACTCTCTCCGTTTGAGTTGAAGCCTTACGCACCTTGGATTATGAGATTCATCAGAACAAGGTCTTCACTCAACTACAAGGCTGACACTCTCAACCATTGCAGCTACTTGCCCCCCATTGAAGTCCTCAAAAGGACATTTTCCTCAGCTGATGAAAAGGGCAAGGCCGCTGCTGTTATAGATGAAGGCATTCGTCCATTGGATGGTCAGTTTGGCAAAGCTGCATCTTATTCCACCAATGAGGACTCTGCCACTCATGATTCTGCTGCTAATGCATCCAAGCCAAATCCTCAAGCCACAGCTCCAAGAGTGATGACCGATCGTGAGCTTCTTCTTAGCCTTCACCAGAAGGTGGATCAAAACCATAAATGGGTTAAGCGTCAGTTTGGTTCTATTCTTCACAACATGACTGCTACACATAATGCAGTGAAGAAAAACCATTACTACCTCCATGAAGTCTTGATTCGCACTTGGGCTATTCTCACATCTATATGGTGAAGAAGATCTGAAGCAAATGGGTTTCAAGGAGGATTTTGACTGGTCTGCACCTCCACCAAAGAAATACAAGAAGGTCAAGGTTCCTTCCTTGGTGGCAAGCTCCTATTCTTCATCACGCGACACCGACGAGTATGAAGACTTGGACGACACTGCAGCAGGCCCTACAACAACAAACGACCCCAACAATGCTGGCACTCCTTCATCAACTTGATATACTTCAGGGGTGTTAGTCCTCATTTTTTCTACCCTTTTGGTCATTTGATGACAAAGGGGGAGAAATTTGAGTTAGTCTTCAAGCGGGTCTATCTATATGGGCATTCTTTTTGCTAAGTTACAACTCTCGTTCTTTTGAAGACTTTGCTGGATCGAGTTGTAAACTTAAACTCTATGGTGGTCTGATACTCTTGTTGTGTTCTTCTGCATGCTTATTCGTCATATATGTTAATACACGCATGCTGGATTACATCAATCACCATATTTCATCATGCATTTCAAATTCTTCATATTATATGTTAAATGCGTGTATGAATTACAAGATATAGGGGGAGATCTCCATGATTCTACTCTTCAAGTGTGCATTGCTTCAAAAGTAAATTCCTCACTATGCACATCGTCAGGGGGAGTTCTTCTATATCTTGCAATCAAATTCCTCAATACTAGTATTTACACTCATATGATTTATCCCCGTTGAAAACTTAACCTATATTGTCATCAATCACCAAAAAGTGGGAGATTGTAAGTGCATCTAGTGCCCCTTAGTGATTTTGGTGTATTGAAGACTTATAGGTTAAGGGACTAATGTGTTTATGAGTGTACACATGTCTATAAGTCTATGAGGAGTTTGATATTTACAGAGAAAGCCGACCCCTAAAAATGAATATCTTCGACTGAGGATTTTGGCTTTCTGAAGACTTTCTGAAGACTTTGAAAGTGAAGAAATTGGTGTGACCTTGAAGACTTGGTATTCATTCAAGGAACATGAAGCATGAAGACTTTTGTTTTCCTAGTTTCATTTTCTCTTTCTTGAGTTATAGGAAACACCGTACTGTTAAAGGGGGTCGAGGAAATACTAAGGAAAAATTTCCATGGGATGGTCAACTCAAAATCCTACAGCTACAAATCCCTTCGAGTGAAGCCATTGGAAATCTCATATAGTTCAGTCAATTTCTTCAGTGACAGAGACGAAGTTCTTCTGGTCTCTGAGGAATTTTTTCTAACTGAGGAGTTAGGAATTCACAGGTGCGGATTGCCTACACAGTGAGGAACATGATAGCCCTGAGGTATTTGATACTCAAAATTCCGACCGTTGTTGTGCTACTCGCCAGCTGTCTCAAAATATCTACCCACCTAACGGTCATATCATTGAAGGGCATTTATGTCTTATCATGGCGGGCTGCTCCCTAGGCTATAAATAGCCGCCTCCTACAACCACTAGCTGGTTGTCTGCTCCGAGAGAAACTGACACTTGTCATTTGAGAGCATCCCATCCTCCAAGGACTTTGAGCGAAAACCATCAAGTGAGGAAAACTCAAACCCAAACACCTACAAACCCAAAGTGATTGAGCATCACTGAAGAGATTGATCCTGCGTGGATCCGACGCTTGTTGCCTTTGAAGACTGTGCTTCTTCCAGACGGTTAGGCGTCATGGTCTAGAGCATCCAAGAGGAAATTGTGGATCGCCGAGTGACCGAGTTTGTGAAGGTTTGGGAGTCACCTGAAGACTTACCACGAGTGATTGGGCGAGGTCTGTGTGACCTTAGCTCAAGGTGAATACGGTGAGGACTGTGTGTCCGGGACTGTGTGTCCTCAGGTTTAAATACCTAGCCACTCCAACCAGACATACAACTGAGACAACAGTTGGAAATGGTCTACCAAATCATTTTCTTCACCAAGCTTACCGGTTCTATTTCCTCAACTCTTCCATTTCCTCATGAATGTGTTGTGCGCTTGTTCATACTGTGTTTGAAGACTTTGACTGAAGACTTTCTCAATTTCCTCAGTTCAATTTCTTCAGTCTGTTTGTCTTCATCCTGTGTTATCCTGTGTTTGCGCTTTCTGTACTCTGTGCCTGTCTTCATTTCATCATGATGACCATGCTTGTGTTTTGTTATGTTTATATGTGAGTACTTATTCCGCTGCAAGTAGTTCTTCACTAAGAAATTTCCTCACCCGCAAATTCCTCAGTGAAGAATTCATAAAAATCGCCTATTCACCCCCTCTAGTCGATATAACACACTTTCACTTACACAAATCCCAATATCAATCCATGCCAACTCAACAGACACCTTCGGAGATACCTGTAGTGCATCTTTATGATCACCCAGTTACATTGTGACGTTTGATAGCACACAAGGTATTCCTCCGGTATCCGGGAGTTGCATGATCTCATGGTCGAAGGAATATGTATTTGACATTAAGAAAGCGATGTGATAACCGAATGATCATATGCTATGCTAACAGATGGGTCTTGTCCATCATATCATTCTCCTAATGATGTGATCCCGTTATCAAGTGACAACACATGTCTATGGTTAGGGAACCTTAACAATCTTTTGATCAACGAGCTAGTCTAGTAGAGGCTCACTAGGGACACGATATTTTTTTATGTATCCACACATGTATTTAAGTTTCCGGTCAATACAATTCTAGCATGAATAATAAACCTTTATCATGATTAAGGAAATATAATAATAACCACTTTATTATTGCCTCTAGGGCATATTTCCAACGTCAACTATGCATGCATTCTCATACAATGACTACTCTAATTAAAATAGATTTCAGAACAAGAATTTTCTCCCCTAAAACATGCGTATCTTGCTGATACATCTCCAACGTATCTATAATTTTTGATTGTTCCATGCTATTATATTATCTGTTTTGGATATTTTACATGCATTTATATGCTATTTTATATGATTTTGGGGACCAACCTATTAACCTAGAGCCCGGTGCCAGTTTCTGTTTTTTCCTTGTTTTTGAGTATCGCAGAAAAGGAAAATCAAACGGAGTCCAATTGACCTGAAATTTCACGGAGATTATTTTTTGGACCAGAAGAAGCCCGCGGAGTATCGGAGATGGACCACAAGATTCCCCGAGGCACCCACGAGGGGGGTGTCCTACCCCCTGGGCGCGCCCCCTACCTCGTGGCCGCCTCGGAGACTCCCCTGACTTGTTCCCGACGCCAACACCTCTTATATATACCCAAACTTCCAGAACATAACCTAGATCGGGAGTTCCATCGCTGCAAGCCTCTGTAGCCACCAAAAACCAATCGGGGCCCTGTTCTGGCACCCTACCGGAGGGGGGGATCCCTCACCGGTGGCTATGTGTTTGATCTCTCTCTTGTGTTCATGATTTGGCATGATCTTGATGTATCGCGAGCTTTGCTATTATAGTTGGATCTTATGATGTTTCTCCCCCTCTACTCTCTTGTAATGGATTGAGTTTTCCCTTTGAAGTTATCTTATCGGATTGAGTCTTTAAGGATTTGAGAACACTTGATGTATGTCTTGCATGTGCTTATCTGTGGTGACAATGGGATATTCACGTGATCTACTTGATGTATGTTTTGGTGATCAAGTTGCGGGTTCAGTGACCTTGTGAACTTATGCATAGGGGTTGGCACACGTTTTTGCCTTGACTCTCCGGTAGAAACTTTGTTGCACTCTTTGAAGTTCTTTGTGTTGGTTGAATGGATGAATTATATGGACCAGGAGCGACTCTTTGTTGCATGTTGAGGGACAGTTATATGGTCCAATTATGTTATTATTGTTGAGAGAACTTGCACTAGTGAAAGTATGAACTCTAGGCCTTGTTTCAACGCATCGCAATACCATTTGTGCTCACTTTTATCATTAGTTACCTTGCTGTTTTTATATTTTCAGATTACAAAAACCTATATCTACTATCCATATTGCACTTGTATCACCATCTCCTCGCCGAACTAGTGCACCTATACAATTTACCATTGTATTGGGTGTGTCGGGGACACAAGAGACTCTTTGTTATTTGGTTACAGGGTTGTTTGAGAGAGACCATCTTCATCCTACGCCTCCTACGGATTGATAAACCTTAGGTCATCCACTTGAGGGAATTTTGCTACTGTCCTACAAACCTCTGCACTTGGAGGCCCAACAACGTCTACAAGAAGAAGGTTGCGTAGTAGACATCAAGCTCATTTCTGGCGCAGTTGCCGGGGAAGTGAGTGCTTGAAGGTACATCTTTAGATCTTGCAATCAAATCTTTTTGTTTCTTGTTTTATCACTAGTTTAGTCTATAAAAGAAAACTACAAAAAATGGAATTAAGGGTGCCTCATATGCTTCATCTTTTTAATGTCTTTTGTGAAAATGATGGAAAGGAAAATTGTGCTCAAGTACTAGAAGAAGAATTATATAGAACGATTGGCATAAAATATGTGAACGATGAGCATGATTGCAATGTTGTTAGTATGAATTCTTTGAATACCCATGATGCTAATGATATGCAAAGCCACAAGCTTGGGGATGCTATGTTTGATGAAGATGATATGTTTAGTCCCCCAAGTTTTGATGAGAAAATTTATTATGATGAAAGCATGCCTCCTATTTATGATGATTATTGTGATGACACGTATGCTATAAAGAATAAAGATAACCGTGAAACTTGTCATCATGATTTTAATTTTCAATTGGATTATGCTTCACATGATAGTTATTTTGTTGAATTTGCTCCCACTACTATTCATGAGAAGAAATTTGCTTATGTGGAGAGTAATAAAAATTCTATGCTTGTTCATCATGAAAATAGTGCTTTATGTGATAGTTATGTTGTTGAATTCATTCATGATGCTACTGAAAATTATTATGAGGGAGGAATATATGCTTGTAGGAATTGCAATAATATCAAGTTTCCTCTCTATGTGTTGAAAATCTTGAAGTTATGCTTGTTTTGCCTTCCTATGCTAGTTGATTATTGTTCCCATAAGTTGTTTGCTCACAAAATCCCTATGCATATGAAGTGGGTTAGACTTAAATGTGCTAGTCATATTCTTCATAATGCTCTCCTTGCGTTTCAATTCTTATCTTTTATGTCAGCATCATTGAAATCATCATGCCTAGCTAGGGGCGTTAAACGTTAGCGCTTGTTGGGAGGCAACCCAATTTTATTTTTGTCCTTTGCTTTTGCTCCTGTTTAGTAGTAAATAAGTCATCTAGTCTCTATTTAGATGTGGTTTTATGTTTTAATTAGTGTTTGTGCCAAGTAGAACCTTTGGGAAGACTTGGGTGAAGTCTATGCGATCTTGCTGTAAAAAACAGAAACTTTTGCGCTCACGAAATTAGCTGTCATTTTTTACTGAATATTGATTTTAGGTTGATTATTTTTGCAGATGATTAATAGAAAAATTCTTCAGGCCCACCAATTTATTTCAGAATTTTTGGAGTTACAGAAGTATTCGAATGATACAGATTACTACAGACTGTTCTGTTTTTGACAGATTCTGTTTTCTATGTGTTGATTGCTGATTTTGATGAATCTATGAGTAGTACCGGAGGGTATGAACCATAGAGAAGTTGTAATACAGTAGATATTACACCAATATGAATTTATAATGAGTTCACAATAGTACCTAAGTGGTGATTTATTTTCTTATACTAACGAAGCTTACGAGTTTTCTGTTGAGTTTTGTGTTGTGAAGTTTTCAAGTTTTGGGTAAAGATTCGATGGACTATGGAATAAGGAGTGGCAAGAGCATAAGCTTGGGGATGCCCAAGGCACCCCAAGGTAATATTCAAGGACAACCAAGAGCCTAAGCTTGGGGATGCCCGGAAGGCATCCCTCTTTAAATCTTCGTTCATCGGTAACTTTACTTGAAGCTATATTTTTATTCACCACATGATATGTGTTTTGCTTGGAGCGTTATTTTATTTCTTTTGTTTTGCTTTCTGTTTGAATAAAATACCAAGATCTTAAATTCTTAAATGTTAGAGAGTCTTCACATAGTTACATAATTATTCGACTGCTCATTGATCTTCACTTATATCTTTTGGAGTAGTTTGTCATTTGCTCTAGTGCTTCACTTATATCTTTTTAGAGCACGGTGGTGGTTTTATTTTGAAGAAATAGATGAACTCTCATGCTTCACTTATATTATTTTGAGAGTCCTAAACATCATGGTAATTTGCTTTGGCTATAAAATTAGTCTTAATATGATAGGTATCCAAGATGGGTATAATAAAAACTTTCATATAGAGTGCATTAAATACTATGAGAAGTTTGATACTTGATAGTTGTTTTGAGATATAAAGGTGGTAATGTTAGATTCATGCTAGTTGGGTAATTGTGGAATTGACAAATACTTGTGTTGAGGATTGCAAGTCCCGTAGCATGCACGTATGGTAAACGTTGTGTGACAAATTTGAAGCATGGGGTGTTCTTTGATTGCTTTCCTTATGAGTGGCGGTCAGGGATGAGCAATGGTCTTTTCCTACCAATCTATCCCTCTAGGAGCATGCACGCAGTGCTTAGTTTTGATGACTTGTAGATTTTTGCAATAAGTATGTGAGTTCTTTATGACTAATGTTGAGTCCATGGATTATACGCACTCTCACCCTTCCATCATTGCTAGCCTCTTGATGCAGTGCATTGCCCTTTCTCACCTCGAGAGTTGGTGCAAACTTCGCAGGTGCATCCAAATCCCGTGATATGATACGCTCTATCACACATAAGCCTCCTTATATCTTCCTCAAAACAGCCACCATACCTACCTATTATGGCATTTCCATAGCCATTCCGAGATATATTGCCATGCAACCTTCCACCGTTCCGTTTATTATGACACGCTCCATCATTGTCATATTGTTTTGCATGATCATGCAGTTGACATCGTATTTGTGGCAAAGCCACCTTCATAATTCTTTCATACATGTCACTCTTGATTCATTGCACATCCCGGTACACCACAGGAGGCATTCACACAAGAGTCATATTTTGTTCTAGGTATCGAGTTGTAATTCTTGAGTTGTAAGTAAATAAAAGTGTGATGATCTTCATTATTAGAGCATTGTCCCAGTGAGGAAAGGATGATGGAGACTATGATTCCCCCACAAGTCGGGATGAGACTCCGGACGAAAAAAAAGAGGCCATAAAAAAGAGAGAAGGCCCAAACAAAAAATATATAAAAACAAAAATAAAAATAAATGAGAGAAAAAGAGAGAAGGGGCAATGCTACTATCCTTTTACCACACTTGTGCTTCAAAGTAGCACCATGATCTCCATGATAGAGAGTCTCTTATTTTGTCACTTTCATATACTAGTGGGCATTTTTCATTATAGAACTTGGCTTGTATATTCCAATGATGGGCTTCCTCAAAATGCCCTAGGTGTTCGCGAGCAAGCAAGTTGGATGCACACCCACTTAGTTTCTTTTGATGAGCTTTCATATATTTATAGCTCTAGTGCATCCGTTGCATGGCAATCCCTACTCCTCGCATTGACATCAATTGATGGGCATCTCCATAGCCCGTTGATTAGCCGCGTCAATGTGAGTCTTTCTCCTTTTTTTTGTCTTCTCACATAACCTCCATCATCATATGCTATTCCACCCATAGTGCTACGTTCATGGCTTGCGCTCATATATTGCGTAAAAGTTGAAAGAGTTTGAAAAGGCTAAGTATGAAACAATTGCTTGGCTTGTCATCGGGGTTGTGTATGATGGGAGTATTTTGTGTGACGGAAATGAAGCATGTACAAACTATATGATTTTGTAGAGATAAGCTTTCTTTGGCTATGTTATTTTGATAAGACATAATTGCTTGGTTAGCATGCTTGAAGTACTACTATTTTTATGTCAATATTAAAACTTTGTCTAGAATCTTTTGGATCTAAACATTCATACCACAATAAAGAGAATTACATTGAAAATTATGTCAGGTAGCACTCCACATCAAAAATTCTGTTTTTATCATTTACCTACTCGAGGACGAGCAGGAATTAAGCTTGGGGATGTTTGATACGTCTCCAACGTATCTATAATTTTTTATTGTTCCATGCTATTATATTATCTGTTTTGGATGTTTTATATGCATTTATATGCTATTTTATATGATTGTTGGGACTAACCTATTAACCTAGAGCCCAGTGCCAGTTTCTGTTTTTTTCCTTGTTTTTGAGTATCGCATAAAAGGAAAACCAAACGGAGTCCAGTTGACCTGAAATTACATCGAGATTATTTTTTGGACCAGAAGAAGCCCACGGAGTATCAGAGATGGACAAGAAGAATCTCGAGGCACCCACGAGGGGGGCCCCCTACCCCCTGGGCGCGCCCCCTACCTCGTGGCCGCCTCGGAGACCCCACTGACTTGTTCCCGATGCCAACACCTCTTATATATACCCAAACTTCCAGAACATAACCTAGATCGGGAGTTCCGCCGCCGCAAGCCTCTGTAGCCACCAAAAACCAATCGGGACCTGTTAAGACTCGCCGGAGGGGGTCCCTCACCGGTGGCCATATTCATCACCCCGGTGCTGTCCATGACGAGGAGGGAGTAGTTCACCCTCAGAGCTGAGGGTATGTACCAGTAGCTATGTGTTTGATCTCTCTCTCTCTCTCACTCTCTCGTGTTCATGATTTGGCACGATCTTGATGTATCGCGAGCTTTGCTATTATAGTTGGATCTTATGATGTTTCTCCCCCTCTACTCTCTTATAATGGATTGAGTTTTCCCTTTGAAGTTATCTTATCGGATTGAGTCTTTAAGGATTTGAGAACACTTGATGTATGTCTTGCATGTGCTTATCTGTGGTGACAATGGGATATTCACGTGATCTACTTGATGTATGTTTTGGTGATCATCTTGCGGGTTCAGTGACCTTGTGAACTTATCCATAGGGGTTGGCACACGTTTTCGTCTTGACTCTCCGGTAGAAACTTTGGGGCACTCTTTGAAGTTCTTTGTGTTGGTTGAATGGATGAATCTGAGATTGTGTGATGCATATCGTATAATCATACCCACGGATACTTGAGGTGACATTGGAGTATCTAGGTGACATTAGGGTTTTGGTTGATTTGTGTCTTAAGGTGTTATTCTAGTACGAACTCTAGGATAGATCGAATCGAAAGAATAGCTTCGTGTTATTTTACTACGTACTCTTGAATAGATTGATCGTAAAGAATAACTTTGAGGTGGTTTCGTACCCTACAATAATCTCTTCATTTGTTCTCCGCTATTAGTGACTTTGGAGTGACTCTTTGTTGCATGTTGAGGGATAGTTATATGATCCAATTATGTTATTATTGTTGAGAGAACTTGCACTAGTGATAGTATGAACTCTAGGCCTTGTTTCAACGCATTGCAATACCATTTGTGATCACTTTTATCATTAGTTACCTTGCTGTTTTTATATTTTCATATTACAAAAACCTATATCTACCATCCATATTGCACTTGTATCACCATCTCTTCGCCGAACTAGTGCACCTATATAGTTTACCATTGTATTGGGTGTGTTGGGGACACAAGAGACTCTTTGTTATTTGGTTGCAGGGTTGTTTGAGAGAGACCATCTTCATCCTACGCCTCCCACGAATTGATAAACCTTAGGTCATCCACTTGAGGGAAATTTGCTACTGTCCTATGTCCTACAAACCTCTGCACTTGGAGGCCCAACAACGTCTACAAGAAGAAGGTTGTGTAGTAGACATCACTTGCTCGTCTCTATGTTCATGTGCGATCGATCATACGAAGTCAAGAAGAGAGAGATGTGGTGGTTGGACGTATTTAATTTGGTGGCCCTACCTCTAGTGGGTTAGAGAGGGTGGCGGGATGTTTTATTTAGGAGGTGGTTAATTAGGGTGGAGAGGTGGGGCTGGGGAGTAACTATGCCATGAAAAAGTGGGTCCCATAAGGTTGAGGAGGTGAGAGAGTGGCTAGAGTGACCAATGGTGAGAGTAGTAAGAGGGAGAGGAAGAGGAAGAGGAGCTTGTTGGGGAGGAAGAAGAAATTGTGGGAGGGAAGCTACAATATCAGCCTGCCCCACACTTATGCGATCTAATCAGTGGCGAGTGGCGCAGAAGGCCCACCACTGCAAAGTGCCGTGGAAAGCGGCTCACGTGGGAAAATATCTTATGGAGTGCGTCACCCAGCGCCCGCCACTGCTATTTGACCTAACAGTGGCGGGCAAAAATTGATACCTGCCACAAAAAAATTCTGCCAACATTGGCCATCAGGGGAGGATAACTTGTGGGGCAAAAGCATATGCCCGCCACTACTGATCTTGATAGCCGTGGTGGACCATACTTACTGCTCGCCCCAGCTAAGTTTTGTAAATAACTCCGGTCTATAAGATATTACGAGTGGCGGGTGGCAATAAATGTCCACCACTGAAGAGCGCTTAGTCGTATGGAACTTATTTTTATTTGATCTTGAAACTTCTTCAAAATAGATGTGGTTGGTGCCAGCAGCACCGCAACTCATTAGAGGCCACCTTAAGCCTTTTCCTAATAGTGGTTGTGCCCCTTTGATTTGTACCTTGAAACGGATCAACACTTGTGCCCAACCATGCGAAACACAACAATTCGTCGTTCTTCCGGTCTGCATCAGGCATCGTCGGCTGCTAGTGTCCGTCGGCATCGCTTGCTCCGACTGCAACAAGTAGTGGTCATCGACTTTCCCGTCTTCCTGGTAACCGCTGTAGTGGATCATGTTCATCATCGCCTCGTCGCCTGTCGTTGTCGACCTTGAGAGAGGCATTCCATCAAACAGTGACCGGGCACCGCCAAACGAGGGATCTCGGATGAAAACCATGACCGGATGAGTGTTGGCGCTCGGTGAGCATGTAGTCCATGATGAGGTCGACGAAGTACGATGGAGGGTAGCTGGAGGTGAAGGAGTCGGTGATTGTTGCATGCTGAATGTACTGTTGGACAGATTCAGATCATTATCATCCAAAGGATCATCCTCTGGTATGTATCCTTCCTTCTCATTGTTATCACCAACTTCTGCATCTACATTCTTAAGGAATAGATCATCATCCATATCTTCCACATCATAATCACTCTTATCAAAATCCGAATCAGCTTCCTCTCCTTGCTCTTCATCTTCTATGTCCTCTCCTTCCTCTCCGTCCTCTCGATGCTCTGCTTCCTCTCTTCCCTCTCCATGCTCTGCTTCCTTTCTTCCCTCTCCATGCTCTTCTTCCTCTCCTCCTTCAGCACACCTTGCAATTTCCTTGGAGTAATTACCCTTGGCAGAGGGGGGCATCAATGATCACATCATCATATAATGTTTTGCTCTTATTCTCCTCATCCACTATCAACAAGAGAGTCTTGGCTTGTTTACTTGCATTGGCCATAGCAACAATCACCTCTTCAGTATCCACACAAACAAGACCATATACAAAGCACGAATGCACTTGTAGATCAGGAAAACCATGGGAGTAATCCAACTTATCCAAACAGTACTTCACCATTGGCAGTGACCATGTTTCTGCATGACAGCAATAAAAGTAGCATATGTACTGCCAAGGTAGGATCTGTTAACTCCTTGCCCTATGAATATGCCATTATGCTCAAATTCAACTGAGAACAACAAGCTTTCTTCTCCTGAAGTAATTGAAAAAATGAACATGTTCCTTCAGACTTAACTCATGTGCATGTAATAAGTGAATTTCATTTCGAACTAATCAACTGCATTGATCCATTACACAAACAAAACGAAGTACATTCATCCATTTACTACACTCAATCATTAACTAATATCATTTATTAACTGAAATCAACATGTATATGTGTAACTGAACTTGTTCAGACTTAGCTAAAATTGATAGGAAACAGGGCAAAGGTGAAACGACAAATTTATTGCATGATAGTTGTCTAACAGATCAACATCAATAACATAATTGATTCTACAGAATTGGATCCACATCAATCATCCACCCTACAATAATTTAACCCCAAATCGACTGCCAAACCCTTGATCATGATCACCACCCCGCAAAACCAAAATTCATCCTTCCATCAACAACAATCCATTGATCACATCTACTCTACCAACAAAAACAACAATCTTTCGGCCAGAACATGAAGACCACCAATCGATCATCTCCTAGAGAAAGGGGGGGGGGGCATGCTCACGATGGGAAGTGACAGAGAGGGCGCATACCGTACTCTAGAGGGAACGACCCCGGTTCCCGAAGGAGCGGCTCCATGCCGCGTCGATCAACGGTGCCGACGTCAATGTCGCCGACGGAGAACTGTCGTGTCGGAGGCCTCGAGGCAGCGGCGTGGTCGAGACAGAAAGAGAGGGGTTAGGGAGGGTTTCTCGGCAGCGGCGTCATTATACATGTGAGAGGGAGGGTGTTTTTAGAAGAAAAAAAACTACGGGCAACGACTATGAGGACCGCACTACGAGATTCTTCACCACTCAAGGGGGGTTTCTGCGAAATGTTTAGACGAGGGGGTGTGTGCCTCCTTCCTACGTGGCAGCCGACACGTCGCGTTTCGGACAACTTTATATCAATCTGAGTTAATGTATGACTTTTATGGATTTTTCTTGTTTGTGTATGGATCCGTTACCGGCGCGAAAATTTCTGCACCTAATTAACTCATTTGATGAGCCGTGTTGAAGACCTCACGTTTGGAGACGGCAAGTCACGTTGGAGATGTTGTACAACCACGGGGGTCGTCGTGTTCCTCGTGTGAACCAACCGTTCCAACAAACAACAGAGCATGCCTCGTTGGCAGCAGCACGAGTTCCTTCAAGGTGGCGTGAAGAAATCACGGAAGATCCGTAAGAGACTACCACGCTCCACGTTTCCTTCCGCCATCAATCGGTTCAGCCACCCTCCCGCCAACGGTCGCTCTCCCCATTTACATTTACAATTAGTGCACAAGCAAGCTGAGACTGAAATTTCGCCACGGAAGTAGTACTAGCAGTAGTACTATCGAGGAATCGGCGAATTTGCGATCTGTGAAAGAACCGGCGAGAAAACGACGGAATCCGAATAAATAAAGAAAGGCGACACGAGTGCCCCGCTACAAAGACGGGGACATGTTCCGGCGTTTGGAATCGGAATTTGTCTTGCCTTGGGAGGAACAAGAACAAGCCAAGACAGAAACGGAACAAACGAGCTGAGCCACTTTGAGAGGAAGCTAATTTTGTTGGCTTCTTCCTCCTCCTCAGTCGTTACGCTTTCTCGGCGGTTTCCGTTGGCTGCGAGCTAAAGCCGGAGCCTGCCACCCTAATTTTAGCCCCTCCCTGTCCAAATTGGAGGTTACCGGAGGGCAAATCGTAGCCCGGTTCGGCTGTTCGGCTGGGTTTGGCTACACCCCTCCTCCTGGTCTGCTCGATTCAGGCCATGGAGATATGGCTGGCAAAGGTGCAGGGGTGGAGCTCGCCGTGTTTCTTGATGCGATTTGTGCAAGTTTCAGACCCTCCTCGCATCAATCTCGCGGTCTAGAGCCCGAAATTTTAAGTTCTAGTCACCAAAATTAGAAATTTGTTTGCCACCTTCTTGGCGATCATAGGACACTTGAGCCACTGATTGGGTTCCCCTTGTTTCTGCCGTTCGCATGCGGCAGGATTCAGATGTTCTTGGCAAGGTAGGTCAAGGTAAAGGGAGATGCCCAAGGCAGGAGACTGTAGCGGCGGCGGCGGCGGTGGCCGAAGGGACCTGCCTCTGCTTTTCCTCAGGGTGGGCGCTGCCATCACGCTCTCCATCGCTGGGCTCTTCTTCTCGCGGCTGCGGTGGCAGCACCGTCCTCGGCCCCGGCACCTCCTGCTCCCTCCTCCTTCAGGTACCATAGCATGAGCACATGCATGTCTTGCTTGCAAGCTAGATATGCTTTCTTTATAAAATCTTTCTTTCTAAGATTGATTATGCCTCAGTTATGTCTTGTGCACTGCAAGATTGAGAATTTTCTTGTCTATCGAGCAATCAACAACAGCTCTGCCTCTTCATGTAGTACAGTAGATTTTTTTGACCACTTAATAAGAAGAACAGGCTAAAAAGTGATGCATATTGAAAAAAAAATGGTATGTTTTGATGTGTTTGTAGAGCCAGATGATGCCCGTGGCATGAAGGGTGGTGGTGGAGGGCTCAAGGATGAGCTAAGGATCCTCAAGAATGTAAGAATCTGATTGCACAAAAACATGATTGCTGTAATTTTTTGCACTTGTAGAGTTGTAACCATACCTAAGAAGGATGAGCTAATAGTATTTATAAATTATTATGATCAGAAGGTGATACTTAGAACTCTTAAATGTTTTAGTTATTGATTGGTAGTCTTTCAACCTTTTTCAGGGAATATAATTCTTTTTCTAGATTGTTAGTACATACTATTAAACGTTGCAAAAAAAGTCTGAATGGTAAGCATTAGGCAAGGCAAACCATGGGCTCGTTGGAAGATGGTAAAAACATAGTGTGATGCTTTCGGGCTTAGGCTACACATTCTTTTTAATACCCCTTTCCTTAATGTGTTATATCAAATTTGCCGTAACACGTGAATCTTAAACTGTATTTAAAGGATGACCTTTTGTTTACTATGAACATGTTGCTGGTAGTTCATCTTCCACGACCGTCCTAACGAAATAGAACTTATCCACAAATTAGTTATTGCCTGTATTCGATATCATTCTTCAATCAGTTGAAGGAAAATTGAAATATGCCCATTTTCATTTGTAGACTTTCATTTATGTTTGTGCTTTGTGCAGGAGGACACCAAGGCAAAAATAATCAGTGGGAACTCTGTGCACACAACCACTACCACTACAACGACCACCACCACTGCCTCGGTGTCACTTCCCCCGAAATGCCGAAACATCGATGATGATGATGATGAAGGATTTCTCCTTCCAGAATTCAATGAAATGGTTATGGAAGAATTTGGCGGAGACGTAGGCAATATCGCAAGCTCACCTGCAGCGAGAGTAAGGGAAGATGCATCTAATGAGCATGAAATTTTCAAGCTCAGAGATTTGGTTAGATCTCTGCAAGAAAGGGAAAAGACCCTGGAGATACAACTTTTGGAGTTGTATGGTTTGCAGGAGCAAGGTGCTGCAGTTAGGGAGCTTGAGAACCAACTGAAGATAAACAATGTCGAGTCACAGCTATACTCCTTGAAGATCGAATCCTTGCAATCTGAAAATCAGAGGTTACAAACACAGTTGTCTGAAAGCTCAAAGTTAACTTCCCAGCTTGAGTTGACAAAATCAAAATGCAAGCTGTTGAAAAAGAAGTTGAGACTGGATGCGGAACAAGCAAAGGAGAAAATCACTTCCCTTCAGAACATAGTTGATTCCTTTCAGTCTAAGGAGATTATTGAGGGAGAAGTTGACGGTGAGGTTGAGAAGAAATTAAAGAGGCTAGAGGAATTGGAAAATGAGGCGAGAGCTTAGAGCTGCAAATTCAAGGCTGCAGCAGGAGAATTCACACCTTAGTAGGCGATTGGAGCTCACACGCCTACCGCCTGTACCCAAGTCCCACAATAGCATGGAGGTAAATCTTGACTGTTCTTGGGCTGCACTGTAACTAACACTTAATGTGCAAAAATGAATCGTCAAATGGAGGAGGTATTCCTAAATAGAAAATGATATTCTTGATGCTTGTTCTGCCAAACAGAAACTGCATAATTTTTTTCACAGATCTATTGCTTCAAGTGTGCTAATTTGTAGTGCATTGTGTTATTGATCATTTGTTGCTCTGTCACGAAATAAGCAAGTAAAAATGATTGCAGGTAAAAACATCAGAACAAGCTGATGGGTTGAAGCAAGAAAACGAGAAGTTGTCAAAAGAGGTCGAACAACTGCGGACTGACAGGTTTGCAGATGTTGAGGAACTGGTATATCTTAAATGGATCAATGCTTGCCTGCGGCATGAGCTGAAGAACAAGGGGACTCCTGGTCCTGGGGCACAAACTACAGCACAGGATCTAAGCAACACCCTAAGCCCCAAATCTGAACAGACAGCCAAGCAATTGATAATGGAGTATGCCAATGTTGGTGCGGACGAGAGAAGTTTAAGCTCCATAGAATTTGGCTCAGAGTACGCTTCTTCAAGGGCATCATCAAGTGGCGAACCGGATGACACATCGATCGATATGTCATCAGTCACAACGCCCAGAAACCCGAAGAAGAAAGAGAAGAAGAAGTTTTTCTCTAAGCTACGGAATTTGGTACTGGGAAAAGATAAGGAAAAGAACAATTTCCCTACTTTGGAGAGGAGAGTGTCTATTTCGAGCTGTTCCTTTGATGACTTCACTGGAAGAGAGTCGCATGATAGCTATTCTTCCTTCTTGACAGAAGGAGCCGTATCTGCCAATCAGCAACATGACAATCGTAGCTGTGTTACGCCTTCTTTTGGCAGCCAAAGATATAGCACAGAAGCAGGAGATGGAAGATACCAGCGTCATGGGGTAAAAAAGAATGCATCTTTCGGATCCGGAAGATTCAGTGAACATGGTTCTCAGTTTGATAGTGGTGAGGCCACAATACCAGAAGATGTCGAGATCAACAAATTTGCCGAGGCACTGATTACATCAAGGACAGGTTCTATGTCATCCAGAAGGACATTATCCTTCAGCTAACTGATAAAACCAGTAGCTAGGAGTCATGTGATGCTGACCATCTGTCTGGATGTATATTTTTGTCAGATCCTGATGGTGAAGTGATAGGAGATGTTACTGGAATGAAGTATCCAAGACTTCATTCTGTGTGAAATGTACAATCATGTATAATAGTATAGTTTAATGACCTTTAATCTCAATCTTTGCCATTCATTTGGCTGGTTTGTGCTTCTTCACTGTCGTTATTTGCAAGCTACGCGTCGGCCGGCGGATCTTTTAAAAAGATCCGCCGCCTCGCGGGTCGTTGGATGTGACATAATCCTGTGGCTCAACGTCTCTCTTTACTTCGCAACAAAGGTCTTGTTGCGGAAACATTTACAATAAAGGTTATGTTGCAGAATATATTTTTTGCAACATAGGTTGTATTGCGAAATTTTATTTTTGCAACAGAGTTTTTGTTGTAGATTTGTTTTTTGCAACAGAGGTTTTGTTGCAGTTTTTCTTTTTTGCAACAGAGCTGATGTTACAAAAGATTGTCTAAGTTGCAGTCGTCGTTCGCCGTTATGGTTTGGAACACCACCGTTGTTCCAGGATAAGCTAGATGACACGTGGTAGACAAGAGAAATAACGGAGTGTATGTGCGAGCGTGGGTGATGATGCATGGATCAAGGCGATCCAACAGCTGTTATGCGTAGGCTGACGGATCTTTTAAAAAGGTCCGTCGGCTCGCGAGCCATCGGATCAGGTGGATTGAGCACCGAGCATCACTTTTTATCATTGCAATATAAGTCGTGTTGCAAGAAATTCCTGCATCACGGGTCATGTTGCAGAATTTGTTGCAACATATGTCAAGTTGCAGATTTTTTACCGCACATGTCTTTTTACAAGTTTTTTTTGTAACAGAGCTCTTGTTGTAATTTAGATTTTTTACAATATTTTTTCGCAACACAAGTATTGTCACATTTTCTTGCAACATATAGCTTGCTGCAGAAACTATTGTAGAGGACACTGAACAGCGCTCAGCGGTCACGTTGACCAAAAGAAAGAAAAAGATAAAACCGTCCAGGCAGGACAAGCGTCACATGAACGAGCTGGCGGACCGCACCGCGAGTGTCCGCCGGTTGAAGCCAAGCTTTTTCCTATTTGCAAAGTATTTCGATAAAAGGGCATTTTTATTAACTCAAAAGAAAATGTAGCATCAAGTGGATACAAAGCATGATGAGCAACACCCGACATCTGTATAACTAAGACGCACACAGTCAAAGACCCAACAATCTGACAAAGATAATTAAAAATACGACATAAGTAGAATCATATAGGACTGGCGCTATGCCTATGTCGAAGGAGGTGGCGGGCCGATATGGTCTATGTATGAAGCGAGTGCGTACATCAGAAAATAATCTGCGGAGGAGAGGGGTTTTTGCCATTAAAATCCAAATTATTTTTATATAGCCAAAGCGTCCATCATAAGACATGCGCTCTCAACCTTATTAGCTTTCATAATCTATTTGGAATACCATCCAAATAGTGACAAAAAATATTGGCAACACTTGTGAGCCGTTAAAAATTGAATGATATTTGCATGACTGACCACGCAGAACGTGCAACTTTGCACCGAAAAAAGAGGTGTTTGATTGTCTCGTTATGAGTACAAAATCTACACTTCTTACTTGCTTGCCAATTTCGACGGTGAGGTTGTCTTTGGTTAGTGCAACTCCTATCAGAAGACACCAGGTGCTTTTAATGGAATATTTGGCTTTAGATTTTCTTTGTTATTATCCAATGGGACCTCTGAATGCATGAGCGCTCCTTTATTTTGCAAACTACTTTTGTTTTTCACAAAAACGGTCGCAGGTAACCGACAAATAAATAGATTAATTGTTGTTATTTTGTTCTTGGTAGATAATGGTAAACTGCTCCAAGCACATCATAAATCAACTTTGTTAGTCCCAATAGAGTTAGACCTCATATGGAAGCTACGTCCATTTTGCATCATGCTTTTATATCGATATTTATTGCATTATGGGCTGTTATTACACATTATGTTACAATACTTATGCATTCTCTCACTTATCTTACAAGATTTACATGAAGAGGGAGAATGCCGACAGCTGAAATTTTGGACCGGAAAGGAGCAAATTTGAGAGACCTATTATGCACAATTCCAAAAGTCCTGAAAATTTACGGATAATTCTTTTGGAATATAATAAAAATATTGCGCGAAGAAATACCAGAGGGGAACCCACCAGGTGGCCACAAGCCTGGGGGCGCGCCCTACCCCCTGGGCGCGCCCCTAGGGCTTGTGGGCCCCCTAGCAGGTCTCCGGTGCCCATATTTTGCTATATGGAAGGTTTTGACCTGGAAAAAATCAGAAGGAAGCTTTCGGGACGAAGCGCCGCCTTCTTGAGGCAGAACCTAGGCATAAGCAATCTAGGGCTCCGGCGGAGCTGTTCTGCCGGGGAAACTTCCCTTCGGGAGGGGGAAATCAAAGTCATCGTCATCACCAATGATCCTCTCATTGAGAGGGGGTCAATCTCCATCAACATCTTCACCAGCACCATCTCCTTTCAAACCCTAGTTCATCTCTTGTATCTGATCTTTGTCTCAAAACCTCAGATTGGTACTTGTGGGTTGCTAGTAGTGTTGATTACTCCTTGTAGTTGATGCTAGTTGGTTTATTCGGTGTAAGATCATATGTTCAGATCTTAATGATATTAAATACCCCTCTGATCATGAACATGAATATGCTTTGTGAAGAGTTACTTTTGTTCCCGAGGACATGGGAGAAGTCTTGTTATAAGTAATCATGTGAATTGGTATTCGTTCGATATTTTGATGAGATGTATGCTATTTTCCTCTAGTGGTGCTATGTGAACGTCGACTACATGGCACTTCACCATGATTTGGGCCTAGGGGAAGGCATTGAGAAGTAATAAGTAGATGATGGGTTGCTAGAGTAACAGAAGTTTAAACCCTAGTTTATGTGTTGCTTCGTAAGAGGCTGATCTGGATCCACATGTTTCATGTTATGGTTAGATTCATCTTAATTCTTCTTTTATAGTTGTGGATGCTTGCAAGAGGGGTTAATCATAAGTGGGAGGCTTGTCCAACTAAGGACATCACCCAAGCACTGGTCCACCCACATATCAAATTATCAAAGTAACGAACGTGAATCATATGAGCATGATGAAAACTAACCTGACAACAAGGATGATATCCTCAAGTGGATTTCTTTTCTTCCCCCTTAAGGCTTAGTGTTGCAAGGCACCTCTTTCATTTTAGTCTAGTTTCTTTTCTAGATTACCTCTTGTAATCATCTTGTTGTAAATGTTGCTTTTGTTTTAATAAATCTTTGTTATGATGTGGGGGTGTTGCCCCACAGTTCCCAGTCAAAAAAAACTTAACAAGAATTCCCATGTGTCCTCGGGAGCGCTTTGCTTAATATAAGAATTTGTTCAGGCTTGTCCTTTGCTACAAAAAGGATTGGGCCACCTTGCCGCACCTTAGTTACATTTTTTATTTGTTACCCGTTACCGATAATTTCAGTGCTTGCAGAGAATACCTTGTTGAAAACCGCTTGTCATTTCCTTCTGCTCCTCGTTGGGTTCGACACTCTTACTTATCGAAAGGACTACAATAGATCCCCTATACTTGTGGTCATCAAAGCCTCTCCCTCACTGGTACAGCGAGGTGCTATACAAACGGTTTTAACCCCTTTCTGCGACGGTGTTCTGAACTGTCGCTAGTGAGTGACTGCGATAGGGAGGTCCTTCCCACATGGCCCAGAAACCGTCTGGGATAGGCTTTCCTGGCACACATGCTCGGCAAAATAAGGTTGTGTGCGACGAGCGAGCGATCAAATACGATTATACAGGCCCAATCCCACACAGTTAATCCAAGGAATACGTTTCCGTTCTTATGTACATCCCACACAGTCAATCCAGGGAAAACGTTTCGTTCTTTTGTACATCCCACACAGTCAATCCAGGGAAAACATTTCCGTTCGTATGTACATCCCACACATTTTTATGTATAGGCTCGTGTGTGATAGGTGTAACTATCACACACGCTCTGCCTCGGTTAACCATTTGCTTTTATTCAACTACATCACACACGATTTGATGAAGAAAACTATGTGGCATTGGGCTATCCATCACAAGTGCTTTTACTGATAACCGTTTGTAAAGTTCCATGACCCATTTAGCAGGTTTATTAGTTTACAATTAATAATTCCAGTATTACGCAAATTCACATTTCATATCGAACAACTGTTTGCCAATTTCATATCAGGCACATAAATATATTTTAACATCACAGTATGATGGCTACCTGAAAACAACACAGTACAACATATAGCTAGTTCAACTTCATAAGAACAATATTAGAACAATATATTCATTTCCCTAATTGAGATCATCCAGGCTCGTCTTATCCACCTCTGCTTTCAGTTCAGTAAGAACCTGTTTTGCATTATTGGCCAATCGAAAGTGCCTCCTCCTTTGCCAACACCATCTTAGCAAAGTCTGATTTAAGAAACTGAGCTCATTCTCCACCTTCTTCTTTTTATCCCGCATCTTCAAATATTCTTCAACATTGATAACACTTTCTCTAAGCCTACCTCTGTTCTCTTCCTCATACATGCTCCAGAGCTTTGCTAGGCACATCTTCAAAGACTGTGGCCACTCTTGATCAACCCACTCCAGGTAAGAACACTTCCGTTCATCCTATAATATTTAAAACTAGATCGGTAACAATTGTAGGGGAAATGGGTTTATAGCAACATAGAAAATCACCAATACTTATTTTGAAAAACTGAAGAAATAGGTTAGTTATGACATATCTTCTCAAAAAGATCAATGTGCAAACGAATTAATTGCTACTAAGGCAACAACCAAATTCTGAAACATCAGAAGCTATAATTAATTACAATAACGCTACAAGTTCATACTCATGTATTATAAACAACAAATTGAAAATTTTATGAGGAAGCTAAATATAACTACAACAACATAGCGACAGTGTTTGGATGACAACAAATTGATACTAACATGTGTGTACGTGCACAAATTTAGTAACATAGAACTAATAGCACTAAGGCCATCCACTATGTATGCCAAAACCGGTGTAAAGACAACTGTTGCTACATTTCGCACCGGTGCCCTGCACTGGCGAGCCGATGCAGCGGGAAAAAATCAGGGACCCGGACTCCGGAGCACCTAGTTGCTCTGATGCCCAGTTCCTTCATGCCATACAGATTTAGTATTTTACTTCTTGGCTGCTCGGATGTGTGGACCAAAGTTGGCTGCACAAACTACTGAAGCGGTGCCAAATAATTTTCTAATGGCACCACTGATGAGATGGCAACATTTTTAGATACTAGGTACAAATTGTGACACTATCTTAGGATGCGTTTGGTTGAAGATGTGGTATGAATGGGTTGGGACCATGAAAGTGTCTGAATCACATCTAACAAATGATTTGTAATAACGAAAGTGGGGCTGACCTTCTCTGCACATGCCAGAAACTTCCTCCCACTATCCACAAATTCAAACACAACTAGCTTCACACATGGAGATTGATGGTGACAACGAGCAGACAGATCTTCAGCCACCAGCTCCATTCGTTGCAACTGATAGTCCTATGGAGCTACAAGAGGAAGAAATGACTCAAATCGACCGTCGGGTTAAAATTCTTCATTCCAAGTCATAGCCCGAGAGAGAGAGAAGAGGGACATACCCGGGTGGTGAAGGAATCATCATTGGAGGAGGAACCGCTGGAGAGGTCATCAAAGAAGACCATGGCAACCCCGGCGGTAGGATGCGAGATGGCGAGAGCGAGGAAGCAAGCGAGGAAGCGGCTATAGCTTAGGAAGGAAGGAAGGAGGAAACGGGGGAAATGTGACTTGCGGTCGAGGAGAAAAGGGGGTGGGAAAGGGCGCGTGGGTAGATATTTCGGCGGTAGGCCAAAATTTTTGAAATATGGAGGGAAACTTTGCGCGCGGTGCCCCCGGATGATGACCCACAAGTATAGGGGATCTATCGTAGTCCTTTTGATAAGTAAGAGTGTCGAACCCAACGAGGAGCAGAAGGAAATGATAAGCGGTTTTCAGCAAGGTATTCTCTGCAAATCTTGAAATAAGTGGTAACAGATCGTTTTGTGATAAGGTAAATTGTGACGAGCAACAAGTAACAAAAGTAAATAAGGTGCAGCAAGGTGGCCCAATCCTTTTTGTACCAAAGGACAAGCCGGAACAAACTCTTATAATAGGAAAAGCGCTCCCGAGGACACATGGGAATATCGTCAAGCTAGTTTTCATCACGATCATGTGATTCAAGGTTTCGTACTTTGATAATTTGATATGTGGATGGACCGGTGCTTGGGTGTTGTTCTTACTTGAACAAGCATCCCACTTATGATTAACCTCTATTGCAAGCATCCGCAACTACAACAAAAGTATTAAGGTAAACCTAACCATAGCATGAAACATATGGATCCAAATCAGCCCCTTACGAAGCAACGCATAAACTAGGGTTCAAGCTTCTGTCACTCTAGCAACCCATCATCTACTTATTACTTCCCAATGCCTTCCTCTAGGCCCAAATAATGGTGAAGTGTTATGTAGTCAATGTTCACATAATACCACTAGAGGTTAGACAACATACATCTCATCAAAATATCGAACGAATACCAAATTCACATGACTACTAATAGCAAGACTTCTCTCGTGTCCTCAGGAACAAACGTAACTACTCACAAAGCATATTCATGTTCATAATCAGAGGGGTAATAATATGCATAAAGGATCTGAACATATGATCTTCCACCAAATAAACCAACTAGCATCAACTACAAGGAGTAATCAACACTACTAGCAACCTACTAGCACCAATCCCGGACTTGGAGACAAGAATTGGATACAAGAGATGAACTAGGGTTTGGAGATGAGATGGTGCAGGGTGAAGATGTTGATGGAGATTGCCCTCTCCCGATGAGAGGAGCGTTGGTGATGATGATGACGATGATTTCCCCCTCCCGGAGGGAAGTGTCCCCGGCAGACAGCCTCTGCGGAGCCCTAGATTGGTTCCGCCAAGGTTCCGCCTCGTGGCGGCGGAGTCTCGTCCCGAAAGGTTGCTCCCTATTTTTTTCTCATCAAAAGACTTCATATAGGAGAAGATGGACGTCGGAGAGCCACCAGGGGGCCCACGAGGTAGGGGGGCGCGCCCAGGGGGAGGGGGCGCGCCCCCACCCTCGTGAGCAGGGTGTGGGCCCCTGGCCTTCATCTTTGGCAACGATTTTTCTTTATTTATTTTAAGGTATTCCGTGGAGTTTCGGGACTTTTGGAGTTGCGCAGAATAGGCCTTCAATATTTGCTCCTTTTCCACCCGAATTCCAGTACCGGCATTCTCTCTCTTCATGTAAACCTTGTAAAATAAGAGAGAATAGCCATAAGTATTGTGACATAACGTGAAATAACAGCCCATAATGCGATAAATATCGATATAAAGCATGATGCAAAATGGACGTATCAACTCCCCCAAGCTTAGACCTCGCTTGTCCTCAAGCGAAAAACCAATAACAATAAATATGTCCTCATGTTTAGAGGTAGAGGCGTCGATAAAAATAAAATACGGACATGAAGGCATCATTATTATTCTCATAACAGCAACATATATAGATTTGTCATATGATTACTTATGTTCAAGTGATGATCCTTTCACAAAGCCAAAGTATGAATCGTAAACCTTATTGAGCATCAACAAATTATAACCTCGACCATCGAAGCAATTGCAATTTATCATAACATCGGAAAGAGTCTATGTCAGAGCATAAAAGCAAGTCCACATACTCAACTATCACTTAGTCCTTCATAATTGCTAACACTCACGCAATACTTGTGGTTACGGAGTTTTAGTCGGACACAGAGAAAGATAGGGGCTTACAGTTTTGCCCCACAACCTTTTACCTCAAGGGTAATGTCAACAATAATAATTCATGCACCCTCACATCCAATTAGATATATATATCATGTTCTTTCCAACATGCTGGGCTTGCCAAAGGATAAAATGAAAAAGGAAAGGTGAAGATCACCGTGACTCTTGCATAAGGTAGAGGATAATAATAAAAGATAGGCCCTTCGCAGAGGGAAGCAGAGGTTGCCATGCGCTTTTATGGTTGGATGCACAAAATCTTAATGCAAAAGAACGTCACTTTATATTGTCCCTTGTATGTGGAACTTTATTATGCAGTCCGTCGCTTTTATTACTTCCACAACAAGTTCGTACAAAGATTATTTCTCTGCACTAATAAGTCATGCATATTTAGAGAGCAATTTCTATTGCTTGCACCGATGACAACTTACTTGAAGGATCTTACTCAATCCATAGGTAGATATGGTGGACTCTCATGGCTAACTGGTTTAAGGGTATTTGGAAGCACAAGTAGTATCTCTACTTGGTGCTGAGAATTTGGCTAGCATGAGGGGGAAAGGCAAGCTCAACATGTTAGAGGATCCATGACAACATACTTTATTCTCAGATATAAGAAAACATAACTAATTACATTGTCTTCCTTGTCCAACATCAACTCTTTAGCATGTCATATTTTAATGAGTGTTCCCAATCATAAAAGATGTCAATGATAGTATATCTATATGTGGAACCTCTCTCTCCTCATTACTTCCTATTAATTGCAACGATGACCAAAATTATATTTGCCAACTCCCAACAACTTTTAATCATCATACTCTTTCTATGTGAAGTCATTACTTTCAATAAGACCAATATGAACTCTTTGTTTATTTTTATTCTTTTATTTTATTCACTCAAGATCATGGCAAAGTAATCAAGCCCTTGACTCGACACTAATCTTTATTATATATAGCTCACGGACTCGATTGCATAGAGGGATCATAAAGCAAAACTTCAAAACTAGATCATGCCATGACTTTATTTTACTAAATCAAGATACTACTAATAGGATCGAACTAATAAAAACGGTAAAGATAGGAGTTGTGATGATGATACGATACCGGCACCTCCCCAAGCTTGGCGGTTGCCAAGGGGAGTGCCCATACCCATGTGATTATGTCTCCTTCTTTGTTGTTGGCGGTGGAGGTGTTGTTGATGATGCAAGCTTGTCGTCCACCTTCCATGGCATAGGCTCACCCTCATAGAAGGATGATCGAGTCTCCGGAATCCTCAAATCT
The DNA here is from genome assembly GCA_021605145.1 of Aegilops bicornis. Classification (NCBI taxonomy): domain Eukaryota; kingdom Viridiplantae; phylum Streptophyta; class Magnoliopsida; order Poales; family Poaceae; genus Aegilops; species Aegilops bicornis. The sequence goes on from CM038669.1 coordinate 177,077,911, forward strand.
GCAGCGGAAACAACTCGAAACGAAAACAGAGGATATTTGCGTGATACGGTCGTCAAAACCTTCGGGAGAATATATAATGAATTTTCACCAACCAAAATACGTAACGTGCAAGAAAAAAGAGTCCGGAGGGCACACGAGGTGCTCACGAGGTAGGGAGACGCACCCTCCACCCTCGTGGAGGCCTCGTGTCCTCCCCGGACTGCTACTTATTTTTCTATTTTTCTAAATATTCCAAAACGGAGAGATATTGCATTAAAAAATGTTTTGGAGTCGGTTTACTTACCGTACCACATACCTATTCCTTTTCGGAGTCTGGAACGTTCTGGAAAGTGTCCCTTATGTATTCCTCCGGGGTTACGGTTTCAATAATATTGGTTTCAACATTTATGGGATTACCTGAAATATAATGTTTGATTCTTTGACCGTTTACCACCTTCGGATTTGTGCCTTCGAAGTTGTTGATTTTTATGGCACCAGAACGGTAGACCTCCTCGATAACGTAGGGACCTTCCCATTTGGAGAGAAGTTTAACTGCAAAAAATCTTAAACGAGAGTTGTATAGCAATACATAATCGCCTACATTAAACTCACGCTTTTGTATCCTTTTGTCATGCCATCTTTTAACTTTTTCTTTAAACAACTTGGCATTTTCATAGGCTTGGGTTCTCCATTCATCAAGTGAGCTAATATCAAATAACTTCTTCTCACCGGCAAGTTTGAAATCATAGTTGAGCTCTTTAATAGCCCAATATGCCTTATGTTCTAGTTCGAGAGGTAAGTGACATGCTTTTCCATAAACCATTTTATACGGAGACATACCCATAGGATTCTTATATGCAGTTCTATATGCCCATAATGCATCATCAAGTTTCTTGGACCAATTCTTTATAGACCTATTAACAGTCTTTTGCAAAATTAATTTGAGCTCTCTATTACTCAATTCAACTTGACCACTAGATCATGGGTGATATGGAGATGCAATTATATGATTAACGTCATATTTAGCAAGCATTTTACGGAAAGCACCATGAATAAAGTGTGAACCACCATCAGCCATTAAATATCTAGGGACTCCAAACCTCGGAAAAATAACTTCCTTAAGCATTTTAATAGAAGTGTTATGATCAACACTACTAGTTGGAATAGCTTCTACCCACTAAGTAACGTAATCAACATCAACTAAAATATGTGTATATCCATTAGAGGCAGGAAAAGGCCCCATATAGTCAAAGCCCCAAACATCAAATGGTTCAATAACAAGTGAATAACTCATAGGCATTTCTTGACGTCTACTAATATTACCAATTCTTTGACATTCATCACAAGACAAAACAAACTTACGGGCATCTTTGAAGAGAGTAGGCCAATAAAAACCAGATTGCAATACCTTATGTGCAGTTCTATCTCCAAATGGTGTCCTCCATAAGCTTCGGAGTGACACTTGCGTAGGATCTGCTCCTGTTCATGCTCAGTACACAACGCCTAATAACACCATCTACTCCTTCTTTATAAAGATGTGTGTCATCCCAAAAGTAATGTCGCAAATCATAAAATAACTTTTTCTTTTGTTGGTATGTGAAGCTAGGTGGTATAAATTTAGCAACAATATAATTAGCGTAGTCAGCATACCATGGAGTGCTACGAGAAGTGCTTATGACATTTAATTGTTCATCAGGAAAGCTATCATCAATAGGTAGTGGGTCATCAAGAACATTCTCTAACCTAGATAAGTTGTCCAACACGGGTTCTCAGCTCCTTTTCTATCAACAATATGCAAATCAAATTCTTGCAAAGAAGAGAACCCATCTAATAAGTCTAGGTTTAGCATCTTTCTTTTCCATAAGATATTTAATAGCAGCATGATCGGTGTGAATAGTTACTTTAGAATCAACAATATAGGGTCTGAATTTATCACAAGCAAATACAACTGCTAAAAGTTCCTTTTCGGTAGTAGCATAATTTCTTTGAGCATTGTCTAGAGTCTTAATAGCATAATGGATAACATTTAATTTCTTATCAACTCTTTGCCCTAGAACAGCACCTACAGCATAATCACTAGCATCACACATAATTTCAAAGGGTAAATTCCAATTAGGTGGCTGAACAATAGGTGCAGAGACTAATGCTTTCTTAAGTATTTCAAATGCTTCTACACAATCATCATCAAAGACAAATGGTACATCTTTTTGTAATAAATTAGTCGAGGTCGAGAGATTTTTGAGAAGTCCTTAATGAACCTCCTATAAAATCCGGCGTGACCAAGGAAACTTCTTATACCTTTGATGTCCTTGGGACATGGCATCTTTTCAATAGCATCAACCTTGGCTTTATCAACTTCAATACCTCTTTCGAAACTTTGTGCCCCAAGACAATGCCTTCATTAACCATAAAGTGGCACTTTTCCCAATTCAAGACAAGATTAGTTTCTTCACATCTCTGCAAACTTCGATCAAGATTGCTCAAGCAATCGTCAAAGAAGGAACCATAGACGGAAAAGTCGTCCATGAAAACCTCACAAATATTTTCGCAAAAGTCGAGAATATAGCCATCATGCATCTTTGAAAGGTAGCAGGTGCATTACATAAACCAAAAGGCATACGTCTATAAGCAAAAGTACCAAAAGGGCATGTAAAAGTAGTCTTTGATTGATCTTTAGCCGACACAAGTATTTGAGAGAAACCAGAATAACCATCTAGAAAGCAATAATGTGTATGTTTGCATAATCTTTCTAGCATTTGGTCAATAAAGGGTAAGGGGTAATGATCTTTCTTAGTAGCTTTATTTAATTTGCGGAAATCAATTACCATCCTATAACCAGTGATAATTCTTTGCGGAATTAATTCATCTTTATCATTAGGGACAACAGTAATACCTCCCTTCTTAGGGACACAATGGACATGACTTACCCACTGACTATCAAGAACGGGATAAATTATACCTGCCTCCGTAAGCTTGAGTATTTCCTTTCTTACCACTTCTTTCATTTTAGGATTCAAACGCGTTGAGGATCACAAACTGGTTTGGCATCCGCTTCAAATTTATTTTATGCTTTGACATAGAATGGGACTAATGCCCTTAAGATCATCAAGAGTATATCCAATAGCGCACGCTGCTTATTCAGAGTTTTCAATAATCTTTCTTCTTCATGCTCAAAGGTTAGCACTAATAATAACAGGATATATTTTCTTTTCATCAAGATAAGCATACTTAAGATTATCGAACAACGGTTTAAGCTCAAACACGGGATCACCCTTGGGTGGAGGAGGATCCCCTAGGATTTCAACAGGCAAATTGTGTTTCGGAATAGGTTCTTGTTTAAAGAATACTTCATCTATTTCCCTTCTTTCTTTCATAAACATATCATTTTCATGGTCTAGCAAATAGTGTTCTAAAGGATCACTAGGAGGTACGGCAATAGAAGCAAGACCAATAATTTCATCCTTACTAGGAAATTCTTCCTCACGATGTTGTTTACTAAATTTAGAGAAATTAAACTCATGAACCATATCATCCAAGCCAATAGTAACAACATTCTTTTCACAGTCTATCTTAGCATTAACAGTATTCAAGAAGGGTCTACCAAATATAATGGGACAAAAGCTATCTTGTGGAGAACCAAGAACAAGAAATCAGCGGGATATTTAGTTTTCCCACACAAGACTTCAACATCTCTAACAATTCCCACTGGTGAAATAGTATCTCTATTGGCGAGTTTAATCGTAACATCAATATCTTCTATCTCAGCGGGTGCAATTTCATGCTTAATTTCTTCATACAAGGTAATAGGTATAACACTAGCACTAGCACCCATATCACACAAGTCATGATAACAGTGATCTCCTATTTTAACAGAAATAACAGGCACGCCTACCACATGTCTATGTTTATCTCTATCACAGGGTTTAGCAATTCTAGCAGTTTCACCAGAGAATTGAATGACATGCCCATCAATATTATCAGACAAGAGATCTTTAACAATAGCAATATTAGGTTCTACTTTGACTTGCTCAGGAGGTGTATAAGTTCTAATATTGCTTTTACGAACAACAGTTGAAGCTTTAGCATGATCCTTTACTCTAACAGGGAAAGGTGGAACATAAGAGGTAGGAACATAGGATCATTATAAGTGACAGTCTTTTCTTCAACTTTAATAGGTGCAGCTACTTTTACTTCTATGGGAGGATGATATTTAAACCACTTCTCCTTAGGGAGATCAACATAAGTAGCAAAAGATTCACAGAAAGAAGCTACTATCCCAGAGTCAAGTCCATATTTAGTGCTAAACTTACGGAAAATATCGGTATCCATAAAAGATTTAACACAATCAAACTTAGGTGTCATACCTAACTCCTTACCTTCGTCGAGGTCCCAATCTTCAGAGTTGCGTTTAATTCTATCCAATAAATTCCATCCTGAATTCAATAGTCTTCATCATAAAAGAGCCAAAGACAAGAAGTATCAAGCATGGTGCGATTGTTATCGTAAAGCCGAGCATAAAAATTCAAGAATTGTTTCTCTTGAGAGGTCATGATTGGGGCATGAATATAACATTGATTTAAGCCTCCCCAAGCTTGAGCGATGCTTTCTCCTTCATGAGGCCAAAAATTATATATATAATTGCGATCACGATGAACAAGATGCATAGGGTAATACTTTTGATGAAATTCCAATTTCACTCTTTTATAGTTCCATGATCTCATATCATCACATAGCCTATACCATGTCAATGTGTCTCCCTCCAAAGATAAAGAGAAAGCCTTCTTCTTAACAACATCATCGGGTATACCTGCAAGCTTAAATAGTCCACAAATATCATCCACATAGCGTAGATGCTCGTCAGATGCTTTGTTCCATCTCCGTAAAAGTATTAGCCAGCTGTTTTTCCTTGATTCCCGAAGGAATTTCAATTGGAGTTTCATTTTCAATAGGTTCAGTAGGTTGAGGAGCAACTCTTTGCTCTACTGGAAGGGGTGAAGATACCCCGAACAAGCCCCTCATAGAATTACTATCCATAGTAACAAGTGACAGAAAATTTCAGCACACTATATAAATTTTCCCTTACCAAATTCCACTTACCAAAGGCGCTACACTCCCCGGCAACGGCGCCAGAAAAGAGTCTTGATGACCCACAAGTATAGGGGATCTATCGTAGTCCTTTCGATAAGTAAGAGTGTCGAACCCAACGAGGAGCGAAGGAAATGATAAGCGGTTTTCAGCAAGGTATTCTTTGCAAATCTTGAAATAAGTGGTAACAGATAGTTTTGTGATAAGGTAAATTGTAACGAGCAACAAGTAACAAAAGTAAATAAGGTGCAGCAAGGAGGCCCAATCCTTTTGTAACAAAGGACAAGCCGGAACAAACTCTTATAATAGGAAAAGCGCTTTCGAGGACACATGGGAATATCGTCAGTTAGTTTTTATCACGCTCATATGATTCGCGTTTCGTACTTTGATAATTTGATATGTGGGTGGACGGTGCTTGGGTGCTGTTCTTACTTGAACAAGCATCCCACTTATGATTAACCTCTATTGCAAGCATCCACAACTACAAAAAAAGTATTAAGGTAAACCTAACCATAGCATGAAACATATGGATCCAAATCAGCCCCTTACGAAGCAACGCATAAACTAGGGTTCAAGCTTACATCACTCTAGCAACCCATCATCTACTTATTACTTCCCAATGCCTTCCTCTAGGCCCAAATAATGGTGAAGTGTTATGTAGTCGACGTTCACATAACACCACTAGAGGTTAGACAACATACATCTCATCAAAATATCGAACGAATACCAAATTCACATGAACTAATAGTAAGACTTCTCCCGTGTCCTCGTGAACAAACGTAACTACTCACAAAGCATATTCATGTTCATAATCAGAGGGTAATAATATGCATAAAGGATCCTGAACATATGATCTTCCACCAAATAAACCAACTAGCATCAACTACAAGGAGTAATCAACACTACTAGCAACCTACTAGCACCAATCCCGGACTTGGAGACAAGAATTGGATACAAGAGATGAACTAGGGTTTGGAGATGAGATGGTGCTGGTGAAGATGTTGATGGAGATTGCCCTCTCCCGATGAGAGGAGCGTTGGTGATGATGATTGTAACGCCCCGAATTCGATGCGCCAGGTGTCCGCCAGTTATTTGCCGTCATTGCCATGTCATGTGATTGCGTGTCTCTCTTTGCCATGTCATCATCTGCATTTCATATCATGTCATCATGTGTGTTGCATTGCATACGTGTTCGTCTCATGCATCCGAGCATTTTCCCCGTTGTCCGTTTTGCAATCCGGCACTCCTATGTCTCCCGGCGCCCCCTTTTGCCTCTTTTCATGTGCGGGTGTTAAACGTTCTCGGAATGACCCGAGGTTTGTCAAGCGGCCTTGGTATAGCACCGGTAGACCGCCTGTCAAGTTTCGTGTCATTTGGAGGTCGTTTGGTACTCCAACGGTTAACCGGGTAACCGTAAAGCCCCTCTCTCTTTGCAGCCCAACACCCCTTTCAAAGTGGCCCAAAACCCAGAAAACTCCCCTCCATGCTCTCGGTCGTTCGATCACGATCGCGTGGCCGAAAACCGCACCTCATTTGGACTCTCCTAGCTCCCTCTACCTATAAAACTAGACCTCCCCCGAAATTCGCGGATCAAAACGCCCCTAACCCTAGCTCCTTCTTCCTCCGCGCGCCGGACGCGTCCGCCCGGCGCCGGACATGTCCAGCCACCGCCCCCGACCAATCGCCTCCCGCCACGTGGGCGCCGCCGCCTCCCAGGAACAAACGTAACTACTCACAAAGCATATTCATGTTCATAATCAGAGGGGTAATAATATGCATAAAGGATCTGAACATATGATCTTCCACCAAATAAACCAACTAGCATCAACTACAAGGAGTAATCAACACTACTAGCAACCTACTAGCACCAATCCCGGACTTGGAGACAAGAATTGGATACAAAAGATGAACTAGGGTTTTGAGATGAGATGGTGCGGTGAAGATGTTGATGGAGAGTGCCCTCTCCCGATGAGAGGAGCGTTGGTGATGATGATGACGATGATTTCCCCCTCCCGGAGGGAAGTGTCCCCGGCAGCACAGCTCTGCCGGAGCCCTAGATTGGTTCCGCCAAGGTTCCGCCTCGTGGCGGCGGAGTCTCGTCCCGAAAGGTTGCTCCCTATTTTTTTCTCATCAAAAGACTTCATATAGGAGAAGATGGACGTCGGAGAGCCACCAGGGGGCCCACGAGGTAGGGGCGCGCCCAGGGGGAGGGGGCGCGCCCCCCACCCTCGTGAGCAGGGTGTGGGCCCCCTAGCCTTCATCTTTGGCGACGAATTTTCTTTATTTATTTTAAGGTATTCCGTGGAGTTTCAGGACTTTTGGAGTTGCGCAGAATAGGCCTTCAATATTTGCTCCTTTTCCAAACCCTGCATTCCTGCCGCATTCTCCCTCTTCATGTAAACCTTGTAAAATAAGAGAGAATAGCCATAAGTATTGTGACATAACGTGAAATAACAGCCCATAATGCAATAAATATCGATATAAAGCATGATGCAAAATGGACGTATCACCGGACACTATTCACGTTGAACGATTGTGTGCGTCGCAAACGATTCTTTTGCTTTAAGCGCGCGGGATGAGTTTGATAATTCAAATTTTGGTGGAAATTTCCCTGGGTACTGTCCTCATCGACGGCATTGCATAATTTAACATCGCTTGCTAATTTGGGCACACAAAGAGCGTACAACACACAAACCACACTTACTGAATCGGGCAATTTTAGTAATTAAACAGAGCCAGTTGACCTAAACATTGCTCTAGAAAAGACCAACATTAAAAACAAAGCCTAAGTACGCATAAATTTAACAAAGTCCTCACTGCGCCGGCCTATGCATCACCGGTGTGAGACGAGAAGTCGATGACTTGTCCTGGCGACATGCCGCCGTTGCTGGACTCCGCGTCTCCCCTGCTGAAGTCAACCGCGTCCTCGTTGCTGTCCTTGGTGCCACCCTCAAGGTTGAAGTACTCGTAGTAGTGGCTGCACCAGAGCTCGCGTTGGTACTCCACCGCCAATTCCTCGACGGACAGACTTTTCTCTACCTCGACCTCGGCCACGCGCAACTCCTCCTCCCGGTGCTCCTCGATCTCTGCCACCTCCTGCATCTCCAGCTCCCGCTCGGCAACGCGCATGTTTGATGAAAATTTGGACACACACCCCTCACAAACCGGAGCAACTCACTAGAAGGCTCGTGGTTTCGAGAGGGAACAATGCATGTTTGATGATGAACAGGAGATGGCTTCCTCTTACGGCCTTCAAATTTTTTCTACATTTAACGTGCACTAATACAACTGTCATCTGCAAATTTGGAAAATTCTAGGGGTCATTTGACCTTTTAAAGACATTTAAGTGATTTTCTAGCCATTTAATGACCGTAATTCAAATTTGAACTACATTTATATGCAACGCCTAACCATAACGGTTTGAAAAATCATAGTTGTGTACTTGTGTGGGAGTTAATTCCATGTGCAGTAAATTAGAATGAATTTTCAAACTTATTGGTGCCATGGCATGGACACATGCATGGAGTGCCATGGCATTTTGATTCCAAAAAAATAAAAAATGATCAGAAAAGCATGAAACCTTGCTTGATGTAATTCCATGCCACCAAGCTGATGTGGTAAAAAAATTGGCCTGTTTAACGAAAGTTTGAACACACACCCCTCACGAACCGAAGCAACTCACTAGAAGGCTCGTTGTTCCGAGAGGGAACGATGCATGTTTGATGACGAACAGGAGATAGCTTCCTCTTACAACCTTCAAATTTTTTCTACATTTAACGCGCACTAATACAATTGTCATGTGAAAATTTGGAAAATTCTAGGGGCCATTTGACCTTTTAAAAACATTTAAGTGATTTTCTAGCCATGTAATGACCGTAATTCAAATTTAAACTACATCTACATGCAACATCTAACCATAACGATTTGAAAAATCATATTTGTATACTTGTGTGCGAGTTAATTCCATATGCAGTAAATCAGAAGGAATTTTTAAACATATTGGTGTCACGACATGGACACATGCATGGAGTGCCATGGCATTTTAATTCCTAAAAATAAAAAATGATCAGAAAACATGAAACCTTGCTTGATGTAATGTCATGCCACCAAGATGACGTGGCAAAAAAATTGGCATGTTTGACGAAAGTTTAGACACACACCCCTCACAAACCTAGAAACTCACTAGAAGGCTCGTGGTTTCGAGAGGGAACAATGCATGTTTGATGACGAACGGGCGATAGCTTCCTCTGACGGGCTTCAAAAAATTTCTACAGTTAACGTGCACTAATACAACTGTCATGTCAAATTTAGGAAAATTTCAGGGGTCATTTGACCTTCTTAAGACATTTAAGTGATTTTCTAGCCATTTAGCGACCGTAATCCATAACGGTTTGAAAAAAAATATTTGTGTACTTGTGTGCGAGTTAATTCCATGTGCAGTAAATTGGAACGATTTTTCAAACATATTGGTGTCACGGCTTGGACACATGCATGGAGTGCCATGGCATTTAAATTACAAAAAATTAAAAAATCATCAGATGATGTAAATATCTGGTGTTGAGAAAAGAAAATGTAAAGATCTGTCAAGACAACCGGCCCCCACACGATTGGCACTCTATTTTGCGCCTCAAGATTTAGAAGGTGAGTGGCGCGGGTTATTAATCAGACACGGTTCTGTATTGGAAACCTTCATCTATTAAGTTCACACATGGATTTTGCTACGGGAATTGTGTGTAATTTAAACCATAGTACTCGTAAATTCCGGCGACCGGTGTGTGTACTGTTCCTGTCGATCTAGATTCCGGCCGCCAATAAATACTACCATGTTCATGTCGTCCCTCCTGCATTCTCATCTACATCCTCCCCTCGCTCTCCTCTCTCTCTCTCTCTCTCTCTATCTATCTCTCTCTCTCTCTCTCTCTCTCTCTCTCTCTCTCTCTCTCTCTCTATCTGTATATCTATCTATCTATCTCTCAAATCTTTGCCATGGCGCCACCGATTTGCCCACGAGCCGATGAGGAGTCGCCGCCCCCCGAGGACGCTCAGTCGAAGAGCAGCGACACGGAGGACCCCTACGCACCGCCGGACGAGGTTGCACTGGACCCCCCAACTTTGGATTGGTTTTGGGGCCAGTAAAATCTTTGTATGTGGAAGTCGCTGCCGCCGGTTGAGAAAGCCAGGCAAGTGGCGTTCAAGAAGGATATGGCAGATGAGGAAGCCAGGTACCAGGCGGCATGTGAAGCCTGTGATGCCGCCTAGAAAAAGGAGGCGGTGGAGCTTTGGGGGCGGGCGCGTCGTCGTGCGGAGGAGGTGTACAAAGACGGGTACTTTGCGAGGAAGGTCAAAGGCGCTAGGCGCCTCATCGCTGCATGGAGGTGGGCCGATAAGCTCCAGCGTACCACCGACGGGGAGCTCCGGTGGGCGCCCAATGAAATGGCAAGATCATTCGCGCTCGTCCGCCAGCAAGAGGCAGATCGACACGTCAAGCTCTGCGCGGTGGAGTTGTAGGACCTTGAAGTATGTCTAGAGGGGGGGGTGATTAGACTACTTGACCAATAAAAACTTAACCTTTTCCCAATTTTAGAGATTGGCAGATTTTAGCTATCTTAGGACAAGTCAAGCAATCATCACACAATTCAAGCAAGCATGCAAAGAGTGTATAGGCAGTGGAAATTAAAGCATGCAACTTGCAAGAAAGTAAGGGGAAGGGTTTGGAGGATTCAAACGCAATTGGAGACACGGATGTTTTTGGCGTGGTTCCGATAGGTGGTGCTATCGTACATCCACGTTGATGGAGACTTCAACCCACGAAGGATAACGGCTGCGCGAGTCCACGGAGGGCTCCACCCACGAAGGGTCCACGAAGAAGCAACCTTGTCTATCCCACCATGGCCGTCGCCCACGAAGGACTTGCCTCACTAGCGGTAGATCTTCACAGCAGGAGATTTCCTTGCCCTTACAAACTCCTTGGTTCAACTCCACAATCTTGTCGGAGGCTCCCAAGTGATACCTAGCCAATCTAGGAGACACCACTCTCCAAGAAGTAACAAATGGTGCGTTGATGATGAACTCCTTGCTCTTGTGCTTCAAATGATAGTCTCCCCAACACTCAACTCTCTCTCATAGGATTTGGATCTGGTGGAAAGAGGGTTTGAGTGGAAAGCAACTTGGGGAAGGCTAGAGATCAAGATTCATATGGTAGGAATGGAATATCTTGGTCTCAACACATGAGTAGGTGGTTCTCTCTCAGAAATGGTAAGTTGGAAGTGTAGGTTCGTTCTGATGGCTCTCCCCACGAATGAAGAGGAGGTGGAGGGGTATATATAGCCTCCACACAAAATCTAACCGTTACACACAATTTACCAAACTAGGTGGGACCGAATCGTTAAACTCGGTTGGACCGATTTAGTAAACCTAGTGACCATTGGTGATTTTCGGTGGGACTGACATGCATCTCGGTGAGGCCGATTCGGTTAGGGTTAGGGCATAACGTAATCTCGGTGAGACCGATTATACAAACTCGGTGAGACCGATTTGGTAATAAGCTTTCCAGAGAGTTGGTCAGGTAAACTCGGTGGGACCAATTTGCTCTTTTCGGTGAGACCGAAATGTTACAAAAAGGAAACAGAGAGTTTACATTGCAATCTCGGTGGGACCGATCGCTCACTTCGGTTAGACCAAAACGTTCTGAAGGGAAAGCAGAGATTGCAACCCCATCTTGGTGAGACCGAGATCCCTATCGGTAAGACCGATTTGCTTAGGGTTTGTGGCAGTGGCTATGACTTTTGGAATCGGTGGCGCCTGATATAAAGAATCGGTGTTACAGATTTTGGCTTTAGGTTTTGGTCATTTGTGGATGTGGGAAAGTAGTTGAGGGTTTTGGAGCATATCACTAAGCACATGAAGCAAGAGGCTCATTAAGCAACACCTCATCCCTTCTTGATAGTATTGGCTTTTCCTATAGACTCAATGTGATCTTGGATCACTAAAATGTAAAATGAAGAGTCTTGAGCTTTTGAGCTTGAGCCAATCCTTTGTCCTTAGTATTTTGAGGGATCCACTTTCATCATCCATGCCATGCCATTCATTGAGCTTTCCTGAAACAATAGTCTTGGAATAGCATTAGCTCAATGAGCTATATGTTGTTATGAATTACCAAAACCACCTAGGGATAGTTGCACTTTCAGGAGTACGGCCTCCGCATTGGGAAGACGTTGCGCACCAGGGAGCTGCTGGCGAGGGGCTGCCGGAATACTGCCCCCAGGAGGGATTATAGTTTTAGTATTGTCCGTTTTCAATTTTATGCATTGTACCTAGTAGTTAAGTATCATCACATATAGGTGATGTTATATATATATATATATATATATATATATATATATATATATATATATATATTCGGTGATGAACTAATGAACAATTAATATACATATTATGAATTCCATTTTCTATCTGTTTTTGTATACTAATTTCTATCTAGCTATTATCATCCGCATATACAAAACGGAAAGCATATGTACACACATTGAAAAAGAACATATAAGAATGGAAAACAGAGTACACACATTGAAATAGAACAATAAACACAGAAATATTATGATTGATGGGAATACATAGCGATCCACGTCGAAATGACTCAACAAAATAAAACGCGTCCATGAGACCATGACCAACAGCCCTTGCCTACGGTAGCTATTGGCTCTGCCTGAACTCGTGCAAGTGTTCGTCCAAGCGGTGAACACGCTTGTGGTACATCTGGAGCGCGATCTCGTGCTCCAAGTTGGCTATTTCATCGGAGATCACCAACTCGAGGATGCAATGGCCATGTTCCTCTACTGCGCCCAGGTGGACACCTGGGCCAAGGAGGCGGTCAAGCCTAGCGACCAGTGCATTAGCATCGAGCGGGCCGCGGACAAGGAAAACGACGCGACCCATGCGAACAGCGTTGCGGGCGTCCAGTGCAAGTACTGCGCGACCGGCCTCTGGTGCAAGTAAGGCGCAGAGGGTCTCTGCCCACTCCTGGCGAGGAATGGGGGTACTGACGGGACGTGTACCCAGCTGCGACGCCCTGTCGACGGCAGGCAAGTGCCGATGGATCCGCTCTCGCTATGTGATGGGCCATGCCGCTCCCTCTGCGGCGCTCCAACGGTCTCGCCGTGCGGCGAGCCGCAGCCTATCGGCACGGACGCGCCTAGCTTGCTCTGCGGCGCGCCATCGATCATGTTGTGCGGCGAGCTGTAGCCTCTCGGCATTAACATGCCTATCTTGATCCGCGGCGCCGAAGCGCCATGCGCCAAGGGTCTGCTCAACCCTGGCAATGACGTGCATCATGGCGTCGTCCATCGTGTTACAGGGGAGCGCCTCGTCCTCGACGGTCTGTGGCGCCTTCTCATTTTCCTCGTTGATGAGGTTGATGGAAGAGGCGGCGCTTTGGTGGGTTGGCATGCTTCGAAAAGGTGGATGTGCTACAGGCTGCGCCTGTTGCCTCTGTGCGTCGCGTGCTGCCTAGGTCTATGCGCAATATCGCTGGGTGGTGGGAAACTGGTGAGGAATGGCGGGAAACAGTGGCGTGTTCATAAAACACTATCAATTAATGGAAACTTAGCATATAACAAACATCGAGCTAGTACAAGAAGTAGATGATGATCAGATGATCGTTTATCCTAGTTAATTATGCATGTAATAGTTTACTTTGGTGTGTGTGGAAATGGCATATGTGTACTAGCCACCTATGTAATTGGATGTTTGCCGCGTATTACACACATCTTGTTTATGTGAAACGTTTCTGTTCTCTTGGCTCAACACAAACAGTTTATCGAAATGAACTGTATGTCCTCCATTGCACACACCTTGATCTGGCTGACCGTTTCTTTTGTGTTTCCTAATCACAAACAGTTCATCCAAGTGAACTGTATGCCGTATATCACACACACCTTCATATGGCTGCCCATTTCTGTTGTCCCGCCTCATCACAAACAGTTTATCCGAGTGAACTGTATGTCGTATATCACACACGCTTTTATCTGGCTGCCTGTTTCTTTTGTTCTTCCTCATTACAAATAGTTAATTGAACTGAACCGTATGCCCTGCATCGCACACGCAACTAAAATCTGAACCGTGTTTGATGAATCCTTCATCGAAAACATTTTGCATCTTTTGACGGTTTTTACATCACCGTTTTCGATTAATGCATCTCACACAGTTTTGTCAAAGGGTCTCTGATCCTAGTGTCGCGTTAACAACATCCTGCAGTAGTGCCTCTTCTTCTTCCTTCTTTCCTCAAATCCCCATCCTTTATCACGACCCATTCCCACGTCGCTCCTATGGCAGCTTGGGCGGAACCCTAGCCCGTGGCCACCGACCCCTCCATGTGCCTCCTCCCCCCTTGCCATCGCTATAGGATGTCGGCAGGCTAAGCCCTCTCAGCGGATGGAGGCGGCGGGGAGCTTTCTCGTGCACATGTGTGTTCCCTTGGTCGGTGAGCCCCCCGATCTAAATGTTGCTCTTCTCTGGCGACCGACAACCTCTCTCGAGCGGTCCGGCAACCCTTCGGTGTCGTGCTCTCGTGGTGGCTTCGGGAGCTCTGGTTGCATCACCGGCCCCATGCCAATTGGATCCACCTGGGGGATGAATTCACTATTTTGACCCTTTTGCTAAACTTTAGCACAATCTGACCCCGGTTCGAGAAAAAAATCAGGATCTGACCCTTTTTCCTCCTGCCGTAGTCTCTGCCGGTAGGTTAATACAGCCTACCGCCAATGTCAATAGCGGTATGACTTAACAACACTGTTACATCCATTTAACGTGAAAATACCCTACCGCCAGGGCCGGTGGCGGTAGGCTATGTAACCCTACCGCCAGGGCCTTTGGCGGTAGGTGCTCGCCACATTGCTAGATATAAGCCGGGTTTGGCAGTACCACATGCATGCATGCATGCATGCATACATTACATTTGAGTTCATTTATAGTTTGATTAGGCCACTTTATCCCATCACATACAGCAACAACTCATTCAGACTAGCCTGCAGAGTTAAATAGTGTTACAGCTGCATCCTGAAGACTGACGCGCCTAGGCCTGCTCCTGGCCACGGGCTCCCCGCGACGCACTACTTCTAGTGCTAGCGCTCCGCGCGGCACAACTAAGCTACCACTACCATTTAGCTACAAAGAGCAAAGTGTTGCATTTAGAGCATCTCCAACAGGCGCGCGGTTGCGCGGCACGCTAAATTATTTATTCAGCACCGAAATAGCATTTTTAGCGCAGGAGGGCGTTTGCTCCAACAACCGCTGCAAAATATGGTGCCTATAGCTCCAGCAGGCACTGCAAAATCCAGCGCGCGTGAAAAGCCGGTGCTTGGAAAAAATTGAAGCAACAGATACGAAAAATATGAAATGACGCATAGATTAAATTCATAGCATAGTTCAAGCCCAACACCACAAGCTAGTCCATATGATACAAATAAATCTAGATAAAAACGATACTACCATGCAAATATAGTAGATAAATGCGTCAATGATAAACTAGATAACTACTCCTCGTCCTCCTCGGTGGTGTAGTTCGACGATAGAAATGCGTCGACCCAATGAGGATCATTCTCGTCCCAGGTTGACGCAGGTCCCAGTTCACACTGGGCTTCCGCCAGTGCCTTCCGCTCATGCATGTCTGCCTGATTCGTAGCTCACTCCACCCTCCTCTGCGCCCAGAACTCGTTCTCAGTGGCGACATCCTGTGAGAAGCGCTCGCGCCACACCGCCATGGCGTGCTCATCCGCCTCGGTGATGAGGAAGCAGCGCTCCCGCCTTCGCTGGATGCGGCGGTCCTCCATGGTGACTTAGACGCGGGGGAGGCGTGAGTTCTTGCGCCTGCTCACGCGTCCATGCGTCCGATAAGTTCATCTACACCCGTGGCCTCCCGAGGCGCCACGCCGCCATGTCATACGCGTGGGCGGCCTCGTGGGTGGTCTCGAACGTCCCGAGCCCGAGGCGTGTATCACAGGAGCGGATATCCTCATAATACACACCGGAGGGGCGGGCTCAGACGCCGCGGTAGGCAGAGCTGCTCCGGGGGCGCTGTGGCATGGCGGCGGCGGGGAGAAGGCGCTGAGGCGGCGACGGGGCGTGAAGGTGAGGAAGAAGGGCATGGCAGCGGCGGGGCATCGATAGATGCAAGGAAGAATGTCGCAGCGGGAAGAGAGACGCGGTGAATACAGCGGTTGGCAGGCGCCCGCGCGCGGGTTTTATAGAGTGCGCTGGAAGCCGAGCGCGTTGCCGCTTTTTCGCGCGCGTGCGTGGTTTTTTCCCGCGCGCGCCAAATCTAGCGCGCCCGTTGGAGATGCTCTTAGGGCCGGCAAGCATGCATGCAGGTAGTCTATTCCTACCAATTGTTTTAGTGTGTGTGTGCTATGCGCAGGCATGGAGGCCACCCCTTAGTAATGTCATGCATATGCGTGCCGAGAGAAAGGGAGAGATAGATAGGCAGTGCGTGTGTGCTATACGCTGGCAGAGACAGGCTTTCTTCATGGTAAGATTGACAGAACATGTGTCTATGGTTTAGATTAGGATGTGGCTTGGTGGCCTTTCCTCGAGAAAAAAGCCAAGCATGTACCGCCAAAGGCCCAGGCAGCAGGGTTATACAGCCTACTGTCAAAGGCCCTGGCAGTAAAGTATTTTTCACGGCAAAGGATGTGCCGATGTAGTTAATTGCTACCGCCAATGATCTTGGCCAAAGGCCCAGGCAGCAGGGTTATACAGCCTACTGTCAAAGGCCCTGGCAGTAAAGTATTTTTCACGGCAAACGGACGTGCCGATGTAGTTAATTGCTACCGCCAATGATCTTGGCGGTAGGTTGTGTAACCCTACCATCGTCGTCCTTGGCGGTAAAAAAGGGGTCAGATCCTGATTTTTTGCGAACTGGGATCTAAAGCAAAGTCACTAAAAGCGGTAGGCGTAAGCGAGGCGGTTGGCCTTCGCCTAGTGCCTAGGCGGTGCCTAAGCGCCCTAGGCACGGCCTAGGCGATAATATAGTTTTTACTCATAGTATATTTGTGACTATTATATGGGTGTTAATATTAGTTTAGGGCATATAAATAAGTTAATTACCGTCTACTACCATTGGAAGATAATCCGTTTGGCATATCAGTGCGGTATGTGGCATGATGTCTTGCTTGGATAGCCAATCCTTGCTTGCCCTGCCTAGACCTCCATTTATGCCCTAGGCGAGGCGTTTGGCCATTGCCTAGCGCCTAGGCGTGCCTAAGCGCCTCCTAGGCACTGCCTTTTCCAACAGAGATCTAAAGTTTAGCAAAAAGGTCAAAACAGCAAATTTGGCCCTGCCTAGGTAGGCGCAGCCACGTGGCATCCTGGGCTCCAGCTGGCTGGCATGTGCCCTACTTGTTGTTGATGGCGACTGACAGCCTAGGTGTGGTGGTGCTATCATGGGAGGTTGCTCGATCTGCTCGGGTGGCTAGATCTAGGCTGGTGGTGAGAAGACGGTCTGTGATGGCTCCCGTGTCTCGTCGGCGCATCAACTTCATTGGAGGTGGGCGGTCTAGCGGAGGTGCGATGCATGGGGTGTGGTGTTGAGCGGTGCTCCGGGCGAAAGCTTTCCGAGCTTTTGCCGACCGTTAGTGTCAGCGTTCATGGATGTCGTTTCACCTTCTTGAAGGCGTCCTCATTGAGTCCATCCCTGCGCACCCCTCAGATCCAGTTCTTTGGGTGAATGCCTAAGGATCACTTGGGTCGGGCGATAGCAGTGACATTATCGCGTCCCTCTTTGGGGCATCGTCTTGAAGACCTTGGATCCCGTTCGTGCTCTCCATGTGTTAGACATTCACGACATTGCGGTCAGCAGGTGCCCGGGAGATAGTGTGGTGGTGTGGCGATGAGTTTGGTAATGATCATGATGGCTAGTGATGCAGAGTTGCGGCAAGGCTTGGGTTGTCAGCTTTTTTTGGCATGCTCGATGGATTTCTTCTTTATCTCACCATGTCGTCATGGAGCCGGAGCTGCCCTGGTGATGCCTAGGTGGTGACAATGACATGTGATTGGTGGTCTTCACAGAGGCGTTTTTGGCACTGGCTCTACACATTTCTCCTGTCTTTGGTGGTCTTCAAAGTCAGAGTTGTCTGGGTGGCTTCACAGGTGAGCGATTGTTTCGCATGGCCCGACATGGGTTTTGGCGTCTGTGACGACGAGGACTTTGTTGGTGGATGTCGATGGTGAAGTCGGTGTCGCTGGCTCGTAGAGAGTGATGACGATGATGCTTGGTGATGCCACGAATATGTGTTTCTTCTTTGCGGTGTTTTGTATCTTCGTGTGAGTGGTCAGGTCAGCCGGGGTTGCCATGTATGGGATGTTTGTGACGGTTTTGGCAACTCTCCTCTTCTTTTTTAAATCAATATCCTCTGGGACGACTTAAAAAACCTCCTTTCTTCCTCACATCGGGTTCACGATCGCCGGCCAGTAGATGATGTCCATAAGCTAGCTAGGTCCTAGGGTAGATGGTATGCTAAAGTAATTTGACAGATGTTCACCGAGTACAATGTGCCGTGCGAGGAAGGTAGTCTAGGAACTTCTTCGTCTGAATGGGTTCTTCTCCTCTTTGTTCTCCTGGTGCACAATGAGATGGTTCGGGAAACAACGATTTGTCAAAATCCGCGATGATGGCCACCAGTCATGTTTTTGTGCACATACCAGTTGCTTGTAGTGATGCTCTTTTCGTGGACAAGGATTGCGAGAAGGAGCACAGTAGTGGCTGGGAATACAAAGAGGAGTGCATCAGTGGACGGGGATGACGGAGAAGATGAGAAATCAAAGAAATATCTCATGTGATTCTCGCTGGAGGTTGGCGGGAGTGCACACCATGGGGGTCATTGACGGGAAGGGCAAGGATGAGCGTGGTCGTAGCATCAGCGGATATGGGAGCGAATCACGAGAGGAGAGAGAAGATTTATTTTCAACTCAAATTTGAGTTGGGAGGGGAGGTTTTCTTCAAAAAGTTTAGGCGCTAAAGGTTTTTTGGTACCTCCAAGTTTAACATTGTTCGACACTTCCCAAGCACCTCTCGGTTTGCTTTCGCCCCTAGTACCACTATAGGTTCGGTATTCCCAGTTCCATTTTATCCGATACCTCTAAAAGTCTTATTTTTTTCTATACAAATTTATTCCTAGGGTTGCTCTATTGACCTATGTACCATTGAGATTTATCAATCCGGTATTGCCAAGGATTTCACCCATTCATGTAGAAAATGAGTCATTCTATTGCCCGGTACCTTCGAGCTTTTCTGTATCTTGTGCCTCCAGTTATCTGGATTTCTAGGAGGCAGACTGGTACTTCCAAGTGCCCGACACTTCCGGGAGAAGCCAGTTTCTTGCATGACCACTTCAAATTTGAACAAGTCTGGTACTTCCAGACTTCTTGTCTGGTATTACCGGGTTATTTGAACCTTACTATTCAAATGTTTGCTTTTGCTATAAATAAAACGCATACCCTTGAGTGGACATATATTTTGAGGCGAGTTGAGAATGCATAACTTGGATCCCTTGACAAGTGCTCCATATCTCTTTGACCTACCCTCTGATTCTTAGTGAGGCAGAGGTCCCTATGAGTTCTTGAGAGTTGATTGAAGACATTTTTGCAGAGTTCATCCAATTGACTTTATTTTGCTTATTACTCTTGGAGGGTGTGCACCTCCTAGGTGGTTAGGAGTCACTTGAGAGCATTATAGGTGTGAAGGAATAGAGTTTCTACAAGGTACAATGACCACCTTCTTTGTGAACATCAATCCTGAGTTAGGCTTTGACCTTTGTGGTATCAAGTCATGGTGAGTGCTCAAGGTGTTAGGACTTCTAGAAAATAATACATAAAATATGGCTGATCGGTGATTCATGCCACATTATTTCTATTGCTTTGTTAAAAAAATTAATGTAGACAGAACTATTCATGGTGCAAAGATATATTTATGTTGGGTTGTGTATTTGCGTGCTATGGACCAAAGGGCCCATACCTGTAGCATATATCTATATGTGTAGCAGCTGAGTAAGAGAATAGAGATTCCAGAGTTTTCTCCAACCTACTACTGTCATGGTATCAGATCTCAGGCGATGGCAACCGAGACCTACCTGTTGCTGGTGAAGTGGTGATGCAGCGACGATGTCAGGCAGCAAAGGAGGTTGTTGGGTAGTGTGTGGTGGTGCAGAATACCATAGCCCAACCATGGGTGTTGTGGTGGAAGGATTGGAAGATGGTGAGAGGAGGAGCATATTGTGGAGGTCGTTGGTGTTAATTGGCGGCGTGCGGCGGAGCTCCGGCGTGAGTGGACAAGTGTGCAGGTAGAGAATAATCTTCTAGCATGGGCAACAGTACCAGGAGGAGGAATACTGCTGCCCAGGCGGAGGTGCTGGGCAATTGCGGAGGCCACGGCCGTCCGCACGCTTGCGTACAATGACTTGCAATGCTACAATGTTGGACGTAGTGTTGAAGGCAGAAAGCTAGGTGAGGTTCCCTTCAGTTGTGGCGGCTGGTAGGTTGCAAGGGAAGCAAGTGAGGTGCCTGGTGCGTGCTGTGTGTGGGAGCAGAGAAAAGGGGAACTAGCGAGGTAGTGAAGAGGAAGATTACTTGTTGCTTCAGCAAGAAGTAGAGAAGAGGTGGGTTGCCTGAATTTGTTCGTAGGTTGTTGCAGCTTAATAATCTACAAGAGGAGAAAGTGTTGCGGCCTAGCTGTTATTTCCACGGCAATTTTGTTGTTATTGTTGAGCCTGATTGTAGAAAAGGAGCAACTCTCCTTGTTTCAGTGCTTGAGAAGTGAGTTCATTACTGAACCATGGGGGAGAATCAGGGGATTCAACAAGTTTTTGAATGGCTCAACTTATCACTACAAAGGCAGGAGATGATCATCCGGCAATGCAATCATCCCACATACTGAGCTGACACAGGAAACTGAGTTGATGTAAAATGACATCAAATTGGAGGGTATCAAGAATTACTTGAGCTGGTCGAGGAGAGCATTGCTGATTTTGGAGACAAAGGGACTTGGGTACATTGTCGAGGAGGAATCAACTGAGCGAGCGGATAAGACGAGTGCAAAGTGGAGGACATGGAGTACTACCAACTCATTGGTGGTGGCATGGTTGTTGAATTCTTTGTCACCGAGCAGTCCTACAACTATGGAAACCATCTCAAGTGCAGCTAAGGTGTGGAAGACTTCATCGAAATTGTACTCCGGGAAGGGAAATGTGATGTTGATGGTTGAAACATAAGAGAGAGTTGGTGATCTGAGGTAGGGGGAGCACTCTATAATGGAGTATGTTGCTAAGTTGTAGTGATTAATTATGGGCTGACGTAGATCACTATGACCCGCTCGATTTGCTATGTGCAGATTGCATATCTAGTGTTCAGAAGTGGATTGAACGCATGAGGGTGATAGAATTCCTTAAGGGTTTGAATTCAGAATTTGAAGGAAGATGAGCTACTATGTTCCACTAACCCACTATTCCCAATCTGGAGGAAGGTATAACAACAATTTCACAATTGGAGGTCAGACTGAAAGTGATGAAGAATAATGTAGCAATTCCATCTCGTTCTGCCTTCAGAGTAACCAGAAACAATGAGACCAGAGATTTTTTCAACTGTGGTGAGACGGGACACTTGATTCATAATTTTCATGTCATGCCCAGTGCAGGCCAGCCCGTGGAACGGGTAGAGGATATGATCGAGCTGGACCAAGAGGAGGTAGAGGTCGAGGATATAGGATTGGTCACAAAGCAAATGTGGTGATACAAGAAGAAGAATCTCATGACAAAGTAGAAGTCTGTGTAAAAGAGTTAGAAGAGTTGAGGACATTGAAAAAGAAGATGGAGAGTACTATTGGTGATAAAGGCTAAAGGGACTCCATATTTGGTGATTTTGCTCACTTTTCCTATGCTAATGAAGGTAACTATTCTCATACATCTACCGTCTCACTAGTGTCGAAACCAGTTTGGATTCGGGTGCATCTAAACATGTCGCAGGCACATCAAATGAGTTTGAGTCGTCTTCTCAATATCCACCCACACATAAAGAAACTATCCAAACACCTGACGACACCTCACAACCCATTAAACGTGATGGCATGGTACAATGCACACCAGTTATTAAACTTTTATCGGTTTTGCATGTTCCTGCTTTTATGGTTAATCTTGTCTCAATGAGTGCTTTGATTGATGATCTAGATTGTCGAATAACTGTTGAGTGAAAAATATGTCCAATTCAGGAGAGGGAGATAAGGAGGAAGCTTAGGACCATAACAAGGCATAATGGGCTATGATACATGAACCGCGAGGTGCCAAACAATGTTGTGTCTACGGTGTTAGCAGTAATGATGAGCGAGAAAGAAGCTATAGTGATGCTTCTGCATTGTAGAATGGGCACATATCTTTTGATAAAATGAGCAAGGTCTTTCCTGATGTAATGTGTGGAGCGGATAAGAACAAGCTTTTGTATGATGCTTGTGAGTTTGTGTCAAAACCCTAGCATTGCACTCGGGCTAGTCTTGAATGTGCACCATGTCTAAATTTTTCCCTAAAAATTAAATGGGGATCTAGCAAACCCTAGCACCCCTATGAAAAACTAGGATCAACTGAAAATATTTTCAGTGAACCCAAAATGACCTTAAAAAAGTTCATCATTATTGAAATGGGTGAAAACCTCTGCCAAAAATGGTGCACATTTTTCTAGGTCATTTCTAGATTTTTGAATTAAATCATAATGTATTTGAATTGGAGCACTTATATGCTATAAATAATTTAAATTATCCAATAATTCTGAAAACAGTTGAGGGTTGTTGGAAATAATTAAAAAGGTGCACACAATTTATTTAAGAAATTTTCAAAATGATTTAGTATTTTTACCAAATCAAAATAGAGGAAAGAAAATAGAAAACAGAAAGAAATAGAAATAGGAGAGAGAGAGAGAGAGGAACCTCACATGGGCCTTACCTGGCCGGCCCAACCCACCTGCCCCCTGCCAGTTGTCTCCTACCTCTGCCAGTAGGCAGAGGCAATACAACGCACACGCACACGAGGCGCCGCGCCCGCACCCTGCCTGCCTGTGTCCCCCTGGACAGCGCGACAATGCGAAGGAACTCTCCGCTGACATCAGGATCTTCCCGACCTCTCATTTGCCCCCCTGCTCACTCCCTCGCCCTCTTCCCGCCATGGCCTACGCCATCGCCCAGCCAGAGCCGCACGCGTGTAGCCACCAACTCCCCCTCGACCTCTTGCCCTATCCAAGAGCTCCGCCTCAATGCCCTCGGCCTCCTCGCCGAGCCACACAACGCTGGAAGCACCACAGCATCGTCATCACCCTCCCGCTGCCGAGATCACTGGCGACCACACGTCATTGATATGTTTCCTCGTATCTACTTTTCCTAATGCTTTTCCTCTTGTTTTGGACTCTAATTTGCATGATTTGAATGAAACTAACAAGGACTGACGCTCTTTTTAACAGAACTACCATGGTGTTATTTTTGTGTAGAAATAGAAGTTCTCGGATTGGAACAGAACTTTTTGGAGAATTTTTATACGATAAAAGAAAAATATTGGAGCCAAGAACCACCGGAGGGGGGCCTTGGGTGAGCACAACCCACCAGGGCACCCCCCCCCCTCAGGAGCGCCCAGGTGGGTTGTGCCCACCTGATGGCCCCGCAGACCCTGATTCCAACGCTATGAAATCCTATTTTTCTGAAAATAATCAGGGAGGAAGAATTATCTCGTTTCGCGATACGGAGCCGCCGCCACCTCCTATTCTTCATCGGGAGGCCAGATCTGGAGTCCGTTTTGGGCTCCGGAGAGGGGGATCTGCGATCTTCGTCATCACCGACCCTCCTTCATCGCCAATTCCATGATGCTCCCCACCGGGAGTGAGTAATCCCTTTGTAGGCTCACTGGTCGGTGAGGAGTTGGATGATATTCATCATGTAATCAAGTTAGTTTTTGTTAGGGCTTGATCCCTAGTATCCACTATGTTCTGAGATTGATGTTGATATGACTTTGCCATGCTTAATGCTTGTCACTTTGGGCCCGTATGCCATGATTTCAGATCTGAATTGTTTATGTTATCACCATTATATCTATGTTCTAGATTCTATCTTGCAAATTATATTCACCTATTACGTGTTATGATCCGTAAACCCCAGAGTGACAGTAGTCGGGATACTTTCTGGTGATGACCGTAGTTTGAGGAGTTCATGTATTCACTATGTGTTAATGTTTTGTTTCGGTTCTCTATTAAAAGGAGGCCTTAATATCCCTTACTTTCCATATGGACCCCGCTGCCACGAGAGGGTAGGACAAAAGATGTCATGCAAGTTCTTTCCATAAGCATGTATTACTATTTATGGAATACATTCCTACATTATATTTATGAACTGGAGCTAGTGTCGTATCGCCCTAGGTTGTGACTATTATATGATGAATATCATCCAACCAATCCACTGATCCAATGCCTACGAATTTCTCTTATATTGTTCTTGCTAAGTTACTACTGCAATTGTTACTATTACACTTGCTATAAAATCATTGCTATCATTGTCACTATTACCATTGTTGTTGCTACTACTATCAAAACTATCATACTACTTTGCTACTGATCACTTTGCTGCAGATAATTAATCTCCAGGTGTGGTTGAACTGACAACTCAGCTGCTAATACTTGCAAACATTCTTTGGCTCCCCTTGTGTCGAATCAATAAATTTGGGTTGAATACTCTACTCTCAAAAACTGTTGCGATCCCCTATACTTGTGGGTTATCAGTCACCTCCAGCCCCTCCCCGAGCTCATCGAGACCACCACTGCAACCGTCGTGAGCTTCTACACCTTCCCCCTAAACACCCATGCTCTTTTGCTCTCCCTAGCATCCGTTCCCATCGAGCCCGACATCTCAGATCCGCTGGCCATGTCACCATCGTGGCCACTGCTACCTCTTGAGCACTGCATTGGATTTCCTTGAAGAGGAAAGGATGATGCAGCAAAGTAGCGTAAGTATTTCCCTCGGTTTCTGAGAACCAAGGTATCAATCCAGTAGGAGGCTACGCGCGAGTCCCTCGTACCTGCATAAAGAAAATATCTCCTCACAACCAACGCGATAAGGGGTTGTCAATCCCTTCACGGTCACTTACGAGAGTGAGATCTGATAGATATGATAGATAATATTTTTGGTATTTTTGTGATAAAGATGCAAAGTAAAATAAAAGCAAAGTAAAAAGCAAAGGCAATAATAAAGTGTAGGAAGATTGATATGATGAAGATAGACCCGGGGGCCATAGGTTTCACTAGTGGCTTCTCTCATGAGCATAGTATTTTACGGTGGGTGAACGAATTACTGTTGAGCAATTGACGGAATTGAGCATAGTTATGAGAGTATCTAGGTATGATCATGTATATAGGCATCACATCCGAGACAAGTAGACCGACTCACCTGCATCTACTACTATTACTCCACTCATCGACCGCTATCCAGCATGCATCTAGAGTATTAAGTTCAAGAAAATAGAGTAACGCCTTAAGCAAGATGACATGACGTAGATGGATAAATTCATGCAATATGATAAAAAAAATCCATCTTGTTATCATCGATGGCAACAATACAATACGTGCCTTGCTGCCCCTACTGTCACTGGGAAAGGACACCGCAAGATTGAACCCAAAGCTAAGCACTTCTCCCATTGCAAGAAAGATCAATCTAGTAGGCCAAACCAAACTGATAATTCGAAGAGACTTGGAAAGATAACCAATCATACAAAAAAGAATTCAGAGAAGATTCAAATATTGTTCATAGATAATCTTGATCATAAACCCACAATTCATCGTTCTCAACAAACACACCGCGAAAAAGAAGATTACATCGAATAGATCTCCACGAGAGAGGGGGAGAACATTGTATTGAGATCCAAAAAGAGAGAAGAAGCCATCTAGCTACTAACTATGGACCCGAAGGTCTGAGGTAAACTACTCACACTTCATCGGAGAGGCTATGGTGATGATGTAGAAGCCCTCTGTGATGGATGCCCCCTCCGACGGAGCTCCGGAACAGGCCCCAAGATGGGATCTCGTGGGCATGTAAGGTTGCGGCGGTGGAATTAGGTTTTGGCTCAGATTCGATCGCTTGGGGGCAATGTAGGTATATATAGGAGGAACGAGTACGTCGGTGGAGCAACATGGGGCCCACGAGGGTGGAGGGCGCGCCCTGGGGGGTGGGCGCGGCCCCTACCTCGTGCCCTCCTCCTTTATTTCTTGACATAGGGTCCATGTCTCCTGGATCATATTCGGTGAGAAAATCACGTTCCCGAAGGTTTCATTCTGTTTGGACTCCGTTTGATATTCCGTTTCTTCGAAACTCTAAAATAGGCAAAAAAAATAGCAATTCTAGGCTGGGCCTCCGGTTAATAGGTTAGTCCCAAAAATAATATAAAAGTGGATAATAAAGCCCAATATTGTCCAAAACAGTAGATAATATAACATGGAGCAATCAAAAATTATAGATACGTTGGAGACGTATCAGGCATCCCCAAGCTTAATTCCTGCTCGTCCTCGAGTAGGTAAATGATAAAAAAGATAATTTTTGATGCGGAGTGCTACTTGGCATAATTTCAATGTAATTCTTCTTAATTATGGTATGAATATTCAGATCCGAAAGATTTAAGACAAAAGTTCATATTGACATAAAAATAATAATACTTCAAGCACACTAACAAAGCAATCATGTCTTCTCAAAATAACATGGCCAAAGAAAGTTATCCCTACAAAATCATATAGTCTGGCTATGCTCTATCTTCACCACACAAAGTATTTAAATCATGCACAACCCCGATGACAAGCCAAGCAATTGTTTCATACTTTTGACATTCTCAAAACTTTTTCAATCTTCACGCAAGACATGAGCATGAGCCATGGACATAGCACTATATGTGGAATAGAATGGTGGTTGTAGAGAATACAAAAAGGGAGAAGATAGTCTCGCATCAACTAGGCGTATAAATGGGCTATGGAGATGCCCATCAATAGATATCAATGTGAGTGAGTAGGGATTGCCATGCAACAGATGCACTAGAGCTATAAGTATATGAAAGCTCAACAAAAGAAACTAAGTGGGTGTGCATCCAACTCACTTGCTCACGAAGACCTAGGGCATTTTGAGGAAGCCCATCATTGGAATATACAAGCTAAGTTCTATAATGAAAAATTCCCACTAGTATATGAAAGTGACAAAAATGAGAGACTCTCTATCATGAAGATCATGGTGCTACTTTGAAGCACAAGTGTGGTAAAAGGACAGTAACATTATCCCTTCTCTCTTTTTCTCTCATCATTTTTTTATTTGGGCCTTTTCTCTTTTTTTATGGCCTCTTTTTTTATTTCTTTTTTTATTATTTTTCATCCGGAGTCTCATCCCGACTTGTGGGGGAATCATAGTCTCCATCATCGTTTTCCTCACTTGGGACAATGCTCTAAAAATGATGATCATCGCACTTTTATTTTCTTACAACTCAACAATTACAACTCGATACTTAGAACAAAATATGACTCTATATGAATGCCTCCGGTGTAATCGATATGCAATGAATCAAGAGTGACATGTATGAAAGAATTATGAACGGTGGCTTTGCCACAAATACGATGTCAACTACATGATCATGCTAAGCAATATGACAATGATGGAGCGTGTCATAATAAACGGAACGGTGGAAAGTTGCATGGCAATATATCTCGGAATGGCTATGGAAATGCCATGATAGGTAGGTATGGTGGCTGTTTTGAGGAAGGTATATGGTGGGTGTATGATACCGGCGAAAAGAGCACGGTATTAGAGAGGCTAGCAATGGTGGAAGGAAGAAAAGTGCGTATAATCCATGGACTCAAAATTAGTTATGAAGAACTCATATACTTATTGCAAAAATCTACAAGTTATCAAAGCAAAGTATTACGCGCATGCTCCTAGGGGATAGATTGGTAGGAAAAGACCATCGTCATTCCCCAACCGCCACTCATAAGGAAGACAATCAATAAATAAATCATGCTCGACTTCATCACATAACGGTTCACCATACGTGCATGCTACGGGAATCACAAACTTTAACACAAGTATTTCTCAAATTCACAACTACTCAACTAGCATGACTCTAATATCACCATCTTCATATCTCAAAACAATTATCAAGCATCAAACTTTTCTTCGTATTCAACGTACTCAAAAGAAAGTTTTACAAATCTTGAATACCAAGCATATTAGGATTATTAAAGCAAATTACCATGCTATTTAAGACTCTCAAAATAATCTAAGTGAAGCATGAGAGATCAATAGTTTTTATAAAACAAATCCACCACCGTGCTCTAAAAGATATAAGTGAAGCACTAGAGCAAAAATATATAGCTCAAAAGATATAAGTGAAGCACATAGAGTATTCTAACAAATTCCAAATCATGTATGGCTCTCTCAAAAGGTGTGTACAGAAAGGATGATTGGTAAACTAAAAAGCAAAGACTCAAATCATACAAGACGCTCCAAGCAAAACACATATGATGTGGTGAATAAAAATATAGCTCCAAGTAAAGTTACCGATGGAAGTAGATTTAAAGAGGGGATGCCTTCCGGGGCATCCCCAAGCTTTGACTTTTTGGTGTCCTTATATTATCTTGGGGTGCCATGGGCATCCCCAAGCTTAGGCTCTTGCCACTCCTTGTTCCATAATCCATCAAAAGATTTCATCCAAAACTTGAAAACTTCACAACACAAAACTCAACAGAAATCTCGTGAGCTCCGTTAGCAAAAGAAAACAAAAGACCACTTCACGGTACTGTAATGAACTCATTCTTTATTTATATGGGTGTTAAACCTACTGTATTCCAACTTCTCTATGGTTTATAAACTATTTTACTAGCCATAGATTCATCAAAATAAGCAAACAACACACGAAAAACAGAATCTGTCAAAAACAGAACAGTCTATAGTAATATGTAACTAACGCAAAATTATGGAACTCCAAAAAATCAGCCAAAATAGGAAG
The DNA here is from genome assembly GCA_021605145.1 of Aegilops bicornis. NCBI lineage: Eukaryota > Viridiplantae > Streptophyta > Magnoliopsida > Poales > Poaceae > Aegilops > Aegilops bicornis. The sequence continues at coordinate 177,107,013 of CM038669.1, forward strand.
ACCTATGAAATTTGTTTATTGATCAGCAGCAATTGGAATCAGTATTTTATCATGTTTTGGTGATTTTTAACAATTGTTTTCGTGAACAGAAAGTTTCTGGAAATTACAGCAAGATCAAATAACTATCATCCAAGAAGATCCTATAGGTTTAACTTGGCACAAACACTAACTAAAACATAAAAACACATCTAACCATAGGCTAGATCAAAGTTTTATTCCTAAACATAAGCAAAAAGCAAAAAACTAAAAATAAAATTGGGTTGCCTCCCAACAAGCGCTATCGTTTAACGCCCCTAGCTAGGCATAAAAACAAGGATAGATCTAGGTATTGCCATCTTTTGTAGGCAATCCATAAGTGGCTCTCATAATAGATTCATATGGTAATTTTATTTTCTTCCTAGGGAAGTGTTCCATGCCTTTCTTTAATGGAAATTGGAATATAATATTCCCTTCCTTAATAATTGCACCAATCGTTCTAAGGAAAGGCCTACCAAGAATAATAGGACATGAAGGATTGCAATCTATATCAAGAACGATAAAATCTACGGGCACATAATTCCTATTTGCAACAATAGGAACACCATTAATTCTTCCCATAGGTTTCTTAACAGTGGAATCCGCAAGGTGTAAGTTTAGAGAGCAGTCATCAAAATTGCGGAAATCTAGCAAATCACACAAAGTTTTGGGAATAGTGGAAACACTACCACCCAAATCACATAAAGCATAAAATTCATGATCCTTAATCTTAATTTTAATAGCTGGTTCCCACTCATCATAAAGTTTTCTAGGGATAGAAACTTCCAACTTAAGTTTTTCTTCATAAGATTGCATCAAGGCATCAACGATATGTTTGGTAAAGGCTTTATTTTGACTATAAGCATGAGGAGAATTTAGCACGGATTGCAACAAGGAAATACAATCAATTAAAGAGCAACTTTCATAATTAAATTCCTTGAAATCCAAAATAGTGGGTTTAGCAACGTCTAGGGTTTTGATTTCTTCAATCCCACTTTTATCAATTTTTAGCATCAAGATATAAAAACTCCGAATTCTTGGAACGCCTTCTAGGTAAAGGTGGATCATATTCAGTCCCATAATTATCAAGATTCATATTGCAAAACAAAGATTTAATAGGGGACACATCAATAACTTTTAGATCTTCATCTTTATTTTCATAGAAATCCGGTTTAGCGGCCATCTTATTGACTAAGGTAGCCTGCTTATCCGAAATTTCAGCAGTCAACTTCTCAAGACGAGCAATTTGGGATCTTATACCATCAAATTCTTTAGACATATCATCGAGATCTTTATTCATAGAACTCATAAAACTTTTTTGTTCCTTAAGCTCGTTTCTGAAGAAATTATTATGCTCAAATTGCAAAACCATAAAACTCCTAAGGTTGCTTTCGATCTCTTCTAACCTTTTAAGGTGAAGATCACCAAATCTAGGTAGAGCCATCATGACAGACAAGCAATCCAACACACGAGCAAACAAAAAGCAAGCGAGAAGAAGGCAAACGGAAAAGAGAGGGCGAATAAAACGACAAGGGTGAAGTGGGGGAGAGGAAAACGAGATGCAAATGGCAAATAATGTAATGCAGGAGATAAGGGATTGTGATGGGTACTTGGTATGTTGACTTTTGCGAAGACTCCCCGGCAACGGGCGCGTAAATTCTTCTTGCTACCTCTTGAGCACTGCGTTGGATTTCCTTGAAGAGGAAAGGATGATGCAGCAAAGTAGCGTAAGTATTTCCCTCAGTTTTGAGAACCAAGGTATCAATCCGGTAGGAGGCTACGCCATGAGTCCCTCGTACTGCACAAAGCAAATAACTCCTCGCAACCAACGCGATAAGGGGTTGTCAATCCCTTCACGGTCACTTACGAGAGTGAGATCTGATAGATATGATAGATAATATTTTTGGTATTTTTGTGATAAAGATGCAAAGTAAAATAAAAGCAAAGTAAAAAAGCAAAGGCAATAATAAAGTGTAGGAAGATTGGTATGATGAAGATAGACCCGGGGGCCATAGGTTTCACTAGTGGCTTCTCTCATGAGCATAGTATTTTACGGTGGGTGAACGAATTACTGTTGAGCAATTGATGAGAATTGAGCATAGTTATGAGAGTATCTAGGTATGATCATGTATATAGGCATCACATCCGAGACAAGTAGACCGACTCACCTGCATCTACTACTATTACTCCACTCATCGACCGCTATCCAAAGATGCATCTAGAGTATTAAGTTCAAGAAAAGCGAGTAACGCCTTAAGCAAGATGACATGATGTAGAGGGATAAATTCATGCAATATGATAAAAAGACCATCTTGTTATCCTCGATGGCAACAATACAATACGTGCCTTGCTGCCCCTACTATCACTGGGAAAGGACACCGCAAGATTGAACCCAAAGCTAAGCACTTCTCCCATTGCAAGAAAGATCAATCTAGTAGGCCAAACCAAACTGATAATTCGAAGAGACTTGCAAAGATAACCAATCATACATAAAAGAATTCGGAGAAGATTCAAATATTTTTCATAGATAATCTTGATCATAATCCCACAATTCATCGGTCTCAACAAACACACCGCAAAAAAGAAGATTACATCGAATAGATCTCCACGAGAGAGGGGGAGAACATTGTATTGAGATACAAAAAGAGAGAAGCCATCTAGCTACTAACTATGGACCCGAAGGTCTGAGGTAAACTACTCACACTTCATCGGAGAGGCTATGGTGATGATGTAGAAGCCCTCCGTGATGGATGCCCCCTCGTGAGCTCCTAACAGGCCCCAAGATGGGATCTCGTGGGTGCAGAAGGTTGCGGCGGTGGAATTAGGTTTTGGCTCCATATCGATCGTTTGAAGTGCGTAGGTATATATAGGAGGAAGGAGTACGTCGGTGGAGCAACATGGGGCCCACGAGGGTGGAGGGCGCGCCCTGGGGCGGTGGGCGCGCCCCCCTACCTCGTGCCCTCCTCCTTTATTTCTTGATGTAGGGTCCAAGTCTCCTGGATCATATTCGGTGAGAAAATCACGTTCCCGAAGGTTTCATTCCGTTTGATATTCCGTTTCTTCGAAACTCGAAATAGGCAAAAACAGCAATTTGGGCTGGGCCTCTAGTTAATAGGTTAGTCCCAAAAATAATATAAAAGTGGATAATAAAGCCCAATATTGTCCAAAACAGTAGATAGTTTAGCATGGAGCAATCAAAAATTATAGATACGTTGGAGACGTATCAGCCACGTCCACGTAAGCTTGAAACCGAGTGCGTCACCGTGTGCTCAACACATCACCGGGAGGCCGTTGCACCCGACCGTTCGCTCCGTCATGCCCCACAACACCATTTCAGACCTCACCCAAACTCCGGTTGCCGCACTTGAGGTCACCGCTGTCATTTTAGGTCGCCTCCAGCGACGCCACTTACACCAAACAACGCGAACGAGTCTCCTCATCCCGTAGATGGCCTGAGCCGCTGGTTTGGGCGCCGGAGGGTGTTTTCAGAGCACCACCGCCGCATTTGACCCCGCCGGCGGCTAAACGCCAGTGGGTTCAAGCCCATTTGACTAGGGGTTTGACCTCCCCGGGTCGTTGATATGTGGGCCCAGGGCCCTAACTAATTTAGGTTTAGAATTTAACTAGCGGTATTTAACACTATTAACCAGCCTAGACACTAACATGATGGTCCCACTGGCCAGTTTGACCTGGACCACCCCAGTTGGTCACAGTGACATAGTGCTGACGCAATAATATATTTTCTGGATTTAGTTTGATTGAAATAATCAGGAAATTCCAGAAAAAGTTCAAAACTTAAAAAATCATATAAATTCAACCATAGCTCACATGGAAAAGATTTATATATCAAAAATGATTAAAAAACCCAGTCTATCCAATGGTACTATTTTGATGCATGACAAAGCAAGTTAAACCTGCTGATCGGGTCAAATCAATTAAATGACATTTGAAAAAGCATACATGTAGTTTGAATTTGAACCTTTGGTTCAAATCAACTCAAATAAATCTGTTGTTAGTTGCATTAGATCAAATACACACATTTTTCCATGTCATGATCATGCATCATATTGTTGCATATTGCCATGTATTGATTGCTCTTCAGTTTTGTAGGTTTTGCTCCCGAGGATATTCACGAGTATCGAGATGAAGGGCAGTACCCTTCTACCACTCCGTCAGGTAAGCAACCCCCTCCCCCATTGAACATTCTGATACAATTCCATCCTATCGCCCCTGCTCTCTTTCACTGCATTAAGACAACAATGTTTCAACTGCTACTTTTTGTGGTAGTTGAATCCCTTTCCTCTACATGACTTGTCATTGTCATAGTAAATAGCTGAAACCCACTAGCATGTGTAGGAGTTGATTGAGCCATTGTTAGCAACCAAGCCTACTCTCCTCATGGGCTGGACCATTGATTACTCCTATTGGGCCTGGGCTGCTGGGAAGCAACGGAAGGCAACGACTACAAATACAATTGAACGGGCTACGAACGACTTGGCTAGGAACTGGACGGCTTCGGCCTCCTATGCTTCTGTATCTTCTTCCTCTTGTGTTCCTCTCCTCCTATGTAATGGCTAGACCTCAGGTGAATCCGTGGCTAGTAGTTCAAATCGATGAAGAATAGATCCCTGCAAGAAGAGTGCTGCTAACAATTGGTATTCAGAGCCATTCCCCACCACCCTTCTTCAATTTCATCACTTAGCCTCAATTCCATGGATTGGAAGGCACGACCGTGAGCTCCATCGAGGCGGACGTGGAGGCGGCTGTGGAGGCAGCCGTCAATCGGGCAGTACAGCCGGCCATCAAGGAGATGCGTTCCTACACCGATGGCTCGAGGCAATGCATCCGCGAGGAGATCAAAGAGAGATACCATGCTCGAGCGGTGGGCATCCACAACGTCGTCACCACCACTTTCGCCATGCCTACTGCGACCACCACCGAGGCCTCCATCAACCGCGGGGCCACTCTATGGCCTGGCAATGACCGAGGCAAGGCCACATCCCATGGAGCCAACCTCGCTGCCATGGCACCCGCAACGTGTCCGACGCAATGTCCAAGCCGTGCCGTCATCGAGTCGATGTCGGCGCCACTCCCACCGCAATATTAGCTTCGTCCAAGGTCACCGTCCGTGTCGTCCCTGAGCGCGGCTACTTCGACCTCGAGCCAGTGGTCGTGGCCTTGAGTTTGACCCCCATGCTGGACATCTCGGGCGATAGCCCAACCACGGTGAACTCCCTCACGCACGATGCTGTCTCCAACATCTGTTCGGCCATGGCCTCTATGCGTGCGTCGACACACGTCCCCACTATGGTGTCGGTGGACTCTACACCAGCCAGCGTCTCGTTGGCAGTCGCAGCACACGAGATGTGTCTCGGCTATGTCAGACCCTCCACCTGCACAACGAAATTCCTGGGAGACAACACGGACATTGCATCAACATCATCGTCCCAAGCGGTGGTGCACGCTTCATCGGCGTCGACCCCAGCATTGCTAGCTACTGTCTCGGCTATGTTCATGGGTCAAGAACTGCTTGAGGCCGACGACGATGTCACCTCACCGTCGCCAACTTATGTTGATCCGGTGGTCCCTGTAACTACCAACCAGGTCAAAACTGCGACCCTTCGCCCAGCTTGTAGAATGTTCAACGTGCAAGGTACACTTGTATGTTATGCAATTATCGTGGGGATTGCAAGACTTGGAAATAGTGGAACCTCTGAGGAGTGCAGCTCGCCTTTGTGATTAATTTTTTCTGGAGTTCAAACAACACGCTGAATCCAACTGTATTCAATTGGCGAGATCTTTTTGTTTTGCCACACAATTTCTTAGTACATGCACTCTTGATTTATTACTAGTGAAGCGAGATGCACCCTCAGTGATCGGGAGTTTGTGCTGTGATATTGAGCAAGGGAATAATAGCAGAGAGACCATATTGGCAATTGATTGCGGAAGTAAGTTTGGAAGCACTGAAGCTTTCATGGTTGCCACCTCACGGTATTATTTGCATCCCACTCATAATTTCTCTGTTGAAGAAATCAATTGGCATATCTCGACAATTCTATTGGGAGGGTGCAAATTCTTCTGCAGTAGTGTGGGCTTTGAGTCTGCAAGTGTACGAACATAAGAACAAATGCAGTTTACTAGAACATGATATATCAGTGGTGCTCCTTATTGATCATGTTACTACTATCATTCAGTGCATCCTTGTGCATCAGGAGAGGTCCATTAGTAGTTTGGAGATTGACATGTCAACTAGAGATATAATTGCAGTATTACATAGGAAGAAACCAAGGCCTTGTTGGACAACATTTTTATGGCCACCGGTTACACTATTCAGTCGATTAGATTCAGTTAGAAAGGTTTTTTTACGAATCAACACATAACTGAATATTCCATTGGAAGAGTCATTCTTGAGGATTTCGGTGGGCTCGCTGTAGTCCTTTTCCTTGGAGTTTTTGCTCTTTGGAGATGAATGTTCGTTTGAAGCCTTGCTGGGCTGCCACATCTATAGTGCATGTTTGTTGGATAAAAACATGGGGATCACTCTAGGAAGCGATGCAAGTTGCGGTGAATGCATAATAATCAGTCATGGCCGTCCCTAGTTTCAACCCGAACCATGTGAAGGTACTTGTTGCTATAGTTTTCGTGTTGTAGTTTTTTCACAAGTTGTTCCTGCGATGAGGCTTGTGTACCTTGAAAGGCCTGTAATGGGGCTATATTGGGAATATATCCAGCTGATTGGTACGATTGGGAGGCAGGTTCCTGCGCTTGATTTATGGGCTACCGGAATTGTATTCCAGCCAAGGGAAATAGAGGACGTGCAGCCTAGCGCATATTTCTTCTATTTGGAAATTTGGTTTCAACACCGCCCATGTTTCCATCGAACAAGTTTCCAGTTCAGGAGGTGTGCTACTCTGAACCTTGCAGCCACAAGCTTGGTAATGGCCTTTCCTCCGGTATTTGAAGAGGGACAGACAAGTGCCATGCTCTGGTCCAAACTTGGATATCTCCAGAATTTTTAGTGGACAATTGCATGGTCTTTGAGATCTCGAATGTCTCTATCAGGTCTTCAGTCTTGATTATATTATGTCATTATATGGGTGCAGCAGAACCTTCTTACCATATACCAAGAAAAATGCTTGAGTTTACGGCGGTGGGGTCATCTGGTGTTGGATCAGCATGTTTATGCAGTGGGATTGCTACCATCACATTCTGGACACACTTCAAACTGGGCATGCTTCCTCCATTGCATTACAAGGATTTCAGCTTCTGGAGACATTTAAATGTGAACCAGATGATGCTGAAAACTGGGCATGTTATTCAGTGTGCTCTAGAGCATATCCAATGGAAGATTGCATGGTCGCTTAACTTGAAAAAGTTGGATGTCGTCAACCAGTGCGAGCAAAAAATTATTGCTGCAACATACACCGAGTTGTCTTTTCCGTGGCACGCGGGCGATGTCCTAGTACAGCATATCCTCTTGGTGGAGTTCAGTTTCCTAAACTACAGATTGCTCATTATGGAAGGTGCTACACAATATGATTTTGAGTGTTTTGCTTGGGAATTGAAATGGCCACTTAACTCAGCGTGTTGTGCTGGCATGGAAAAAATTGTACCATTTGAGTTCTTTGTTTCTATTGCAATGAGGAGCTTGTGGAGCCTTGAGTTTTGTTAAGAGAAGTTGTCATGGGATCCAGGCATCTTGGCCCTTCTCTATTTCTTCAGATTTTTCACTCAAACTGAATTAGCAGGAAGGAGGAATCTTGCAGCTCCAATTTACTACTACGACCACTGCCTCGACCATGCTTTCTACTCTAACAATGTCTGTGTCGACCAACCCAACTACCTCGACGCTTTCTGTGACCAAGTGAACATTAGAGAGGACTATTTCCTTGAGCAAGTCGGCGTCGTCTACTCCCTTAACCTCACCAAGTTCCGCCTAAACTATGACACCCACCGTGACCTCGGCGAAGTCATGAAGCATCAAGTACCATGGGATCCAGGAGGTTCGACATGACATCGGCTTGAGGTCAGGTCAAGCTGGATTTTAAGGAAGAGGGAATGTTAGCAACCAAGCCTACTCTCGTCATGGGCTGGACCATTGGTTACTCCTATTGGGCCTGGGCTGCTGGGAAGCAACGGAAAGCAGCGACTACAAATACAAGTGAACGGGCTATGAACGACTTGGCTAGGAACTGGACGGCTTCGGCCTCCTCTGCTTCTGTATCTTCTTCCTATCGTGTTCCTCTCCTCCTCTGTAATGGCTAGGCCTCAGGAGAATCCGTGGCTAGTAGTTCAAATTGATGAAGAATAGATCCCTGCGAGAAGAGTGATGTTAACAGCCATGTTGTGTTCCTACCATGCTATGCCTGCTATGCTTCGAGTTGTGTCAGGTCTGGTTCATCTGGGTGATGGATTGGAGTGAAATGCTTATATTCTGGTAATGAGAGTGAAGTGTTGAACCTGTTTTGGGTAAAGGTATCGATGAGAGGCCATGTAGGAGTACATGGTGGGTTGTTTCATTGGAACCGTCCCTAAGAACTGAGTTCTGTGTATGTGATCCAAGACTAGCTACTACCACACATTGATCTCCGAGCGCTCCAAGCTCTCTCGACTTATTAACCACCTTGATTTCTGTCCAGGAGTTGCAAGTAGTTTCTGGTGTTTGTAGTATGCTGGAGGTTGTGCGTAGCGCTGACCTTATGGGTGGGCTATGATGTGGCAGGCAAGTGGCATGGTGTACCAAGTGGCACCCGAATGGTGGGCTTGGGAACCCTGCACACATCTTTTGGGGCTGCAGAGGAAACCTCGGCCGAACATCCTTGCGGATCAGTCTCAAATAGGCGATAAACCTAGACTAGAGTCTCGTGTGGTTAGTCAGGTTGTGGCTGACACCCTCGTCAGGCTTCTGCTTGAAGGTTGCCGAGATACATGACGTGTACATGGTGATAAGTGGTGGAAGTGTGTGTGAATAAGTACACCCCTGCAGGTTTATCAAACTATTCAAATAGCCGCGTCCTTGGATATGGATTGCTTGGGAACTTATGTTTTCATAGACAACTTAAATGGTTATTCCTAAAAGTATCAAGACAGGTGTGAGTGCCGTGGATGACCCTCTCGTAGGAAGATGGGAGAGGATCCACGGTAGTGTATTGTCATGGTGATTAGTGGGCTCGTGTATGCTGTCTCATCTTATTCAAACTACTGGTAGTCGTAGTACATGATAGCCAAGAGTCAAGTTGGCTTGCTGCAATAAACACCACTACCTCCTTTGTTGATATTGTTGCATGAGTAGTTAGATCTGATGTAAGACTTGCTGAGTACCTTTGTACTCATGCTTGCTTAATAAACTGTTGAAGAGGAGAACATCGACAACTCAGGTACTTTCTATATAGACCTCAACATTGACGAGTGACTTGCTACCCAGGTGGCAATCCCGTGCTTGTGAAGGGTCACTATAGATAGAAAAGCTTCATAGGCCTTCTTCTCTTTCTAGTTGTCTGTACCCAGACAAGTTTAGCTTTCGCATTTGCTTGTATGTTTGTATGCCTTGAGTGTTGGGTCATGTGACCCCTACCTGTTTGGATATGTTATGTATGGCTCTTTAGAGCCTTATAAATAAATACTTCGAGTCGTAGAGTTATGTTGTGATGCCATGTTGTATTTAAATATATCGTGCATATTGTGTGTATGTTTGAAATGCACTAGTATGTGTGGGATTTGACACCTAGTTATCTGCCTTGGTAGCCTTCCCTACAGGGAAATGCCTCCGAGTGCTTACACTGAGCCATGGTAGTTCTCTACTTCTCCGGAACACATGGATTGACCAACATATATCCTTCTATGGTCTTGTGTCTGTCCCTAAGGGGAAATGTCACACAGTGTTTACTAAAATCCTTGTTGCCTTGCTACGACTTGGTTACACTTCTTTGTGACCGACATATGCATTGCTGGGTTATGTATGCTTGTCCCTGTATTTTTGTGCCACCTTGGTTTATGACTAGTCATGTCGGCCTGGGTTCTCTGTCATATGGATGCTAGCATCACAATCAAAATACGCAAACAGTCCTGGCCAAGGTAAAGGTGGCAGCCGTGGGTTACCGTGCGTGAGGCAGCAAAGTGATATGATGTGTCTTATGCTAGATTGGTGTGACTTAGGATCAGGGTCCTGATAGTTTGGCAAACACACAAGGACATATTATGTGAGTAGAGGGATTAGGAGTATATCTCCTTTTATACTTGTTCATTCTGATGTGTGGACATGTCATGTTATCTCTCTTAGTGGAATGAAGTACTTTTTTCCATTTCGTGATTGTTACTCTTGCATGACATGGATATACTTATGAGGCACAAGGATGAGGTGGTCAAATGTTTTCTGGATTTTTAAAATTATATCAAAAATTTGTTCAACATGCAGGTCCAGATTATTCGAACCAATAATGGGACAGAGTATGTGATCAAGGAATTTGGTTCTTTTATGTCAGCACAAGGTATAATGCATCAAACCTCTTGTCCAAATACACCTCTGAAAGAATCGATATGGTTGACTAGAGGGGGGGGGGTGAATAGGCAACTAGCAATTTTGAACTTTTCTTAAGAAATTAGGGTTAGCAAAAAATAGGTTGTCTAGATATGCAACTAGGTGAGCAACCTATAAAATGCTAGCAACACAAGCAAGCAAAGGATACAACACTAGTAAGGTTTCCACAAAGTAAAGGTAAGAGATAACCACAAGTGGAGACGGTGAAGACCAGGATGTGTTACTGAAGTTCCTTCCCTTTAAGAGGAAGTACGTCTCCGTTGGAGCAGTGTGGAGGCACAATGCTCCCCAAGAAGTCACTAGGGCCACTGTATTTTCCTCACGCCCTCACACAATGCGAGATGTCATGATTCCACTAGTGGTGCCCTTGAAGGCGGCAACCGGCCCTTTACAAACAAGGTTGAGGCTCTCTCCACAACTGAACTGGAGGCTCCCAACACCACCATGGAGCTTCACCATAATGGAATGTGGCTCCGAGGTGACCTCTTTCGTCTAGGGTGCCCAAACACCCAAGAGTAAAAAAATCCACACAAGAAAGTATGGGGGAATCAAATTGTGGAAGTGTAGATCTAGGTCTCCTCCTTCAATCTCTAGCAAATCAATTAGTTTGAGTGGCTAGAAAGAGAAACCGGGCAAGAAAGCTTGGAGGGCATTAATGGAGGAGAGAGAGAGGCAAGAATTAGAATGGTAGGTGGAAGAACCACTCTTTATATAGGTACCCCTAATTTCCAATCGTTACAGTAGTTTTTACACTGTAGTAGTACAACAGTTCATGACCCCAGTATAACCGGGATTCACGGGTTATGTTGCAGAGGCCCTAGCAAGCGGTACAACCGATGGTACAAGTGGTAGCACCGGTTACAAAGATTAACCGGACCAACCGCTCTACTACCGCCTCAAACAGAAGGGAGTCACCCCTATAGCGGTAGTCGAGTTGTAGTTGCACCGAAAAAACTGCCTGGACCGAGTCAAGGAGGCGGTTAAGTGCAGAGAGGTAGAACCACTCTGTTCCCTCGTAGTACCGGTTAACATAGTATATCTGGGACAACCGGGCCACCACCACCCAAGCACCGCCCCCTTGCAGAACCTTGTCCGGTGGTTGGGCGGTACCGGGCTGGTACAACCGCCCGTGAAGCTGTCCAAGGATTTCCCAGAGCAGAGGTGGTACAACCGCCCGGGGCAAGCGGTACAACCGCTGGGCATGAACCTGTGAGCAGCAACCCCAGGGCATCACCCCTGGGGCGGTGGTTGCGCCAGTTGAACTGGATAGGTGGTACAACCGCCCATACAAGCGGTACAACCGCTTAGAGGGTAAAACCACTACTTTGGAAGGAAATGAGGACGATAAAAGTGGGTAGACAGGAATGTGTACGTGCATTGATTCACCGAATACCTTCTGATGTTGATTCCCTCTTAATAGTACGGGTTTCCTACAACCAAATAAATAAACACGTAGAGAACACCGTCTTCGATCTTTTCCCTCCGGAGGGAATGGCTAATTGTCTTGTACCCAACATAGAGTACCTAAAGAACTTGGCACACGATTAGACCACAAGGTGAGTTGTCATCATCACCAAAACACAAAGGTGGGAAAGGCCCTAACAATTTCCCCGGTGGATGATGACAACTACAAAATTTGCACTGAAAGTTTAGAAAGTATAGACGGGCTCCCCCTAGATGTGTGCACTATTTTGATTTGCTTTTGGAATGCAAAGTCACACATTAGGATCAATGCTCCCGCTAGATTTTATAGACCAGCCAATACGAACAAATAAGAGGATAGACAATAAGCATACATGCACTACTGCAGGGTACTGCTAACGCGACACTACGATCAGAGACCCTTTGACGAAACTGTGCGTGATGCAATAATTGCAAACGTTGGTGTAAAAAACCGTAAAAAATGTGCAAAATGTTTGCGATGGAGATCCTTTGACGAAACTGTGTGCGATGCAATAATTGCAAACGGTGGTGTAAAAAACCGTAAAAAATGTGCAAAATGTTTGGGATGGAGGAGCCATCAAACACGGTTCAGATTTTAGTTGCGTGTGCGATGCAGGGCACACGGTTAATCCATTCGAACTGTTTGCAATAGGCAGAACAACAGAAACGGGCAGCCATATCAATTTGTGTGCAATATACAGCATACGGTTCACTCGGACGAATTGTTTTCGATTAGGGAACACAACAGAAATGGTTCAACTTAACAAGATGTGTGTGATATGTGGCATACAGTTCACATGGATGAACTATTTGTGATGAGCCAAAAGAACACAAACGAGTCATGCAAACAAGATGTGTGTGATATGGCAAACAGCCGACTTGGATGAACTATTTGCGATGAGAAATTACAACACAGACTGTTAATACAGTTAGTTCGTGTGCGATTCTGTGTGTACAAAAAACTTTGAAAAATGCAAACTAGGTGCTTGCGGTGGCTAGGAGTATCGCACATGATGCATCTGCGAGTACTCGTGTGCGATGATTAGTAAGTTACACATACGTTTCCTTATGTTAACATGTGTGTGAATTTGCAATATGGACAGTTAATATGCAAATGCCTTCTGGACATTTGGCACACACTTAAACTCAATGAACTGTGTACGATACTAATACTTTCCATGAAAATTTAAGAACTTTGGTAACAACATTTGAGTAACATATATATAGTGGTTACACTATTCGACAAAAGGGGGATCATCGTAACACGGTTTTGATAACCATATGGTCCATATCTACATACTTAACATAGTAACAACTATCACATTTTAAGAGGCTAAGGGCCAATAACCATATGGTCCATATCTACATACTTAACATAGTAACAGCTAGCACATTTTAAGAGGCTGAGGGCCAACAACCACAACTATCCGCAGGGAGCAGCTTGATCATGGCGACTCAACATCTCGTCAATGAAAAGGAAGAGCCCTCATGTGCCTTGGTAGAGCATGAGTAGAACAGTGTCTCCAATTTTCCAATATGGATGCATTGCCACGACAAGCGAGAACTTGTTAATTTGAATGGTTCCATTTCTGTGGGAAATGCAGTACCTTGCAATCACTTTGGCGTTATTAGCAGGTACAAGTGTAATTCGACCACGCCGGGAAATTGATCCAGGAACTGCTGCAGCGGGCAATTTATGTTGACATGTAGAATAAAAACCAATTATAACATATCCTTGAAGATATATATATATATAGTTTATGAGCATCAACATTAAAATAAGACTTTTTACCAGAGTTTTGTGCACACAATTGGTCTTGTTCAATGTGTGCACCATAGGTCTAATTAACCCCATCCAAAATCTAGCATTCATACGATGTGCTATCTCTGTCAGATTATTAACAAAGTTTATGACATGCTTCAAGTCCTTCCAAAGAAATTTGGTATGTACGCTTAGTAACATACATATCATTCACTATGCATCCAACATATCCTGCTTAAAAGGTGGAAAGGTATTATTTATTCAGAACATGGCAGAAGAATATATATAGTGCACATAAATAGATAAATAGAATTTATTACTGCCTAGGAACGGAGTTAGAATATGAAATCACAATTGGTTACTTAAATTAGTGATCAATTAGTCAGAACAAATACCCCGATTTTGCTAAGTAATATGACAACATGGAGAAAGTTGAAAGGACACTAACCTCGATCTGACTTTGATCGGCTGATGACGTTGGGGAAGTAAACATCCATGTTAATTAGACCAGGTTGTGGTGCACGCACTAGAATTTTATTGCCAGCTTTCAGTTCATAACACTTAGACATTTTTCTCCAAAGGTCCGCACTAAAATAGGAGTGACCATGTTTATCAAGTTTTACGCTAACCGTCATTGTAAATCCATGTTGCTTGTCAATATGACATCCTGGGAGTCATCAACAAAGTAAAGCCCAAGATTTCCTTCTACTCCTGTTCTTGCAAAGCAAGGGATGTACTGCTTGAAATGAAAATTAAGATCATAAATTAGATATATTGAAATAACAGACCAAGATGCAAATATGGGAGTAACTCATAGAATAGATTAATATATAGATGGTAAAGTACAAAAATATAGAATTAAAAATAGATAGTGTAACAAAGATTTGATGCAAATATATAGATAATGTAGCAACAGACTGTATATGTTCTCAAATTTAGGCCATGCTGACTGTGGTAGGTTGAGAATGAACATACTGAGCGCTCCTTGAAGTCATTTGGACTGGTGAGATAGAACTTCGTTTCCGACTGGCCACGTCCACACTTGCCCTATTTGTGCTCGCACTATGGACACATGAATGAACACCCACGAATCACCTAGAACAAAAAGGATTCCACGGCGATTCCCGTCGGTTGATTAACAGCGACGGACGGGCTGCGATAAGAGATGAGTGAATATTTCGCTAAGTTGATTACCTTCTCCATGAGAAAAATCTCAGGCCCAATCCCGCAGAAAACCCCAGTTGACCAGAGTCTAAAATGTCGGTGCAGATAGGCGGCGGAAAGTGGTAGGGGTGAAATCCCATGCCGTTTGGAGCGCGACCTACGCCCGACGACAACAGCCGTTGAGCTTAGGGTGGCTGCCGCGATAGAAGTTGATAAGGTGCAGAGTTACGGAGGAGTCCGCGGAGAGTGGGTGGGGACAAAGTGGGCGAGGGTTTCCTTTTTTCCTTTTGCATGCGTGAGTGAACACACACGGTTCACAGAGGTGGCGGAGATGAATCGTGTGCGATAGTAAATCACCAAGATTGAATGGGAATCCAAATTTCCTTTGTCCTTCATCCATGAGTTTTTTTCTATGATGAACATAAACCCTGCTAATCACCATGTTCAAATTTGACACTTTTCCGGGTTCATTTACAATATTTAGGGGATTATGTGCATTTTGTAGGCATTAACGCACATAATTCAAATTTAAACAATTGGTTCTTGAAAAGGTGCACAAGAATGGTCTGGAAAAACCATACTCGTGGTATTTAGTAAATTCTCAAGCCTTTTACAAGGAAGGGGAAATATTTCAAGGAATGCATGGCAATAGTCAACTACAAACGCTTCATTTACTGGGTTATCAACTATAGAACAATGAAATACGTGCTTGAAAAACATGACGCCTGGCATGGTGCCATGGTATGGCCTCACCGTGCCTGGTTAAAAGTTGATAAGGTTTGATTTATGTCGTCATGCACGCCCGTCATAAATCGAACCATCACCGAGGAAGTTCAATGCTTTTGAGAGGGAAATCACCAAGATTGAAGGGGAATCCAAATTTCCGTCCTAGTTTGTCATTCATTTTTTTTCAAAGATCAACATACCGCCTCAAATGCAATGTTTTCAAATTTGACATTTTTCCGGGCTCATTTACCATATTTAGGGGATTATGTGCATTTTCTAAGCATTAATTATGCACATAATTCAAATTTGAAAAATCGGTGCATGAAAAGGTGAACAGTCTAGAAAACTGCTCGTGCTATTTAGTACATTCTCATGCCTTTTACAAGGAATGGGCAGATATTTCAAGGAAATGTGTGGCAATAGTCAACCATAAAGGCGTCGTTTACTGGGTTAACAACTATACAAAAATGAAATACATGCTTGGAAAACATGACGCCTAGTGTGGTGCCCTGGTAAAAATTTGAGAATATTTTCCTTATGTCGTCATGCACGCCTTTCATAAATCAAACCATCACCGAGGAAGTTTCATGGTTTCGAGGGGGAAATGACCAAGATTGAAGGGGGATCCAAATTTCCTTTGTCCTTTGTCCATGAGTTTTTTCTCGATGAACATACACCACGCAAATCATCGTGTTCAAATTTGGCACTTTTCCGGGTTCATTTGCCATATTTAGGGGATTATGTGCATATCCTAGGCATTAATACACATAATTCAAGTTCAAACAATCGGTGCATGCAAGGGTGCACAAGAACTAGAAAACCATGCTCGTGCCATTTAGTAAATTCTCATGCCTTTTACAAGGAATGGACAGATATTTCGATGAAATGTGTGGCAATAGTCAACCACAAATGTTTGTTTGTTGGGTTTTCAACTATAGAAAAATGAAATAAATGCTTGAAAAACATGACGCCTGGCATGGTGCCATGGTATGACCTCACGATGCCCTGGTAAAAATTTGAGAAGGTTTGGCTTATGTCGTCATGCACACCCTTCATAAATCGAACCATCACCGAGGAAGTTCCATGCTTTCGAGAGGGAAATCACCAAGATTGAAGGGGAATCCAAATTTCCGTCCTAGTTTGTCATTCAATTTTTCCAACGATCAACATATCGCCTCAAATGCAACGTGTTCAAATTTGACATTTTTCCGGGCTCATTTACCATATTTATGGGATTATGTGCATTTTCTAGGCATTAATGCACATAATTCAAATTCGAACAATTGGTGCATGAAAAGGTGCACAAGAATGGTCTGGAAAACCATGCTCGTGTTATTTAGTACATTCTCATGCCTTTTACAAGGAATAGGCAGATATTTCAAGGAAATGTGTGGCAATAGTCAACCACAAACGCGTCATTTACTCGGTTAACAACTATACAAAAAGTGAAATACATGGTTGGAAAACATGACGCCTGGCGTGTGATACGTCCATTTTGCATCATGTTTTCTTACTGTTATTTATAATGTTTTTATCCATAATAATGATTTTGGGTGTAATTCTAATGTCTTTTCTCTCATAATTCACAAGGTACACACAAAGAGGGAGAATTCCGGCAGCTGGAAATCTGGACCTGGAAAAGCTACGTCAGGCCACCTATTCTGCACAACTCCAAACAAGCTGAAACTTGACGGGGATTTTTTATGGAATATATAAGAAATATTGGAGCCAATAACTACCAGAGGGGGGCCACCAGGTGGGCACAACCCACCTGGGCGCGCCAGGGCCCCCAGGCGCGCCCTTGTGTGTTGTGGCCTCCTCGGCCCACCTCCGGTGCCCATCTTCTAGTACATAAGTCATTTTGACCTATAAAAACTAAGGAGAAGGCTTTCGGGACGGAGCGCCGCCGTCTCGAGGCGGAACTTGGGCAGGAGCACTTTTGCCCTCCGTGAGCGATTCCATGGAGAACTTCCCTCCCGGAGGGGGAAATCATCATCATCATCACCAACAACTCTCCCATATTGGGGAGGGCAATCTCCATCAACATCTCAACAACACCATCTCATCTCAAACCCTAGTTCATCTCTTGTATTCAATCTTGTTACCAGAACTATAGATTGGTGCTTGTGGGTGACTAGTAGTGTTGATTACATCTTGTAGTTGATTACTATATGGTTTATTTGGTGGAAGATTATATGTTCAGATCCAATATGCTATTTATTACTCCTCTGATCATGAGCATGTTTATCATTTGTGAGTAGTTACTTTTGTTCTTGAGGTCACGGGAGAAATCATGTTGCAAGTAATCATGTGAACTTGATATGTGTTCGATATCTTGATAGTATGTATGTTGTTATTCCCTTAGTGGTGTCATGTGAACGTCGACTACATGACACTTCAACATATTTGGGCCTAAGGTAATGCATTGTGGAGTAGCAATTAGATGATGGGTTGCGAGAGTGACAGAAGCTTAAACCCCAGTTTATGCATTATTCCGTAAGGGACCGATTGGTTCCTAGAGTTTAATGTTATGGTTAGAGTTTATTCTTAATACTTTTCTCGTAGTTGCGGATGGTTGCGGGAGGGTTAATCATAAGTAGGAGGTTTTTTCAAGTAATAACATCACCTAATCACCGGTCCACCCACATATCAAATTATCAAAGTAGCGAACACAAATCAAACCAACATGATGAAAGTGACTAGATGAAATTCCCGTGTACCCTGAAAAACACTTTGCTTATCATAAGAGACCGTCTTGGACTTTCCTTTGCCTCAAAAGGGTTAGGCTACCTTGCTGCATACTTTTTACTATTATCATTACTTGCTCGTTACAAATTATCTTGCTATCAAACTACTCTGCTACTTACAGTTTCAGCACTTGGAGACATTACCTTACTAAAAACTACTTGTCATTTCCTTCTGCTCCTCGTTGGGTTCGACACTCTTACTTATCAAAAAGAGCTACAATTGATCCCCTATACTTGTGGGTCATCAAGGCTATTTTCTGGCACCGTTGCCGGGGAGTGAAGCGCCTTTGGTAAGTGCAATTCGGTAAGGAAACATTTACATAATGTGTTGAAATTTATTGTCACTTGTTACTATGGAAAACAATCCTTTGAGGGGTTTGTTCGGGGTATCTTCACCCCGTCCAGAACCACAATTAGCTACCCCTCAACCTACTGCACCTACTGAAAACATTGAATATGAAATTCCTTCGGGTATGATAGAACAACTGCTAGCTAATCCTTATGTAGGAGATGGAACCGAACATCCTGATATGCACTTGATATATGTGGAACAAATTTGTGTATTGTTTAAGCTTGCAGGTTTACCCGGAGATGAGTTGATGAAAAAGGTTTTCCCTTTATCTTTGAAGGGAAAATCATTGGCATGGTATAGGCTATGCGATGATATTGGATCATGGAATTGGAATCGTTTGAAATTGGAGTTCCACCAAAAAAAATTGTTGTATGCATCTAGTTCATCATGATCGGAATTATATATATAATTTTTGGCCTCGTGAAGGAGAAAGTATCGCTCTAGCTTGGGGGAGGCTCAAGTCAATGTTATATTCATGCCCCAATCATGAGATCTCAAGAGAAATTATTATCCAGAATTTTTATGCTCGGCTTTCTCGTAATGATCAAACCATGCTTGATACTTCTTGTGCTGGTTCTTTTATGAAGAAGACTATTGAATTTCGGTGGGATCTTTTTGAAAGAATTAAAAGCAACTCTGAAGATTGGGAACTCGACGAAGGTAAAGAGTCAGGTATTAAGCTTAAGTATGATTGTGTTAAATCTTTTATGGATACCGATGCTTTTCGAAAGTTTAGCACTAAATATGGACTTGACTCTGAGATAGTAGCTTCCTTTTGTGAATCATTTGCTACTCATGTTGAACACCCCAAAGAGAAGTGGTTTAAATATCACCCACCTATTAAAGAAGAAATTAAAGAACCGGTACCAGTTAAAGAAGAAACTATACTTTATAATGTTGATCCAGTTGTTCATACGCTTATATAGAGAAACCACCTTTCCTGTTAGGATAAAGGAACATGCTAAAGTTTCAACTGTGGTTAACAAAAGCTATATTAGAACACCTAAACCTGATGAGCAAATTAAAGTAGAACCTAGCATTGCTATGGTTAAAGATCTCTTGGAAGAAGATATGGATGGGCATGTTATTTACTTTTGTGAAGAAGCTGCTAGAATTGCTAAACCTGGTAGAAAAGATAAACATAGACCTGTTGTTGGCTTGCATGTTATTTCAGTTAAAATAGGAGATCACTGTTATCATGGTTTATGTGACATGGGTGCTAGTGTGAGTGCTATTCCTTACACTTCATATCAAGAAATTATGAAAGACATAGCACCTGCTGAGATAGAAGAAATAGATGTTACTATTAAACTTGCTAATAGAGACACTATATCACCAGTTGGGATTGTTAGAGATGTTGAAGTCTTGTGTGGGAAAATAAAATACCCTACTGATTTCCTTGTTCGTGGTTCCCCACAAGATGACTTCTGTCCCATTATCTTTAGTAGACCTTTCTTGAACACAGTTAATGCTAAGATAGATTGTAAGAAACAAACTGTTGGTGTTAGCTTTGGTGATGAGTCTCATGAGTTTAATTTTTCCAAGTTTAGTAGAAATCTTCATCAAAAAGAATTGCCTAGTAAGTATGAATTAATTGGTCTTGCTTCAATTGTTGTGCCACCTACGGATCTTTTAGAACAATATTTGCTAGACCATGAAAATGATTTACATATGCATGAAAGGAATGAAATAGATAAGATTTTCTTTGAACAACGTCCTCTGCTTAAACACAATTTTCCTATTGAAACTCTAGGAGGTCCACCTCCACCTAAAGGTGATCCTGTGTTTGAATTAAAACAATTGCCAAACACTATGAAATATGCTTATCTTGATGAAAAGAAGATATATCCTATTATTATCAGTGCTAACCTTTCAGAACATTAAGAAGAAAGATTATTGAAAGTTCTAAGGAAGCACCGGGCTGCTATTGGATATACTCTTGATGATTTAAAGGGCATTAGTCCCACTCTATGTCAGCACAAAATTAATATGGAACCTGATGCTAAACCTGTTGTTGATCACCAACATCTGTTAAATCCGAAGATGAAAGAGGTGGTAAGAATAGAAATACTAAAACTTCTGGAAGCAGGTATAATTTATCCTATAGTTGATAGTAGATGGGTGATACGTCTCCAACGTATCTATAATTTTTGATTGCTCCATGCTACTTTATCTATTGTTTTGGACTATAATGGGCTTTATTTTCCACTTTTATATTACTTTTGGGACTAACCTATTAACCGGAGGCCCAACCCGTAATTGCTGTTTTTGCCTTTTTGATTATTTCAAGAAACAGAATATCAAACGGAGTCCAAACGGAATGAAACCTTCGGAAACGTGATTTTCTCATCGAACATGATCCAGGAGACTTGGACCCTACGCCAAGGCACAAGAGAGGCGGTCACGAGGGTGGGCCCCCCTAGGGCGCGCCCCCCTGCCTCGTGGGCCCCTCGAAGCTCCACCGACGTACTCCTTCCTCCTATATATACCTACGTACCCCCAAACGATAAGAATAGGAGCCAAAAACCTAGTTCCACCGTCGTAACTTCCTGTATCCACGAGATCCCATCTTGGGGCCTATTCCGGAACTCCGCCGGAGGGGGCATCCACCATAGAGGGCTTCTACATCAACACCATAGCCTCTCCGATGAAGTGTGAGTAGTTTACTTGGACCTTGGTCCATAGCTAGTAGCTAGATGGCTTCTTCTCTCTTTTTGGATCTCAATACAATGTTCTCCCCCTCTCTCGTGGAGATCTATTCGATGTAATCTTCTTTTTGGGTGTGTTTGTTGAGATCGATGAATTGTGGGTTTATGATCCAGCTTATCTATGAATAATATTCGAATCTTCTCTGAATTCTTTTATGTATCATTGAGTTATCTTTGCAAGTCTCTTCGAATTATCCGTTTGGTTTGGCCAACTAGATTGGTAGTTCTTGCAATGGGAGAAGTGCATTGCTTTGGGTTCAATATTGCGGTGTCCTTACCCGGATGAGAAAGGGTTGCAAGGCACGTATTGTATTGTTGCCATCGAGGATAACAAGATGGGGTATTTATCATATTGCATGAATTTATTCCTCTACATCATGTCATCTTGCTTAAAGGCGTTACTCTGTTTTAACTTAATACTCTAGATGCATCTTTGGATAGCGGTCGATGAGTGGAGTAATAGTAGTAGATGCGAGAATCGTTTGGTCTACTTGTCTCGGGCGTGATGCCTATATACATGATCATACCTAGATAACCTCATAACTATGCTCAATTACATCAATTGCTCAACAGTAATTTGTTCACCCACCGTAGAATATTTATGCTCTTGAGAGAAGCCACTAGTGAAACCTATGGCCCCTGGGTCTATTCTCATCATATCAATTTCCATCACTTTTATACTTGCTTGTTTTTACTTTGCTTTTTACTTTTCACTTTGCATCTTTATACCAGAAATATTATATCTATCAGATCTCACTCTCGTAAGTGACCGTGAAGGGATTGACAACCCCTAATTGCGTTGGTTGCGAGTAGCTATCGTTTTGTGCAGTCTGAGGGACTTGTCGTGGCCTCCTCTTTGGATTGATACCTTGGTTCTCAAAAACCGAGGGAAATACTTACGCTACTGTGCTGCATCATCCTCTCCTCTTCGGGGAAAACCAACGCAAGCTCAAGACGTAGCAATGGGTAAGTCATGTTCATTGTGTCCCTAAGAAAGGAGGTATAACTGCTGTTCCTAATGATAAGAATGAACTTATTCCACAAAGAATTGTTACAGGCTATAGAATGGTAATTGATTTTAGAAAATTAAACAAAGCAACTAGAAAAGATCATTACCCTCTGCCTTTTATTGAACAAATGCTTGAAAGATTATCTAAGCACACATGCTTCCTTGATGGATATTCTGATTTTTCACAAATACTTCTCAACCTGATCAAGAAAAGACCACTTGTACTTGTCCTTTTGGAACTTATGCTTATAGACGTATGACTTTTGGTTTATGTAATGCACCTACTACCTTTCAAAGATGTATGAATGCTATATTCTCTAACTTTTGTGAAAAGATTGTTGAGGTTTTCATGGATGACTTTTCTGTTTATGGGAAGTCTTTTGATGCTTGTTTAAGCAATCTTGATCGAGTTTTGCAGAGATGTGAACAAACAAATCTTGTCTTGAATTGGGAGAAGTGCCACTTTATGGTTAATGAAGGAATTGTCTTGGGTCATAAAATCTCTGAAAGAGGTATTGAAGTGGATCAAGCTAAGGTTGATGCAATTGAGAAAATGCCATGTCCTAAGGACATCAAAGGTATTCGTAGTTTCCTAGGTCATGCTGGTTTCTATAGGAGATTTATCAAAGACTTTTCTAACATTTCTAGGCCTC
Organism: Aegilops bicornis; assembly: GCA_021605145.1. NCBI lineage: Eukaryota > Viridiplantae > Streptophyta > Magnoliopsida > Poales > Poaceae > Aegilops > Aegilops bicornis. The sequence continues at coordinate 177,130,129 of CM038669.1, forward strand.
TCACTAGTCTCTCGCAAAAGGATATTCCTTTTGTTTTTGATGACGATTGTCTTGAAGCCTTTGAAACACTCAAGAAAGCCTTAATTACTGCACCTATTGTTCAACCACCTGATTGGAACTTCCCTTTTGAAATTATGTGTGATGCTAGTGATTATGCTGTTGGTGTTGTTCTAGGACAAAGATTTGATAAGAAATTGAATGTTATTCATTATGCTGGTAAAACTCTAGACAGTGCTCAAAGAAATTATGCTACTGAAAAAGAATTCTTAGCAGTGGTGTTTGCTTGTGATAAATTTAGACCATATATTGTTGATTCCAAAGTAACTGTTCACACAAACCATGCTGCTATTAAATATCTTATGGAAAAGAAAGATGCTAAACCTAGACTTATTCGTTGGGTTCTCTTGTTACAAGAATTTGATTTACATATCATTGATAGAAAAGGAGTTGAGAACCCCGTAGCTGATAACTTGTCTAGACTTGAAAATGTGCTTGATGACCCACTACCTATTGATGATAGTTTTCCTGATGAGCAGTTAGCTGCAATAAATTTTGCTAATGGTACTCCTTGGTATGTTGACTATGCTAATTACATTGTTGCTAAATATTTGCCACCTAGCTTTACATACCAACAAAAGAAAAAAATTCTTCTATGATTTAAGACACTACTTTTGGGATGACCCACATATTTATAAAGAAGGAGTAGATGGTATTATTAGACGTTGTGTACCTGAGCATGAACAGGGACAAATCCTACGGAAATGTCACTCTGAGGCTTATGGAGGGCATCATGTTGGAGATAGAACTGCTCACAAGGTATTGCAATCTGGAATTTATTGGCCTATCTCTTCAAGGATGCCCGTAAGTATGTCTCATCTTGCGATGAATGTCAAAGAATAGGTAATATCGGTAAGCGTCAAGAAATGCCTATGAATTATTCACATTGTTGAACCATTTGATGTTTGGGGATTTGAATATATGGGTCCTTTTCCTTCCTCTAATGGGTATACACATATTTTGGTTGATGTTGATTATGTTAATAAATGGGTAGAAGCTATTCCAACCAGTACTGCTCATCACAACACCTCTATTAAAATGCTTAAGGAAGTTATTTTGCCAAGGTTTGGAGTCCCTAGATATTTAATGACTGATGGTGGTTCACACTTTATTCATGGTGATTTTCGTAAAATGCTTGCTAAGTATGATGTTAACCATAGAAATGCATCACCTTACCATCCTCAGTCTAGTGGTCAAGTTGAACTTATCAATAGAGAAATAAAGTTAATTTTGCAAAAGACTATCAATAGGTCCAGGAAGAATTGGTCTAAGAAATTAGATGATGCACTTTGGGCTTATAGAACAGCACATAAAAATCCTATGGGTATGTCTCCTTATAAAACAGTTTATGGAAAATATTGTCATTTGCCTCTTGAGTTAGAACATAAAGCATTTTGGGCAGTTAAAGAACTCAACCATGACTTCAAACTTGCTGGTGAAAAGAGGTTATTTGATATAAGCTCATTAGATGAATGGAGGACCCAAGCATATGAAAATGCAAAGTTATTCAAAGAGAAAGTTAAAAGATGGCATGGCAAAAGAATCCAAAAGCGTGAGTTTAAAGTCAGAGAATATGTTCTTTTGTACAACTCTAGTTTTAGATTTTTAGCAGGAAAGCTCCTCTCAAAATGGGAAGGCCCATATGTCATCGAGGAGGTTTACCGGTCTGGAGCCATCAAAATAAATAATTCTGAAGTTACTAACCAGAAGGTTGTCAATGGACAACGAATAAAGCATTATATCTTAGGTACGCCTATTAATGTTGAAAGTAATATTATCCAATCTTTGACACCGGAAGAACACATAAAAGAGTCCTTCCGGAACACTCCAGAATCATGAAAATAAGGAGGTACGTGATACGGTAAGTAAACGGACTCCGAAAAATCCGCAAAAATATTTTTTATCAGTTTTGGAATATTTTAGAATTTTGGAAATAAAGAAACTTCCAGGAAGCGTCCCCTGGTGAGCACAAGACACCAGGGCGCGCCAGGCTTGCCTGGCGCGCCCAGGTGGGTTGTGCCCACCTAGGACACCTCCTGTACTCCATTTTTTGCATGTACTTGTCCTCCAAGATAAAAAATTCTATATATACTTCCCGAACCTGTTGACCACCGTATCACGGAGAAAATCCTCTGTTCTCTTTTCTTGCTATTTCCGGTCAGATTTATCAAGCTAGGCATCATGTCTTCCTACTCCTCCAACCACATGGAAGAAGATGCTTGGCTGATGAAGATCGAGACGAAGAGGGAGGAGCCAACATACGTCATCAAGGGAGACAAGGGCAAGGAAGCTACCATAGATCCATCCCCTATGGCAACACAAGCACTGCTGGCCGAGGAGGAGGAGGAAGATATCCTTAAACCCTACCTTACTCACCTTACTCCTGCTGAGATTGAAGCTTTTCGCGTCATTGAAATAGTTCACATACAAAATAAGTATCTCACTCGCGAAAATATTCTGCATCAAGAGCATATCACCTATCTCCGAAGCGTCATCCGTCGGTTGGAGAATCTCTTGATCCTTAAGGATAGGATCGCTTCATCACCACCAGCATCTTCTTCACCACCAAAGGAGAACTGAGTATCGGGTATGGGCACTCCCCTTGGCTTCCGTCAAGCTTGCGGGAGGTGCCCCGGTATCATATCATCCCACTATCTTTTTTTCTTTTACTTATCTTTGTTCAATCTTTTTGCTTTAGATGAAATAAAGTTTAGTTTGATCCTTTCTTGTTTGAGAGTTTGCTTAGTGATCTATCATTGTAATCGTGTGCAAGTTATATAATAAAGTTTAGTTTGAGTTTTTGCTTTCTTTACTTTCATGTTGCAAATAAAGAAAAGAAAAGAAATAAGAAAGAAAGAAAAAGAGAAAGGAAATAAATAAAAGAAAGGAAATAAATCAATAAGGTCATATACTAATCCTATGGTAGGTGATAGCACCACATAAGGAAAAGTATAAGTAGGAAATTTTATTAGAGATTGACAAACATAAAATTAGTCAATGATGCAACTCATGAAAGAATTAATAAGGGAACAGAAGATTCACATATAAATATACTATCCTAAAAATCTTTTGTGATTGTGAACCCTCATCAAAAGATTATATGCCAAAATTGTTGACGTTGGACAAGGAAGACAACTTAATGGTTTATGTTTGTTTATATTCACATAGAAGTCATATTGTCATAGATACTTCAACATGCGGTGCTTGCCCCCTATCTTTGCTAGCCAAAAATTCCGCACTAAGTAGAGATACTACTTGTGCATCCAAAAACCCTTAAACCCAAATCTTTTTCAAGTGTCCACCATACCTACCTAGGGATTGAGCAAGATCCCTCAAGTAAGTTGTCATCGGTGCAAAAAGGCAATAAAAATTTCTTCTAAATATGTGAGATCATTTAGTGTAAAAGAAAATTTAGCGTTGTACAAACTTGGATGACAAAGAATAAAAGAGACAGACTACATAATAAAGGTTGTCATCTTAAGGGGCAATACAACATGACGTTATCTTGCACTAAGGGATTGAGCATGCAAACAAATAAGCGCATGGCAACCTCTGCTTCCCTCTGCGAAGGGCCTGTCCTTTACTTTTATGTATTTACTTTTATGCAAAGAGTCAAAGTTTTCCTTCTATGATAAAATTCTATGTTTAATTCTGTTGCTGTTATAATAATCAACATGATGCTTCTATGTCCGTATTTTGTTTTTATCGACACCTCTCTCTCAAAGCATGTGGACATGTTTTTCGATTTTGGTTTTCGCTTGAGGACAAGCGAGGTCTAAGCTTGGGGGAGTTGATACGTCCATTTTGCATCATGTTTTCTTACTGTTATTTATAATGTTTTTATCCATAATAATGTTTTTTGGAGTAATTCTAATGCCTTTTCTCTCATAATTTACAAGGTACACACAAAGAGGGAGAATTCCGACAGCTGGAAATCTGGACCAGGAAAAGCTACGTCAGGCCAGCTATTCGTCACAACTCTAAACAAATTGAAACTTGACGGGGATTTTTAATGGAATATTAAAAGTGCAACTATCCCTAGGTGGTTTTGGTAATTCATAACAACATATAGCTCATTGAGCTAATGCTATTCCAAGACTATTATTTCAGGAAAGCTCAATGAATGGCATGGCATGGATGATGAAAGTGGATCCCTCAAAATACTAAGGACAAAGGATTGGCTCAAGCTCAAAAGCTCAAGACTCTTCATTTTACATTTTAGTGATCCAAGATCACATTGAGTCTATAGGAAAAGCCAATACTATCAAGAAGGGATGAGGTGTTGCTTAATGAGCCTCTTGCTTCATGTGCTTAGTGATATGCTCCAAAACCCTCAACTACTTTCCCACATACACAAATGACCTAAACCAAAAGCCAAAATCGGTCACACCGATTCTTTCTATCCGGCGCCACCGATTCCAAAAGTCATAGCCACTGCCACAAACCCTAAGCAAATCGGTCTTACCGATAGGGATCTCGGTCTCACCGAGATGGGGTTGCAATCTCTCTGTTTCCCTTCGTAACGTTTTGGTCTAACCGAAGTGAGCGATCGGTCCCACCGAGATTGCAATGTAAACTCTCTGTTTCCTTTTTGTAACATTTCGGTCTCACTGAAAAGAGCAAATCGGTCCCACCGAATTTACCTGACCAACTCTCCGAAAGCTTATTACCAAATCGGTCTCACCGAGTTTGTATGTCGGTCTTACGGGATTACATTATGCCCTAACCCTAACCATATCGGTCTCACCGAGATGCATGTCGATCCCATCGAAAATCACTAACGGTCACTAGGTTTACTAAATCGGTCCGACCGAGTTAAACGATTCGGTCCCACCGAGTTTGGTAAATTGTGTGTAACGGTTAGATTTTGTGTGGAGGCTATATATACCCCTCCACCTCGTCTTCATTCGTGGAGAGAGCCATCGAATCGAACCTACACTTCCAACTTACCAGCCTGAGAGAGAACCACCTACTCATGTGTTGAGGCCAAGATATTCCATTCCTACCATATGAATCTTGATCTCTAGCCTTCCCCAAGTTGCTTTCCACTCAAATCTTCTTTCCACCAGATCCAAAACCTATGAGAGAGAGTTGAGTGTTGGGGAGACTATCATTTGAAGCACAAGAGCAAGGAGTTCATCATCAACACACCATTTGTTACTTCTTGGAGAGTGGTGTCTCCTAGATTGGCTAGGTGTCACTTGGGAGCCTCCGACAAGATTGTGGAGTTGAACCAAGGAGTTTGTAAGGGCAAGGAGATCGCCTACTTCGTGAAGATCTACCGCTAGTGAGGCAAGTCCTTCGTGGGCGACGGCCATGGTGGGATAGACAAGGTTGCTTCTTCGTGGACCCTTCATGGGTGGAGCCCTCCGTGGACTCACGCATCCGTTACCCTTCGTGGGTTGAAGTCTCCATCAACATGGATGTACGATAGCACCACCTATCGGAACCACGACAAAAACATCCGTGTCTCCAATTGCGTTTGAATCCTCCAAACCCTTCCCCTTTCATTCTTGCAAGTTGCATGCTTTATTTTCCGCTGCCTATATACTCTTTGCATGCTTGCTAGAATTGTGTGATGATTGCTTGACGTGTCCTAAAATAGCTAAAATCTGCCAAACTATAAAATTGGGAAAAGGTTAAGTTTTTATTGGTCAAGTAGTCTAATCACCCCCCCTCTAGACATACTTCAAGGTCCTACAAGTGGTATCAGATCTTTGGTCTCCATTTGCTTTGATTTCCATAGCTTTTGGTGGTCATAGCCTTGGTTTCACAACCTAGGAGAGTATGGCGTCTAGCGAGGGAAATTATCACCGTAGAGGTCCTTACTTTGATGGTACTAATTTTGCTAGTTGGAAGCATAAGATGAAAATGCATATTCTTGGACATAACCCCGCCGTTTGGGCAATTATTTGTATTGGCTTGCAAGGTGAATTCTTCGATGGGAGAGAACCGAACCGTGAAGCTAATGCGAAGAATTGAAGATGCTACAATACAACGCTCAAGCATGTGACATCATCTTCAACGGACTGTGCCTCAAGAATTCAACAAAATCAGCCGTCTTGAGAATGCAAAGGAAATTTGGGATACTTTGATTGATATGCATGAAGGTACCGAGTCCGTCAAGGAATCCAAGTTGGATGTGCTCCAAAGTCAGCTTGACAAGTTCAAAATGAAGGATGGTGAAGGTGTCATTGAAATGTACTCTAGGCTTGCTCTTATCACAAATGAGATTGCCGGCTTAGGGAGTGAAGAGATGACCGACAAATTCATCATCAAGAAAATCCTAAGAGCATTGGATGGAAAGTATGATACCGTGTGCACATTGATCCAAATGATGCCAAACTACAAAGATCTCAAGCCAACGGAAGTCATTGGAAGGATTGTTGCTCATGAGATGTCACTCAAGGATAAGGAGGAACTTCACAACAAGTCAAGTGGTGCTTACAAAGCCTCAAGTGAAGCCCCCACATCATCAAGTGAGAAACCAACCTTCAATGAAGAATTGAGCTTAATGGTGAAGAACTTCAACAAATTCTACAAAAGTAGAAGCAAAGAAAGAAGCTCCAAGTCAAGGTCTTACAATGACAAGAGATCTTCTAGTCGAGAGCGCAATTGCTACAATTGTGGGAGACCCGGACACTACTCCAATGAGTGTACGGCACCCTACAAAAGAAGAGAAGATTCTCCAAGAAGAAGGAGCACAAGAGAAGAATCACCACCAAGAGAGAGGAGGAGTAGAGATGATCGTTATGAACGAAGACTCTCACGGAGAATTAAGGATTCGGAAAGAAAGGACAAGTCATCAAGGAGCTACACAAAACGAAGACATCAAGCTCATGTTGGTGAATGGGTTTCCGGCTCCGACTCCGACAATCACTCGAGAGAAGCTATCATTCCGACTCCGAATATACTCAAGATGAAGGTGTTGCCGGTCTAGCACTTGTGTCAACCAACTCCTACGACATATTTGACTCACCAAATGAAGGAATTGGTAGATGCTTCATGGCCAAAGGTCCTAAGGTAACACACCCCAGTATGTTGATTTTGATATTGATGAAGATGACTTGCTAGGTGATGATGATTTACTTGTTGACAACTCTAGTGATGAATACTATGATGAAAGCGTCAATTAATCATGCTAATCAAACGAATGACAATGATAAGGAGAAAATTGAGCTTCTAACTAAAGAACTAAACACTCTTAAGTTAGCTCATGAAACTATCTTCGAAGATCATCAAGAACTTTTAAGGGCTCATGAGAAGTTACGCTTTGAAAAGCTCAATCTTGAGCAAGAGCATGAGTTCTTAAAGGCAATCAATGATGATCTCCGCAAGAAAATTTCTTCTTACATTGCCAAGCGTTTACTCTTATCTACTTACATGCCTCAAGTCAAGTCTAGTAACAAGTACAAGAAAGAAACTTCCTCTAGTAGTAACAATAATAATGTCAAATCCAATGTTGTTGATTCTAGTAGTTCTCTTGATTCCACTAATGATTCTCTTAGCCAAGTTACACTTGAGCAAGAAAATAGTTTATTGAAGGGAATTATAGAGAAAGGTGTTTACAAGAGCGTTGCCGGGAGTAAGCAATTCGAGGAAATTGTACGCAAGCAAGGAAGGCACCGGAAGAATCAAGGTGTTGGTTTTGAACGAAAGTTCAACGCCAATGGAGTTGAGTGGGAAGAAGATCAATACCCCAAGACAAAGTTTGTTCCTCAACAAGAGAAGTATGATCCTACTTCTTTCAAGGGGACACAAGCTCAAGATGATCTTCCACCACAAGACCACAAGAACAAAGGCAAGGAATAGCTTCAAGAAGAGATTGATGCATTTGAAGAAGCACCTAAAGCCTCGTTCAAGTGGGTCCCCAAGACTACGTCAAGTTCTACTTCATCCAGTACAACTACAACTCCAAGGATTCCCATCAAGATGATGTGGATCCCGAAGAAGAAGAACTAGAGAGTTCTTGAGGGTGACTCCGCCAACATTCTTCACTCATATCATTTTGGCAAGAACAAGTGCAATTAACTTTCACATCTTGCACTAGTTCAAGGAGTCACAAACCCTCATGTTGGTAAGGCAAGGGACAAGGTAACCTAATGTTTTCATGGACATCATCTTGTGTGTGCATCACTCTATGTCTATGGATATTCTTGTTTGTTCCTTGTGGGACTAACCCATGTAGGCAAGTTGAAAGTGCAACTCACTCCAAAGGATTGCTCCAAATGATCTACATCAACATTGAGCATCTACATCTTCAACACCTACATGAAGTCATCATCGACAAAACCCAAGGTTAGTTCATCCCTCTAAGGGGATCTCACATCTAGGGGGCTTAACTCTAAGAATTGAGTCAAAGCAACTCTAATGGTGTGAACACATTAATGCATTATGTAAAAGTGGTAACCCCACTTGAGCTTAAACGATGAGTATGACCTATGATCAAATGTTCTCATTTGACTCCTAAGTCAATATACTACTATATAGATGACCTAGTCATCGCCAATTGCTTGATAGATGCTAAAATTGGTTGTGCATGCTTTGCCACATATTTCAATTGCCATCTTATTGTGTGAGCATGTTGGTGCATATTTTACTCATTCAAGGACATCCACTTGTTGTTTTGTTTGTTTGGATTCTTTCCTTTGTGCCAAGTGGATGGACAAGAATGCCTAAGAACCTTCTTTAGCTATCTATGCTTTTCTCGTCTCAAACTCTATTCATGCTACATCACAAAATTTGATCAAGTCAGATTCGAACCACTCTGTGTGAGGAGCACTCGGAGTCCCCGATTTGTCATAGACTTAAACTTCCAAAACCTCTTAATGATTCTTGGTCTGACCGATTCTTCCATTTCGGTCCTACCGAGATCATCAAGTTGATCTGAGTTTTCAATCTCGGTGCAACCGATTTGAACTTTTCGGTCTCACCGATTTCAGAATCGAACACAGTTATGCATCTCGGTGCCACCGAGTTGTTCCACTCGGTCACACCGGCGGGGGACGAGCTATATATAGCCACGGGCAAAATTTTGGAAATTTCTCCGAAACCCTTCGCTCACAAGAACAGCTCGCTCTGCCATCATGGTCTCCGGATCATCTCCTCGTAGCCAGCAGCCTCCTGTCGCTGGTCTCCGCCGCCGTCAATGGATTTCGTCCCCGCCGTTGCCGCCGTAGCAAGTACACCGCCAAGTTAGGGTATGGACTTAAATTTTGTGCTATCCACGTCTGATTCCTGGCACATTGTTATCATATTGATTCTTGCCACGATTGAAACTCTTCTATCCAGCCAAAGTAGTTCATAGATTAGATGTGATTCAAATTTTTAGGTTTAGGTTTCATGAAACCATCTCGGACCCACCGAGTTGAAGAACTCGGTCTCACTGATTTGGCTTATGCCATTGCACTAGTGACTCTCGGTCTGACCGAGAATTACTAATCGGTGCAACCGATTTGAGAATTCTGTGAAACCCTAGCAGTCTCGGTACCACCGAACTGAAACTCGGTCCAACCGACATCATCAGTTTAGGTTCCAAAACTGCTTCGGTATCACCGAGTTTGAAAATCGGTGGATCTGAAATGCTTTCTGTGGAAAACTAAGACTGAACTTTTGAGTCATTCTTTTGCAAAAACCTCTGCATTTTGTGATGCTCATCTTTTCTATATCATCTATAACTCTTCACGAAGGTCGTGATCAGCTTTTTGCGGTATGTCCGATCAAAGTGACAGCGAGCAGTCAAGAGCAGATGGACTTGAGTGAGGGCACTAGTCCCTCAACTTCAGATGAAGGGCGAAGTACTCCTAGCAATTTGCCTAAGGCTGCAACTAGGCAAAGGAGGAAAAGAACTTCAGATTCAGAGGATGAAGATTACAAATCTGAGAAAGATGAGGCAACTTCCAAGAAAGTGGTGCTCAAGAAGGAATATGGCTCGGCAAAGAATGCAAATCCAGGCATGAAGATCAAAAGGCCTGCAGGAAGACAACCAATGTCCAAAGCCAGAGTGTCTACACAAGCTTCTTTGGAAACCCAACCCAAAGAACCTGCCGCAGAAGGGAAGAAAAGAAAGGAAAGGGTCAAGAAGACCACAGCCAGAGTTATTGGGAAGCCTTCCATGATGGAAGAAGAAGATGAAATTTCTGCACCAGCTCCAAAGGCACCAAAGTTTATGGGTGATGCTATTAGATCAGGGGCTGCCACATCTAAGCCCAAGGAAGCACCCAAAGCTGCCCCCAAGGCCAAGTCTGCACCAAAGAGGAATACCAGGAGTATTCCAGCTGCTGAGAAGAACAAGGCCCCAGTGCCTAAGGTTGCTGAGGAGGAAGATGAAGAAGGACAGGTTCTAAGAAAGCTCAAGCCCAAGATACCAGACCACAATGATGCCCATCCTATGGCTGAGGACATGAGAATCGGGAAGGATTCAGGGCTGAGACTATGGAGAATGGAAGATCCATATGCTTCAAGAAGAAGAACTACTGTTGACTACATGTTCCATACAAAGGAACAGCAGGACTTCTATGAAACAATTCTGTTGGACAAGAAGCCTATAGTTTGTGACATGAGGTGGGTTGACTGGAATTTCATCAAGGAGAATGAAGAGCACTATCCTGGAGTGCAAGACAGATTTATTGCTTGTGGAGTTGCAGATTTTGTTGGTAGAAAGCTCACAAATTGGAATGATGAGCTTATCATGCAGTTCTACTCCACAACACATTTTTACCCAGAAGGAAGAATTGTTTGGATGTCTGAAGGTACAAGGTACCAGTCCACTGTTGAAGAATGGGAAAGTCTGATAAATGCCCCAGAGGAAAATGAGGATGACCTAGACATTTATGCAAAGAAGAAGATGGGTCACAATTCAATGGCTCACATGTACAAGGAAATTCCAGACAAGGCATTAGGAACTCACAAGTTTGGATCAGTTCACTTTCTGTTGTCAGGGTTGCCAACCATAAATTGGATTCTGAGGCACACTTTGTTGCCCAAGTCTGGTGACCATAACATGATCAGAGGGCATGCCATCAACATGTTGCATGTGTTTGATGTGCCATAGAAGTTCAAAGTCATGAGCCTGATCATTGAAACAATCAAAAGGACTGCAGCAGATCAGAAGAGGAGCTGTGGATATGCACCTCAGATTCAAGAATTGATAAACTCAAAGTTGGGCACATGAAAATATCAGTTGGATAAGGAACACTTTCCACTTTATCCAGACTTTGAGGATAATAAGGTTGTCATGAATGAAGATGATCCACAACCAGTTCAAGCTCAGGAGAAGAAGGAGAAGGCAAAGAGGGAGAAGGCTGCCAAGATGCCAACTCAAGAGGAGGTATCTGAGTATTTCTTGAAGAACAAGCAGGAGCAGCTCGGATGCTTGATAGCATCAACCACGAGGATTGAGAAGGGATTGGCCACCCTCACTCGAAATCGGGAGAGCTTGAGAGAATCATAGAACAAAAGTTCTATAACTTAGATGTGAAAGTAACTGAGATTCGATCTGCGGTGGAGGAACTACAAGATGACATGCAGGAGAGGAAGGGCAAGACTACCACCAATGTGTTTGCCAGAGTGCCCAGAGCCCAGAGGTCGATGCAAAGTGCCGATGTGACACTAGAGCAACAACTTCAAGCACCAGCCACTGCCCCCTACAGCCTTAGTGCCACCAGCTCCGGCATCTACATCAGCTCCAGCTCCATCTACTTCAAGCTGAAGCGTTAATCCTCGGTGTTATCCGGACTCCACCACCGTAAGATCAAGCACGAGAGTCGATCTAGCACTATGCATTTTCCATGAACTTTTGGTAACTTATTGCCAAAGGGGAGAAAAATGTATAGATCACGAACTTCGAGAGAGAGAGAGTGTTGCTTTTGTTCTCTCTTGCTTTATTTGGTGGTTTTTCAATCTTTGTTTGCTTTTGGTTGAGATACTATCCTGTGAGACATTGATGATCATGTGTTTGATCATAAGCTACACTTATGCATGCTTGATATTATCCTATCTATCTTATGTGATCACTCACTATGCTTGGTGATGAGTGCATGTATTCATTGTTTATTATTTTGAGCGCTCCACCAAGATGTATGTGACATGGAAGAGTAAGCCATGAGTCTAATTCATTGTGCATTTGCAGTCCAAAGCAAATCTAAAACTATGCACAAATTTAGGGGGAGCTCTTGCTTATCACATACTTCTCAAAGCGAGGATGTTATTTAAATTTTATTATCATTTGTCGAAGCTTTGATCTATATGTTGTCATCAATTACCAAAAGGGGAGATTGAAAGTGCAACTATCCCTAGGTGGTTTTGGTAATTCATAACAACATATAGCTCATTGAGCTAATGCTATTCCAAGACTATTATTTCAGGAAAGCTCAATGAATGGCATGGCATGGATGATGAAAGTGGATCCTCAAAATACTAAGGACAAAGGATTGGCTCAAGCTCAAAAGCTCAAGACTCTTCATTTTACATTTTAGTGATCCAAGATCACATTGAGTCTATAGGAAAAGCCAATACTATCAAGAAGGGATTAGGTGTTGCTTAATGAGCCTCTTGCTTCATGTGCTTAGTGATATGCTCCAAAACCCTCAACTACTTTCCCACATCCACAAATGACCTAAACCTAAAGCCAAAATCGGTCACGCCGATTCTTTCTATCCGGCGCCACCGATTCCAAAAGTCATAGCCACTGCCACAAACCCTAAGCAAATCGGTCTTACCGATAGGGATCTCGATCTCACCGAGATGGGGTTGCAATCTCTCTATTTCCCTTCTTAACGTTTCGGTCTAACCGAAGTGAGCGATCGGTCCCACCGAGATTGCAATGTAAACTCTCTGTTTCCTTTTTGTAACATTTTGGTCTCACCGAAAGGAGAAAATCGGTCCCACCGAGTTTACCTGACCAACTCTCTGGAAAGCTTATTACCAAATCGGTCTCACCCAGTTTGCGTAATCGGTCTTACCGAGATTACGTTATGCCCTAACCCTAACCATATCGGTCTCACCGAGATGCATGTCGATCCACCGAAAATCACTAACGGTCACTAGGTTTACTAAATCGGTCCGACCGAGTTTAACGATTCGGTCCCACCGAGTTTGGTAAATTGTGTGTAACGTTAGATTTTGTGTGGAGGCTATATACCCCTCCACCTCCTCTTCATTCGTGGAGAGAGCCATCGAACGAACCTACACTTCCAACTTACCAGTTAGAGAGAACCACCTACTCATGTGTTGAGGCCAAGATATTCCATTCCTACCATATGAATCTTGATCTCTAGCCTTCCCCAAGTTGCTTTCCACTCAAATCTTATTTCCACCAGATCCAAAACCTATGAGAGAGAGTTGAGTGTTGGGGAGACTATCATTTGAAGCACAAGAGCAAGGAGTTCATCATCAACACACCATTTGTTACTTCTTGGAGAGTGGTGTCTCCTAGATTGGCTAGGTGTCACTTGGGAGCCTCCGACAAGATTGTGGAGTTGAACCAAGGAGTTTGTAAGGGCAAGGAGATCGCCTACTTCGTGAAGATCTACCTCTAGTGAGGCAAGTCCTTCGTGGCGGCGGCCATGGTGGGATATACAAGGTTGCTTCTTCGTGGAACCTTCGTGGGTGGAGCCCTCCGTGGACTCAAGGCAATTGCTACCCTTCGTGGTTTGAAGTCTCCATCAACGTGGATTTACGATAGCACCACCTACCAGAACCACGACAAAAACATCTGTGTCTCCAATTGCGTTTGAATCCTCCAAACCCTTCCCCTTTCATTCTTGCAAGTTGCATGCTTTATTTTCCGCTGCCTATGTACTCTTTGCATGCTTGCTTGAATTGTGTGATGATTGCTTGACGTGTCCTAAAATAGCTAAAATCTGCCAAACTATAAAATTGGGAAAAGGTTAAGTTTTTATTAGTCAAGTAGTCTAATCACCCCCACTCTAGACATACTTCAAGGTCCTACAAGTGGTATCAGAGCTTTGGTCTCCATTTGCTTTGATTTCCATAGCTTTTGGTGGTCATAGCCTTGGTTTCACAACCTAGGAGAGTATGGCGTCTAGCGAGGGAAATTATCACCGTAGAGGTCCTTACTTTGATGGTACTAATTTTGCTAGTTGGAAGCATAAGATGAAAATGCATATTCTTGGACATAACCCCGCCGTTTGGGCAATTATTTGTATTGGCTTGCAAGGTGAATTCTTTGATGGGAGAGAACCGAACTGTGAAGCTAATGCGGAAGAATTGAAGATGCTACAATACAACGCTCAAGCATGTGACATCATCTTCAACGGATTGTGCCTCGAAGAATTCAACAAAATCAGCCGTCTTGAGAATGCAAAGGAAATTTGGGATATTTTGATTGATATGCATGAAGGTACCGAGTCCGTCAAGGAATCCAAGTTGGATGTGCTCCAAAGTCAGCTTGACAAGTTCAAAATGAAGGATGGTGAAGGTGTCGCTGAAATGTACTCTAGGCTTGCTCTTATCACAAATGAGATTGCTGGCTTAGGGAGTGAAGAGATGACCGACAAATTCATCATCAAGAAAATCCTAAGAGCATTGGATGGAAAGTATGATACCGTGTGCACATTGATCCAAATGATGCCAAACTACAAAGATCTCAAGCCAACGGAAGTCATTGGAAGGATTATTGCTCATGAGATGTCACTCAAGGATAAGGAGGAACTTCACAACAAGTCAAGTGGTGCTTACAAAGCCTCAAGTGAAGCCCCCACATCATCAAGTGAGAAACCAACCTTCAATGAAGAATTGAGCTTAATGGTGAAGAACTTCAACAAATTCTACAAAAGTAGAAGCAAAGAAAGAAGCTCCAAGTCAAGGTCTTACAATGACAAGAGATCTTCTAGTCGAGAGCGCAATTGCTACAATTGTGGGAGACCCGGACACTACTCCAATGAGTGTACGACACCCTACAAAAGAAGAGAAGATTCTCCAAGAAGAAGGAGCAGAAGAGAAGAATCACCACCAAGAGAGAGGAGGAGTAGAGATGATCGTTATGAACGAAGACCCTCACGGAGAAGTAAGGATTCGGAAAGAAAGCACAAGTCATCAAGGAGCTACACAAAACGAAGACATCAAGCTCATGTTGGTGAATGGGTTTCCGGCTCCGACTCCGACAATCACTCCGAGAGAAGCTAGCACTCCGACTCCGAATATACTCAAGATGAAGGTGTTGCCGGTCTAGCACTTGTGTCAACCAACTCCTACGACATATTTGACTCACCAAATGAAGGAATTGGTAGATGCTTCATGGCCAGAGGTCCTAAGGTAACACACCCCAAGTATGTTGATTTTGATATTGATGAAGATGACTTGCTAGGTGATGATGATTTACTTGTTGACAACTCTAGTGATGAATACTATGATGAAACGTCAATTAATCATGCTAATCAAACGAATGACAATGATAAGGAGAAAATTGAGCTTCTAACTAAAGAACTAAACACTCTTAAGTTAGCTCACGAAACTATCTTCGAAGATCATCAAGAACTTTTAAGGGCTCATGAGAAGTTACGCTTTGAAAAGCTCAATCTTGAGCAAGAGCATGAGTTCTTAAAGGCAATCAATGATGATCTCCGCAAGAAAAGTTCTTCTTACATTGCCAAGCGTTTACTCTTATCTACTTACATGCCTCAAGTCAAGTCTAGTAACAAGTACAAGAAAGAAACCTCCTCTAGTAGTAACAATAATAATGTCAAATCCAATGTTGTTGCTTCTAGTAGTTCTCTTGATTCCACTAATGATTCTCTTAGCCAAGTTACACTTGGGCAAGAAAATAGTTTATTGAAGAGAATTATAGATAAAGGTGTTTACAAGAGCCTTGCCGGGAGTAAGCAATTCGAGGAAATTGTACGCAAGCAAGGAAGGCACCGGAAGAATCAAGGTGTTGGTTTTGAACGAAAGTTCAACGCCAATGAAGTTTTGATGTGGAATGCTACCTAGCATATTTCCCATTGTAATTTTCTTTATTGTGGCATGAATGTTTAGATCCAAAAGATTCAAGATAAAAGTTTGATGTTGACATAAAAATAATAATACTTCACGCATACTAACTAAGCAATCATGTCTTCTCAAAATAACATGGCCAAAGAAAGTTCATCCATACAAAATCATATAGTTTGGTCATGCTCCATTTTCGTCACACAAGAATTCTCACATCATGCACAACCCCGATGACAAGCCAAGCAATTGTTTCATACTTTAGTAATCTCAAACCTTTTCAACCTTCACGCAATTCATGAGCGTGAGCCATGGATATAGCACTATGGGTGGAATAGAATATAATTATGGGGGTTATGTGGAGAAGACAAAAAAGGAGAAAGTCACACATTGACGCGGCTAATAAACAGGCTAGGGAGATGCCCATCAATTGATGTCAATGCAAGGAGTAGGGATTGCCATGCAACGGATGCACTAGAGCTATAAATGTATGAAAGCCCAACAAAAGAAACTAAGTGGGTGTGCATCCAACTTTCTTGCTCACGAAGACCTAGGGCATTTGAGGAAGCCCATTGTTGGAATATACAAGCCAAGTTCTATAGTGAAAAATTCCCAATAGTATATGAAAGTGACAAAATAAGAGACTCTCTATCATAAAAATCATGGTGCTACTTTGAAGCACAAGTGTGGAAAAGGATAGTAACATTGTCCCCCTTTTTTTCTTCTTTTTTTTGGGCCTTTCATTTTTTTGGCCTTTCTTCCTTTTTTTATTGGGACAATGCTCTAATAATGATGATCATCACACTTCTATTTATTTATAACTCAATGATTACAACTCGATACTTAGAACAAAATATGACTCTACATGGATGCCTCCGGCGGTGTACCGGAATGGGCAATGAACCAAGAGTGACATGTATGATGAATTATGCATGGTTGCTTTTCCACAAATACGATGTCAACTACATGATCATGCAAGGCAATATGACAATGATGAAGCGTGTCATAATAAATGAAACGATAGAAAGTTGCACGGCAATATATTTCGGAATGGCTATGGAAATGCCATAATAGGTAGGTATGGTGGCTGTTTTGAGGAAGATATAAGAAGGTTTATGTGTGATAGAGCATACCATATCATGGGGTTTGGATGCACTGGCGAAGTTTGCAACAACTCTCAAGGTGAGAAAGGGCAATGCACAGTACCGAAGAGGCTAGCAATGATGGAAAGGTGAGAGTGCGTATAATCCATGGACTCAACATTAGTTATAAAGAACTAACATACTTATTGCAAAAATCTACAAGTCATCAAAAACCAAGCACTACGCGCATGCTCCTAGGGGGATAGATTGGTAGGAAAAGACCATCGCTCGTCCCCGACCTCCACTCATAAGGATGACAATCAAAGAACACCTCATGTTTCAAATTTGTCACACAACGTTTACCATACGTGCATGCTACAGGACTTGCAAACTTCAACACAAGTATTTCTCAAATTCACAATTACTCAACTAGCACAACTCTAATATTACCATCTTCATATCTCAAAACAATCATCAAGTATCAAACTTCTCATAGTATTCAATGCACTTTTTATGAAAGTTTTTATTATACCAATCTTGGATGCCTATCATATTAGGACTAATTTTATAGCCAAAGCAAATTACCATGCTGTTCTAAAGGACTCTCAAAATAATATAAGTGAAGCATGAGAGATCAATAATTTCTATAAAATAAAACCACCACCGTGCTCTAAAAGATATAAGTGAAGCACTAGAGCAAAACTATCTAGCTCAAAAGATATAAGTGAAGCTCATAGAGTATTCTAATAAATTCTGATTCATGTGTGTCTCTCCAAAAGGTGTGTAAAGCAAGGATAATTGTGGTAAACTAAAAAGCAAAGACTCAAATCATACAAGACGCTCCAAGCAAAACACATATCATGTGGTGAATAAAAATATAGCATCAAGTAAAGTTACTGATGGACGAAGACGAAAGAGGGGATGCCTTCCGGGGCATACCCAAGCTTAGGCTTTTGGTTGTCCTTGAATTTTACCTTGGGGTGCCTTGGGCATCCCCAAGCTTAGGCTCTTGCCACTCCTTATTCCATAATCCATCAAATCTTTACTCAAAAACTTGAAAACTTCACAACACAAAACTCAACAGAAAATCTCATGAGCTCCGTTAGCGAAATAAAACCAACCACTACAATAAGGTACTGTAATGAACTCATTCTTTATTTATATTGGTGTTAAACCTATTGTATTCCAACTTCTCTATGGTTCATACCCTCTGATACTAGCCATAGATTCATTAAAATAAGCAAACAACACACGAAAAACAGAATCTGTCAAAAACAGAACAGTCTGTAGTAATCAGATTTGTTTGAATACTTATGGAATTCCAAAACTTCTGAAAAACTAGGACGGCCTGGAACATTTTTTTATTGATCCACTGCAAAATGAATTGGTATTTTATCACGTTCTGGTAAATTTTAACAATTATTTTCGTGAGCGCAAAGTTTCTGTCTTTTTCAAAAAGATCAAACAACTATCACCCAAGAAGATCCTATTGGTTCTAATTGGCACAAACACTAATTAAAACATAAAACCACATCTAACCAGAGGCTAGATGAATTATTTATTACTAAAAAGAGCCAAAAAACAAGAAACAAAAATAAAATTGGGTTGCCTCCCAACAAGCGCTATCGTTTAACGCCCCTAGCTAGGCATAAAGGCAAGAATAGATCGGACATTGGAATCTAATATTTCCTTCTTTCATATCAATAATTGCACCAATCGTTCTAAGGAAAGGTCTACCAAGAATAATAGGACATGTAGGATTGCAATTATGTCAAGAACAATGGAATCTACAGGCACATAATTCCTATTTGCAACAATAAGAACATCATTAATCCTTCCCATAGGTTTCTTAATGGTGGAATCCGCAAGATGCAAGTTTAAAGAACAATCATCAAATTCACGGAAACCTAATACATCACACAAAGTTTTTGGAATCATGGAAACACTAGCACCCAAATCACACAAAGCATAGCATTCATGATATTTAATTTTAATTTTAATAGTAGGTTCCCATTCATCATAAAGTTTTCTAGGGATAGAAACTTCTAATTCAAGTTTTTCTTCATAAGATTGCATTAAAGCATCAACGATATGTTGGGTAAAAGCTTTATTTTGACTATAAGCATGAGGAGAATTTAACACGGATTGCAACAAGGAAATACAATCTATCAAAGAGCAATTACCATAATTAAGTTCCTTGAAATCCAAAATAGTGGGTTCATTGCTATGTAAAGTTTTGACCTCTTCAATCCCACTTTTACCAATTTTTGCATCAAGATCTAAAAACTCCGAATCATTGGGACGCCTTCTAACTAAAGTTTACTCATCTCCAGTACCATCATTATCAAGATTCATATTGGAAAACAAAGGTTTAATAGGAGACACGTCAATAACTTTTAGATCTTCATCCTTATTGTCATGAAAACTAGAAGAACACACTTTCATAACGCAATCTTTTTTAGCACGCATCCTAGCGGTTCGTTATTGGCACTCATCAATGGAAATCCTCATAGCTTTGAGAGAATCATTGATATCATGCTTAGGTGGAATAGATCTAAGTTTCAAATAATTGACATCAAGAGAAATTCTATCCATGTTTCTGGCCAATTCATCAATCTTAGGCAATTTTTCTTCAAGCAAAGCATTGAAATTATTTTGAGAAATCATAAATTCTTTAACGCTAGTCTCAAAATCAGAGGATAATTTATTAAAATTTCCATAAGAGTTGTTGTAGGAATTACCATAATTATTAGAGGAATTACTAGGATACGGCCTAGGATTAAAGTTTCCTCTATACGTGTTGTTACCAAAATTGTTCCTACCAACAAAATTCACATCCATAGATTCATTATTATTCTCAATCAAAGTGGACAAACAAATATCATTAGGATCAGAAGAAACACTCTTATTAGCAAACAACTTCATAAGTTCATCCATCTTTCCACTCAAAACATAAATCTCTTCTATCGCATGAACCTTTTTACTAGTAGATCTTTCGGTGTGCCATTGAGAATAATTAACCATAATATTATCTAGGAGTTTACTAGCTTATCCTAAAGTGATTTCCATAAAAGTGACTCCCGCAGCCGAATCTAAAAGATTTCTAGAAGCAAAATTCAATCCAGCATAATTTTTTTGTATAATCATCCATAAATTCAAACCATGTATAGGACAATTACGTATCATTAATTTCATCCTCTCCCAAGCTTGTGCAACATGCTCATGATCAAGTTGCTTAAAATTCATAATGTCGTTTCTAAGAGAGGTGATCTTAGCGGGAGGAAAATACTTAGAGATAAAAGCATCTTTGCACTTATTCCATGAATTAATACTATTTTTGGGCAAAGATGAAAACCAAGTTTTAGCACGATCTCTAAGCGAAAACGAAAATAACTTCAATTTAACAATATCATTATCCACGTCTTTCTTCTTTTGCATATCACACAAATCAACAAAGTTTTTTAGATGGGTAGCGGTATCTTCACTAGGAAGGCGAGAGAATTGATCTTTCATGACAAGATTCAGCAAATCAGCATTAATTTCACAAGATTCAGCATCGGTAATGGGAGCAATCGGAGTGCTAAGAAAATCATTGTTGTTGGTATTGGAAAAGTCACACCATTTAGTATTGTTTTGAGCCATCATGACAAACAATCAAACACACAAGCAAACAAGAAGCAAACGAAAAGAGGCGAACGGAAAAGAGGGCGAATAAAACGGCAAAGGTGAAGTGGGGGAGAGGAAAACGAGAGGCAAATGGCAAATAATGTAATGCGAGGGATAAGAGTTTGTGATGGGTACTTGGTGTGTCTTGACATGGCGTAGATCTCCCCGTGAACGGTGCCACAAATCCTTCTTGCTGCCTCTTGAGCACTGCGTTGGTTTTCCCTTGAAGAGGAAAGGGTGATGCAGCAAAGTAGCGTAAGTATTTCCCTCAGTTTTTGAGAACCCAGGTATCAATCAAGTAGGAGACTACACGCAAGTCGCCTTGTACCTACACAAACAAATAAGAACCTTGCAACCAACGTGATAAAGGGGTTGTCAATCCCTTCATGGCCACTTGCAAAAGTGATATCTGATAGAGATAATAAGATAAATATTTTTGGTATTTTTATGATATAGATTGAAAGTAAAGATTGCAAAGTAAAATAGATTGGAAACTTATATGATGGAAAATAGACCCGGGGGCCATAGGTTTCACTAGTGGCTTCTCCCAAGATAGCATCTACGGTGGGTGAACAAATTACCTTGTCGAGCAATTGATAGAAAAGCGCATAGTTATGAGAATATCTAGGCATGATCATGTATATAGGCATCACGTCCGTGACAAGTAGACCGAAACGATTCTGCATCTACTACTATTACTCCACACATCGACCGCTATCCAGCATGCATCTAGAGTATTAAGTTCATAAGAACATAGTAACGCATTAGGCAAGATGACATGATGTAGAGGGTTAAACTGAAGCAATATGATATAAAACCCATCTTTTTATCCTCGATGGTAACAATACAATACGTGCCTTGCTGCCCCTGCTGTCACTGGGAAAGGACATTGCAAGATCGAACCCAAAGCTAAGCACTTCTCCCATTGCAAGAAAGATAGGCCAAACCAAACTGATAATTCCAAGAGACTTGCAAAGATAATTAAATCATGCATAAAAGAATTCAGAGGAGATTCAAATATTGTTCATAGATAATCTTGATCATAAACCCACAATTCATCGGATCACGACAAACACGCCGCAAAAAGAATTACATCGAATAGATCTCCAAGAAGATCGAGGAGAACTTTGTATTGAGATCCAAAGAGAGAGAGAAGAAGCCATCTAGCTAATAACTATGGACCTGAAGGTCTGTGGTAAACTACTCACACATCATCGGAGAGGCTATGGTGTTGATGTAGAAGCCCTCCGTGATTGATTCCCCCTCCAGCGAAGAGCCGGAAAAGGCCCCAAGATGGGATCTCATGGGTACAGAAGGTTGCGGTGGTGGAAATAGGGTTTCGTGGTGCTCTCGGATGTTTTCAGGGTATATGAGTATATAAAGGCGAAAGAAGTAGGTCGGCGGAGCCACGAGGGTTTGTTCCCTGCCTCGTGGCTTCCGCGTTGCTTTCTTGACGTCCACTCCAAGTCTCCTGGATTGCGTTTGTTCCAAGAATAAATCTCCCGAAGGTTTAATTCCGTTTGGACTCCGTTTGATATTCCTTTTCTGCAAAACACTGAAATAGGCCAAAAAAACAGCAATTTGCACTGGGCCTTTGGTTAGTAGGTTAGTCCCAAAAATAATATAAAAGTGTATAATAAAGCCCATTAAACGTCCAAAACAGATAATATAATAGCATGGAACAAACAAAAATTATAGATACGTTGGAGACGTATCACATCTCAAACCCTAGTTCATCTCTTGTATTCAATCTTGATACCGGAACTATAGATTGGTGCTTGTGGGTGACTAGTAGTGTTGATTACATCTTGTAGTTGATTACTATATGGTTTATTTGGTGGAAGATTATATGTTCAGATCCAATATGATATTTAATACTCCTCTGATCATGAGCATGTTTATCATTTGTGAGTAGTTACTTTTGTTCTTGAGGTCACGGGAGAAATCATGTTGCAAGTAATCATGTGAACTTGATATGTGTTCGATATTTTGATAGTATGTATGTTGTTATTCCCTTAGTGGTGTCATGTGAACATCGAATACATGGCACTTCACCATATTTGGGCCTAAGGGAATGCATTGTGGAGTAGCAATTAGATGATGGGTTGCAAGAGTGACAGAAGCTTAAACCCCAGTTTATGCGCTATTTCATAAGGGACCGATTGGATCCTAAGGTTTAATGCTATGGTTAGAATTTATTCTTAATACTTTTCTCGTAGTTGCGGATGCTTGCGGGAGTGTTAATCATAAGTAGGAGGTTTTTTCAAGTAAGAAAAACACCTAAGCTTCGATCCACCCACATATCAAATTATCAAAGTAGCGAACACAAATCAAACCAAGATGATGAAAGTGACTAGATGAAATTCCCGTGTACCTTCAAGAATGCTTTGCTTATCATAAGAGACCATCTTGGCCTGTCCTTTGCCTCAAAAGGATTGGGCTACCTTGCTGCATACTTGTTACTATTATCGTTACTTTCTCGTTACAAATTATCTTGCTATCAAACTACTCTGCTACTTACAATTTCAGCACTTGCAGACATTACCTTACTGAAAACTACTTGTCATTTCCTTCTGCTCCTCGTTGCGTTCGACACTCTTACTTATCGAAAATAGCTACAATTGATCACCTATACTTGTGGGTCATCAGTGTGGTGCCATGGTATGGCCTCACCGTGCCCTGGTAAAAATTGGAGAATGTTTTCCTTATGTCGTGATGTGCGCCTTTCATAAATCGAACCATCACCTAGGAAGTTTCATGGTTTCGAGGGGGAAATCACCAAGATTGAAGGGGGATCAAAATTTCCTTTGTTCTTTGTCCACAATTTTTTGTCTATGATGAACATACACCCTGCAAATCGCCGTGTTCAAATTTTGCACTTTTCCAGGTTCATTTACCAAAATGGCGTATCCCACTATCCAGCTTGGTATACCACATTTTTACCATGGCCCAGGCCTCTCGTGCACCATCTCGGCAGGCTGATATCTTCCATAGTCGGATACGCCGCCGCGCTCCCTTGAACAGCTCCACAAGCTTCTCCATACTCCCTGGAGGGGAGTCGGATGGCCATAAGGCCTTGGCCACACTCCGTATTGCCTGCCGAGCTTGCTCGTGCAACTGCGACAGCCCTCACAGAAGATCACTTGATGATCCGGACACCTCCTCTTCGGGACGGCCCGTCAATATACCTGCAATCACAGCTATATCAGCTACTTTTACTTCCAAACTGTTATAAGGTCAATACAGCCACATACTAAATATGCCGCCTCGCAGTTTTTTGTTCTCCTTCACGGAGTCAGCTAGCTGGTCCAGCACATCCTTCAGCTCTTCGCCAAGCTGGGTATTTGCATCTTGGAGTTTGTTTTTCTCCTGTCTGACACGGGTCAAAACCCGCTCGCCTGCGGCATGCAGTCTTTTCGACTCTTTTTCCTCCAATTGATCCGATGATCCTATTATGAGATAAAGCTGCAGTGTTAACACGGTCGCTATGCAATAACTGTCTCTCGATGGAGGGAAATATCACCGGAAGACACCGCCTTGGATTTTTCCAGTTCGGCTGTCACTGCGTTTAACTGCGTCCGGCACTTTTCTAGCTCTTGGGCAAGCACGTCGTTCTTCTCCGACAGAACCTGATCATGCAGCGATCCTCAAATCAGTTGTTCCAACTACTTTAAGTCTGGGGGGCTACTGGCATACAGTTATCATACTGAGACACAGTAAACTTACCTGCACATCTTTTAAATGCTGCTTTGTGGCTCTGCTAAGCCCATCTCGAGCAGCTCGGATGTATGCATCAGCCGAGCTGAAGGCATTAAACGCCTCTTCCGAAAAGCGAGGGTCTCGTAAAATGGCCCTCCGGCGCCGATGATTCATGGCGCTCTCCAGTTCTGAGTTGGTGACGGACATATTTTCCGAGCCCTCGGCCGAAGGACAGTCCGGCGTCACTCCCATATCGGCCCCTGTCCCCTCGGCTGAGGCTGGATCCTGGCTGTTGGGAGTATTACTGACCGGACCCACGGACACGGTCAAGCCAGACTCTTTCCCGTCTGGGACAAACATGAAAGTCACGGTTGGATGCGACTATTAAGAAAACATATTTGCAAACCCATACCTCTTTGACGAGGGCCCGACCGTGTCTTCGTTTGCCTTCCTCTTCGAAGCTTGCTCGGTGCGGGAGCCGCTCTATTCGGAGTCGCTCCTAGAGTAGCACGTTATGTAGAACGCCTCCCCTTCGAAGCACGAGGCAGTGCGGTGGGTGAGGCGGAACGAGGGAACCCTTTAGGGGGAGATGTCTCCTAACTACTTACGTGCGAAGCGGGGAGAAGACCAGGGTAATCGGTGATGATGGGCACTTCGGTGCCGTCGTAGCTCGCCTGGTAAAACACGCCATTCTCGAGCACCACGAATATATCCGGATCCTCTTCAAATCCAGGGTCAAGGTCCCGATTGTGGTCCTCGGGCCGCGGGGCGGGGCTATGAAGCCCCTCAGAAATCTTTCGCCAATGCTGTTACAAGTGGACGGGTTAATATTCATTGAAGCAAAGCTCAGGGAGTGGGGTGAGTAGAGCAAAAGAGTTGGGGGCTTACCCATCTAGGAGGACTGTACATGGAATATCCTTCTCTGTGCGTGATGCGCAGGAACTCCTCTTCCTCGCCCTTGAACAGTTCGGCCAATATTTTGGCTAGGGCGGCAGGGGTGTCCGGACCTTTCCTGCCGTAGCGGGAGGCGTCATCTTCCCCATTGTAGTTCCACATGGGAAGTCCTTTGTATTGAAGTGGCTGGACCCCCCGCACTATGGAGGTCGCCATCACTTCGACTATTGTGTATCCGGACTGGGCAAGCATCCTTATCTTGCTCAGGAGTTGGCGGACTTCCGCACTATCTTACTCCTCGAGGCTCCGAGGACGCCAGTTGTGGCATTTCTTCAGAGGAACACTTGCAAACTCGGGGAGACCCCTCCGGACTGGCTCTGGAAGTACCACGTCCTCGATGTAAAACCATTCAGAGGTCCACTCTTCGGAAGCTTTCTTTGGCGTGCCGAATAGGTATTCGGTCTCAGCAACACGCCATATTTCGGCTCCGCCCACTTCAAAAATCGATCCCTCGTGGTTGCATGGGACAAGACAAAATAACCTTCTCCACAGATCAAAATGGGCCTCACAACCCAGGAATAGGTCGCATAAGGTGATGTAGCCTGCGATATGCAGGATGGAGGCTGGGGTAAAATTGTGCAGCTGGAGGCCATAATATTCCAGAAGCCCTCGGAGGAATGGGTGAATTGGAAACCCCACGCCCCTTAGCAAATAGGGGACGAGGCACACTCGTTCCCCCGCAGATGGATTGGGGAAATCCTCTGCCTGGGTTTTGCCGTTGAAGGAGGCCAACCCCGCTCGAACGGGAACCAGATCTGCAGGAGGGAGAAATCCCTGCATTTGCAACTTCTCCAATTGACCGTGGGACACAGAGCACCTCTCCCACTCGCCTTTCTGCAGGTTGGAACGGGAGGAGGAGCTGGGGATGTTAGCCATGTTGGAATGGTCTTTCCTGGCAATCTCTGAGGATTTTCTCTGTGTGGTGCCGAATGGATCTGAGACCCAATCTCTTTAAATAGACGCCCTTTCTTGTGTGGCCGGGGTGTTATTTGCAAAAAATACCCTGACCATCCGCATTTGCCCGACACGTGGAAGCTGAAGTCATAGATGCACAGAAGCCAAGGGGTGCGACATTGAATTATAAGTCGAATACATTACTTGGAAGTCGTCATCGGAGGAACCCGCTTGCAATGCCGAAGACAATCTGCGCACCGAACACCTCGTCATAGAAGCCTGGTTCGGGGGCTACTAAGCCGAATACATTACTTGGAAGTCATCATCGGAGGAACCACTAGTCATTGGCATGTTGAGGTGCTTCATCATAGCAATCTGTCTGCGCCGAGCATGCTTCTCATTCACATGTGCCTCATACAACTTCTTCTGAATGTGTGTCTGGAGGAAAAACGTATTCTTCACCTTAGTGGCGAGCTTAGTCACCTAAGAGGGCTTGGCCCCGGGCGCAAGCTCAAAGTCATCATCGTCAGAGGTAGCATACGCATCCTTAGGCTCATCATCAGGAAAGCGAGGCTCGGCATGCTTCTTCTTCTTGAGTTGCTTGACCTCGTGCATGGTGAGGTTATCCAGGGAGGTGAGAGGCTCTATAGGCCTGCGAACTGCCCATACAGAGTTCAGAAAGCACATGACAAATAGAGCATAAATGGGGCACTTCCGGTACATAACCATGATGTACATATCCTCCCACAGCCACTTGGACACATGAAATGTGGCACCAGAGCCCACTTTGGTCTTCATGGCCACAAGAAGATCCACCAGATATCCATAGATCTCATCTTGATTCCCCACCTTCGGCATAAGCAAATTTCTGAACACACGATGCAAGATATCATATACCTTCTCCAAATCCTTGGATTCACCAAGCACACCACGCCCCTGAATGTACAAGGGGGCAAGCTTCTCCTTAGCCATGGAGGTGGGATGATCGTGAGGACGAATACCACCATTCCCGGTAAGACCGGTGTCATCATACCCAAGAGCGTTGCAGAAAGCTCTCCATGGGACCTGAAAGAGCTCATCACGGCGCATGAAGGACAAGGTATGAGCATCATCGGTGCCAAAGTGAACAGTGGCATAAAACTGATGGATAAGCTGCACATCAAAGTCACAGTTGATCGACATGAGCTTGATCAAGTCAAACTCCTCACACAGAGCCAATGCTTCTCCAAAGTACTCCATATTGTTCCTCCAATGATCAAGGTCAATGGTCCATTGCTTGGCATGGCGATTCTTGTGATGCTCAAACAGTTCATGCACTATCCTCATTTTCATCTCATTGCGGAACTGAACGGTGGTCCACCTAGGAGCAACGGGGACCTCATAAGGATTCTGAATACGAAACTTTTCCCAATCTGGTTGCTTCCACTTATGCAAAGGCAAGGCCATATGTTGCTTCGCAGCAGCTGACTTCTCGCGGTGGGTAGGCTTGGTGGGAATCACCACCTCCTCTTCTTCCACGGTGTCATCTGGGCGCTTGCACCTACGAGCTTGCTTCTTGGACTTTGTATGAGGAGCAGAGCGAGAACCAGAGCCACCTGCACATGCACACGGGAAGTACACAAGAGACCCAGCAGAGATGAGAGGATTGCACACAAGAACGAAAGAATATATTTCTTGTGAATTAGAGAAGGAAAAACAGTGCAACATGGTTCATGAATCCTAGTTGTACCAATTCTCCAACCGGTGGAACCGCCCAAGCAGTTGTTCCTCCCAAGAAGGGCAGTTGTACCACTGGACGCGAGCAGTTCCACCCATGGGAGAGCAAGTACCCACGGGATTTGAATCAAATTGCAATGTTTCAACTTCTAATGATGCACAAAGCAATGGCAGGAAGCATATAGATCTCTTCCACCCAATAGTTTGTGCAACAAATGCGGTATATCAAGTAATGCCTTAAGAGGATGGATTCAAAGATTGAAACCCTAGAAAATAGGAATGAGGCATTACCGGTATCCATGGGAAGAGATCAGGGAGGAAAAGGCCTCCACGGAGAGAATACGAGGTAGACCCATAGATCCGGAGTGCCGGAGAGCACTCCGGGGCAAGGGTGACGGTGACCGGCGGCTAGGGCATGAGAGGAGATCAGGCACGAAGGGGAAAAAGAGAAACCCCTTCGGCCCGACCCCTTTAAATACCCGCCCAAGACACGGAGCGGTCGTACCGCTACTACGAGTGGTTGTACCGCCCCTGGTAGAGGCATGTGGTTGCGGGCGGTACTTCTGATGCCAAAGAGGCAGCGGTAGTACCGCCTGTATCTGCCTGGTAGTACCACTAGGACAGTACAACCGAGTACCTGAGCGGTTGAACCGCCAAGGCAACCGGTTGTACCGCCCGGTCACATACACCTTCACCACGGACAACCTTGTGTGCAATTGAAAAGGATGGTTTGAGGAAAGAGGAAGGCTTGGGGTGGAATCACGGCACAGTAATATGATGTGGTAAACTCCAAGAATGCAAGAAGCAAACAAGAAAGGCCATTACTTGGAGTATACACACACCTAGGACCTAAACAAAATCTAGCAAGAGTGAATAAGGTCCAAGCAATGAAGACCAACCTCTACAACAGAGGCGGTGGCCGGAGCCACCTATGTTTGAGTGTGTTGGTATGGCACCGCGAAGATTTTAACCTTGGGCCCATGACCAAAACTCATCTTTGAAGCAAAAGTACCATAAAAATGGCTAATGTGAAAGACTTTATTAATTTACGCATAACAAGGGGAGGGAGAGTTCATTGGGAGAACAACACTCCCCATATATCCATGCCTACATCTACAACAAGATAGAATGATGAATGTGGTGAGGTGTGCCTATATTCAAGCCACATTGCTCGAATCAATGATATTTAGCTCATGCCTTAACTCACGAGATCTTGCTTCATCTAGAGGCCTAGTGAAAATATCAGCTAGTTGCTCTTGAGTGTTTATGTAGATGATCTCAATATCTCCATGCTTGATGTGGTCCCGGATGAAATGATGACGAATCTCAATGTGCTTCGTCTTGCTATGTTGCACCGGATTGTATGAAATCTTGATAGCACTTTCATTGTCACATAGAAGAGGCAGTTTGTCACAAGTGACACCGTAATCCTTTAAAGTTTGCCTCATCCATAGCAATTGTGCACAACAACTTGCGGCGGCTACATACTAGGCCTCGGTAGAGAGAGACACACAATTTTGCTTCTTCGATGACCAACTCACCAAAGAACGGCCAAGGAATTGGCACCCTCCGAAAGTTGACTTCCTCTCCACACAATCTCCCACCCAATCCAAGTCTGAATAACCCATGAGATCAAAGCTTGCTCCTTTGGGGTACCATAAGCCAAAGTTTGGGGTATGAGCCAAATATCAAAAGATTCGCTTGACCGCCACACAGTGACTTTCCTTAGGTGCGGCTTGAAACCATGCACAAATTCCCACACTCAACATGATATCCGGTCTAGATGCACAAAGGCAAAGCAAGGATCCAATCATGGAGCGATATACCTTTTGATTCACTGCTTTACCATTGGGATCACTGTCAAGCTTGCATTTGGTGGGCATGGGAAACTTGACCGGTTTGACATCATCTAGCTTGAATCTCTTGAGCATGTCTTAGGTATATTTCGCTTCGCTGATGAAGGTTCCTTCTCTTCTTTACTTGACTTCGAACCCAAGAAAGAACTTCAACTCTCCCATCATAGACATCTCGAACTTCTCGGTCATTAGTGCGGCAAACTCATCATTGAAAGATTTGTTAGGAGAACCAAATATAATATCATCAACATATAGTTGGCATATGAAGAAATTCCCTTTGGCCCTCTTAGTAAAAAGAGTGGGATCAATTTTCCCAATTTCAAATCCACGATCTTGTAACAACTCGGTAAGGTGCTCATGCCATGCACGTGGGGCTTGTTTAAGGCCATAGAGTGCCTTGTTGAGTTTGTATACATGATTGGGGAGCTTGGGATCCTCGAATCATGTGGGTTGTTTGACATATACCAACTCATCCAAAGGACCATTAAGAAATGCACTCTTCACATCCATTTGTTGCAATTTGAAATCATGATGAGATGCATATGCAAGTAACATGCGAATAGATTCAAGATGAGCAATGGGGGCAAAGGTTTCACCGTAGTCGATACCCTCAACTTGGGAGTAGCCTTGTGCCACCAATATTTCCTTGTTTCGAATAACCACACCGTTCGCATCTTGCTTGTTCTTGAAGATCCACTTGGTCCCAATGACATTGTGGTCCTCCGTTGGCCTTGGCACTAATTCCCAAACTTGGTCGCGCTCGAAGTTGTTGAGTTCATCATGCATAGCTTCAAGCCAATCCACATCAACGAGCGCCTCATGTACCTTTTGGGGTTCAACATACAAAACAAACATGTGATGCTCACAAAAGTTTGGCAATTGTGTACGAGTAGTTACCCCTTTTCTCAAGCTTCATGGCACATTCTCCATGACATGTTGTTGATTCCTGAGCTTAAAAGCCACCTTGGCGGCACGACACTCCAAAAGTTTCTCAATGGGCATTTGAGGATCATCATCTTGATCATCTTGAGCACCGTCTTGAGCTTGCTCTTGATCATGAGCTTGTGCTTGATCTTGAACTTTCTCGGAGTCATGAACTTGATCTTGGGCCTCATTTGGCGCATCATCATCTCCATGAGGTTGATCTTGTCCTTGATCTTGTTCATTTGGTTGAGGGCCTTCACTTTGTTCTTCAGAAGCGTGTGGGTCTAGTGTTGGTGATGGCTCCACTTGAGTAGAGCTTTGTCCTTCTCCTTCGGCCACAAGGGGTTCCTCAATGGGGAGTATTTGACCAATCCCCATTCTTCTTATGGCTTGGGGAGGAATTTCATCACCTACATCACAAAGACCACTTTGCTCCACTTGGAAGCCATTATTTTCATCAAACTCCATGTTACACGTCTCCTCAATGAGTCCATTGGACTTGTTGAGGACAAGGTAAAAATGAGAGTTTGTAGCATAACCAACAAATATGCCCTCTTAAGCTCTAGGTTCAAATTTAGACAAATGAACACCTTTCTTGAGAATGAAATACTCACAACTGAACACCTGGAAGTACTTGAGGTTGGGCTTGTTACCTGTAAGTATCTCATAAGGAGTCTTGTTCAAGCCTTTGCGGAGGTAGAGCCGATTGGATGCATGACATGCTGTGTTGATGGCTTCAGCCCAAAATTTGTACGGAGATTTGAATTTTGCCATCATGGTGCTTTCCACACCCATCAACGTCCGGTTCTTCCTCTCCCCCTCTCCGCCAGATCATTTTGTTGAGGGGTATAGGGTGCGGCATATTGGTGCTTGATCCCCTCATCATAAGAAACTCATCCAAGGTGTAGTTCTTGAACTCGGTGCCATTGTCACTTCTAATAATCAATATCTTTGCTTCATGTTGAAGTTGAGATTCATTAGCAAAGTCGATGACAGTTTGTTGGGTCTCACTCTTACTCTTGAAGAAGTACACCCATGTATATCTTGAGTAACCATTCACAATCACCAAGCAATATTTTCTTCCCCCAAGACTATCAAAGGATGGAAGACCAAAGAGATCCATGTGAAGGAGCTCCAAGAGCCTCTTCGAGTAGATGATAGTCGTGGGTCGATGAGCCGTCTCATGTAGCTTTCCTTCAATACAAGCACTACAAGCACAATCTTTGGCAAAACTCACATATGTTAGTCGACGGACGTGAACCCCTTTGAGGAGACTTTGCAAAGATCTCATATTGACATGGGCTAGTTGGCGATGCCAAAGCCATCCCACATCAACTTTAGCCATTAGGCACGTCGCAGTTTTAGTGGGTCGCTCCAAAAAGTTAACCACATAGAGACTGTTCTTGATATGCCCAACAAAGGCTATTTTAAGAGTCTTGCTCCACAGAAGGGCCACGGTATCAAGATCAAAGAATGTTGCAAAGCCCATGAGAGCAAGTTGATGAACGGAAAGTAAATTTTATGCTAGGGACTCAACAAGCATGACCTTCTCAATAGATAAAACTTGAGAGATGACCACCTTGCCAAGACCCAATACATTAGATGTTGAAGCATCATCGAATTGGACACGAGTGGGCATGGATGGAGTAGGTTGTACGTCCACGGCAAAGTCCTGGCTCCCGGTCATATGATTTGTTGCTCCACTATTGAGCAACCATGACACCCCACCGGAAGCAAACTACTACAAGAGATTAATGCTTGGATTTAAGTACCCATTTTCGAATGGGTCCTTTGATGTTAGTAACAAGGGTCTTAGGAACCCATATATAACATTCAATGTACTCATAAGAAGCACCAACAAATTGGGCATAAACATGCCCATCACAAGCACGGCATAAAACATATGAGGGGTCAAAGTCGTCGGCTTTGTTGGTAGGGACGGTTTTGCCCTTCTTGGCATTACCACCCACTTCCTTGTCCTTATTCTTCTCATTAGTACCCTCACCCGCCTTGACAAAGGCTCCCTTAAGCGGGAGAGGTTGCTTGGTCTTGTTCTTCTTCTTCTTATACTTGGGTATAAATCCAAGTCCTTCCTTTCCCACAACTTCCATTTGATTGCTCAAAAGGTCATCTAGGTTCTTCTTGCCTTGTATGCATGTCACAAGGCCCTTCTCAAGTTGCTCTTTCAACTTGGCATTCTCCTCCACAAGATGCACATGCTCACAACAAGGGTTAGTAGCATGGGCATTATCAATTAGAACAAATGGAGGACACGTGGAAATCTCCTTGGTTAGCTTCACTTGGAGTTGATCATGAGACTCCTTGAGAGAGGCATGAACACCCTTCAAGACCTTGTGAGCCTTTTCAAGTGTGTCAAACTCTTCCTTGAGTCTATCATGGTCAACCCCAAGTGCAACTATCTTGGATTTAAGCACACGAGTAAGGACACTAGCATGATCAAGATCCTTTTGTAATTTAGCAAGGTCAATGTTGTGTGACTCCTCAAAAGCCAAACGAAGACCTCGCTCTTCCTCAAGAGCAATGAAAAGATCTGTTATCTCATCGACATAGTCACGAGTATGCCCCTCCAACTTGGAGATCGTGTCCTCATGAGAGTCAATGATATCATTGGCTTCACAAAGTTGTTCCAAGAGAGTAACAAAGTGCTTCTTGGTTTCACCCTTGAGCTTGTTCAAGAACTTGTCAAACTCATTCTCATCAACTTTCACCACCTCACTATCATCTACACAATCAAGCAAGGAAGGAGTAGTAGTGATGGTGGTTTTGATGTTGGGGGTTACCTTGTTGATACCTTTGGTCATGAGGCACTTGGCGATGAGGTTCTCATTGGGGGTGCCAAAGAGAGACACCTTGGAAGGGGAAGAGGTGGCAATGGCCAAGGTTGTCACTGCCATTCCTTCACCACTTGTATCTTCATCATCATCATCGGAGGTGTGCTCTTCATGTGCCACCAACTCCTTTTGAGGTATCTTCCTGGTGAAGTTGTTCTTGTTCGGAAAGGACTTGGCTTTGTCTTTGCAAATGAGCTTGCCACCATTGTCCTCTCTTTTCTCGTAGGGACAATCCACCACAAAGTGACTCACATTGCCGCAATTGTAGCAAGTCCTCACTGCTGCTTGTTCTTTGAACCACTTGAGTTGTTCTTTGTAAAGTTGGGCCTTGAGTTCCTCTTGTTGCCCCAAAATTGCCTTGATGCAAGAGCCATGTGCTCGTGGTAAGCATATTTGGTGTCTTCGGGGCAACTCTCCTCTTCTTCCTCTTCTTCTTCTTCCAGAATGGCCTTGTCCTTCAAGGCAAGGTTGGTTGAGGCTTTCTTTGACCAGGCACGAGCTAGAGCATTGTCGGCGGTCTTGTTTATAATGTTCATGGCAATGAACTCGTCCAACACTTCACTTGAAGATAAGGTGTGGAAATCCGGACTTTGACGAATCACGGAGGACATGGCCTTGTTGAATGACATGATGGCCTTGAGAAACTTGCACTTGATCCAATTGTCATCTGTATCCTTGCTCCCATGATCTTGGAGAGTGACCACAAGTGTTGTCACCCTCCGGTAGAGGTCGCGAGGATCCTCATATTCCATCATCACAAACTCATCGGAACCGAGGCAAAGGTTCTCGTCCTATTCTTGTTTTGAGGGGGACAGGTTTGAGTACCTTTAGTCGCTTCCTTGCTGGAATTGGCCTCTGACTCCGATGCGGCGGGATTAACCACAAGCAACGGATCGGGAGAAGTTTTCAACCCCTCAAGTAATTCTTTAAATATGGATTTGACCTCGGTCGTCATAGACGTCTTAAGTGAAGCCATAGCTTCATTTAAGTCATCCCGAGTGATCGAGTCAACTCCACGGCCTCGGGCACTTCCTCCTCAATGTCGACCATACTCTTAGGGTGGTGAAACCCTTAATAAAAAGACAAGGCTATGATACCAATTGAAAGGATCGATATGGTTGACTAGAGGGGGTGAATAGGCAACTACCAATTTTTAACTTTTCTTAACAAATTAGGGTGAGCAATAAATAGGTTGTCTAGATATGCAACTAGGTGAGCAACCTATATGATGCTAGCAACACAAGCAAGCAAAGGATACAACACTAGTAAAGCTTGCATAAAGTAAAGGTAAGAGATAACGACAAGTCGAGACGATGAAGACGAGGATGTGTTACCGAAGTTCCTTCCCTTTGAGAGGAAGTATGTCTCTATTGGCGCGGTGTGGAGGCACAATGCTACTCAAGAAGCCACTAGGGCCACCGTATTCTCCTCACACCCTCACACAATGCGAGATGTCGTGATTCCACTAGTGGTGCCCTTGAAGGCGGCAACCGGACCTTTACAAACAAGGTTGAGGCTCTCTCCACAACTGAATTGGAGGCTCCCAACACCACCACAGAGCTTCACCACAATGGAATGTGGCTCCGAGGTTATCTCTCCTGTCTAGGGTGCAGAAACACCCAAGAGTAACAAAATCCACACAAGAAAGTATGGGGAATCAAATTTCCTTTGGTGGAAGTGTAGATCTAGGTCTCCTCCTTAAATCTCTAGCAAATCAACAAGTTTGAGTGGTTAGAAAGAGAGATCGGGAAATAAAGCTTGGAGGGCATTAATGGAGGAGAGAGGGAGGCAAGAGTTAGAATGCTAGGTGTAACAACCACTCTTTATATAGGTACCCCTAATTTCCAACCATTACAACAATTTTTACATTGCAGCGGTACAACCGCTCATGACCCCGATACAACAGGGATTCACGGGTATGCTGCAAAAGCCCTAGCAAGCGGTACAACCGGTGGTAAGAGCGGTAGTACTGGTTACAAAGATTAACTGAACCAACCGTTCTACTACCGCGCAACTACCACCTCAAACAGAAGGGAGTCACCCTATAGCGGTAGTCGAGCTGTAGTTCCACCGGATCTACGGCCTGGCCCGAGTCAAGGAGGCGGCTAAGTCCAGGGCAGTACAACCACTCCGGTCCCCGGTAGTACCAGTTAACATAGTATAACCGGGACAACCGAGCCACCACCGCTCAAGCACCGCCCCATCGCAGAACCTTGTCCGGTGGTTTGGCGGTACCGGGCCGGTACAACCGCCCGTGAAGCTGTCCAAGGATTGCCCAGAGCAGAGGTGGTACAATCGCCCGGGGGCAGCAGTACAACCGCTGGGCATGAACCTGGGAGCAGCAACCCCAAGGCATCACCCCTGGGGCGGTGGTTTCACAGGTTGAACTGGACAGGAGGTACAACCACCCATACAAGCGGTACAACCGCTTAGAGGGTAAAACCAGTGCTTTGGAAGGAAATGAGGACCTCTCTCTCCTCGAACGGAAGACAACAGTGGGTGGACAGGAATGTGCACGTGCATTGATTCATCCGATACCTTCCGATGTGGATTCCCTCTTAATAGTACGCGTTTCCTACGACCAAAGAAATAAACACGTAGAGAACACCGTCTTCGATCTTTTCCGTCTGGAGGGAATGCTTAATCGTCTTGTACCCAACATAGAGTAACTGAAGAACTTGGCACACGATTAGACCACAAGGTGAGTTGTCATCATCACCAAAACACAAAGGCGGGAAATGCCCTAACAACCTCACCAAAATGGAGTGGTAGAAAGAAAAAATTGGAGGTGGCTCGATCATTGATGTACACAATGGATGTGCCAAAATTTTGTGGAGTGAGGCTATAACGACAACTACATATCTCATCAATCGTATGCCATTAAGAGTGATTGGGATGAATACTCCATGTGAAATGTTGCTAGGTGAGAACAAGTTTGTGGTTCCACCGAAGGTTTTTGGATACACTTGTTTTGTTAGGGATCATAGACCGTCTGTGAGGAAGCTTGATTCACATGCAGTGAAATGCATCTTTATTGGATACCCTTCAGGACAAAAAGGTTACAAGTGTTGGAGTCCTAGCGAACGATAAGAGTAATTATGTTTCCTATAGATCTCCGTCTCCCGCATACAAATCTTTTGTTGCATCGCTACAATCAGTGGCCATCCCAAAGGACTGGAAGGCAGCAAAGCAGGATCCTAAGTGGTATGAAGCCATGATGGAGGAACTGAATTATCTTGACAATAATAAGACTTGGGAACTTGTACACCTTCCAGCAGGAAAGAAGGTTGTGAGTTGCAAGTGGATCTACACGGTAAAGCAAAATCTATAAGGGAAAATTGAGCGATATAAGGCAAGACTTGTTGCTCGGGGATATAGTCAAACATATGGTATTGACTATGATGACACATTTGCACCAGTGAGAAATGAGTACCGTGAGGACTCTAATTTCTTGTGCAACTAACTTTGGATGGCCTCTCCATCAACTTGATGTTAAGAACGCATCCCTGCATGGTGATCTACAAGAGAAGGTATATATGGAAATTCCACCTGGTTTATCCACTCCTAAAACAACAGGTAAGTATGTAGGCTGAGGAAGTCTCCTTATGGTCTGAAGAAATCTCCAAGGTCATGGGTTTGATAGGTTCAGGCGTGCTTTTTGTCATATGGGATATAGAAAATGCAATGGAGACCACATTGTACTTTATAGACACTTGGTGTGTCGTACAATCCTTGCAGTATATTTGGATGATACTATAATCACATGAGATGATGAGGTGGAGATATCACGATTGAAAGGAAGTTTGAGCAAGGAGATTGAAGCCAAAGATCTGGACCAGCTTAGGTACTTTCTTGGCATAGAAATTGCGAGGTCTTCCAAGGGGATAGTTCTATCGCAACAAAAGTATGCCTTGTATTTGCTAGATAATATAGGTATGCTCGGGTGTCGAGCTGCATCCACACCCATTGATCAAAATCACAAGTTATGTGCATAATTAGGGGAATCCATGGACAAGGAGAAGTATCAAAAGCTTGTTGGAAGACTCCTCTACCTATGCCATACGAGACCAGATATCTCATATGCAGTGAGTGTAGTGGGCCGATACGTGCATGATCCCAGGAGTGGATGTTTGGCTGTTGTATATTGGATCTTCCAATATCTCAAGGGTAGTCCAGGGAAAGGACTATGGTTCCAGAAGAATGGTCATCTGAATGTAGATGGTTGTAGTGATGTGGATTGGGCTAGTTGCCTTTATGACAGAAGATCGACCTCTGGCTATTGTGTATTTGTTGGAGTGAACTTGGGGTCATGGCGAAGCAAAAAAGCAACAGGTAGTGTCAAGGTCGATAGCTGAAGCAGAGTATAGAGCTATGTCACATGGGCTTAGTGAGATGTTGTGGGTGAGAAACCTCTTATCGGAACTGAAGGTGTTAAGAAAGGACCCTCTAAATGTATGGAATGTTAACAAATCAGTGATTAGTGTCGCTAACAACCCAATCCAACATGACAGAACTAAACATGTGGAGATAGATCGTTTCTTCATCGGTGGATAATGGCACAATCAAGACCAGTCATGTAAGCCCAAAAGAACAAGTTGTAGATTGTTTTACCAATGGATTAGGGGTTAGGAAGTGTAATTTAGCATGTAGCAAGATGAGGATGATCGATATCTATCACCCATCTTTTGGGGGAGTGTTGGGTTGTGTTTGTGTGTGTGCTATGGCCCAAAGGGCCCATACCTGTAGCATATATCTATATGTATAGCAGCTGAGTAAGAGAATAGAGATTGTAGAGTTTTCTCCAACCTACTGCCTTCAATTTGATTACTAAAAGTTTATAACCGCTAAAAGTATCTTTTATTTCTTTATGCGTATTTTGAATCGAATTTGGAAGATATTATACACACATAGTATAATGTAAGCATTGACAATATTTTTGAGAACTTCCGAGTTTGAAATTCGAGAGAGTATCACGGTCTGATGTGAGTGTTGGTATCATTGGACGTGTGCTCCACTTAGTGCCAATACCAGGGAATCCACTGCCAACTATTTGACGGAAATTAGCTACTTTGATTCGTCCAATTCGTGCTCTCTCTAATGAATTCTGAAACAGAACAACATGATGCTACTACAGGGATATTATTACCAAAATCATGAAAGTATGAAACACAGCTTAATCAGGTTTAAGAAAATACGGAGTAAAAGGCTTATGATTCCTAGATTAATGGGTTTTCTCCTGAGTTTGAAGGCTAGCTGCAATGATTTGTAGTCTGAACGAACACATGAGAAGAGACTCCAGTATGGCACAACTCATATCAGTATCATTATATTTGGGGCACAGCTACTCGGAGTTAGATTACATAGGGGTGGTACAACACGTGATTCGCGAAAGCAAGCTTTGCGTATTCGTAAAAGAAAGGAGTTAGATTACATCATGGCATTCCCCATAGCAAGGCAGGGGCTGTGTATGCATGAGCAAGCTTCACACAACAAAGAACTAGGCCACACATGAACGACAAAAGGGCCCAGGTTAAAAGCAAGCAAAAATTATGGATGATAAAAGCTCCCAAGGGAGAGAGGTAGCTGGTCCTTTAGTTCCCTTGGAACTGCATTCCATATGCTATCTTCTTACTTCCTTGAGTTCACGGCATGCTCGCGAGGCCCGACTTGCCGCAGTAACTGTATCATCATTGCACGCATTAAATACAAGATAAGTAAAATGTTGTTTAACCATGAAAGATTTTCAAGGGAAAGGTGTCTAATGTACCTGAAAATATGACTCCAGCTTCTGCTTCAGAGTGGCATGCTCCCTCTTCATCTTCTGCAGTGACCTGCGGCATCTGAAGCACAACCATGGACACACTACAATAGGTGAGATGAGCAAATCGCCTGGCGACAAGAGATGAAAACAAAGCACGAGTGATGCAATACCCTTCCAGATTCCTGTCATTGCAGTGTGCCTTAAACACCGAGCACTCGTTCTTCATCCTCACTGCTCCAATGCTGCGCCAAACACAAGTGAACTTCAGTGAATCAGAACACATAAGGCAGGCAAAAGGTAAAGTTGTCGGTGATGGCATTTCCATTTGCTAAAAATATTCGTTCTCTCACATTTCCATTTGCTAATAATATTCGTTCTCTCACATCACTAAGCACTCTTAAATCATGTATATACTGAATGGGTGATTCTGTGCTGATGAGACCCGCAATAAGATTATTCACACCGGGTGTTTTCTGAGCATATTCACAGGTCCTGTACCTGGATCCGCTGCCTTTGAGCTGGTGCACAAGAGAATCTAACCGGTAGAAATCCTGAGGGTACTTCCCACTGCATCAAAAGGAACTGGAAAGTGAATGCACTAAATATGATTCCATTTTTGGTAGATATGATATGTCTTGAAACCATTTGTATGGACTGTTCCAGCCAAAAAAAAAAGACAGTTATGGCCTGACTTACAGACGTATTGCTTACATTGTTTGTTCTATGTTTGACAACAATCTCGTGAATCTTTCAGAAACAAAGCCACAACTTCCTCAACGAAATTGGGGCTTGATTCGTCCTGCAGTTCTTCCAGCTGATTGAACTGTTCATCAAGGTAACCCTGCAGGAATAGCCCAAAGTAGATTATTAGGCAAATCAAAGAAGCCTGAAATACAACATATAATAAAATACCATTTGTGTGGTCCACGGCAGAAAAAAAGATTCTCGATTACATGGGTAAATCAAAATAATTAGTCAAATATCAAACAAAGTCCCAGCAAGTTATTATAGGCTTCAACCTAGCTAAGTATAACAAGCACCTTAATATTT
This sequence comes from Aegilops bicornis, assembly GCA_021605145.1. Taxonomy (NCBI): domain Eukaryota; kingdom Viridiplantae; phylum Streptophyta; class Magnoliopsida; order Poales; family Poaceae; genus Aegilops; species Aegilops bicornis. Next base: position 177,170,588 of record CM038669.1, read on the forward strand.
GTCAAAATCAAACTGAGTCAGCTACATCAAAGGTGGTTTTAGGTGTCAACCTGGCTTAGGTATAAAGGGCACCCTAATATTTGCCTAGAAGATACTAATGTATCATCAAAATGATCCTACCTCTATGATTACTCTGTAAAGTTTGAACACCCCAACCTTTTGTATATTCTCAAAGGAATAGATCGAAGGAAATAAAGAGAGTGATTTTCTATTCTTATGGTCTATTACATCCTTGCCCATATATCTAATTTTAAACATCATGATGCACTCAGCAGGCGATGCGTTTGTGGGAAAAAAAAAGAGTGCCATAACTATTGTGTGGGAAAATAGTATCCAAGTTGGCATTTGCCCCCATATTGTCCCATTAGACCAGATTACAAAGTGAATGAGTTATGCAGTTGCAATGAAGTAACATTTTGAAACAGAATGAGTGAAGAATCCATTGAGTCCCGCCACCAGAGAGAAACTCCATATATTTGAAAGAAAAAAATGCAGTAGATCAAAGTTTTCAGAGCCTCAGTGGATATGTCATGTGGAGATGTCCAAAGGTCATCATTCTATCAGAAGAAAATCACTACGAGAGTAATTCGGCTTACAAGTTATCCAGTCAAAACTTGCAGCTCTTGGGAGAAGAGCTTAACATGTGCAACACAGTAATTGATTATAAACCCAGATTTCAAATGAACAAAGGGGGAGCCAATAAACCTGATCAAAGAAACTTTTCTTCATGAAGGTAATTTGGCGACGCAAATTTGAGTAGTCCATAGTTGGCCTTATATGTCAGTACAAGCACACAGAGAGAACTGAGGTGGCTGCAATGAGACATGCAAACCGAAGGAGGCCGTATATATAGAGGGAAACAGGATTTTATTTATGCATGCAAAATCTTTATTCTAATTGATAATGTCCTCCTGTGAATAAAGCATAACAAAAAGACAAAGTACTTTTCTTTTTCATGAAACTGCTGAAATAAAAACCCAACTACAAATTCTGCAAGTTGATCTATGAGTTCTCTTTCATGTGGCTTGTGTGGTTTACACCCTAGACAGGAAAAGGATTTCAGAATATGATGACGCTGCACCGCAGAAATGCGCAGAAGTAAAGTGCCCTAGAACATGTTCCCAAATAAGCAAACCTAGAAATAAGATAAATAAACATTTCTAGATAGGATACAATTATAAATATCCAATTACACTGTTAATCTTTTACAAATAAAGAAACCACGTCTGCCACTGAAATTTACGAAATACCTTTCCAAGATATTTGTCAGAGAGCAGGGATCCAGCAATTTGGCTAAATTAAAAGTTAATGAGGGAACGATGAGCGTTTAATGTAAGGAGAACATATTCACTAAATCAAAAAATTCTACCTTTACAAGATATTTACTACTAAAGAGTTTTGGAGGAATTTAAGTGACTAAAATGGCATCAACAGCTAAAATTCCCTGCGAATAAGAAACAGAAAGGACATTTATTCTTACATAACAAATAGCTGGGAGTACTAAACTCTGTGCAAACCTTCTAAAGATTGGTTCTTGACAAACTAAAACGTTACACTGTGTTGAAGATTGAAGCTGTTTACTATGTTAAACAGAATGAATCTCCAGGGCATAGTTTCTGTATCCTGAAAAAACGTATTTCCTACTACAGCTGAATTTTCTTAAGCATAGAAATTTGTCAGCGTCAATGAGCTTAGAGCTACGACACTCGAATGCTATGGATGATTGGATTGATTGGTACAGGTAGAATAGAAACAGGAACTTCCCACTACAAGAAAAGTGGGTGTGAATCAGACAATGATTGGAGAAACCTTTAAAAAATGTTTTTTCTGAATGAAAATTGGCTGTTACAAAGTCATTAGACGACTGTTACAGCCATTTATCCGAAAGACAGGAATAGTGGGGAACTAAAACATGGACAGACCCAACACATGGGGAAAGAAGGTAATACCCATTTCAACATCGAATGGGTTTTAAAATATGTGATACATACATGTGTATATATCTTGATGTCCAATCACTTTGAGCTGTACACTTCCTACAATTAAATAAGTTTGATTGTAAAAACAACTACAAGCATCTCGGATGCAAGAAAAAGATGCAAGGTCATTAAAGCTTGACAGCTCAGATAGATCCATCATCTGATGAACCACAGAAGCTCAACTATCGGCTCCTTTTCTCCACGTCTCACATTCCTAAAACAATGTCAGGAAAGGGTAACAGCAAAGATTGGACAAAACAGGCATCCTACCAAAAAGGAAGAAGAGAAACAGTGTCATCACCATGCTTTCACACTGAAAGCAAATGGAAAAACTGGACGATAAAAAGGAAGATGCATGGTGGGCAGGAAATTCTCCCTTTATTCCACTTCATACAGAAAAGGATGGATAAACCTTTCCAGTAGCTACACCCATGGTTTTGGGGTTATACGAGTAGTTGTGTATTTGTTTGGTTCCATCCACTACTTTCGATAAGTGCTGAAAAGGAAGAGGAATAATGCATAATTGGAGCGGTGATAATGACTTGTTGGTATCTCTACAGGATAGTGATAAGAGAATCTTAACCTGGAACAGCATATTAAAACGACAGGTATTGGTTTAAATGGTTAGTGTCAGTAAAGTTCTTATCTTGGCGAATCATGACACAAGATGCATAGCAAACAATAGCCGCAGATAACAAATCTGATCATAGAGCAAGAGGTGGCAAAACCATCACCTCACTACTCTTAACAGTTGCAAGAATCGTTGCACTGCTTTTCTGCATGTGCACCTTGCAATGCATATTCTAAAACAAGCCTATTGCCAATCACATAAAATTTGAAGCAAGGAGAGATGACATATATGAGAAGAAGGGCACTAATCAAAGCTTACATATAAAGCCAGAATTGGTGCAGGGTCATATTTCACATTTGTATTCTGCAGGACTGGGTCCTGCACTAGAGAATTCTGTTAAGAGTAACAAAATAAAAATCAACCAAGGAGCTCTTACACAGAGATGAAAAAATTGTTCCAACTTCCAATGCATCTGTTCAGGCCCGTCAGATGGCAGATGTGATATATGCCAATAGGAGCAACTGCTCAAGAGCTCATCTTAGATCAGGACCATTTGATTTTGTATGGAACCCTTTTTGTATTCATTGTTACATGGCTGATTACACTCTTTGGGTGTGAGGTTTACACAACCGTATTGTCTTGGTGAACCCTCTTCCTTTGGGGTTCCCAAAAAGCTGAAGAGGTGAACAGCGAAAAACAACCCTAGCCCCGCTGCCGTCCCTCCGCGGGTGACACGGGTGGCGGCGCCACCTCTCCCTCTCACTCCTCCGTCCTCTCTCTCCCCCGCCGCCGCCGCCGGCCGGAGCCGCCGGGGCAAAGCCCCTCGCGGTGGCTAGCGGCGGGGCATCTCTCCCCCTCGTGCACGGACGGCCGAGCGGGCGGCCGGATCGGGCAGGGCGCCAAGTTTGCGCGAAGCTTGGCAGCCGGGCGACCAGCCCGCATCCCGCGGCACGCGCCGTGGTGGTGGTGCCGAGGTGGGGATGGCTGGTGGTGGCGCTGGCGGTTGCGCTGGCTCGTGCTGCTGGATCCGTGCGCGCTGCATGGTAGTGGCCCCGTGGCGGCTGGTCGCGTGGGTGCATGCCCGGCGGCTCTGACGCTTGGAGCTCGCCGGGCGGCGCGGGCTGGGCAGTGGCCCGGCGTGGCTGCTGCTCCGGCCGTGGGTGGCTCCACGGCAGCTTGGCAGGTCGGCTGTGGCGGCGAATGGCATGTTCCGGCGTCAGCTTGTCCACAGGCGGTTTGTGTCGGCCTTCGATCCCTCTCCTGGTCGTCCGGGCGCTACATTCGTCGAAGGGTTGGCCCTTTCCCAACTGCGGTCCATCGCTCGTCTCGCGCCCGGTGCTGCAGAGACCGAGCTTGTCTCGCGCCGGCAGCAGGACTGGCTCATCTCCCGCCCGGCAGCAGGACCGAGTCGTCTCGTGCCCGGTGCTGCAGGACGGGTCCATGGAGGCCAGTTTGGCCGTCCTTTTGGGTCTCGACACTGATGGCCGCCCAGGGGTGCCAAAGGCGGGGCCTTTCCGCTCGTCTCTTTGATTGGGGTAGCGGCGGGTCTCGGGTGAGGTAGTGTCAAGGTCTTGGATGCCGGGGCGGCGGCCCTGGTGGTGGTAGCGCGGTGCTCATGGGCAGAGCCCATGGCTCAGTCTTGCCCGGTGGCCATGGCCGTGTGGGCGGCGTGGTAGCCGGGGTGTGACTGTCGGTGGCGGTGAGTGTTGGCGGGGTGAAAACCTATTCTATCTTGGACGAACGGCGGCGTGGCTCGTTCCCTACTTGAAGGCGTCGTCGCGGCTCTCATTGCCCGTCTTGTTGCTCCAGGGGAAACTCTGATCTTTGGATCGGGCGGTGGCGGCGCTCTGGTGTTGTAACCTTCCTGAAGGCGCCGCCTTGGAGCCTGATTAAATCGTCAGATGCGGCTTCATCTCTTCAGCGGTGGCGTGTTCACGGTTGAAGCCCCGGTTGCTCTTGTAGTGCTAGGGGTGGTGTTCTTCTTTCGGCGCCTATGTATCCTGCCTTGGGTGTGTGCGTGTGTTGTGGTGGCGCGTTTGTACCGGTTGTTGTTGATCGTTGCTTTATATATAAAGCGGCGAAAAGCCTTTTTCAAGAATAACCCTCTTCTTTTCACCGAGTGTGGTGGCAAATGTGACATATCTCTTCTATAGATAGGAGAATATTAACTCTTGAGAAAATCAAACCAACTCATTCCTTATCATTCATAAATTTGTCTCTCTGGACAATTTACTTATTTTCTAAGAACATGATTAAATTGTGCTGCTTTTACTAGTAGAAAGTTTTCTGAACATTTATTAACAATTTTTTCATTATGTGTTGTCTTACGGACCGGTTTTAAATTTTCTATGCAGGTAAGATACTAATGAATTTTCAAGCTATTAAAGACAATATACCCATCTAACTTTTATAATCAAAATTATTTGCCTGCTACACGGAAATATAGCAAGTAAGAAAGGAAGATGCATATGCACATGCTACAGGCAAAACATATTCTGATTTCTGAGATTATTAAAGGTAAGAGATATTGTGGGTGACATATATGCCTCTACTTCTCCATGACAAAGGGCACAAACTAGGATGCGATTAACTCTGAAGGGTGTGCCGCCAATCAGGTCAGCTGTTCACTAACCCAGCTGGCCGAGTTTAGATTGACGCAGCCACGTAGGCATCTTCCGTTAATAGAATAAATATCCGGTGAAATCTCCACGGAAACCATGAGGAGAAGTTATAATAGTTTCTAAACAGAAAATGCCATATGTATGGGAGATGATATTGTACAAACTTGCAAAATTTCAACATCAAACTGAACTGCATTTGGAAAATATGAAAATGATAAACAGCGACAGCAATAGAAATTATCAGTTAAAAATAAGTATTCATTCTGAAATTGAATTTTACATATCACCCAAATGCTACTGAGATCAATCTTCAAATCTTAGAAGTTTATAGGGCATTACCTCCCCTACATATGATACTTTCTGGACAGCAAAAAACTTACCATAAATCAATGTAATATAAGGTTTGTCTGGCTACTGGAGGCCAATGAGGTGTTGACTTAGTGGAACTAGAATGTTGGCGATATAAGTGCAGTGGTGCTGCTGAAAGAATATATTTGTAACTTTTTTCCAGTGCGGGACACCATCAGTGAAGGCCCTGAATTTAGATTCATCATGTTTCCATGTTTCCCTGAACTTGGCTTCTGCGAGATTTAAAGCTGGTAGCTGATTAAAAAATTATGGTTCACCAAGAGAAGTGTAAACATAAGCTGCTCCTTGACACCTAGTTATGGTATTATTTCTGGCAAGTCCCAGAATAGAGGGATCAGGGATCATAAAACAGAACCCACTTTACAAGACACAAATCAAAATGCACTAATAATCAGTTGGAAGAGCTTGCCGTGTCAAAACTCAGCAGCAAGACAAACCATGAATACCTTACCATTTCAGGAACCATGTCAGGCCAGCTCAACTGTCACTCCGTTCTGATTTTTTGTCTCCTGAGTCCTGACAGAGAACGTTGACCATGGCTGACCACCTGCTGTCGTCAACACAGTAAAGTTGTGAGGTACTAGCCTGGAATATATCCAGATTGAACTTATCCGAAATTTGAATTAACTTCTAGTGCTCTTAAGTGATTTCATTTGGGCTGGTTATTTATGATATCTGAGCACTTATTTAAGTGATTTTATTTGGGCTTTCGTTGGTTTGGGTACTCTTGGAAAACACAATTTTATTACTAAACAACACAATCATTCTTATAAGTATTACAATCACTCAAATCATTTAACCAAGTACCACAATCATTGAAACAAGGAACAAAAGATAATGAAAACCATTGATCTTGGAGCAATTGGCAAAGGTTCGCACTACATTTCATTGCTATATCGAGGATATATAGTCACCACGCAAACATAAATCATACTCCCTCAATTTCAGAATATAAATCTTTTTAGAGAAAAAAATTCAATACGAACTACATACGGATGTATATAGATCTATTTTAGAGTGTAGATTCACTCATTTTGCTTCATATGTAGTCCATATTGGAATCTCTAAAAGGACTTATATTTAGGAATGGAGGGAGTAGTTTCCGCAGATGAGATTGACACAGCCGCTGAGGCAGTGACTCCGATTTACATCACCTAGGTGTCTATTGGTGAAACACATGCTTATATTTTTCTAAGCCTACCAATCTATATGGTGAACTTCTGGTATACCGCCCATTTCCTATCTAAGGCTACTAATCTGTATGGTGACCTAATGGTATATCCTGCATCTATAGTGAAAACTGAAAAGGAGCATCTATATGGTGACCTCATGGTATATCCTACACAGAGTGAGCTGCGGCCGGCGGAGGACGATGTGACGCTGCTGCTGCTCGAGGCTGGCCGCCATGGCGCCATGGCCCCTCTTTCCCCCTTAGAAACAGGACCCTGCTCGAGGCTGGCCGCCATGGCCCGAGCTCGGACACGCCTGCGCAACGCGAGCCCCGTGCCACACGCGCCTCCTGGCCGGGCCCCGTGCGTGCGCCGCCCCGCCCTGACGGCGCGCTCGTCGTGCTCCACATCCAGCCGCCGGCGGGCTCAACCCCAGCCGCCGGCTTGCTGCGTCTTCTGCCCTTTGGTTAGCTGAATTTCTGACCAAATACAAACGTTTTCGAAAAATTCTGAAATTTTCTGTAGATGTTTGTGTTAGTGTCGTAAGCACGCATGATAATTTTTATGCGAAACGTAGCTGCGATGTTTCGTCGACAAAAAACAAAATTAAAATGACATTTTAGCGTAACTTTTGGTGTTTAATTTGTCTTTTTACACAAGTCAAAATGTTTAATTTTTTGCTTCAAAATTTGCAAGTAGCATTTGGATGTGACTAAGTACATAAAAAAGTTGTTTTAACATTTTTTCATTTTAGAAAATAAATTTTGGACCCGGGAGCCAAACTGACTTTCCGCAATTGATGCATACACAGACCGTTGCATTTTTCTGAATTTTTGTGACAGCAAGTATCTGATATATTGGTTGAAATTGCGATAGAAAACAGTACAATATAAGGTGTGTTTAACTTTGCATGTTCTTTCATGCATTATTTTTATAATTAACATATACAAAAATACATGGATTAAAGATGTATCAACAATACCATCGTATTTGTCCGGCAAAACAATTCTGTTTATATGTCTATAATAATTTGGCATATAATAAACGAAAATTATAGTCAAAGTTATACGACAAAGACCAAAATTAAAGTGCGCCTTATATATTTTAAAAAGGAGAAACTATTCTTTTATTCATAGCAGGCTAGCCTTATTCAGGAATCGTGGCTACCATCAGTCACAGTCACAGGGATCAAGGTGTTTTGGTACCGAATCAATTTGAACATCGATCTGATTGTTCATAGCAAGAGTATGCACGCTGTGCCTACTGATAAAGAAAGAGTGTATTAATAGAAAATGTTAAATTAAACCTACATACCATGATCTGTATGCAGGTATGTAGGGCGTCTACAACCGAACCCGTAGCCGCCATAAACGGCCGGGTGGGCTGCCCGCTCGGTGCCGGACGATTTTTGGCCACCAAACCAGGCTCCCAGAGCCGGTCCAAACGTCCGGGCTGAACGGCGCTCCTAATACTTGGTCTATATATGGGGCAAATAAAGAGAAGTCCGGATCTGCGCACCAAGTCTGACTGATGGATAGGGTCCACATGGGGAAACGGAGAGACCGCTGGTCCGATTGGCGCCTCCTTCGCTCCACGTCGCGTGGTGTCGCTCTGGCGTGCCGCCCGGGGAAGGAGGACAACTATTTAAGCCGAACGACGACAACCAAACCTTATCTGTCTCATTCCCTATTTCTTCTTTCCCATGCCGCCACTTCCAATCCTCCTATCGCACTATATCGAGGCGTCGGATCACCACCTACGCCATGCTCACTCCGAAGAGCCGTCTGCAACTGCTAGAGGAGATTAGGGCGAGGCAAGATGCCCATGTCGCTGCAGGCCTTCCTCCGGATTGGCCCGAGCCGGAGGAGGAGGAGGAGGAGGAGCAGGCGAGGGAGGAAGAGGCAGAGTCGGCTGAGCTGCGCCATGGCGGACCCGCAGGCGGAGTAAGAGGCCGCCCAAGCGATGAAAATGGTGGAGTAGGCTGCCCTCCTAGAGTCCATCCAGAATGAGGCCTACGTCGAGGCCAACATGCAGTTCATCCGGCAAGAACAGGCGGCGACGAAGGCATTGTCCGCCAAACTGGACGTGTAGGCAGAGGGGAGGAGGACCGGAGCCTCCGCGGGCGCAAGAGCTGCCGCACTTGCCCGTCAACCCGGCGCCAGCACGGAGATCGTCGACATCTCCGACGATTAATAGCTTTAGCTATGTACGTAGCATGTAGTTTTTTATCTGCATGACTAGTATGGATTTCCCGAAGTTTGAGGTTTATGGTTGTGACAGACGTTTTGGTGTGTTGTCCGGTCACTGTTCACGGGCGTGTGAGGACGGATTTTGGTCTGCGGTTGTAGATGCTCTAAAGCTTTGCTTCATTGCAGTTAGTATGTGTATGCAGACTAAAGTGAATTAGAGTAGAAAAGCCAAGTCCTAAAGCAACAATGGATTTTATAGCTATTTATGTAAATTTAATATGTTGTTGCTTATGTGAGTGGTGATACGTATACAATTGTGGAGTTGAAAGAGAAGAAAGGCAAAGAATTCAATATATGTAGGCATGTTTGTTTCAATATGTATGCGGTTGCCGTGCCCAATATAAGATAGTTTTTGGAGCAGTTTGGTGCCCTATTTATAGGGCTGCTGTTAGAGAGAAAAAACCAGATGATGTAAAATGCATTTTTTGATGCCTAATAGCAACTTTTTGGTGCATTATTATAGGGCTGTTATTGAGGGTGCTCTTACGAACACTTCCTTTCCCGGTGTGTTTGGCAAGCTGACGAAAAGGGAATGCTACTTTATGGAGGATGTTTTTGTTGGGGAACGTAGCATGCAAATAAAAAAAATTCATACGATCACGCAAAATCTATCTAAGAGATGCATAGCAACGAGACGGGAAGAGTGTGTCCACGTACCCTCGTAGACCGAAAGCGGAAGCGTTAGGTTAACGCAGTTGATGTAGTCGAACGTCTTCATGATCCAACCGATCCAAGTACCGAACGTACGGCACCTCAGTGTTCAGCACACTTCAGCTCGATGACGTCCCTCGACCTCTTGATCCAGTAGAGGGTCGAGGGAGAGTTCCGTCAGCACGACAGCGTGACAACGGTGATGGTGATGTGATCCGGGCAGGGCTTCGCCTAAGCACTACGACGCTATGACCGGAGGAGTAAACTGTGGAGGGGGCACCGCACACGGCTAAGAGAATAACTGTTGTGCCTTTGGGGTGCCTCCCGCCCCCATATATAAAGGAGGGAAGGAGGAGGAGGCCGGCCAAGGGTGGCGCGCCATGGGGGGAGTCCTACTAGGACTCCCTTCCTAGTAGGATTCGGCCCCCCACCCCTTCCTTCCAACGGAGAGGGGGAAGGGGAAAGGGGGGAGATGGAGAAGGAGAAGGAAAGTGGGGGCCGCTCCCCCACCCCTTGTCCAATTCGGATTGGGCAGGGGGAGGCGTGCGCCTCCTCCTATGGCCTTCCTCCCTCTCTCCAATATGGCCCATTAGGCCCATTAACTTTCCCGGGGGGTTCCGATAGCCTCCCAGTACTCTGATAAATCCCCGAACCTCTGCGGAACTATGTTGGTGTCTGTATATAACCTTTCAATATATTAATCTTTACCTCTCGACCATTTCGAGACTCCTCGTCATGTCCGTGATCTCATCCGGGACTCCGAACAACTTCGGTCACCAAAAGACATAACTCATAATACAAACCGTCATCGAACGTTAAGCGTGCGGATCCTACGGGTTCGAGAACTATGTAGACATGACCAAGACACATCTCCAGCCAATAACCAATAGCGGAACCTGGATGCTCATATTGGCTCCTACATATTCTACGAAGATCTTTATTGGTCAAACCGCATAACAACATACGTTATTCCATTTGTCATTGGTATGTTACTTGCCCGAGATTCGATCGTCGATATCATCATACCTAGTTCAATCTCATTACCGGCAAGTCTCTTTACTCGTTCTGTAATGCATCATTCCGCAACTAACTCATAAGTCACATTGCTTGCAAGGTTTATAGTGATGTGCATTACCCAGAGGGCCCAGAGATACCTCTCCGATACACGGAGTGACAAATCCTAATCTTGATCTATGCCAACTTAACAAATACCTTCGGAGACACCTATAGAGCATCTTTATAATCACCCAGTTACGTTGTGACGTTTGATAGCACACAAAGTGTTCCTCTGGTATTCGGGAGTTGCATAATCTTATAGTCAGAAAAATATGTATAAGTCATGAAGAAAGTAATAGCAATAAAACTAAACGATCATAATGCTAAGCTAACGGATGGGTCTTGTCCATCACATCATTCTCTAATGATGTGATCCCGTTCATCAAATGACAACACATGTCTATGGTCTGGAAACTTAACCATCTTTTGATTAACGAGCTAGTCAAGGTGAGGCATACTAGGGACACTCTGTTTTGTCTATGTATTCACACATGTACTAAGTTTCCGATTAATACAATTCTAGCATGAATAATAAACATTTATCATGATAGAAGGAAATATAAATAACAACTTCATTATTGCCTCTAGGGCATATTTCCTTTAGTCTACCACTTGCACTAGAGTCAAGAATCTAGATTACATTGTGATGATTCTAACACCCATGGAGTCTTGGTGTTGATCATGTTTTGCTCGTGGAAGAGGCTTAGTCAACGGGTCTGCAACATTCAGATCCGTATGTATCTTGCAAATCTCTATGTCTCCCTCCTTGACTTGATCGCAGATAGAATTGAAGCGTCTCTTGATGTGTTTGGTTCTCTTGTGAAATCTGGATTCCTTCGCCAAGGCAATTGCTCCAGTATTGTCACAAAAGATTTTCATTGAACCCGATGCACTAGGTATTACACCTAGATCAGATATGAACTCCTTCATCCATACTCCTTCATTTGCTGCTTCTGAAGAAGCTATGTACTCCGCTTCACACGTAGATCCCGCCACGACGCTCTGCTTGGAACTGCACCAACTTACAGCTCCACCATTCAATATAAATATGTATCTGGTTTGTGACTTAGAGTCATCCGGATCAATGTCAAAGCTTGCATCGACGTAACCATTTACGACAAGCTCTTTGTCACCTCCGTAAACGAGAAACATATCCTTAGTCCTTTTCAGGTATTTCAGGATGTTCTTGACCGCTGTCCAGTGATCCACTCCTCGACTACTTTGGTACCTCCCTGCTAAACTTATAGCAAGGTACACATCAGGTCCTGCACACATTGCATACATGATAGAACCTATAGCTGAGGCATAGGGAATGACTTTCATTTTCTCTCTATCTTCTGCAGTGGTCGGGCATTGAGTCTGACTCAACTTCACACCTTGTAGCACATGCAAGTACCCTTTCTTAGACTGATCCATTTTAAACTTGTTCAAAACTTTATCAAGGTATGTGCTTTTGTAAAAGTCCAATTAAGCGTCTTGATCTATCTCTATAGATCTTGATGCCCAATATATAAGCAGCTTCACCGAGGTCTTTTATTGAAAAATTCTTATTCAAGTATCCTTTTATGCTATCCAGGAATTATGTATTATTTCCAATCAACAATATGTCATCCACATATAATATTAGAAATGCTACAGAGCTCCCACCCACTTTTTGTAAATACAGGCTTCTCCAAAAGTCTGTATAAAACCATATGCTTTGATCACACTATCAAAGCGTATATTCCAACTCCGAGAGGCTTGCACCAGTCCATAAATGGATCATCGAGCTTGCACACTTTGTTAGCACCTTTAGGATCGACAAACCTTCTGGTTGCATCATAAACAACTCTTCTTTAAGATATCCATTAAGGAATGCAGTTTTGACATCCATTTGCCAAATTTCATAATCATAAAATGCAGCAATTGCTAACATGATCCGGACAGACTTAAGCATCGCTACGTGTGAGAAGGTCTCGTCGTAGTCAACTCCTTGAAATTGTCGAAAACCTTTCGCAACAAGTCGAGCTTTGTAGACAGTAACATTATCGTCAGTGTCAGTCTTCTTCTTAAAGATCCATTTATTCTCTATGGCTTGCCGATCATCGGTCAAGTCAACCAAAGGCCATAGTTTGTTTTCATACATGGATCCCATCTCAGATTTCATGGCCTCAAGCCATTTCACGGAATCTGGGCTCATCATCGCTTCCTAATAGTTCGTAGGTTCGTCATGGTCTAGTAACATGACTTCCAGAACAGGATTACCGCATTCACTCAAAAGTGCGGATCGTACTCTGGTTGACCCACGAGGTTCGGTAGCAACTTGATCTCAAGTTTCATGATCATCATCATTAACTTCCTCACTAATTGGTGTAGGAATCACTGGAACTGATTTCTATGATCAACTACTTTCCAATTTGGGAGAAGGTACAATTACCTCATCAAGTTCTACTTTCCTCCCACTCACTTCTTTTGAGAGAAACTCCTTCTCTAGAAAGGATCCTATCGTGGGAGTAAGTCTAACAGTAGAATAGGGGGTACGTAGGAGGAGGCAAGATCCTAGCTACGGTGAGATTGTGCACGCAAGGTTTACGAGTTCAGGCCCTTCTCAGAGGAAGTAACAGCCCTACGTCCTGGTGCCCGAAGGCTTGGTCGACTGGATTATGCGTGAAAGTTACAGGGGGTGCGTGCCCTTGTGCCAGTGGAGGGGGGTGGCTTATATAGAGTGTGCCAGGACCCCAGCCAGCCCATGTTACAAAGGGTTCAATGTACATTAAGGCGTATGCCATCGTAACGCTTAATAATAAAGAGGTATAAATGATCTTTAAGACTACAGAGTGAATGCCCGACCGTTGTCATCTTGAGTGACGTTAGGTCTTCTACATTTCGAGTGATTTCTTGTATCATCGAGTGACTTCATCTTGGCCAAATGGAATTGGGGTATTCGAGTGGGGTTGAAGGTTGATTCTATTGCACTCCTTGGTCAATTCAGTCGGTTTCTCTTCTTGTGCTTTGAATGTCTTTGACTCTAGGGCAGTGTCCTTGGGTAGGGTGTCTAGGTTAGGCCTATGACCCTACCCTAGGTACATGTCATCGTCATTAGCCCCAGAATGGATTGAGGTCCGAGTGAAGAAATAACTGAAGTTGACTCCGACTCGATTCCATACTTCGGAGGTATTTCATCTGAGTTTGTGAATCATGTTGAAGCTTCGATCTTGATTCAGTCGCCTCGATCGATTCAGAGGTCGTCGAGTGAACTTCAACTGATAATCTTCGAGTGTTGATACGGTACAAAATCTTTGGTGCGATTGATTACTCTGCGGTTCCCGGATCTCACGGGATTTGAAATTTCGGGGAAGTGCACGGGACGGAGTGTGCCGCAGTAAACGGAGTGGATAGACAGAAGCGCCTCGATTCTCGCATCACCTTTTTCGCCATGTATCTGGCGCGCGACTATTGCGGGATTTGACAGGATCACTTGGGCCCACGAGTCAGCCACTCGGAAATAGGCCCATAAAAGGCGTCGAAGCCGATGTGTTTGCATAGTGCGCCTTATTCCCCTTCTTCCTCCTCTGCCTCTCCACCGCGCCCGCATCCACTCTCGACGCTGCCGCCCGCCCGTGCGCAGACTGCCGCGATGGGAAAAGACAAGACGGTGGCCCTGGAGCACGCGAAGAAGGCGTCGGCAAAGGCGAAGGGCAAGAAGACGAGTCGGGGGGGGGGGGGGAGGGGTCGTCGTCGAGGTCCGGTCTGCCGCTTGGCTGGATCCAAGGGGACTGGATTCGGTCTACGATCCAGAAGGAGGACCTAGAGAATCTGGCCTGCGGAGGCTTGATCGCCCACGGGTCTTGGAGGCTGCCGGGGAACGAGTCCGAGCCTCGACCACAAGAGGGTGAGTGCGTTCTCCTTGCCACCCATGTCGACCAGGGTTTCACTCTGCCTCCACATCCTTTCTTCCGGGGTTTCTTGAACTTATTTGGTGCCCAACTTCATCACTTCTCCCCCAACACAATCACATACCTCGCTGCATACGTTTCTCTGTGTGAAAACTCCTTGGGCTGTCGACCGCATTGGGGTTTGTTCAAACACATATTTACTTGCCGCTCTCAGTCTGTGAAGAAGGCAAATCCGAATGACGAGAAGACGCACGTGATCCAAATGTGTGGGGGTTTAGGGATTCATACGAGGGGTAGGAGTACTTTTCCACCTATGACTCTTCCCGATTCAGTTAGCGGGTGGCAGTCGACCTAGTTCTACTGCCAAGATGTTCTGACTCCTGGTCAGTCGACTGGTCTTCCTCCCTTCACCATGGATCGGGTCCGCCAACCCTCCTCGCTAACCATAACCCCAAAAGAGAAGGTAGAGGTGTCCATGCTAGTCGACCGAGTAGTCCAATTGGTCCGCGATGGCATGACTGGCATGGATTCGTTAGAAGTGTTTCTCAGCAGACGCATCCAGCCTCTTCAAGCTGGCGACCATCCGATGTGGATGTACTCGGGCCCGAACGACACCGCTCAGGTCGACCCAGAGGAAGTCACCGAGGAGATGGTGGAGCAGTGGCTGCGGAGTATCACTGGAAACAAGGACAACCCCAGGGGGTCCAGGAGGGTTGCTCCGTACGATGCGGAAAACGAGCCAGACAAGGTCCGTCCTTTGTTTCCGAGTGTATTTTTATTTTGATTTGCGACTGTCTTTCAATCTGATTGACGCCTATTCAACTTCTTGCCTTGTAGGTTTATGCTAAGATGCACTCGATGCCGAACGGGGAGCAGGTCTAGGAGGGAATGGAGAGCACTGACGAGAGCGGCGACTGGCAGTCCCCCGACGACCATGAAGACGACAGTGATGACTCGGACGGTGGTGAGGAAGTCGACTCATCGCCTCGTTCTGAAAGACGCTCCAAGAAGACACACGACCCAGCAGGTGAACGTGGCAAGGCGGTTGCATCGAGTACGCAGGCATCGAAGCGCACTCGGACATCCACTCCTGGTCCGACGTAGAAGGCACCAAAGCAACCCAAGATTGTGCCTACAAAGTCTCGGAAGGCCTTGCCTAAGATCAAGGTGGACGTTCCCGTTACGTAAGTGCTTCTTCTCCCTAATTTTATTTTGCTTGAGAATACTTATGCTTGTTGCCGACCCACTCGCTTGTTTGACCGAGTGAATTTTGAAATTTTCAGTGTTGCACCTTCTGGGACCTCCATGGACATTTACAAGGACCAAGATGATGAGGAGACTGAGAATGCGTCCACTTCTAAAGCAGGTACAACTCTATAACCTTGCTCTCATTTTGTCTCTTGAACTGTCGATCGACCGAACTCTTACGGTTGAGTCTTTTGCAGCAACGTAAAATTTCATTGAACTTCCAGATGATGATGAAGACGTGCCTCAGAAGACCACAGGGAGAAAGGGCAGAACTTCGGGCAGGAGGGTGCCTGCCAGCAAGGTACCTCAGTCTACAGCAGCGTGAGAACCTGTGATCTAGCCATTCGGAGATCCAATTCGGGCTTCTGTTTCTTTCGCTGTCCCTGTATTGACTGATCGTCCTTCGGCATCGACCGCTCAAGTCCCTGCCCCGTTTGTGCGACTCCATGCTTCAGATCCTCTGGCTGACTCGACCATTCCACCAACTCCACTCTTCGTCGCCCATCATGTCCCGGAGGACCAAATGAGCGCTGGTAAAGAAGCTATACGCCAGGAAGGCCTTATGATGGAGCAGCCAGGCTGCTTATGATGCCAGCTCAGCTCTCCAGACCAACATCCAGGTTAGTTGACTTCCGACTGATCTTTATCTTGACGCTTGTTTTGTTAGGATATGGTACCCGAAAACTGCTGCTTTATTAGCCTAAGATGTCGGTGGATGGGCGTTTTGAAACCTTTAATGTGCATCTATCATGAGTCTGCATCTGCACACCCACTGGGTGCTTCAACTTTTGACGAGTAGTTTTTCCACTTGAGTCGACTAGGTCGCGTCGAGTGTATCTTTGAATTAGTGGGGGCACACAGAGTGCACCCATTGGGTGTAGTCCCCGAGGCCGCCGTCGAATGTTTGATTAGGCGGGGGTCTTTATCAAAATGTCTCTTTACAGTTCTTCCACTCGGTCTAGACAGGTCGTGTCGAGTGGAATCCAGACCAGTGGAGGCATGCAGAGTGCACCCCCTAGGTGTAGTCCCCGAGACCGCGGTCGACTGCGGGCAGTCGGCGGTGGTCTGAGAATAAGTGTTGCCTTCTTCTTTTTTTTCTCGACTGGACGGACCATGTCGATTGAAAAGTCAAACCAGTGGGGCATGCTAAGTGCACCCACTGGGTGTAGTCCCCGAGACTACTGTTGAATGTTTGATTCGGCAGTAGTCTTAGAACTCTTTTTGCCGTAATGATCTGAACTTGTATCTTATCGCTCAGAAGTGATCGGTCTTTGTTCCCGTCGACTGACGTGTCTTATCTGTCGATTGCAGAAATCTTGTGCACTCGGGGCTCTGTTTGCTGAACTGGAGCAGAAACAAATTCAGCTCAACCTTGATCTGGAACTGGCTAAGCAAAATCTGCAGAAGGCCAAGGATGAAGCAGTTGCTATGGGAGGTAACCACTTGTCGACTGTTTGTCTTGCCAGCTTTACTTTTCGCCTTTTGAACCGAGTGACTCCACTCGAACAGATGTGCATAGTGAAAACAGACAACTCCAAGCTCGTCTGAAGAATGTTATTTCTTTAGACAAAATGAAGCACACGCTAGAGCAGAAGGACCTTAACCTTGCCGCAGCTCAAAAGACGGCGCGAGAAAGAACTGAACTTGCCAACAAGAAGTTGGCTTCAGTCGGCAAGCTAGAAGAAGAAAACGCCAAATTGAAGACTGCCATCAATGAAGCCAACAAAGAAGTCATGCAATTGAAGAAGGACAAGATGGCTCTGACCGACAAAGTTGGAGATCTCACTCGGAAGAGGGACGAGCTGGAGGTTTATCTAGGAGGACTCGCCAAGAAGCTGTTCCTTATGCTTGAAGGTACTCTCTCTTGTCTGACTGATTTGCGACTGTCGACTCTTCATACAACTGTCGACTCATCTTTTTTCTGTGTGTACATAATTCTTTCACAACTCTGAGGAAGAGACCGGGCGGATTGAGACCGAACTGGACCCCATAAACTCCCCCATCAAGGATGAAGCTGCGATGAATGTCATGATCGAGTCCCGCCGCTAAGCGCCACCAATTATCTTGCTCGACTGAAGGCGGCGGTATCACGGATCGACACAGCGCTCTGGCCGAATGAAAGATTCCAGAATGACCTCGAGTCTCTAATGACTCGACTAAATGAAATTCCCGGTCGAGTGTAGGCGTGGAAGAAGTCCTCTGCTCGATGTGGTGCGGACGTGGCCCGGCCTCTGGTCCATGTCCATTGCAAAGAAGTTAGAGAAGAGAAGCTGGCGGCAATCAAGGTCGCAAATACCAAGAAGCTTCAATTCCAGTCCTTCATGGAAACCTTGATCGACGCTGCCACTCGTATTGCTGATGGAATCGACCTGGATGAGTTTGTCGAGCCAGCTAGCCCTCCTCCTACCGAGTGAACAAACTTTATGCCTCACTTTCATTTGCCTCGGAATGCCGAGTGATTTTGTAAACGTTAATCTCCTTTGGGCCTGACGCTCAAGTACTTCTGTTCATGGTTCTGAACTTGATTTACCCGAACTTGGTTTTTCTTTGAATATGGTTGCTTTGTCTTTACCACCATCAAATCTCTTAACTCCGAGTGAAGCTTGACTCTTTACTCAGAATTGACGTTGTTTATGTGACGCAGCTCCGACGAGAGGGTCATGGGCATGAGCACCAGGTGCTGCACACGACCTGCATCTCGTCGTCCTTACGGATCGGGATGGAGCGTACATTGTACTTGTGACTGATAACCCACAAGTATAGGGGATCGCAACAGTTTTCAAGGGTAGAGTATTCAACCCAACTTTATTGATTCGACACAAGGGGAGCCAAAGAATATTCTCAAGTATTAGCAATTGAGTTGTAAATTCAACCACACCTGGATAACTTAATATCTGCAGCAAAGTATTTAGTAGCAAAGTAGTATGGAAGTAACGGTAACGGTGGAAAAAGTAACAGTAGCAGTTTTGTAGTAATTGTAACAGTGGCAACGGTAAAGTAACTAAGCAAAGATCAATATGTGAAAAGCTCGTAGGCATTGGATCGGTGATGGATAATTATGTCGGATGCGATTCCTCATGCAATAGTTATAACATAGGGTGACACAGAACTAGCTCCAGTTCATTAATGTAATGTAGGCATGTATTCCGAATATAGTCATACGTGCTTATGGAAAAGAACTTGGTGACATCTTTTGTCCTACCCTCCCGTGGTAGCAGGGTCCTATTGGAAACTAAGGGATATTAAGGCCTCCTTTTAATAGAGTACCGGACCAAAGCATTAACACTCAGTGAATACATGAACTCCTCAAACTATGGTCATCACCGGTAAGTATCCCAATTTTTGTCACTTCAGGGTTAACGGATCATAACACATAATAGGTGACTATAGACTTGCAAGATAGGATCAAGAACTCACATATATTCATGAAAACATAATAGGTTCAGATCTGAAATCATGGCACTCGGGCCCTAGTGACAAGCATTAAGCATAGCAAAGTCATAGCAACATCAATCTCGTAACATAGTGGATACTAGGATCAAACCCTAACAAAACTAACTCGATTACATGGTAAATCTCATCCAACCCATCACCGCCCAAAGAACGATGATGAAATTACTCACGCAAGCGGTGAGCATCATGAAATTGGTGATGGAGGAAGGTTGATGATGACGATGGCGATGGATTCCCCTCTCCGAGCCCCGAACGGACTCCAGATCAGCCCTCCCGAGAGATTAGAGCTTGGCGGCGGCTTCAGATCGTAAAACGCGATGAATCCTTCTCTCGATTTTTTTCTCCCGAACATGAATATATAGAGTTGGAGTTGAGGTCGGTGGAGCACCGGGGGCCCACGAGGCGGCGCGCCCCACCCTCGTGGACAGGGTGTGGGCCCCCTGGCCTTGATTCTTTCGCCAGTATTTTTTATTAATTCCAAAAATATTCTCCGTGAAGCTTCAGGTCATTCCGAGAACTTTTATTTCTACACAAAAATAACACCATGGCAATTCTATTGAAAATAGCGTCAGTCCGGGTTAGTTCCATTCAAATCATGCAAGTTAGAGTCCAAAACAAGGGCAAAAGTGTTTGGAAAAGTAGATACAATGGAGACGTATCAGTGACGCAGCTCCGATGAGAGGGTCGTGGGTGAGGAGCGGAGTCCACTCCTCTTGAGAATAACCCGCTTAGCATGGAAGATACAGACAATCCTAGTTGATACATGAGCTATTCGAGCATACAAAACAAAATTTCATTTGAAGGTTTAGAGTTTGGCACATACAAATTTACTTGGAACGGCAGGTAGATACCGCATATAGGAAGGTATAGTGGACTCATATGGAATAACTTTGGGGTTTATGGAAGTGGATGCACAACCAGTATTCCCGCTTAGTACAAGTGAAGGCTAGAAAAAGACTGGGAAGCGACCAACTAGAGAGCGACAACAGTCATGAACATGCATTAGAATTAATAAACATTGAGTGCAAGCATGAGTAGGATATAATCCACCATGAACATAAATATCGTGGAGGCTATGTTGATTTTGTTTCAACTACATGTGTGAACATGTGCCAAGTCAAGTCACTCGAATCATTCAAAGGAGGATACCACCCTATCATACCACATCACAACCATTTTAATATCATGTTGGCACGCAAGGTAAACCATTATAAACTCCTAGAAAATTAAGAATGGCATAAGCAACTATAATCTCTAATTGTCATTGCAAACATGTTTCATTCATAATAGGCTGAATCAGGAACGATGAACTAATCATATTTACAAAAACAAGAGGGGCCGAGTTCATGCCAGCTTCTCTCATCTCAATCAGTCCATCATATATCATCATTATTGCCTTTCACTTGCACGACCGAACGGTGTGGATAATAATAATAGTGCACGTGCATTGGACTAAGCCGGAATCTGCAAGCATTCAATACAAGGGAGAAGACAAGGTAAATGGGCTCTTTGTTAAATAAACAATAATGCATCTAAGAGCCTCTTCAACATTTTCATTATGGTCTTCCCCTCTCGACCCCCAAAGAAAAGAAAAGAAATAAAACTATTTACATGGGAAAGCTCCCAACAAGCAAAAGAAGAACGAGAAATATTTTGGGGTTTTCTTTTAATTACTACTACCACAGGCATGGAAAGTAAACTAGCTAAAAAGCTACAACTATTTTTTTGGTTTTTCTTAAGGTTATTCAAACACACAAGAAGAAAGCGAGAAAAAGGAAATAAACTAGCATGGAAATGAAAATTTTGCACAAAAATATTAGTGAGTAGGAGATACTGATCGAGCTGGTCGTGGAGGAAGTCGGTGAGTCCTGCATTCTCAGCCAAATAATAAAAATCATCATGAATCCCGGCTGCTCTCAAGAACTCATCACAAGGCCATTTACATGGCCAAACTTCCGCGGTGCTGATGTCCACTACGCAACCTTCTTCTTGTAGACGTTGTTGGGTATCCAAGTGCGTAGGTTTGTAGGACAAGAGCAAATTCCCTCAAGTGGATGACCTAAGGTTTATCAATCCGTGGGAGGCGTAGGATGAAGATGGTCTCTCTCGAACAACCCTGCAACCAAATAACAAAGAGTCTCTTGTGTCCCCAACACACCCAATACATTGGTAAATTGTATAGGTGCACTAGTTCGGCAAAGATATGGTGATACAAGTGCAATATGGATGGTAGATATAGGTTTTTGTAATCTGAAATTATAAAAACAGCAAGGTAACTAATGATAAAAGTGAGTGTAAACGGTATTTCAATGCTAGGAAACAAGGCCTAGTGTTCATACTTTCACTAGTGCAAGTTTTCTCAACAATAATAACATAATTGGATCATATAACTATCCCTCAACATGCAACAAAGAGTCACTCCAAAGTCACTAATAGCGGAGAACAAACGAAGAGATTATTGTAGGGTACGAAACCACCTCAAAGTTATTCTTTCGGATCAATCCATCATAGAGTTCATACTAGAATAACACCTTAAGACACAAATCAACCAAAACCCTAATGTCACCTAGATACTCCAATGTCACCTCAAGTATCCGTGGGTATAATTATACGATATGCATCAAACAATCTCAGATTCATCTATTCAACCAACACATAGAACTTCAAAGAGTGCCCCAAAGTTTCTACCGGAGAGTCAAGACGAAAACGTGTGCCAACCCCTATGCATAAGTTCACGAGTGGAACACGCAAGTTGATCACCAAAACATACATCAAGTGGATCACGTGAATATCCCATTGTCACCACAGATAAGCACATGCAAGACATACATAAAGTGTTCTCAAATCCTTAAAGACTCAATCCGATAAGATCACTTCAAAGGGAAAACTCAATCCATTACAAGAGAGTAGAGGGGGAGAAACATCATAAGATCCAACTATAATAGCAAAGCTCGCGATATATCAAGATCGTACCACCTCAAGAACACGAGAGAGAGATCAAACACATAGCTACTGGTACATACCCTCAGCCCCGAGGGTGAACTACTCCCTCCTTGTCATGGAGAGTGAGGGAGTCCTGGACTAAGGGGTCCTCGGGCGTCTGGCCTGTTATCCATGGGTCGGACTGATGGGCTGTGAAGACATGAAGACCGAAGACCATACTCGTGTCCGGATTGGACTCTCCTTGGCGTGAAAGGCAAGCTAGGCGACCAGCTGTGAAGATTCCTTCTTATGTAACCGACTCCATGTAACCCTAGATCTCTCCGGTGTCTATATAAGCCGGAGAGCATAGTCCAGATAGGACACATTCATTACCATATACACATAGGCTAGGCTTCTAGGGTTTAGCCATTACGATCTCGTGGTAGATCAACTCTTGTAATACTCATATTCATCAAGATCAATCAAGCAGGAAGTAGGGTATTACCTCCATAGAGAGGGCCCGAACCTGGGCAAACATCATGTCCCCCGTCTCCTGTTAACATCGATCCTAGACGCACAGTTCGGGACCCCCTACCCGAGATCCGCCGGTTTTGACACCGACATTGGTGCTTTCATTGAGAGTTCCACTGTGCCGTCGACAAAAGGTTTGATGACCCCTTCAATCGTCGATGATGACGCTGTCCGGGGAGAAACCTTTATCCCAGACAGATCTTCGTGTTCGGTGACTTCGTACTGCGGGCCAACTCGCTTGGCCATATGGAGCAGACGACAGCTACACCCCTGGCCATCAGGTCAGATTCGGAAGCTTGAACTACGTTACGGACATCCGTAGAGGCTTGATCTTTGACGGATTCGAGATCACGGCGATCGCTCCACCTCACCCCGATGAACGTGACTTAAATCTGTCATCGGACCACACCCAGGAGATGGTTCCTATTACTTCAACAGCCTTAGAGTCAAAGCTGATCGTGCCATCCGAGGCCGCAGAGTCCGCGGCGTTGGAGCCGCACACGGACTCAACGCCCTGCAATATTCGCTTTAACGGAACTTTGGACGTGTCTCCAGCTACAAGTTCCGGGCTGTGTACGCCCGCGGACACCGAGCTAGATCGGTTATCGATATTCGAGTTCAACGCCGCTGACGTTTTCTAGCACTCGCCTTTGGGTGAAGTGCTAAAATCTTTAAATAATTTGTCCTTAGAGAAGGACTCACAGCCGAACTATGTCCGGTTCGAGCTAGAGACGGGCAACGAGGAATTTTTCTTCCCACCCGCCACCCACTTCATAGCCACTGTAGATGACTTAACTGACGTGCTTGACTATGGCTCGAAAGACATCGATGACATGGACGACGATGCCGATGTGGAGCAAGGCCAAGACCCGCCATTCACCAGACGTTGGACGACTACCTCTTCATATGACGTGTACAAGGTTGATACACCCAAAGGATCTGGCGACGACAACGAAGAGCTAGGTGCGAATAAAACCTTTGAGACACAGTCCAAGCGTCGATGCCCCAATCGCCGTTCTAAGCCTCGACGCTCAAAAGATAGCAATATTGGCACCGGAGAAAATAGTACTCCGGGCGACGCCGAAAACAACAAAGACCCTATCGGAGCTACATCTGAACAGGAGGAACATGACAACATGCAAGACAACCTTGATGAACAGGCCATAGAAGATGACTCGGAAGACGATAGTTACCGTCCACCCTCCGAGGAGGAGACAAGCCTCGGAAACGAAGACTTCATCGTGCCAGAGGATCCTCTAAAGCAGGAGCGCTTCAAGCTCCAGCTCATAGCCACTGCAAAGAGCCTGAAAAAGAAACAACAGCAGCTTCAAGCCGAACAAGATCTGCTCGTCGACAGATGGACTGATGTCCTGACAGCCGAAGAATATGGCCTCAGGCGCCCAGCCAAGAGCTACCCGAAACGCCGACTGCTACCTCAATTCGATGAGGAAGCTGAAAGCACAAGTGCTCCCTAGGTGGTTTTGGTAATTAATGTCAACATATCTCTTGTTGGACTAACACTTTTATCTAGTATGTTTCAGATAAGTTCAACAATGGAGTGGCATGGACTAAAGGATGTGGGAACTCCTTCAAGATGCTAAGGACAAAGGATTGGCTCAAGCTTCAAGCTCAAGACTCTTCATTTTACATTTTAGTGATCCAAGATCACATTGAGTCTATAGGAAAAGCCAATACTATCAAGGAGGGATGAGGTGTTGCTTAATGAGCCTCTTGCTTCATGTGCTTAAGTGATATGCTCCAAAACCCTCCACTACTTTCTCACATCCACATATGACCTAAACCTAAAGTCAAACTCGGACCTACCGATTCTTTCTATCCGGCGCCACCGAGTTCAGATGTCATAGCCACTGCCACAAACCCTAAGCAAATCGGTTTCACTGATAGGGATCTCGGTCTCACCGAGATGGGATTGTAATCTCTCTGGTATGTCCATTACCAAAATCGGTCTCACCGACTTTGTGCAATCGGTACTACCAAGATTACAATGCAAACTTTCTGGTTAACATATTACCCAAATCGGTCTCACCGAGTTTGAGTAATCGGTCTCACCGAGTTTGCCTGACCAACTCTCTGGTTAGCTAATTACCAAAGTCGGTCTCACCGAGTGTGTGTAATCGGTCTCACCGAGATTAAGTTATGCCCTAACCCTAACCAAATCGGTCCTACCGAGATGCATGCCAGTCCCACCGAAAATCCTAACGGTCACTAGGTTTACTAAATCGGTCCGACCGAGTTTGATAATTCGGTCCCACCGAGTTTGGTAAATTGTGTGTAACGGTTAGATTTTGTGTGGAGGCTATATATACCCCTCCACCTCCTCTTCATTCGTGGAGAGAGCCATCGTAAAGCCTACACTTCCAAAGATCCTATTTCTCGAGAGAGAACTACCTACTCATGTGTTGAGGCCAAGATATTCCATTCCAACCATATGAATCTTGATCTCTAGCCTTCCCCAAGTTGCTTTCCACTCAAATCTTCTTTCCACCAAATCCAATCCTGTGAGAGAGAGTTAAGTGTTGGGGAGACTATCATTTGAAGCACAAGAGCAAGGAGTTCATCATCAACACATCATTTGTTACTTCTTGGAGAGTGGTGTCCCCTAGATTGGCTAGGTGTCACTTGGGAGCCTCCGACAAGATTGTGGAGTTGAACCAAAGAGTTTGTAAGGGCAAGGAGATCGCCTACTTCATGAAGATCTACTGCTAGTGAGGCAAGTCCTTCGTGGGCGACGGCCATGGTGGGATAGGCAAGGTTGCTTCTTCGTGGACCCTTCATGGGTGGAGCCCTCCGTGGACTCATAACTGTTACCCTCACGTGGGTTGAAGTCTCCACCAACGTGGATGTACGATAGCACCACCTATCGGAACCACGACAAAAACATCCGTGTCTCCAATTGCGTTTGAATCCTCCAAACCCTTCCCTTTACATTCTTGCAAGTTGCATGCTTTATTTTCCGCTGCCTATATACTCTTTGCATGCTTGCTTGTTATGGACAGAGAATGTTAAACTTGTGCCTAAACTCCATTTAAACCAAAAGAAGTTAAAAACTGCAACTTTGGTACTTAGTGTCTAATCACCCCCCTCTAGACACCTCTTCTCAAGATCCTACAAGTGGTATCAGAGCATTGGTCTCCATTGCCTTGGTATAATCACCATTGGAGGAAGATGGATGAGTATACTTCGGGGAGTCTTAGTCATAGAGTGCCTATTCTTGATGGAGAGTATTTTCATGAGTGGAAAAATGAGATGCTCGTAATTTTCAATCAATATCAATTGAACAAGTACATTGCTAGCCCTTATGCACCTCATGTTGATCCTATGCATCCTACCCTTGATGAATCTATTGACATGACTAGAAATCTTAGAACTGTTAATCTTATCATTAGAGGCTTGCCTAGAAACTTCATTAGAATCTTGCCTACTCTTGAGTGTGCCTACACTATATGGAAATTTCTTGAGGAACGCTTTCCAAATTATTCCTTGAAAAATCTAGATGAGATTCTCTATAAGTCTATTGCCTTGAGTAAGATGAATACTAGTAATCCTATGTTTGGTGATCGTCTATTTGAACTCACCGACCTTATGCGTGCCAAAGGAGATGTTGGAATTATTGGTGATATTATTTCCGAGTTATAAGAATTCATAAGCAAGATCATTGTCAAACTCACTCTAATGAATTACCCTCTCTAGGACTTGATCCACCGCATGACGATGTTGAACATGGATACTATGATGAGGATGATGATAGTGATTTTGATCTTGATGATGCAATGAGACATTTTGGACTTATGGCAAATCTTCAGGGATATGTGTCAGGAGGAAAGGAATGGGTTCTTGACAAGGATGTACCGATCACATGACCGGAGATAAAGACATGTTTCGTGAGCTTGCTGAAAATGATAGTCCTCGAAAGTATGTCACTTTCGGTGACAACTCAAAGGGTAAGGTGGTTGGCCTCGGTAAGGTGGCCATCTCACATGATAGCTCCATTCAAAATGTCATGCTCGTCAAGTCTCTTGGCTACAACTTACTTTCAGTATCTAGACTTGCTGATTTCGGTTTGAATGTCCTATTTACTGAAGTAGATTGTCAAGTGTTTCGTCGAGACAATCATAAAACGGTCTTTACCGATATACTTAGAGTTGATCTTTACATTGTTGATTTCTCTAAAAAGGCACAACCTAAAACTTGCTTCATTGCTAAATCCTCAAAAGGTTGGTTATGGCATAGACGACTAGGTCACGTTGGCATGAGAAACCTTGACAAGCTTATTAAAGGAAATCATATCCTTGGAGTTAACGATGTCATATTTGATAAGGATAGACTGTGCAGTGCTTGTCAAGGTGTAAACAAAGTTGGAGGAAGGCATCCCGTGAAGAACATCATGACCACAAGGAGGCCACTCGAGCTACTTCACATGGATCTCTTTGGTCCCAACGCCTACAAAAGTCTCGGTGGAAATTATTTTGGTCTAGTTATAGTTGACGATTTTTCTATATTTACGTGGGTGTTCTTTCTCGATGATAAATCGCAGGTCCAAAAGATCTTCAAAAACTTCGCTAGGAAGGCCCAAAACCAATTTGAAGTGAAGATCAAGAAGGTTCGTAGCGACAACAGAACGGAGTTCAAGAACACAAATGTGGACACCTTTCTTGTGAAGAAGGGATTTCACACGAGTTCTCTCGCTACGCATACACCTCAAAAATGGAGTTGTTGAGAGGAAGAACCGGACGCTCATCGAAATGGCGAGAACGATGCTTGATGAGTACAAGACAATCAAGCACTTTTGGGCAGAAGCGGTTGAGACAGCTTGTCATGCAACAAATCGCTTGTATCTTCACAAGCTACTCGGCAAGACGGCATACGATCTCCTCACCGGTAACAAACCCCAATTTGGATACTTTCGAGTATTCGGCTCAAAGTGCTACATTCTTGATAAGTATCGTCATTCAAAATTTGCTCCTAAGTCTCATGAAGGTTTCCTAGGTTATGGCTCAAACTCTCACACTTACCGTGTCTACAACAATTTCACCCGAAAGGTTGAAGAGACGGTAGATGTGAAGTTTGATGAATCTAACGGCTCGCAAGTAGAGCAATTGCCAATTGATGTAGGAGACAAAGACCATTCGGAAGCAATCCAAGACTTGTCTATTGGCAAGGTCCATCCAACGGAGGTGAAGGAGAGTACCTCGTCTATCCAAGTGGAATCTTCTACTTCACAACAAGGTGAACCAAGAGTTGAAACGGAAGCATCCACAAGTGGAACACACCAAGATGAAGAAAACAAGGAAGAACATCACGATCGTAAACAACCTCCTTCTCCACCTCGACAAGAAAACGACAACGCCAACAATGAAGAAGATCAAGAAGAAGAAGAAGAAGAAGAAGAACAAGATGAAGAAGATGTTCAACCGAGACCCAAGCAAAAGCTTTCACGAGTTCGAGCAAGAATTGCTAAAGACCATCCCGTCGAGCAAATCTACAATGATATTCAAACCGGAGAATCACTCGCTCTAAAACTCGTTTAGCTAACTTTTGTGAAAACTATTCTTTCATCTCTAGCATTGAACCTATGAAGGTCGAAGAAGCATTGGAAGATCCGGATTGGATAAATGCTATGCATGAAGAGCTACACAACTTTGAGAGAAACCAAGTTTGGACATTGGTTGAGAAGCCCGACAACAACCACAACATCATCGGTACCAAATGGCTGTTTCGCAACAAGCAAGATGAAGATGGACAAGTAGTTCGCAACAAAGCACGTCTCGTCGCCCAAGGCTACACTCAAGTCGAAGTGTTTTGCAGGTTGAGAGGAGAATTGAACATCATTGATGCTTCAAACTTGGAGTAGAAACTCCATTGGATACATGCAAGACATGAGCTTATGACTAATCCATGATATCTCTCGTATAATGAAAATCTCATGTCATGGATATATTTGCATCTTGCATGTCATCTAACCCATGTAGGTACTTGGTTGAATCAAATTCCATGAGATTGTAATCTAATCACATCTTGAGCAACCTCTACATCACCAAGTCTCTACCCTATGGTGGATGAATACAAGGAAGCACGGAATCATTCTAACATATCCTTTTGACAAACTCTATGATTGAGCTTCATGATTGTCATTTTGGATACACAAGTGCTCTTCCTTGCAAGAACTAACCCATGTAGGTAGATGGACTCAAATTCCAAGTGGTGCTCCCAACTCTTGATGAGCTACATCAACCTTGAGCAACCCACACAAGTTCAACTACATGGACAACACCACCAACCAAGGTATGGTATTCCATCTTAGAGAAGCTTTACTCCAAGTCATGAGCTAAAGCAACTCGACAAGATGTGAATACATCAAGATGCTTAAACGAAAAATGGTAACCCCATTTTGAGCTTAAACGATGAGTATGACCTATGATCAAGTGATCTCACTTGACTCCTAAGTCAATATACTCTAACATAGGTGACTTTGTCACCGACCATCTCTAGATGAAGTTCTCTCGTGTTCTTATTTGTGTTTTTGCACTTGTCTCATGCATATTTGTTTCCCCTTTCAAAAAAAAAACTTCATCTAGATATCATTCTTTTCTTTCTATTTTCTCTGCATTTTCAGCATCCAATTCATTGCATATCATTTCGTTAATTCCTTGCAAATCTTTGTGAGACCTTTCTAGTCTAGTGAGCTGAGGTGACCAATGTTTTCTCTGCGATGAACTCAGTTTCACCGATTTGTTGTTTTCGGTCCAACCGAATCTTTTCGGTACAACCGAAGCATACCACTCGGTGCCACCAATTTCCCAACAGGAAAAACAATTTGCCACTTATTCTGTGTTTCTTTTAATCCAGCTCCACTCAATGAATCTTGTCCTCTACAAGCATCACAAATTTTATCCAGTGCTTTGTGTTGTGACTCAAGGACCAAACCCATACACAACAAATTCCAGAAGACCTTTCTTGGAAATTGATGTCAAAGGAGGAGAGAGAGATCACATCAAAGCTTATCACTTAGAGAGATCACATCAGAGAGCGTATTAAGGGGGAGAAAGAGATCTCCAGGGGGAGAGAATACTCAAGTAGACAGTATTTCTCAAGGATCCCATATTGTTGGGGATACAACTACTGAGCGTGAACCGCCCCGAAGGGGCCGGTTTACCCTCGTCCATGATTCAGGCCCACGGAGGAGGCCTGGAGCCCAGAGGCGAATTAAGGTCCATCTATGTAAACCGCCTTAATATTGTAACTTGTGTTGTAAGTTAAGAAAGGAGAGACCGAGCCGGACGCTTGTATGAGCCGGATCGGGACTCTGTAGACCGGCCGGGCGTCAACCCGTGTATATAAGGGGACGACCCGGCGGCGAGTTAGGGAGAGAGGATTCGAGGCTAAGGCAAAGCTATTGCTCCCTAGTCGCCGAAATCATATCAATCACATCACAACTGGACGTAGGCTTTTACCTTCATCGAAGGGGCCGAACCAGTATAATTCCCGTGTCTTGTGTCCGCTTTAACCCTCTAGGTTAACCCGTCACGATGGCCCTACGACTAAGTCCTTTCATGAGAACATCTGCCGTGACAATTCCACGACGGTTGGCGCCACCGTGGGGCTATCGCACGATGGTTTGATGATCTTAGAGGGCAAGTTCGAAGGACTCGAAGGTTATGCAATGGGCGGATGACTAAGAGTCGTCGCGGCAAGCTCTACATCGACGATGCGGATCGGGCCCCGAGGCCGGCTCGCTTGAGTACGGGTACCGGGTCCCTTCGGGCGGCATACACGTGTTCATCGGCAAGATCGGCGAGCCGTGGCCTGGGCCGGACGTCTGACCGACCTCGTCGAGACGGCTCGGCGAGCGAAGAAGTCCTGCCTCGGCTAAACCGCGATCAGGCATGTTTTCGTGGGAGTCGCCCACGGAGGCTGCGAGGGCGGATCGGCATCTGGTGACGAAACTGTTGTCTACTCACAGCGACGAATCGTCGGCCGGAGAAACCGAAGTCTCTATACCACCGCAAGATGGCCAGATCGGGGCTGTTCCGACGGTGAGAGTATTCCGGACCTTCGATCTACCCAACCGGGTTGGGATCTTCATGGTCGACGCAGCGGCGTTTCACTCTTCGATCATGGCGCCCCTGGTCGCCGGTTCAACAATGATGATGGCGGCCGAAGGAGGCCTGTCTTGCCGCCGGCTCAAGTTTTGTCGAGCTTTTGACGCGTTGGCTGTGCTCATGGCGAGGCTAATCCGCTGGATCGTGACCTGCACAACGCGGAGATTGCAAAGGTGAGAGAACAGATCACTAAAGCTAAAGCGGACCTGGCAGCCGCGGACGTGAGGATGGCAGCGGAGCGGGCCGCTTTGGATGTGCAGGCTTATAGGCTCATGATGGATCAGAGCGCGTCACATGAAGTCATGAAAAGGAAGTACAGGTCCCGTTTACCTTCGGTTTTCGAGGGGAGAGAGCTTTTCAATACCCTGTAAGCGAGGACCAAGAACCCGCCGCGTGATAAACCGCCGAAGCACACTGGGCGGCCGCGCAGTTCAGCCCGTGTGATGGATCTACCTCGCCATCATACCGTGCGCCCTAGACCGTCTGAACTCCTCCGGTCACTACTCCAACCCGATGGATAACCTCGTGGCGGCTGCGGCACGGTTGGAGGCGATTCCAATTGAAGGCGATTCACCACAAAGCGGTAGAGACACGCCGGGTTAAGGAGCTCCTCGGGGCGGCCCCGCTCGGCAAGAAGCATATTCATACAGGGGGATCGGATCCACTCCACCCGCCCAAGCCGGAGCTATAGCCGACGCGTCGGCAGACCGGCCGTATCAAGCAATGCGCAGCGTGGACCGCCTCGCGGCAACAATCCGGCGGGCGGCTTTGAGGCTGCTCACGTGGTAGGGGACCGCGCCAGGGCACGTAGGGAGGCCGAGGTAGCTGCACACGCTGAGGATCATCCGCTCCCGCCGTTTCGTCCGACCATCTTCGAACCAGGTCACGTCACGTTCTTTGGGGTGCCTTGCCTCGTCCCGCTTTACGTAACGTGGCGCTTGCCCAAGGACTTCAAGGGGCGCAAGGTGCCCAATTATCTTGCCGATTTGGCTCGAAGCATGGATAGAAAGCTATGAGATGGCCAGGGAGATGCTAGATGTGGATGAAGCCGCATGTGCGAAATACTTCACAATGATGTTGGAAGGAACGGCCCGGACTTGGTTGAAAAATTTGCCGCCCAACTCTATCAGTTCGTGGACCCGATTCGCCATAACCCGATTCATTCAAAATTTCAAAGACACTTGTAAGCAGCCCATGTCCGTAGTGGATTTAGCAGCACTGTGTCCAGCGGAAGGAGAATCCACAACCCATTGGGTGCGCCGCGTTTGAAGTTTTACATTCTTCGACCGGATCAACCCCGATTCCGCGATCTTGACCTTGGAAGCCAATTGCGGTTCGAGCCATTGAAATTGAAGCTGGGCCGCATGAAGCGTTTTTGCCATGACATGGGCACTCTAATGGGCGTTTTGGTAAAATACGCTGATTACGATAGTACCAAGGATCCCGAATCTGAGAACGATGAAGTGGGGAAGGGAAAACGAACGGCAACTGTGGGCCAGCAGCAGATTCGGCGAGCAATGGAGGGAACAAGCGTAAGCTTAACGGCAACATGGGCTTTGTGGCTAACACCAACGCTGCAGGACAAGGGTCGGCGCAGGGGTAGGCAATCAAACCGGGGCGCTCACAATCCGGATCGTTTGAATTTCATATTGAATCAACCTTGTCCGAAGCATGGGACGAAGGAGGCACCGGCGAACCACCTTTGGAAGGATTGTTACATTATGCAGGAGTTCAAAAACTCAAACTCTTTCCGGTATGATCAAGGGCCCGACGGCGGTTCAGGGTCCGCCCCGGGTTACGGTGGAGGAAATTCCGGCCCAGGATTCGGTGGTAATCCGGGCGGGCAAGGCAATCAGAATAATCAAAGTAATCGGAACAGTCGTAACAATCGTAACCAAGGGGCTACAATCAACAACAGCAGCGATCGGGTTATCAAAGTAACCCAAAGCAGTTGAGCAGTGGACGATACCACGTCTTTACCACCAGCTTGGACAGACGAGACCGAAAGCTTCGAGCGGGCGGTCGGCGTTGTTGAACCGGCCACACGCCCGCATTACCTCTGTTGGTCCGAGCAACCCGATCGTGTGGAGCGAGAGGACCATCCTCCCCGGGTCTACAATCCGGGTCAGCTAGCCCTGGTGGTGGCACCCCAGGTAGGAGGGTACAAGTTTACCAAGGTTCTTATGGATGGAGGAAGCAGCATCAACATCATGTACTACGAGACCTTCCGGCGTATGGGGTTGTGGATAGGCATCTCGGGCCATCGGCCACAGTGTTTCACGGAGTGGTGCACAGCAAGTCGGCATACCGGTCGGTAAGATAGCTCGAGGTGACCTTTGGGGACGAACATGACTCGGATCGTAAACATTGACATTTGAGGTGGTGAAAATTCAAAGCCCTTACCACGCCCTCTTTGGGCGGCCGGGCGATGCTAAGTTTATGGCACGGCCCTGTTATGTTTACTTACAAGCTGAAAATGCCGGGTCACAAAGGAACGATAACGGTTCATGGAGCCGCCGGATCGCTCTGGAGTGCGAGGAAGGTGATGCGACTTACGAGAGTCGGTTTGTGCCATCAAGAGCTAAAATATTATAGAGACAATGTTGATCCGGCGGATATGACCCCTCCGAAGAAGCCAACTACGGAGCATGATCCGGACTTGAAGTTCAAATCGGTGGTGAGACGAAGCTTGTTGATTTTGTGCCCGGCGATCCATCCAAGCAGTTCACCATCGGTGCCAACTTGGATCCTAAATAGGAAGGCGCTCATCGAGTTCATCCGTGAGAATCGGGACATTTTGCATGGAAGCCTTCCGACATGCCGGTGTACCTGGGGAACTCACTGAGCACACTCTTAATGTTGACCCAAAATACAAACCGGTAAAGCGGTTTCTTCACGGTTTAATGAGGAAAGGTGCAAGGCCATTGGAGAAGAAGTTGCTAGGCTCTTGGCGGCAGGGTTTATCGTCGAAGTCTTTCATCCAGAGTGGCTTGCCAATCCGGTGTTGGTTCTTAAGAAGAATGGCACTTGGCGCATGTGTGTGGATTACACAGATCTCAACAAGGCCTGTCCAGCAGATCCTTTCGCCCTCCCCCGCATTGACCAGATTATTGATGCTACGGCGGGTTGTGAGCGTTTGAGCTTTTTGGATGCGTACTCTGGTTATCATCAGATTAAGATGGCGATGAAGGACCAGGAGAAGACAGCGTTTATCACCCCTTTGGAGCCTTCGCTATGTATCTATGCCTATTGGACTCATGAGCGCCCAAGTGACTTTTGTTCGTTGCGTTCAGAGTTGCTTGCACGAACAGATCGGCCGTAACGTGCATGCTTATGTGGATGATATCGTGGTTAAGACAAGGAAGAAGGAAACCTTGATTGAGGATCTAAAGGAAACCTTTGACAACTTGCGGGTGTACAAGATGATGCTCAACCCGCCAAGTGCGTTTTTGGTGTTCCGCAGCAAGTTATTGGGTTTCTCGTGTCCAACAGGGGATCGAAGCTAATCCGGAAAAAATTACGGCTATCACCTCCTTGGCTAAGCCGAAGTGCATCAATGACGCCCGGCGTTTGGCAGGCCAGATTGCTGCGCTAAGCCGGGTTTATCACCGCCCAGGCGAGAAGGCCATTCCTTTGTACCGGATGTTGAAGAAAACGGATCAGTTTATGCAGAGTTCACCGGCGATGAAGCGTTGGAGATTTGAAGCGGCGATTGGCCAACCCGCCGGTTCTAGCCGCCCCATTGACAAAGAGCCGCTGCTGCTATATGTTGTCGCTAATGCCGGGCGATTAGCGTGGCTATCGTGGTGGAGCGGAAGGAGGCAGGAAGGAGTATCCGGTTCAACGGCGGTTTATTACATCAGCGAGGTCCTCATTGAGTCTAAACAGAGATATCCGCATTGGCGTAAGCCGGTATCACGGGTTTTTATGGCAAGCGGAAGCTAAGGCAATATTTTCAAGGGCACCCCATCACGGTGGTCGATTCGGCTCCCTTGGCGATATCATACGTAACCGGAAGCGGCGGCGGATTGCTAAGTGGGCTATAGAACTTGGGCCGCCACGGTTTAAGATATGTGCCTCGGACGGCCGTAAAATCTCGAGCACTTGTGGATTTCATTAATGATTGGACGGAGTTGCAAGCGCTGAAGAGAAGCCGGATCATACCTATTGGACCATCCACTTTGATGGGTCCAGCAATTGGAGGCTCGGGGGCTGGAGTCGTATTAACTTCCCCACGAGGTGACAAGTTACATTACGTTCTCCGCCTAATGTTCCCTTGTACTAACAATGCGGTGAGTATGAAGCTTTGCTCCATGGTCTTCGGATGGCTAAGGAAATGAATCTCACCGGGTTAAATGCTTTGGTGACTCGGACTTGGTGGCCCGGCAAGTATCGTGTACTTGGGATTCCAAAGATCCACTCATGGCTGCATATCGTCGGGAGGTGGATGTCGTTGCAGGACATTTTAAAGGATATCGTGGACCATGTGGATCGTCGGAAGAACGGCGGTGATGCTTTAAGCCATTTGGGCTCTCAACGTAAACCGGTCCCGCCTAACGCCTTCCTTGATGTATCGCACAATCCGCCGCTTAAGCTTCTGATGAAATTGATTTGGCTATCCCTGATCCGGAGGCTCAATTGGTGGCGGCCCTGCATGTCACTCCGGATTGGACGCTCCCTTATTTGGCATACATGAACCGGGCGAGTTACGGAAGATGAGACGTTGGTCTGACAGATAGTTCGCGGTCTAAGTCTATGACCATTGTTAATGGCGAGTTGCACCATTGCGATTAATGTCGTATGCGTTTCAGCGTTGTGTGTCCCCGAAGAGGGCTGTGAGATATTGCGAGAGATCCATGAAGGGATTGTGGTCACCACGCCGGTTCAAAGTCCTTGGTGGCCAAAGCGTTCCGCCATGGTTTCTATTGGTTGACCGCCCATCTTGATGCGGAGGATCTGGTCGACGATGTGATGGTTGCCAAAAGTTCTATAGGCGTGCTCATGTGCCATCTCAAGAATTGAGGATGATTCCAATTACTTGGCCGTTTGCGACTTGGGGGCTGGATATGGTTGGACCTTTCAAAAGGTCCAAGGACAAAAAGACCCACCTGTTGGTGGCGGTTGATAAATTTACCAAGTGGGTTGAGGCGAGCACGTTAGCAAGTGTGATGCGCCACGGCGGTTCAGTTCATCAAAAGGTGATTTTCGGTTTGGGTTTCCACGGTATCATCACGGACAATGGCACCAATTTGTCCAAAGGAGCTATGAAGGAATTTTGTGAACGAGAGCACATCCGCTTGATGTTTCTTGGTAGCCCACCCGCAATCCAATGGTCAAGCGGAACGAGCCAATCAGGAGATCTTGAAAGGTATCAAACCCCGACTTATGGTCCCTTTAGAGAGGACGCCGGGCTGTTGGGTGGAAGAGCTACCATCGGTGATATGGAGTATAAATACCACCCCCAACCGATCCACTGGATACACGCCGTTCTTTATGGTCTATGGAGCGGAGGCGGTCCTTCCCAGCGATATCCGTCACGACTACGCCTCGAGTGGCAGCTTATGTTGAGGCGAGATAGCGAGGCAGCACGGCAAGACGATTTGGATCGACCGGATGAAGAGCGCGATATGGCAGCTGCTCGTTCGGCGGTTTACCGGAGGATCTTCGCCGGTATCACAGCCGGCGGGTTAAAACCGTAACCTTTCAGAAGGAGACTTAGTGCTGCGGCTCATTCAAGACCGTAAAGATATGCACAAGCTATCCCCACCTTGGGAGGGGCCTTTTGTGGTCAGCAAGAATCTATACAACGGGTCCTACTATCGATTGATATTCGAGAGCGAAAGGACTCACGCATCGTCGAGAGGAGGAGACCAACAGCCGTGGAACATAGCTCATCTTGACCTTATTATACCGAGCCATCGGCTCCACTTATGTACATATTAAGACAATGTATATATTATGAATAAAGGCGATAAACCGGATCCTCGGCTAAGCGGGGTATCCATTACGTATCAAAGTCCGGTTTGGGTACATGGAGATCTTTGTCGTGAAGCGGCCTCCGCTTAACCCTTGGCCTTGCTTTTGTGAAATTTTTTCATTTGGGGGCTTGGTCGTATCCGAACCAATGCAACACCTCTTGGCGAAAGCCACCAGATCATTTGGGGGCTTGGTCGTGTCCGAACCAATGCAACACCTCTTGACGGTAAAGCCACCAGATCATTTGGGGACATGGTCACGTCTGAACCGATCACGCCTCTTGGTCGGCCTAAGGCCATAGAATCACTTGGGGCTTGGTCAACCCGAACCAATGCAATGCCACTTGATCGGCGTAATGCCACGATGTCGATTGGGGACTGGTGGCGTGAACCATCGCTACACCTTATAGGGAGCTTGGTCCTGTCCGACCATGGTAACGCATCATCGATCAGCTCAATAAAGCCTCTTCTTGCAAACAGTCTTTGTTATTGTTTTTGCTTCCATGTGTTTTTTATACATATAATTTGGCTTTTGTTTGTTGTCTTAAACCGACAAACCTTCTTTCAACCGGATTCAAGTTTTCAGAATTTGGTCCATTTTTAAATCCGGCGATCGATTGTTCCGGATTGATTTTGCTGTTAACATCCCATTATGGAGTAACAGGGGGCTTGTCATGCCCGACACGATTTACACGGTAAATCGGTATTATACACACAGGGATTGTTCTCCTTTGACGGTGATGGTTTATAAAGCCTCCGCTTGAGATTGGCTAAAGCCACTGTGTGCCCGACAACTGGCAGGTATGTTTGTATCACAAATTATTCTTATATAAATATATTGGCATCACAATCCGGCCGAGGCGCAAGCCGCCATGGCGGAGTTAAGAATTTGTGATTGCAGGCAAAATATGTTGAAGGATTCACTACTTCAAAACCAAAGTATCCAAGACCTTTGCCATGCAAAAGTTTACAGACTGAGGTTGTAACGACATTGTTCAAAACAAAGTACTGACTATCCTATTACAAAGCCTTTTGAGGCCCAGCGTTTCATGTGGGGTTATGCTTTGAAGCTTCGGAGGCGTCACCCGGCTTGATGAATTACGCTGCTTCGCCGGGTTGACGTGAGGTAGAGGGGGCGCCTGACGTCGGTTCAACTTCTTCTTCTTCCTCACCCAAAGCCCGGAAGTCATTGGTAGACCAGTCAATCCGGGTTAAGGCACGAAGATAGCTTCTTCACTTATCACTCAGCCGATCAACGTCGGGGGCATAAGTGTGCTTACGGATTGGGGAACAAGGCTCTGCACTTCAGGATGACAAAATCCACCCACTTGTTGTTGGCGTCATAAAAGGAGCGGTGAACCGTCAGTTGGCTTTCTGCCAGATTGACTCGCCAATGACGCATTTCCTTTGTGATCCGTTTGAGCGTCATTATCAAAGGCTTCACCATTCTCTTGAGCACTGGGAAACCTTTGGCTATGTCACCGGATCAAGATCTGCTATCCACGCCTTGGCGCTGTCGAGCGATGAGGTGCCAGCCCGAGCCGCGGATCGCTTCAACTCTTCGTTGCCCGGAACCATGGACAACCGTCCGGGGTTTCTCTGATCGTGACGGCGCCGTGTTGTCGTATGATGTAGCATGATGACTCGGCTGGGCGCGGTATACAACTGCTCAATCAGCGTATAAGCGGCCTTGAGCTTCTTCCGCACATCAGAGCCCATATGTGCAATACGTTTGCCTACACCGGTTTAAGACAACTCAGGATAAACCGGCGGAAATATCAAAATTAAGATAGTCAGTGCATCGTTTCTTACCAAAGACGGCAGAGGTCATGGCATGCACTTGGCGCTTGAGTCCGGTAAGCTCTTGATCACCGGTTTAAGGGCTGCTTGGCTTCTTCCGCTGCTTTTTTCAAACCGGCCTTCTCGGTGTCCCAGCTTGGCTTGTTCGGATTTATACCACTCCTTCAGCTGTTCCATAGTGGCCAAGGCCGTTCTCAATTCGCCTTGGCCTTAGTGGTTTCGCTTCTTTGAGTCTCCAGATTGGCTCGCAGGTCTTTGAGTTGCACGCTTTGCTGCTCTATTTCATTCTGATAACACAGGAAGCATGTTAGGTGTCTCATTATCAAGTCCCAAGCTCAATATACATATTCACCTTGGCACTTGGGGGCTAATGGCTAATTGATCTCAGTTTGCTATTTGGGTACAGAAATCAAGTCCCGGTTTAACTATGCTGAGTTGAACCGACCCTTGGGGCTACTATACAGCCTAAAGTACAGGAAAGACATAATTCATTACCTCATAGCGGTCCTTCATCCGGTTTACGCAGACCAGCTTCAAGGTCACGGCTGGTATAGAGCCGGTTCGAAACCCGGAGTGCAGTTCTTGGGCGTAGAAGTTGTCGTGGTAGCAGTCTGTTTTGCCTTTATCTTTACTCACGGCGGCTGACTCGCCCTTGGCACTATGTTTTGTTAAAGCGACCGGTTGGTTAGGAGCAGCGTAGCCAGTGCCTGTCACAATAACATCGTCATTTTCGGCGGTCTTCTTTGGGCTTGATGTTTGCTTACTCTGGCTCGGCGGTTCAACTGTTGCGACTCGCTCTATCAGCGGGTTTGGTGGAGCAGGCTGTGAAGTTTCCACTTGGACCTCCGGTTCAGCTTCTGGCGGATCAGCAGTATCGTCTTTGTACAACTCGCCAGAGCTATCTTTGGCGACTTCAGAATTTTCGTGGGTTGGTTCCGGGGTCTTTTACGGATCAGCATCCATGATGGGGTCAAGGGTTTTCGCTTTCTTACTCAAGCGAGCCTTGGTGCTGCAATGTTCGTAATTGGATTAAGGCAAATCAACCAAGGCAGCTTGTAAATCGAATCGATGGACAGCGATTACATACCCTGCAGCAACCTTAAGCGGAGGCAGTTGCGTGGTTGATGAACCGCCAGAGGAGTTGGAAGAGGCCTGATAATTCGGGTCAGACGGATTGAGAGGACATCGAAAGAAACCTTTTAAGGGATAACGTTTTTCAGGAGAACAAGTCACCTCTGGACGACGCTTCCGGGTTGGTGTATCTAGTAAACCGGAGGAAAGAATCTGTTGACCATCGTGTCGGGTTATGCAGCGCTCTTTAGCCTCTTGTGTCTTCGGATAAGCATAAGAATGAGATTTTTTCACTTTCCGAACGGCGCGACGAATTCTTTTTAACCGCACGAGGTCGGGCTCGGAAGAAAGAAGGATTACCTCAAAATGGTCGGCATGGCTGGCTTCGCATCATCCTCGGGAATTAAATTTGTCGATTGAAGGGAGGAATAAAGAGAGGATAAATCATAAGAAGAAATACAAGGAGGAGAGCCGGTTTACGGCGGCTCCCTCGTAAGGATATCAAGTTTTACCTCAGCTTCAGATTCTTCTTCTTCCGGCGGATCAGAAGACCCGACGGTTTTCTTGCCAGCCTTTTTGGTAGCCTTGGACTTTATACGCGGAGCTCGGGCGGTTTGGTCCGTCTCCGAAGGAGCCGTCACTGCGAGGTAGCAAGGATTAATGAATATCGACAAAATGTTAAAAGCCCGAAAGGCGGTGAGCAAAGTCTTACAGCGGTGGCGGGTTGGCAACACAGAACGGAGCCAACCCGGTTAGGCTGCAGACGGAGATTGGTTCATCAAGCATCTTTTTTACAGCCTCTGTAACCTCAATTTCAGTTATTGGTAATTCATGACGTCTTTGAGGGTCTTTGAGGCTGCCGGTATACTCGTGCATCAATTCGGGCCGGCGGCTTAAGGGCAAGATGCCCCAAGAAACCCAGCATCGCACAAGGTCCACACCAGTTAGTCCATTGGCCATTAGAGCCCGGAGTTTTATGATCTGAGGTGCAAAGTTCTTCCGTTCCGCGGTTAAGCGTGAAGGCAGCGGATGGTTGTTCTTGAGCGGTGAGGACGGTAACCCGGCAAAGGGATTCTCGTTGGCGGAGCGGTGTTCAGCAAGAGAACCAGGTTTGGTTCCAATCCTTTGGATGGCTGTGGTGTTTGGCGTGAGGAAAGTCCGCTTCCTTCCTTTTACGGATTGAAACGCCGCCTAGTTACGTGTTGGGACCATCGAAAACTCCGTGCGGCGGTTCAAGTGAAAGAAATCCGGAATAGCTCCACGAGGGCTCTTCCTGAAGATAGACTTCACGAAGACTTGAAAGTTGCATATGTTTGACACGTAGTTCGGGCCGATATCCTGCGGATGGAGTTGCAAGCTTGCAAGGACATCCGGAAATTTTTGAACCGGTAGGCAGAACCCCGGTCTAAATGCTGCATAAACACAATTACTTCTCCCTCTTGTGGCTCCGGAGGAAACTCGCCATCCGAACACGCCCGATGAGGGCATTTTTGGAGCCAAACCGCCCGGTGGTGACATAGCCGTTGAGTTGCGTTTGATGATTTTTGGCCGGACCCAATTGCAAGCTGAGAATTGAGGAGCCATTCCGAAGACTAAGCTGTGGAATAAAGGGAGAAAGCGGTTCACCATCAAACGGTTCAGGCATATTATGCATTGTTAAACCGGCGATTCAGCGGCCGGCCTCCCATTC
Organism: Aegilops bicornis; assembly: GCA_021605145.1. Lineage (NCBI taxonomy): Eukaryota > Viridiplantae > Streptophyta > Magnoliopsida > Poales > Poaceae > Aegilops > Aegilops bicornis. The sequence continues at coordinate 177,211,938 of CM038669.1, forward strand.
CGGTTTAACTAAGGGCTAATGGAGTGACGGATTAGCTATCAAAAGTTAAACCGTCGAATAAGGCAGAATTGAAAAATCTGCTAAGTATGGACAGAAACAGTTTTCACATGCGAAGGGAAGTAATCAAGATCTACCGAAGTTCCAGTAAGAAAAAACCTTCATGACCTATGCAAACCTCAAAAAGAACAAGAAGGGTTCAGGTATTCTAAACTCGAGGATCTACGGAAAAAGCCGATGCGTGAAAGGATAGATGGACGGGCGGGCGATCCCTCGCAGGATATACGATGCGGCCGGATCGCATGGCCATGGCGGAGCAGGTGTGAAGAAACCGAGATGAACTGCGGGATGAACAGGGTCTCTGAGATGCGATCTAGGGGTTGAAAAGGACCTTACGATGAGCGAAGCCGAGGAGGAGCGCCGAAGCCTCGATACGGTCGAGGTTGATGCGCGGCCGGCGTTGACGCGTCGTTCAAGGTCGGAGGCGACGGCGAAGCTTCAAGACTGGAGCGGCGCGAGGAAGGAGAAGAAGAAGAGACAGGGGCCTTGGCCGGTCTATTTATAAGGAACCGGAGCAATCAACAGGCGCGAGATTCGAGGAGTCAAAAGCGGCGGACGGTGCAGCCGCCTCGATTCCGGGATGGCATTAAATGCGGAATCTTCTTTGTTTGGATTTCTTTATTAAAAATGACGTCAAGACACCACGACACGCGGATCGGAAGATGACATCACGGCGGTTCAAACAGTGGCGGTTTACAAAATGTGAAAAGAGATCAAGAGTTTCTGAAGGTGTTGAAGATTAACATGAACCGGTTCAAGTCAATCTGGGGCCTAATGTTGGGGATACAACTCTTGGCGTGAACCGCCCGAAGGGCCGGTTTACCCTAAATCCATGATTCAGCCCACGGAGGAGGCACAGAGCCCAGAGGCGAATTAAGGTCCATCTATGTAAACCGCCTTAATATTGTAACTTGTGTTGTAAGTTAAGAAAGGAGAGACCGAGCGGGACGCTTGTATGAGCCGGATCGAGACTCTGTAGACCGGCCGGGCGTCAACCCGTGTATATAAGGGGACGACCCGGCGGCGAGTTAGGGGAGAGAGGATTCGAGGCTAAGGCAAAGCTATTGCTCCCTAGTCGCCAAATCATATCAATCACATCACAACCGGACGTAGGCTTTTACCTTCATCGAAGGGCGAACCAAGATAATTCCCGTGTCTTGTGTCCGCTTTAACCCCTCTAGGTTAACCCGTACGATGGCCCTACGACTAAGTCCTTTCATGAGGACATCTGCCGTGACAATTCCACGACACATATGCTTGGTATTCAAGAGGAGAGATGCCACATGTCTTTTTTGGGGGAAAGACATGTTCTTGTGTGCTTACTTGCTTTAAGCTTTGTTCTTTAATATCTTTCAGCTCTGTTTTCAGCTCTGATTTTCTGTTCCCTATCTTCTCCCAGTATCCCATGCTAGATTCAGGGGGAGCAAGACATCTAAGGGAAAGAAATCATTCAAATTCATTGCATATCTTTACTCTTTGGGACATGTCTAATCCAATGTGGTACTCAGTACTCACTCTCTACATGTCATCCCAATCTTGGTATTCTTGTGGTTTCTTCTGTTTGCTCTGGCTAGTAGATGTACCTGTGTTATCTAACCTTGTTTGTGCAGGTTCATTTCACCCTAAGCCAACTCAAGACTACAAGGTAAGTATATGCATCACACTCATGTGTATGAGGAATTCTTGCCGATGTACATACTGTTTTGCAAGAAGGACTCATGAGCATGAAGGTATTTTCTTTAATATTCTTTGCTCGATGCATATGGCCAAGATACGTGTAACACATTGCCTACTCTATCATGGTTATTGCTCTCACATGTTTCTATATTCCATATTCACATGATTGCATACATATAGGGGAGCCTATGCTTGTTACATGTATTTAGAAGCTTTACTTGCTATTCTTTATATCCTTACCTAAAGCTTTGATGTATGTTGCCATCAATTACCAAAAGGGGAGATTGAAAGCACAAGTGCTCCCTAGGTGGTTTTGGTAATTAATGTCAACATATCTCTTGTTGGACTAACACTTTTATCTAGTATGTTTCAGATAAGTTCAACAATGGAGTGGCATGGACTAAAGGATGTGGGAACCCCTTCAAGATGCTAAGGACAAAGGATTGGCTCAAGCTTCAAGATCAAGACTCTTCATTTTACATTTTAGTGATCCAAGATCACACTGAGTCTATAGGAAAAGCCAATACTATCAAGGAGGGATGAGGTGTTTCTTAATGAGCCTCTTGCTTCATGTGCTTAAGTGATATGCTCCAAAACCCTCCACTACTTTCTCACATCCACATATGACCTAAACCTAAAGTCAAACTCGGACCTACCGATTCTTTCTATCCGCGCCACCGAAGTTCGGATGTCATAGCCACCGCCACAAACCCTAAGCAAATCGGTTTCACTGATAGGGATCTCGGTCTCACCGAGATGGGATTGTAATCTCTCTGGTATGTCCATTACCAAAATCGGTCTCACCGACTTTGTGCAATCGGTACTACCGAGATTACAATGCAAACTTTCTGATTAACCTATTACCCAAATCGGTCACACCGAGTTTGAGTAATTGGTCTCACCGAGTTTGCCTGACCAACTCTCTGGTTAGCTAATTACCAAAATCGGTCTCACCGAGTTTGTGTAATCGGTCTCACTGAGATTAGGTTATGCCCTAACCCTAACCAAATCGGTCCTACCGAGATGCATGTCAGTCCCACCGAAAATCCTAACGGTCACTAGGTTTACTAAATCGGTTCGACCGAGTTTGATAATTCGGTCCCACCGAGTTTGGTAAATTGTGTGTAACGGTTAGATTTTGTGTGGAGGCTATATATACCCCTCCACCTCCTCTTCATTCGTGGAGAGAGCCACCAGAACAAACCTACACTTCCAAAGATCCTATTTACGAGAGAGAACTACCTACTCATGTGTTGAGGCCAAGATATTCCATTCCAACCATATGAATCTTGATCTCTAGCCTTCCCCAAGTTGCTTTCCACTCAAATCTTCTTTCCACCAAATCCAATCCTGAGAGAGAGTTGAGTGTTGGGGAGACTATCATTTGAAGCACAAGAGCAAGGAGTTCATCATCAACACACCATTTGTTACTTCTTGGAGAGTGGTGTCTCCTAGATTGGCTAGGTGTCACTTGGGAGCCTCCAACAAGATTGTGGAGTTGAACCAAGGAGTTTGTAAGGGCAAGGAGATCGCCTACTTCGTGAAGATCTACCGCTAGTGAGGCAAGTCCCTCGTGGGCGACGGCCATGGTGGGATAGACAAGGTTGCTTCTTCGTGGACCCTTCGTGGGTGGAGCCCTCCGTGGATTCGCGCAACTGTTACCCTATGTGGGTTGAAGTCTCCACCAACGTGGATGTACGATAGCACCACCTATCGGAACCACGACAAAAACATCCGTGTCTCCAATTGCGTTTGAATCCTCCAAACCCTTCCCTTTACATTCTTGTAAGTTGCATGCTTTATTTTTTGCTGCCTATATACTCTTTGCATGCTTGCTTGTTATGGATAGAGAATGTTAAACTTGTGCCTAAACTCCGTTTAAACCAAAAGAACTTAAAAACTGCAACTTTGGTACTTAGTGTCTAATCACCCCCCCCTCTAGACACCTCTTCTCAAGATCTTATAGAAGCACCAGAGCACACCTCTCCCTCGCGTAATGCGGAATGACCACCGCGTGGTCGAGATAGGGCGGCCGACCGGCCACCCCGTGGCCGGGATAAAGCGGCAACCCAGGCCAAACAGCAACCTGCCCCACCGCCCCGTAAAAATAGAGACGGAAGAGTTCGGGGTCACACGTACGACCTCCAGCAGATCCTAGACGACAGAGCAGGACATACAAGATCGATCTACGGATCGAGAGGGCGTGCGTCGAGGCACGACGACGGCTACCTATTCGGACATGATAAAACTAACCACGCCCGGGCGGAATACCGCAGACGGACTCCATCAGAGCTACGCCATGACGCGGCCCGCTATTGAGGCGCTGCACACCCTCTCTGCTTCACAGACGAAGTACTGGATCACAAATTCCCCGAGGGGTTCAAGCCTGTCAACATCGAATCATACGACGACACAACCGATCCCGCAGTATGGATCAAGGATTTCATTCTCCATATCCATATGGCTCGAGGAGATGACCTCCACGCCATCAAATACCTCCCATTAAAGCTCAAAGGACCAGCTCGTCACTGGTTAAATAGCCTGCCCGAGAATTCCATCGGTAGCTAGGAGGACTTGGAAGAGGCTTTCCTTGATAACTTCCAAGGAACTTATGTCCGGCCACCAGATGTCGATGACCTAAGCCACATAATTCAACAACCTGGAGAATCAGCCAGAAAATTCTGGACTAGGTTCCTAACCAAAAAGAACCAGATCGTCGACTATCCGGACGCCGAAGCCCTAGCGGCCTTTAAGCATAGCATCCGGGACGAATGGCTCTCCCGCCACCTCGGCCAGGAAAAGCCGAGGTCCATGGAAGCCCTTACGACACTTATGACCTGCTTCTGCACGGGAGAGGATAGTTGGCTGGCTCGCAGTACAAACACGGCCAACGAAACAGGCCCCTCCGAGGCCAAAAGCAGCACTGGCAAACTCCGACGCAACAGACACAAACACCGAAGCAATGGCGACAACACCGATGACACTACAGTTCACGCCGGATTCAGTGGCTCCAAGTCCGGCCAGCGGAAGAAGCCCTATAAAAGGAGCAGCGCAGGACCATTAAACTTGGACCGCATACTCGATCGTCCTTGCCAGATACACGACACCCCAGACAAACCGACCAACCATACTAGCAGAGATTGCCGGGTGTTTAAACAAGCTAGCAAGATAAACAACAAAAACAAGGAAGGGGAATCACAGAGCGAGGACGAGGATGAAGAGCCCCGACAGTCGAACACTGGGGGGCAGAAGAAATTTCCACCTCAAGTCAAAACGGTGAACATGATATACGCTATACACATCCCCAAAAGGGAGCGTAAGCGAGCACTTAGGGACGTCTACGCGGTAGAGCCAGTCGCCCCAAAATTCAATCCGTGGTCATCATCCCCGATCACCTTCGATTGTCGGGATCACCCAACTAGTATCCGCCATGGCGGTTCAGTCGCACTAGTCCTCAACCCAATTATTGACGGGTTTCACCTAACACAAGTCCTGATGGACGGTGGTAGCAACCTCAACCTGCTTTATCAGGACACAGTGCGGAAGATGGGCATTAACACCTCATGAATCAAACCAACAAAGACTACCTTCTAAGGAGTCATACCAGGCGTAGAGGCCCGCTATACGGGCTCAATCATGCTGGAGGTGGTCTTCGGTTCTCCGGACAACTTCCGAAGCGAAGAGCTAATCTTCGATATCGTCCCCTTTTGCAGCGGCTATCACACACTGCTCGGACGAACCGCATTTGCTAGATTCAACGCAGTGCCACACTATGCTTATCTTAAGCTCAAGATGCCCGGCCCAAGTGGCATCATTATAGTAAATGGAAACACGGAACGCTCCCTCCGTACAGAGGAGCACACCGCCGCCCTAGCAGCAGAGGTACAGAGTGGCCTTCTCAAGCAGCATTATAATCCGGTTGCCGAGCCCCTGGACATCATTAAGAGAGTTCGGACCACACTGCAGCAGGACAGCTCGGCTCGTCACGAGCCGAATTAACAAATTGGCCTCCATCCCAGCCCCGAGGAGGCCATGGCATTAAATACTGTGCGTATATAAAATTACACACTCAAAACCCCATGGGTATTGACGGAGGCATAAATCGTTCGCAATCCACAGTACGGCTTGACCGACCCTGGGATTCGCATGCTTTTACTTTTTCCTTTTTACGGGTTTTACTCTCTTTTCAAGGTCTACACGGACAACCCGCCGGCAGAACACACCAAGAAAGCAGGGAGCTCTGGCTTACAAGGGAATCCGCAGGTGGTCTATATTAAACTATTGCCATAATTGCTTTTCATACTCGCATGTAGATCGCCCTTGGTGGAGGCGTGTTAAATAGCCTTACTTGTTTATTGCATTACTTGTACAAAGTACGCCTCGACGTACTAGTTACAACATAACGGTGAATACATGGCAGCGTCAGCTTATTACCTCATTTTCCCGTTTCCTCACCTCGGTATTAATCACTCATTGCACACGTACACCATGGTACGTATTACTACGCCAGGGGCTTCATTACGCCCCGCATCACGGCAATAAAAGTCCGAACACTTCTACAGTATAGTTTGGCTCCCCGAACTTATAACATTATATGCATCAGCTCCGAATCATGTCTTTGGTCAATAGTTGGGTTGCCCGGCTCCTGTGCTTACTACCTTACGTTCCACTACATCGGCTAGGGTAGTAAAGGGAGAACTACTGCGATTGTGTCCCGGTTCTTTCGGACGAGCACCTCAGTAGAGAAAGCCGAAAACTGACTGTCATGATGCGGCAAGAGCCGGTCAGCTGTTCGAGAGGTTCCAAATATTTGGAGATTTTTCCGCTTCTTGCGAAGAATTGGTTCTCCTGATTAGGCGTGAATAAACGCCCCTAAGTCGGCCTTCCGAACACAAGGGGCTTCGTCAACTTTCTTAATTGTCAAACTCCTATGGCTAAGTGAGGGCGGTAAAGGCCGCATAGTCTGATTGCCTTGTTCGTTGCGCTAAACACCTCCTTTAAGGACCAGAATGTGGAGTAAAGAGTGTTTAGATTAATCCCGAACACCCCCGTACTATCTACATGGGGGCAGAAGACGACGACTGGTCAACCCTCAGATTTATTAAACGGACGCACATGAGGTAAAATTTAAATCATAAGCATTATACTACATAACATACTTGTTCCATATTAAAGGACAAGGTAATATACATGTTCTCATGGGAATATAACATCCTTCGAACATTGCTCCGCCACAAGGAGGGACCCCTCCAGAACACCATCAAAATAGTGCTCGGGTCGACAATGCTCCTTGCCTTCCGGCGGTCCCCCGGCCATCAGCTTCTTGGCATCCAACTTCGCCCAATGCGTCTTGGCCGGGCAAAACCATCTGAGCACCTTCAATACTGAACCGACCGCTTCACCGCTTGAGCCGTGGACAGGCGATCCAAGTCACTGCACAAGTCTGAAGTAGCTACTTGGTATAGGATCGGCGGGCCACAATTTGGACTATCGTGTCCTTCATGGCTAGCTCTGCCAACTGTGCGCTCGACCAACTGCTTTAGCTGGTCATTTGAAGAAGGGCACCGGATGTTCGGATCCCAGATGTTGGGACCAGAATAGCTTCTCCGTAGACATCCCTTCTTCGGCTCTATAATGCTCGACAGCATCCGACATACTGTGCAGCAGATCCGTAAACACCCCTGGAAAATCCAAATTCAGGATAAGTACACAGAGACGTTTCTTCTACATACTTGCTACGCATGGTGACAGACTTACCCGCCGTAATTTTCTTGGCAGCCTGAATTTCCTGGAGGGCGTTTTGGGCTTCGGCTTGTGCATCCTGCGTGCTCTGGCAGGACTTGGCCAATTCGGACTCTTGCGCCTTATAATTACGCTCCAAGGATTCAAATCTCTCTATCGCATTCTGGAGCTCTTGCAGCGCCTCGCCAACCCGGGCCTCGTGCTTCTCGCGCGAGGCGCGTTCCTTGGCCACCTTGTCCTCAGCCTCGGCTAGCGCCTTTTTTAGGGCTGCCACCTCGGTCGTGGCCCCTAATAAAGTTTATGATACTTTAGTCCGATCGGACTATTCATTTTCTTTTCAAAATGTACCCAAAGGTCACTGCATACCTCGGTTATCCTCCAGCTGCTTCTTCACGAGGCCGAGCTCCTCCTCAGCCTGCTCCAGTTTCCGCTTCAGTCCAGAGACCTCCGCAGCATGAGCAGTGGCAGCCTAAAGAGATACCTGCTTATTCACATAGACAACTCTTGTTAGACTCCTGCGATATCTATTCTTGATCCTCTATTCGGCTTTTCTTCCCGAACACCAAATAGAGCATCAGGGGCTACTGTCTATACTGTGATATTTTTCTTACAATCACATTACTTACCTCAAAGCCCGCTAGAAGACTAGTGCAGGCTTCGGTCAGTCCGCTTTTGACGAACTAAACCTTCTTACCACCATGTCCATAAGGACACAATGTTCATCCACAATAGAGGCGCCTCACAGCGCCTCTAGCAGATTATCCGGCACCTCTGGTTGGACAGAGGTCATCGATGGAACAGGCACATTCCCTCCTTGAAGGGAATGCCGTTCGCTGGACCCTGGAGCCATGTAGATCTCTGGAATGGTGTCCGGCTGAGGCCCAAAGGGAACTCGGGTCCCGTTACTAGTTCCCACGGGGACTTTTTCCCCACATGTCCGGCGACCGAAAAGTCATCCTGGGGCTTCGCCCCGATGATCTTTGGAATCTCCCCCCGGCCCGGGAAAGTCTCTTTTTGGACACCACCTCGTCATCACCCTTGGGTGAGACGGAATGAGCAGGTGGCGGAGATATGGTAGCCATCTCCTTCGAGTCCAACGAATCCTCAGTCGAGGATTGCGGGGTGCCATCGCGTGCCGGACTGCAGTAACAAGGCTTACAATATGTCAGTACTACAAACCAGGAAGGCCATACGTTTGCGGATTCTGGTACTTACGAGGCGGCCCGAGGCTTGGTCCAGCGAGGTCGTTCCGGACTGCTATCAACATCCCACACGGAGTTATCCACTTGGGAGCCTTTAACCCTCTTAGGCGCTTTCGCCTCCGGATCCGGGGGGCCGCCCTCTTCTTCCTCCCCACCTCAGGTGGCGAATCGTTCTCTTCTTCTTCCTCTTCGTCGTTGTCGTCGGATGAAGAGGAAGTCTCATCCTCAGACGACATGTCCGGAGCACCTTTTGGGTAAGGGCCTTTCTTGGCCCCTTTGGCCGCTTTCTTGGCCGTCTTCTCCGGCACATCATATGGCACCGGAAACAACATCTTCGTCAGAAGTGGGAATTCTTCCTCCTCAAGAAGTGGAGCCGGACAGTTAATCTGCTCCGCCACCTCAATCCAGGCCTGGTAAAGCAGGTGGAGGAACTCAGTATCCATCCTCAAAATATGCTGGTGAAAGGTATACCTCGAAAACATTAAAAGACTTACCAGATTGGCCTGGCGCTTTGAGCTAAGCCCGCGATTTTCGATGCGTGGGACGGGGCGTCTCTCCGATATGAAGAGCGCTTTCCAGATGCCTTCGTGCGTGGTGCCGAAGAGCCCTCACAGCGTCTGGTGCTCGGCGGGGTCGTACTCCCACAAATAGCAAGTCCGGCGTTGGCACGGAAGGATCCGACGAATGAGCATAACCTGGATCACATTTACAAGCTTGATCTTCTTGGTTATCATGTTCTGGATGCATGTCTGGAGCCCAGTTATCTCGTCCAAGGATCCCCAGGTCAGGCCCTTCTCTTGCCAGGAAGTGAGCCACATTGGAACTCCAGATCGGAATTCGGGGGCTGCTACCCAATTGGCGTCACGCGGCTCGGTAATGTAAACCCACCCCGACTGCCATCTCTTCACTGTCTCCACGAAGGAGCCTTCAGGCCAGGTGACATTGGGCATTTTGCCCACCATGGCGCCTCCGCACTCTGCTTGTTGACCGCTCACCACCTTCGGTTTCATGTTGAAGGTCTTCAGCCATAGGCCGAAGTGAGGCGGGATGCGGAGGAAGGCCTCGCACATAATGATAAATGTTGAGATGTTGAGTATAAAGTTGGGGGCCAGATCGTGGAAGTCGAACCCATAGTAAAACATCAATCCACGAACAAATGGATGAAGGGGGAATCCCAGCCCACGGACGAAGTGCGTGAGAAACACAACCGTCTCATGGGGCTCGGGGGTAAGGATGATTTGCCCTTTCTCCGGGAGCCGGTGAGCAATCTCCTTGGCCAAATAGCCGGCCTCCCGGAGCTTCGTTATGTCCTTCTTCTTAACGGAGGAGGCCATCCACTTGCCTCCAGCTCCGGATCCAGACATGATCGGAGTGCCTTCTCGAATGAGGAAAAACTAAAGCTTGGGCGCTGGAGCTCAAGGACGGAAGGACTGGAGATGAAGAAGGGTGTGGGAAAAGGGAGAGTGTCCTTATCCCCTTATAAAGGCCGCGAATGTCAAGCTCCTCCCTACTCGTCCTAAAAGCTCGCCCATTCCCAAGGGCTGTATAAATGGCACGGTTGAGTTACCCAGGCCTGCATTGATGAGAATCCCGCAATAAGGGGACACGATCTCTGCTTCGACAAGATGTGCCAATGGCAACCGCGTCTCGAAACGTGGGATGGCAGATGAAAAACGGTTCGAAATTATGTCCGGAAAAACGCGATGTCGTGTTGTAAAGAAGCTATCAATAGATTAGATTCGTGCAAGTATTATATTCTCTCTGCGGTTATACCAGGTCTGGATACAATCATCGCGTCCAAAGACTATCTTGGAGTTCGAAAGAAAGGGGAACCCGCCTTGCAATGCCGAAGACAATCTGCACGCCGGACTCCTCGTCATTGAAGCCAGGTTCAGGGGCTAATGAGGGAGTCCTGGACTAAGGGGTCCTCGAGCGTCCGACTGTTATCCATGGGCCGGACTGATGGGTTGTGAAGACATGAAGACCGAAGACCATACTCGTGTCCGGATTGGACTCTCCTTGGCGTGGAAGGCAATCTAGGCGACCAGCTGTGAAGATTCCTTCTTATGTAACCGACTCCATGTAACCCTAGATCTCTCCGGTGTCTATATAAGCCAGAGAGCATAGTTCGGATAGGACACATTCATTAACATATACACATAGGCTAGACTTCTAGGGTTTAGCCATTACGATCTCGTGGTAGATCAACTCTTGTAATACTCATATTCATCAAGATCAATCAAGCAGGAAGTAGGGTATTACCTCCATAGAGAGGGCCCGAACCTGGGTAAACATCGCGTCCCCCATCTCCTGTTACCATCGATCCTAGACGTACAGTTCGGGACCCCCTATCCGAGATCCGCCGGTTTTGACACCGACAGAGAGCGCCGGGATGATGAAGATGGCCACCGGTGAAGGATTCCCCCCTCTGGCAGGGTGCAGGAACATGGTCCGATTGGTTTTTGGTGGCTATAGAGGCTTGTGGCGGTGGAACTCCCGATCTATTCTGTTCTCTGACGTTTTTAGGGTATATGGATATATATATAGGCAAAAGAAGTCGGTCAGGGGAGCCACAAGGGGCCCACGAGGGTGGGGGCGCGCCCAGGGGGGTAGGGTGCGCCTCCCTGCCTCGTGGCTTCCTCGAAGCCTCCCTGACGTCTACTCCAAGTCTCCTGGATTGCTTCCGTTCCAAAAATAACTCTCCCAAAGGTTTCATTCCGTTTGGACTCCGTTTGATATTCCTTTTCTTCGAAACACTGAAATAGGCAAGAAAACAACAATTTGGGTTGGGCCTCCGGTTAATAGGTTAGTCCCAAAAATAATATAAAAGTGTTTAGTAAAGCCCATAAACATCCAAAACAGATAATATAATAGCATGAATACTTCATAATTATAAATACGTTGGAGACGTATCGACATCCCCAAGCTTAATTCCTGCTCGTCCTCGAGTAGGTAAATGATAAAAGAAAGAATTTATGAAGTGTGAATGCTAGCAGGTGCACAAGTTTGATCAATGATAATTTCAATCACCTTTTCTAGCATCATTATATATCATAACAAGAGCTCAACTCATAGGACTTCTCATGATCAAGTAACAAGCTATTCACATGTTAAAGCATAGATCATAAACTTTCTTGAAAACTAACAAACCGTGTTATTAGTCATCAAACAATTACAATTCATCTTATTTTCGTGAAGTGTCTATGTCGAGCTTTAATTCAGCAAACTTCGCATACTCAACTATCATTTAGTCTTTCACAATTGCTAACACTCACGTGATATTTATGGGTTCAAAGTTTTAATCGTACACGAGAAAGATAGGGGCTTATAGATTCGCCTCCCAACCTTTTACCTCAAGGGTAATGGCAACAATAATAGTTCACGATGCCTTACATCCAATCGGATATATATATATATATATATATCAGGATCTTTCCAACACAATGTGCTGGCCAAAGGATAAAATGTAAAAAGGAAAGGTGAAGATCACCATGACTCTTGCATGAGGTATATGACAAGAATAAAAGATAGGCCCTTCACAGAGGGAAGCAGAGGTTTTCATGCGCTTTTATAGTTGGATGCACAAAATCTTAATGCGAAAGAACGCCACTTTATATTGCCACTTGTGATAGGGACCTTTATTATGCAGTCCGTCGCTTTTATTACTTCCACATCACAAGATCGTATAAAGCTTATTTCCTCCACACTAATAGATCATACATATTTAGAGAGCAATTTTTATTGCATGCACCGTGACAACTTACTTGAAGGTTCTTACTCAATCCATAGGTAGGTATGGTGGACTCTCATGGCAAAACCGGGTTTAAGGGATATTCGGAAGCACAAGTAGTATCTCTACTTGGTGCAAAGAATTTGGCTAGCATGAGGGGGAAAGGCAAGCTCACCATGTTGAATGATCCATGACAATATACTTTATTTCAGATATAAGAAAACATAACCCATTACGTTGTCTTCCTTGTCCAACATCAACCTTTTAACATTCATATTTTAATGAGTGCTCACAATTACAAAAGATGTCCAAGATAGTATATTTATATGTGAAATCTCTCTTCCCTCAATATTCTTTCATGAATTGTTCAAGTGACCAATACAATGTTTGCTAACCTTCAATAAATTTACCACCTCTACTTCTTATATGTGAAGTCATTACTAATGAAGCTATGTACCTAGGGTAGGGTCATAGGCCTGACCTAGACACCCTCCCCTAGGACATCACCTTAAAGTCAGAAGTATTCAAAGGATAACAGCATCCACTCGACCAGAAGCATCCCACTCGGAAGATTCTATGTCACTCGACCGTAACAGAAACCACTCGACAGACAGAAGATCCAAAGTCACTCTGCACAGCAACGGTCAGGCGTTACTCATAGACTTAATGATCATTTATATCAATTCATTAAGGACGTTACCTGTAACGTTCCCTCTTTATGTACATTGAACTCCTTGTAAGGTGGGCTAGCTGGGGTCCTGGCGCACTCTATATAAGCCACCCCCCTCCACTGGCATAGGGGTTCGCACCCCCTGTAACACACACACACACACACACGCATAATTCAGTCGACCGCCTCCGGGCTCCGAGACGTAGGGCTACTACTTCCTCTGCGAAGGGCCTGAACTCGTAAAACTCATGTGTACAACTTCGCAATAGCTAGGATCTTGCCTCCTCATACCTACCCCCATTCTACTGTCAGTCTTAGATCCACGACAGTTGGCGCCCACCATGGGGCAGGTGTCTTAGCAACTTTTTGGTGAAGTTGCGATTTTTCCGATTCCTATCATCATGGTTTCCGACGGTGGATTAGCTGAGGGCCGCGAGATACTTCTCGGCGCGCTCGTCTTCGTCGCCGACGACTCCGCCTGGCTTCAAGAGGCTCCACTCGACGTCGAGGCACTCCCTGTCCGTGGGGCGACGCACTTTCGCGCGTGCGTCCGTGACATCCTTCTTCGGCAGCCGTCGACCCAGTACCGGTCGGCTCCTGTGGTGTCCTCTCTCCCCGCTGTTCACCGGTGCAAGCGTTTCGGTCGGTCGCGGCTCCAGCGGTGGGCGAGACACGCAGTGGCCTATCAGTCGGCCACCCCACAAGTCGCGGCAATCGAGCCCAACGAAACTCTCTACGGCCTGTTCGATCTGTCGACTGGCTCCGTCGAGACCGCATCCGAGTGCGACAACAGCGATCCCGCGGTAGAACTCTTGATGGTCAAGGACCATGCAGTCCTCCTGGCTTCCCCCGCGACGATGGTGGCGATGGCGGCGGCAATCCGTCGCGCGTTCATGAGGAGTACCGCACCGAGCCCCTTTCTTCGCAGCAGAGGGAAGAGCTTCGCCGCCACAATATGGATGCTCTTCACACTCCTATCGTTGGAGAAACCGCCAAGGCCCGGGCCTTGGAGGAGGCGCGCCTGGCCAACTTGTTTGAGCGCACTCGACTGGAGAACCTCCAGCATGCACTCTATGAGCGTGCTCGGCAGCGGATCCCTGAATCCAGTCGACGACAACTTTTTCCGCCTCTCAGGTATACTGTACTCCAATTCAAAATCTCACAGCTGCAGCCCGAATAGCGGAGTCAATTCAGCCTTCCCAGTCGGAAGCTGGCAGAGGTTTGATGCAGATCCGAGCCTTGCTCCGAGCATCCGGAGAGCAGAACACAACAGTGTCTCAGTCGCGGAATAGGATTCATAGCAGGTCTGTGATGGTAGATACAGTCCAGTCGGCCCACAGCCCAAGATCGCCCCCGCGGCATGAGGGACGTGGGCACCGGCAAGATCAGTACAGAAACTACGAGCAATATGACGACCGTCGTCGAGTGCTCACACCTCCTCAGAGGAGTGGGTCATATGTGCCTCGGCAGCATGATGATGCACGCCTCACAAAGGGCGGGCGAAGAATTCCATCGATCCTGTGGAGCCGGGCTTTGATGCGAGATCTATTCTCGTTCAAGGTCTGGTTGATAGGAACAGAGCACACAGAGAGGGTCATGACAGAGATCACCCGACTGGCAGCAGAGTGCATGTTTCAGGTCCATAGTTCTTGAGCAGAGCCATGAGGGCTGCGGTGATTCCTCCCAACTTCAGGTTGGCGACTGGAGTCAGCAAGTTCACTGGTGAGTCCAAGCCTGACACTTGGCTTGAGGATTACCGAGTGGATGTACAGATCGGTGGTGGCAATGATGAAGTGGCCATGAAGCACCTTCCTCTTATGTTGGAAGGCTCAGCCAGAGCATGGTTGACTCAGTTAGCGGCTGGCAGTATATTCAGTTGGGAAGAGCTCGCCCGAGTGTTTGTTAGAACTTTTGAAGGTACCTGCAAACGGCCGACAGGGTTCCCAGAATTGCAGTCCCGCATGCAAAAACCGAATGAGACCCTGAGAGATTATATCCAGAGATGGATCACGTTGCACCATACAGTGGAGAATGTGTCAGATCACCAAGCAGTTTGTGCCTTCAAAGAAGGCGTTAGGTATCGAGAGTTGAATCTGACATTCAATCGGACAG
The DNA here is from genome assembly GCA_021605145.1 of Aegilops bicornis. Classification (NCBI taxonomy): domain Eukaryota; kingdom Viridiplantae; phylum Streptophyta; class Magnoliopsida; order Poales; family Poaceae; genus Aegilops; species Aegilops bicornis. The sequence goes on from CM038669.1 coordinate 177,227,128, forward strand.
GGGATATTTCCCTGACTCGGATGATGGAGATTGCCACCAAATATGCTAATGGCGAAGAGGAAGACCGACTCCGGAGTGGCAAGCACAAAACAGTCGCCCAGGAAATCGGAGGAGGGAATTCCAATCAGAAACATAAGCGCAAAGCCGAGCCAGCTGCTCCTGGTGAGGCTTTAGTTGTGGCTCAAGGAAAGTTCAAGGGGAAGCCCAAAGGGCCCTGGAACCCCAAGAAAGTGAAGGATCAAGCCGGAAATGACGTGTTGGATTTGCCATGTCACATTCACATCAAGAAGGATGAAGAGGGTAATCTGATTTATCCTAAACATACCACTCGACAGTGTCGAGTTCTGATACAACAGTTTCGAGAAAAGCAACCCCGTGAGAAGGAAAAGGAATTGGACAAAGATGAGGATAATGAAGAATATGACGATGGTTTTCCCAACGTCAATTCCACTCTGATGATTTTTCCCGACATAGAGAGCAAAAGTCGACTGAAAGTTATCAACAGGGAAGTAAACATGGTTGCTCCGACAACACCCAGTTATTTGAAGTGGTCTCAGACTGCCATCACATTCGACCAGTCAGGTCACCCAACGCGTATAGCCACCCTTGGGAGGCAAGCGTTGGTGGTCGACCCAGTTGTTGAGGGCACTCGACTGACCAAAGTGCTAATGGATGGTGGCAGCAGACTGAATATCCTTTATGTTGAAACCTTGAAGGGAATGGGCATTCCGATGTCCAAGCTTAGTGAAAGCAACATGAGTTTCCATGGTGTTATACCTGGCCTGCTTATGCACATTTTATGGCTCGACCATGTTACGTGTACCTCAAATTGAAGATGCCTGGTCCCAGAGGAGTGATCACCATCACTGGAAATCGGCAGAAAGCAGAAGAGTGCTTCCGGAAGGGCTCAAAAATCGCTGATGCACAAATGGCAGCAGTTGAAATGCAAGAATACCGGAAGAATGCAGATCCGAGTGATTTGCTGCGTTCCAAGAAGCCTGCCACAGATTCTGCATTTCAGTCGTCCGGTGAAACCAAGCCGATTCATATTCACCCGACCGATCCTAATGCTGCTCCTACTCATATCTCAACATCACTCGACAGCAAATAGGAAGAAGCGCTCATCCAGTTCCTCCGTGAGAACTGGGACATCTTTGCATGGAAGCCTTCTGACATGTCGGGTGTACCCAATGGACTGGCTGAGCATCGTTTGCGAGTCGACCCGAAAGTAAAACCAGTCAAGGAACATCTTCGACGGTCCGCCGTACAGAAGAGAAAAGCAATTGGTGAGGAAGTGGCTCGGCTCCTGGCAGCTGAGTTCATCCGAGAGATTTACCACTCCGAGTGGCTCACCAATGTTGTCATGGTCCCCAAGAAGGACTACTCACTTCGCATGTGCATTGACTTCAAGCATATCAACCGGGCCTGCCCGAAATATCATTTTCCTCTCCCCCGCATCGACCAAATCGTCGACTCGACTGCGGGGTGTGAGCGATTGTCTTTTCTGGATGCCTATTCCGGGTATCATCAGATCCGACTGTATGGACCCGATGAGATAAAAACGGCTTTCATCACTCCATTCTGATGCTTCTCTTATGTCACCATGCCGTTCAGCCTGAAGAACGGCGGAGCCACATTCATGAGGATGATCAGAAGTGTCTGCTCACTCAAATCAGTCGGAATGTGGAAGCATACATGGATGACATTGTGGTCAAGTCACGTAAGGGTTCCGACCTGCTGGCTGACCTTGCTGAAACCTTTGCCAACCTCATAAGGTATGATATCAAGATTAATCCATCAAAGTGCACATTCGGAGTTCCTGGCAGAAAGTTACTCGGCTTCCTCTTTCCGAACGAGGGATCGATGCTAACCCAGAGAAAGTTGGTGCTATACTCCAGATGAAATGCCATGTGCGTGTGCATGATGTCCAGAAGCTTACTGGTTGTTTGGCCGCCTTGAGTCGATTCATTTCTCACCTCGATGAAAATGCATTGCCTCTTTACCGACTGATGAAGAAATCTGATAAGTTCGAGTGGACTCCTGAAGCTGATGCAGCATTTGTAGAACTCAAAGCCCTGCTTTCCACCCAATCAGCAAAGAGCCTTTACAGCTTTATATTGCAGCCACTGGACAAGTTTTCAGTACAGTACTCATGGTCGAGCGGGAAGAAGAAGGAAAAGCCTATAAAGTTCAGCGCCCAGTATACTATGTTTCTGAAGTTCTGACTCCATCCAAGCAAAGATATCCACATTACCAGAAGCTTGTTTATGGGATTTACATGACCACGAAGAAGGTTGCACACTATTTCTCTGATCACTCCATTACGATTAAATCGTGACGCACCATTGTCAGAAATTCTGAACAACAGAGATGCAACTGGTCGAGTGGCAAAGTGGGCGATTGAACTCTTTCCCTTGGATATCAAGTTTGAGGCAAAGAAAGCTATCAAGTCCCAAGCAATAGCAGATTTCCTCGCCAAGTGGGTCAAATAGCAACTGCCGACTCAGATTCACTCGGAGCATTGGACCATGTTCTTTGATGGATCCAAGATGCTGAATGGTTCCAGTGCTGGGGTGGTATTGGTATCCTCCCGAGGTGACAAACTCAGCTATGTTCTCCAGATTCATTTTGACTTCTCCAACAATGAAGCTGAATATGAAGCACTTATGTACGGGTTGCGTACGGCCATTTCACTCGGCGTCCGCCGCCTCATGGTCTACGACGACTCGGATTTATTGGTTAATCAAGTAATGAAGGAGTGGGACGTCAGAAGCCCGGCTATGACTGGCTATTGTAATGGAGTGAGAAAGTTAGAGAAGAAGTTTGAGGGGTTTGAGCTTCATCACATACCCCGACTGAAAAATCAAGCAGCCGATGATTTGGCAAAGATAGGTTCCAAGAGGGAGGCCATTCTCAGCAATGTGTTTTTGGAACATATTCATACACCTTCAGTTAAAGAAGATCCTTTCACTGAAGAGCCCCCACAACCAAAGAGTGCCACTGATCCGACTGAAGTCGAAGTCCCAGCCGTGGTCGACTTGATCATGGAGGTGTTGGTTATCACTCCCGACTGGACAGTACCATACATCGCGTACATTCTTAGGAAGGAACTCCCAGAAGATGAAGAAGAGGCTCGACAGATTGTCCGCCGATCCAAAGCCTTTACTGTGATAAGAGGACAGCTGTTCAGAGAAAGTGTAACTGGAGTCAGCCAAAAATGCATAACACCAGAAGAAGGCCGAGTGATCCTCAACGACATCCACTCGGGGACCTGTGGTCATCATGCGTCCTCTCGGACCATTGTGGCCAAAGCATATCGAGCGGGATTTATTGGCCACGAGCAAATGAGATGGCAAAATAAATAGTCGACAAATGTGAAGGTTGCCAGTTTTACTCCAACATGTCTCACAAGCCTGCATCAGCCCTGAAGACCATTCCACTCGTCTAGCCCTTTGCTGTTTGGGGGTTGGATATGGTTGGACCTCTGAGGACCGGCAGGATTGGCTTCACTCATGTGCTCGTGGCAATCGACAAGTTCACCAAATGGATTGAGGCCAAGCCTATCAAAAATCTTGAAGCTAGTACTGCTGTCAGCTTCATCAGAGAGTTAACATTCAGATATGGTGTTCCGCAGAGCATCATCACTGACAATGGGTCGAACTTCGATTCTGATGAGTTCAGAGCCTTCTGCGCTTCCTAAGGCACTCGAGTCGACTATGCTTCAGTCGCCCACTCCCAGTCGAATGTACAAGCTGAAAGAGCAAACGGATTGATTCTCAAAGGACTGAAACCCCGACTGATGCGTGATCTCAAGCATGCAGCAGGCGCCTGGGTCGATGAACTTCCATTGATGCTTTGGGGATTGAGGACAACTCCCAATCGGTCGACTGGCCGAACTCCATTCTTCTTGGTTTATGGAGCTGAGGCTGTACTTCCAAGTGACTTGCTTCACAATGCACCCCGAGTCGATCTTTTCTCAGAAGACGAAGCAGAACAGGCACGACAAGATGCAGTTGATCTCCTTGAAGAGGAAAGAGAGATGGCCCTGATTCGGTCGACCATCTATCAGCAAGACCTGCCTCGGTTCCACGCCAGAAACATGAGGGGTCGAGCAATTCAAGAGGGAGACTTGGTTCTTCGAGTGGATCAGCAGAAACCACACAAGCTTGCTCCTGCTTGGGAAGGCCCCTTCATTGTCACTAGAGTGCTCCACAATGGAGCGTACCACCTTTACAACGTCAAGCACAAGAAAGACGAGCCACGCGCTTGGAATGCGGAGCTGCTCCGCCCCTTTTACACTTAAGCATCCAGACCGTTGAGATGTAATAAGAAATACCTTCTAGTTTGATTATCAAAGACACAGCTTTAAGTCTCTTAAATGGTTGCTGTTTCTTTTTTATATGGTTCAAATCCCCCAGTGGGTGCCTTAGATGCGAATCTGTTTCGCCTAAGTTTGAAAAAAAATCCTGTCGAGTGAAGAGCAAGCCTCTCACTCGGAGGCTTAGCTGCGAATTTGTTTCGCCTAAGTTTGAACAATCCTACCGAGTGGTGAGAAATCCTCTCACTCGGGGGCTTAGCTGCAGTCTAGTACTCGTTTAAGTTTGAAAAATCCTACCGAGTGAAGAGCAAGCCTCTCACTCGGAGGCTTAGCTGCGAATCCGTTTCGGCTAAGTTTGGAAAATCCTACCGAGTGGTGAGCAAGCCTCTCACTCGGGGGCTTAGCTGTAGTCCAAGATCAGCCTAAGTTTGAAAAATCCTCACCGAGTGGTGAGCAAGCCTCTCACTCGGGGCTTAGGCAGTCCAAGATCTAGCCTAAGTTTGAAAAAATCCTACCGAGTGGTGAGCAAGCCTCTCACTCGGGGGCTTAGCTGCAGTCCAGTACTCGCCTAAGTTTGAAAAATCTTACCGAGTGGTGAGCAACCCTCACACTCGGGGGCTTAGCTATAGTCCAGTACTCACCTAAGTTTGAAAAATCCTACCGAGTGGTGAGCAAACCTCACACTCGGGGGCTTAGCTGCAGTTCAGTACTCGCCTAAGTTTGAAAAATCCTACCGAGTGGTGAGCAACCCTCACACTCGGGGGCTTAGCTGCAGTCCAAGACTACCTAAGTTTGAAAAATCCAAAAGAGTGGTGAGCAACCCTCACACTCGGGGGCTAAGCTGAAGTCCAGTAGTCGCCTAAGTTTGAAAAATACTAACGAGTGGTGAGCAACCCTCACACTCGGGGGCTTAGCTGCAGTCCAGTACTCGCCTAAGTTTGAAAAATCCTACCGAGTGGTGAGCAACTCTCACACTCGGGGACTTAGCTACAGTACAGTACTCGCCTAAGTTTAAAAAAATCCTACCGAGTGGTGAGCAACCCTCACACTCGGAGGCTTAACTGCAGTCCAGCACTCGCCTAAGTTTGAAGCACATCCCTATCCGCAAGGACGACGAGGTGCAGGTCGACTGCAACCTTCTCTTCGGAGCTGCGCCACAAATACAATGTGCGCTCCATCCTCATCCGCAAGGACGACGAGGTGCAGGTCGGCTGCAACCTTCTCTTCGGAGCTGCGTCACAAATACAACATGCGCTCCATCCTCATCCGCAAGGACGATGAGGTGCGGGTCGATTGCAATCTTCTCTTTGGAGCTGTGCCACAAATACAACGTGCGCTCCATCCTCATCCGCAAGGACGACGAGGTGCAGGTCGACTGCAACCTTCTCTTCGGAGCTACGCCACAAATACAACATGCACTCCATCCTCATCTGCAAGGACGACGAGGTGCAGGTTGACTGCAACCTTCTCTTCGGAGCTGCGCCACAAATACAACATGCGCTCCATCCTCATCCGCAAGGACGACGAGGTGCATGTTGACTGCGACCTTCTCCTCAGAGTTGCATCTCAAGTGCAAAGATTATTCCGAGTGAAGAACAGGTTCCACTCGAAGGAAAACACAAGCATATTCAGAGATAAACCAAGTTCGGATAAATCCTGAAGTTCTAGACCACGAAATAAAGTACTCGAGCACCAGGCCCGAAGGAGTTTAATGGTTACAAAATCACTCGGAATCCCGAGGCAAATTTAAGGTGAGGCATAAAGTTTGTTCACTCCACAGGAGGAGGGCTAGCAAGCTCGACGAACTCGTCCAGGTCAATTCCGTCAGCAATCCGAGTGGCGGCAGCAATAAAGGTCTCCATGAAAGATTGGAAGTCGTGCCTCTTGGTATTGGCAACCTTGATCGCCGCCAGCTTCTCTTCTCGCGCTTCCTTGCAGTCGACACGAACCAAGGACAGAGCCACATCAACGCCGCACCGAGCAGAAGACTTCTTCCATTCTTGCACTCGACCAGGAACCTCATTAAGTTGAGTCATCAGAGACTCAAGGTCATTCTGGAGCGTCGCCCTTGGCCAGAGTGCTGTGTTGATCCGCGACATCGCGACTTTCAGTCGAGCAAGATAGTCGACAACACCAGCAATGCGAGATTCCAGTCGGAGTACTTTCATGGCACCAAGCTTGTCTCAACTCGCCCAGTCTCTTCCTCGAAGTTCTGGCAAAATTCTACACGCACAATTCAAAGATGAGTCAGTGGTTGTATGTCGAGTCGACAGTAACAAGTCAGTCGGGCCGAAGAAAATACCTTCAAGCATGATGAATAGCTTCTTGGCAAGACCTCCCAGATAGTTCTCCAGACCGTTCCTCTTGCGATCAATGCCTTCCATCTTTTCGGTCAGATTATTCTTGTCCTTCTTCAGGCGAGTCGCTTCCTTATTGGCTTCATCAAGGGCCGTTTTCAGCTTGGCGTTTTCTTCCTCCAGCTTGCCGACTGAAGCCAGCTTCTGTTCAGCAAATGCAGTTTTCTCTTCAGCTGTTTTCTGTGCGGCTGCAAGGTCTTGATCCTTCTTGGCCAAAGCTTGGTTCAAAGTTTCTGGAAGAAATAACACTCGGTTCAGAAAGAGCAAATGACATCCAGATTCAAAAACAAATCAGTCGACGATTTTCTTCTTACGAGTGGCCTCATCCTTGGCCTTCTGCAGATTGGTCTTGGGCAGCTCCAGATCAAGGTTGAGGTGAATACGCTTCTTCTCCAGATCGACGAAATGAGCTCCAAGTTCACAAGATTTCTATAATCAAAAGATGGTCAATCGACGGATGGAGAGATTGGTTACTTCAGAATAATAGTCTGATAAATTCAACAAGTTCGAAGACTACTGCCGAATCAAACATCCAACAGTAGTCTCGGGGACTACACCCAGTGGGTGCACTTAGCGTACCCCCACTGGTCCAGTTTCCAGTCGACATGGTCTGTCCAGCCCGAGTGCCAAAAAAACGTGTGTTCTTAGACCATAGTCGACTGCCGCAGTCAACGATGGTCTCGGGGACTACACCCAGTGGGTGCACTTAGCATGCCCCCACTGGTTTAGGTTCCACTCGACAGGGTCTGTCCAGGCCAAGTGGGAAAATTCAGATTCTAAGACCACAATCGACTGCCCGCAGTCAACGAAGATCTCGGGGACTACACCCAGTGGGTGCACTCAGCGTGCCCCTACTAGTTCAAAGACTCAATCGACACAACCTAGTCGACTCATGAAGATACAAATTTGCTCAATGACGAGTCATAACACCCAGTGGGTGTACAAATGCGAAACGATGAAAAGACCTTTCAAAGAAAGTTTTCAGGTAGCATATCCTAACAGAACAAACAACAAGCTAAAAGAGTCAGTCGGCAATCTGCTAACCTGGACGTTCCTCTGGAGAGCAGAGCTGGCGTCATAAGCAGCTTGACTGGCTTCCCGGACCATCTTCATCTGCTCCATCATAATGCCCGCCTAGCGTATAGCCTCTTTGGCGGCACCCACCTGGTCCTCCGGGACGTGATGTGCAGCAAAAAGTGAAGGTGGATCAGCTGGAGTCTGCGTGGCTGACGCTGAAGGCTGAGCACTTGACAGTGGTATGGCGAAGGTGACAGAAGTCCGATTGGCATCACCGGCCTCCTGGATTACCGGTTCCGTCACCGGCATCGACTGAGGCGTCTTACCAGTGGACATTTTCCTGCTTCTTCTTCCCAAGGGCCTCAGTGGCTCATCCTCGTCGTCGTCTGGGAGATCAATGACGTTGGGAGGAGCTGCAAAAAGACCAGTCGCCGAGAATTGATCATTGCAGTTTAATCGACAAAACAAAGACAAGAGTGCGAAGGTTATACCTGGGTTGGAAGTGACCGCATCTTCCATGTCCTCGTCCTCGTTTTTGTAAGCAGAGGTCCTAGAGGTAGCGGCGCTGCTGGTTTCAAGATTCATCCGGTCAAACCAAGAGAAGAGTAGACAACACAGAACCTTGGGTAAAAAAATGAAGACAGAACGCTCACGCAGAAGCAACAAGGATGTCGATTTTGATTTTGGGCAGAGCCTTCCGAGTCTTCGGTGCTACAACCTAGGACTGCTTCGGGGCCTTTTCAGTCGGCACCGGAGAAGACGTCTGAGGGCGCTTTGACGACTGCCTAGTCTGAGCAATCGCTTTGTCACGGATGCTTGCCGGATCGTGAGTGTGCTTGGATCGCCTTTCCCTACGGGGAGGTGAGTCGACCTCTTCTGCATCACTCGGGTCGTCACTCTCCTCGTCCTCCTCTCCATCAGAGTGCCACTCGCTGCTCTCGCCTCCCCCTCTGGATCCTGCTCCTGCTCCCCATTGGGCATCGAGTACATCTCAGTAAGGGCCTGAAAGACAACAAGCGAAACAGAAATCAGTCGGTTGACAACAAGTAGTTACATGATAAATCAAGAAAACACTCGACAATTCAGAGTTGGACCTTGTTTGTTTCGTACAAATTGTCGAGTGGAGGGACTCTCCTAGACCCCCTGGGGTTATCTTTGTTTCCAGTGATACCCCTCAACCACTTCTCCATCGTATCCTCGTCGACCTCTTCTAGGTGGATCCTAGTGGAATCATCAATGCCCGAATACATCCACATCGGATGGTCATGAGCTTGAAGCGGCTGAATGCGGCGTCTGAGGAAGACCTCCAACAGATCCATGCCGGTCACGCCATCACAGACGAGCCGAACCACTCGCTCGACCAACACCTTCACCTTCGCTTTCTCCTCCGGTGTCACTTTCAAGGTGGAGGGCTTCTCTACTCGAGCCATGGAAAAGGGGGGAAGTCCAGTCGACTGACCTGGAGTCGGCTGGTCTTTGCAGTAGAACTAGGTTGACTGCCACCCTCGGACTGACTCGGGAAGGACCATGGCTGGGAAAGAGCTTTTACCCCTCATCTGAATCCCAAGACCCCCACACATCTGGATCACTTGCGTATTTTCATCACTCGGATTGGCCTTCTTGACCGACTGAGAGCGACACGTGAAAATGTGCTCAAAGAGGCCCCAGTGTGGTCGACAACCCAAAAAATTCTCGCACATAGACACGAAGGCAGCAAGGTACACGATGGTGTTGGGGGAAAAGTGCTGGAGTTGTGCTCCAAAGAAGTTCAAGAAAGCTCGGAAGAAAGGATCAAAAGGCAAAGAAAACCCGCGGTCGACGCGAGTGGCAAGGAGAACGCACTCACCCTCCTATGGCCGCGGCTCGTTCTCGTCCTCCGGGAGCCGCGCGGATCCATGGGGGATTAGTCCCCCCTCGGCTAGATTGTCGATGTCGTCCTGACGAATCGTCGACTGGATCCAGCCGCACGGCAGGTCGGACCTCGACGAAGATCCACCCCGGCTGGACATCTTACCCTTCGCCTTCACCGTCGCCTTCTTCGCGCGCTCCAAGGCCGCCGTCTTCTCCTTCCCCATTGCAGCAGGCGGAGCTCGAACAGAGCGGCGGCGCCGGGAGCATAAGTGGATGCGGTGGAGATAACGGAGAAGAAAAGAGGAAGAATGGGAACACACTGTGCAAAAACCCCAGTCCGCCGCCTTATATGTGGTCATTTCCGAGTGGCTGACCCATGGGCCCAGACGATCCTATCAAATCCCGCAACAGACACGCGCGTGATACGTGGCGAAAAAGGTGGCGCAGAAATCGAGGCAGCCCTGCCTAATCCAACCCGATTACTGCGGCCTCCTCCGCCCCGCGCGCTTCCCAAAATTCGAATCCCACAAAATCCGCGAGCAGCAGAACAACTTGTCAGACGAAATATTTTTTCCATATCAACACTCGAGGCTTAGCGATAAAAGGTCACTCGACAAAACCAAGAATGGATCAAGGCGACTGAAAAAGAAGTTGGAGTCATCGTGTTGATTCATTGGACCAGGCAAGACACTTTCGAAGCACGAAGATTGAGTCGGAAGTATTCTCAACTCCTTCTCCACTTGAACCCTGGACCATTCAGGGGCTAATGATGAAGCTATGTACCTAGGGTAGGGTCATAGGCCTGGCCTAGACACCCTCCCCTATGACATCACCTTAAAGTCATTAGTATTCAAAGGATAACAGCATCCACCCAACCAGAAGCATTCCACTCGGAAGATTCTATGTCACTCGACCGTAACAGAAACCACTCGACAGACAGAAGATCCAAAGTCACTCTGCACAACAACGGTCATGCGTTACTCATAGACTTAATGATCATTTATATCACTTTATTAAGGACGTTACCTGTAACGCTCCCTCTTTATGTACATTGAACTCCTTGTAACGTGGGTTGGCTGGGGTCCTGGCGCACTCTATATAAGCCACCCCCCTCCACTGGCACAGGGGTTCGCACTTCGTAACACACACACGCCAAGCATAATTCAGTCGACCGCCTCCGGCTCCGAGACGTAGGGCTATTACTTCCTCTGTGAAGGGCCTGAACTCGTAAAACTCGTGTGTACAACTTCGCCAAAGCTAGGATCTTGCCTCCTCATACCTACCCCCCATTCTACTGTCAGTCTTAGATCCACGACAATTACTCCCCATGGGATAAGTATATGAAACATATATAAATTTCAGATTTATGATATTCAAATCATTCAACTATTTACTCATAGGATATAAGTGAAGCACACGAGTAAATGGCAAACTACTCCACAAAGATACAAGTGAAGATCAATGAGTAGTTAAATAATTATTTAGCTATGTGAAGAATCTCCCATTTAATAATTTCAGATTTTATATTTTATTCAAACAACAAGCAAAACAAAATAAAATGACATTCTAAGAATACCAAACATCACGTGAAGAAGCAAAAACTTATGATCAACCGATACTAACCGATAGTTGTCGAAGAAGAAGGTGGGATGCCAACCGGGGCATCCCCAAGCTTAGACGCTTGAGAATTCTTGAAATATTATCTTGGGATGCCTTGGGCATCCCCAAGCTTGAGCTTTTCTGTCTCCTTAATTCCTCTCATATCACGGTCCCCCTAAATCTCAAAAGCGTCATCCACACAAAACTCAACAAGGACTCGTGAGATAAGTTAGTATAAACCAATGCAAAAACCTTATCATACTATACTGTAGCAAATCACTAAAATTATTAATCAACATTGCATACTAAATTCCTCCACATATTTAATAGTCCTATCCTCAAATAGAATCATTAAACAAGCAAACATATGCAAACATAACAACAATCTGCCTAAACAGGACAGTCTCTAAAGAATGCAGCAAGATCCATACTTCCCTAGCTCCAAAAATTATGAAAGAAAATTCCCACTGTAGTAAATTTTTCATAGCTTATTATGCAAAAGGTTTCAACATTTTATCACATTCTAACTTTTCTAGGGAATTTTTGGAACAGCGGTAAACTTTCTGTTTTCAAACAGCAACATGTAGACTTGTAAAATAAGCATATAAAGGCTATCAATGCCACTTTTATTGAAATAAAAGATGCAAAACATTGTTCTAGATAACAGCAATCAAAACCTAACAAAATAAATTGATGCTCCAAGCAAAACACATATTATGTGGTGAATAAAAATATAGCTTCAAGTAAAGTTACCGATGAACGAAGATGGAAGAGGGGATGCCCCGGAAGGCATCCGCAAGCTTAGGCTCTTGGTTGTACTTGAATATTACCATGGGGGTGCCTTGGGCATCCCCAATCTTAGGCTCTTTCCACTCCTTATTCCATAGTCCATCGAATCTTTACCCAAAACATGAAAACTTCACAACACAAAACTCAACGGAAAACTCGTAAGCTCCGTTAGTATAAGAAAATAAAACCACCACTTAGGTACTGTTGTGAACTCATTCGAAATTCATACTGGTGTAATATCTAATGTATTCCAACTTCTCTATGGTTCATACCCTCCGATACTACTCATAGATACATCAAAATAAGCAAACAACACATAGAAAACAGAATCTGTCAAAAACAGAACAGTCTGTAGTAATCTGTATCAAACGTATACTTCTGGAACTCCAAAAATTCTGAAATAAATTGTTGGACGTGAGGAATTTATCTATTAATCATCTCCAAAAAAAAATCAACCTAAAAGCACTCTCCAGTAAAAAATGGCAGCACATATCGTGAGCGCTAAAGTTTCTGTTTTTTACAGCATGATCATAGAGACTTCACCCAAGTCTTCCCAAAGGTTCTACTTGGCACAAACACTAATTAAAACATAAAACCACATCTAACCAGAGGCTAGATGATTTATTTATTTATTACTAAACAGGAGCAGAAGGCAAAGAACTAAAATAAAATTGGGTTGCCTCCCAACAAGCGCTAACGTTTAACGCCCCTAGCTAGGCATGATGATTTCATTGATGCTCACATAAAAGATAAGAATTGAAACATAAAGAGAGCATCATGAAAAATATGAATAGCACATTTAAGTCTAACCCACTTCCTATGCATAGGGATTTTGTGAGCAAACAACTTATGGGAACAATAATCAACTAGCATAGGAAGGCAAAACAAGCATAACTTCAAAACTTTAAGCACATAGAGAGGAAACTTCATATTATTGCAATTCCTACAAGAATATATTCCTCCCTCATAATAATTTTCAGTAGCATCATGAATGAATTCAACAATATAACCAGCACCTAAAGCATTCTTTTCATGATCTACAAGCATAGAAATTTTATTACTCTCCACATAAGCAAAATTCTTCTCATTCAGAATAGTGGGAGTATCATAAGAAACTCGAATACTATAAATTGTTTCCACATTAAAAGGATAATGTTCAGAAAATGGTAATCATAATCATGACAAGTTTTATAAATATAATCATCACTACTTTTTATAGCATAAGTATCATCACAATAATCATCATAGGTAGCAACTTTGTTCTCATCATAATCGATTGAAACCTCTTCCAAGATAGTGGAATCATCACTAAATAAAGTCATGACCTCTCCAAATCCACTTTCATATTTATCATAATAAGATTCAACATCCTACAAAATATTGGGATCATTACTTCCTAAAGTTGACACTCTTCCAAACCCACTTTCATCAATATAATCATCATAAGTAGGAGGCATGCTATCATCACAATAAATTTGCTCATCAAAACTTGGGAGGCTAAAAATATCATCTTCATTAAACATAGCATCCTCAAGCTTGTGACAAACATTAATTGCAGCAAATATATTCTCAAACATGTCATTCTCATCAAACATAGTATCCCCAAGCTTGGGCCTTTTCATATCATAAGCATAATCACTCTCATCATTAATAGTATGGATAGCACCAATAATATAGCAATTATCATCATCACAAGGAGTAATAGGAGCAACATCATTTGGGAGAGATACCTATTTACCTTTGTTTCTCCGTCTTTTCTTTTTCTTCTTCACATTATGTGTGGGTTCAATCCTCTTTTTGGAGCTCCTTATTAATGAGATTGATTGAATAGAAGGCTCCTTCTCATTACCCGATTCATCATAAGAAATAATAGGAGGGTATTGGGAAGTCTCTTCCCTTTCGTTAGTGTTCTCTTCATCTTCTATTTGTTTTCTTTTCTTTATGCAATTGACAATATAAGGATTTTCAATGCAATTCACCGCACAATACATAAAAATTTCTTCTAGATCAATATCGAGGAATTTCTCAAGGTTATATTCTGGAATATGCTTAGTTATACGTTTCATTTCTTCATAACCCAAAATCAAACTAAGTTCATTATGATGTGCTAGGGAAATCAAGCCATCACAAGTTTTGGACATGATTCGATCATGAAACAATTTGCATTGGATATTTAAATGACCATGTTCAGTGCAAAGTTCACAAGTATGGCGAAGAAATTTTAAATTTTCAGCACAAACATCTAGCCTTTCTTGCAATCATTTAGTTTCAAAATACTTATGCCTCTTGCAAAATCTATTTTCCCTAATTGGTGTGTACTTGCAAGCTCTATATATTCCACAAAAGTTGACATGCTTATAAGAGACATTTTCATCATGACTAGTGCAATCATCATTAGTACTATGGATATTCAAAGAGTTCATACTAACAAAATTGCAATCATGCTCATCATCCAAAGATTTAGTGCCAAACATTCTAATGCATTCTTTATCTAGCGATTGAGCACAATTATCGGAATCCTTATTCTCATGAAAGACATTAAAAAGATGAAGCATATGAGGAACCCTCAATTCCATTTTTTGTAGTTTTATTTTATAAACTAAACTAGTGATAAAACAAGAAACTAAAAGATTCGATTGCAAGATCTAAAGATATACCTTCAAGCACTCACCTCCCGACAGCAGCGCCATAAAGCTATGACGTTGTTGGGCCTCCAAGTGCAGAGGTTTGTAGGACAGTAGCAAATTTCCCTCAAGTGGATGACCTAAGGTTTATCAATCCGTGGGAGGCATAGGATGAAGATGGTCTCTCTCGAACAACCCTGCAAACAAATAACAAAGAGTCTCTTGTGTCCCCAACACACCCAATACAATGGTAAATTGTATAGGTGCACTAGTTCGGCGAAGAGATGGTGATACAAGTGCAATATGGATGGTAGATATAGGTTTTTGTAATCTGAAATTATAAAAACAGCAAGGTAACTAATGATAAAAGTGAGCGTAAACGGTATTGCAATGCTAGGAAACAAGGCCTAGGGTTCATACTTTCACTAGTGCAAGTTCTCTCAACAATAATAACATAATTGGATCATATAACTATCCCTCAACATGCAACAAAGAGTCACTCCAAAGTCACTAATAGCGGAGAACAAACAAAGAGATTATCGTAGGGTACGAAACCACCTCAACGTTATTCTTTCGGATCAATCCATCATAGAGTTCGTACTAGAATAACACCTTAAGACACAAATCAACCAAAACCATAATGTCACCTAGATACTCCAATGTCACCTCAAGTATCCGTGGGTATGATTATACGGTATGCATCAAACAATCTCAGATTCATCTATTCAACCAACACATAGAACTTCAAAGAGTGCCCCAAAGTTTATACTGGAGAGTCAAGACGAAAACGTGTGCCAACCCCTATGCATAAGTTCACGAGCGGAACACGCAAGTTGATCAGCAAAACATACATCAAGTGGATCACGTGAATATCCCATTGTCACCGTAGATAAGCACATGCAAGACATACATAAAGTGTTCTCAAATCCTTAAAGACTCAATCCGATAAGATCACCCCAAAGGGAAAACTCAATCCATTACAAGAGAGTAGAGGGGGAGAAACATCATAAGATCCAACTATAATAGCAAAGTTCGCGATACATCAAGATCGTACCACCTCAAGAACACGAGAGAGAGATCAAACACATAGCTACTGGTACATACCCTCAGCCCCGAGGGTGAACTACTCCCTCCTCGTCATGGAGAGCACCGGGATGATGAAGATGGCCATCGGTGAAGGATTCCCCCCTCCTGCAGGGTGCCGGAACAGGGTCCCGATTAGTTTTTGGTGGCTACAGAGGCTTGTGGCGGCGGAACTCCCGATCTATTCTGTTCTCTGTATATATATATATATATATATAGGCGAAAGAAGTCGGTCAGGGGAGCCACGAGGGGCCCACGAGGGTGGGGGCGCGCCCAGGGGGTAGGGCGCGCCTCCCTGCCTCGTGGCTTCCTCGAAGCTTCCCTGACGTCTACTCCAAGTCTCCTGGATTGCTTTAGTTCCAAAAATAACTCTCCCGAAGGTTTCATTCCGTTTGGACTCCGTTTGATATTCCTTTTCTTCGAAACACTGAAATAGGCAAGAAAACATCAATTTGGGCTGGGCCTCCCGTTAATAGGTTAGTCCCAAAAGTAATATAAAAGTGTTTAGTAAAGCCCATAAACATCCAAAACAGATAATATAATAGCATGAATACTTCATAAATTATAGATACATTGGAGACGTATCAGGTGCGAGGAAGATTATATTTGGGATTCTTATTCTCTTCACTTTGCTTATCCTTCGAGCTTCGGCTCGGAGAGCCCCTCAAAAATCTCTTCATCATTTTCTGAAAATTTCTGAAATTTTAGTAACTCGAAATAAAAGTGAACCAAACTCAACAAAATTGATACCAACTACTCCTACAAGTGCCTAGAGACTCTATCATGCATTAAAACTACCTGGGACCAAATAAATTTGACATGCAAGCTCAAGAACAGGGTCACCTCAGCAGCAAAAATTTGCAATAAATAAAGCACTAGAACAAAAACTAATTGGACCATTGGAGGAGTCACATACCGAAGAACAATCCCCCAAAGCAGTTTTGTGAACGGAGCTTTGAGCATGGAGATCGAAAATGGCAGCAAGATGAGCTAGAACTCGGGTTTGAGCTAGGTGGTGATTTTTTCTGAAGGAAGACGAAGTGTGTGGGTGCTGGAATAAGTGGAGGGGGGCCACGGGGGGCCCACGAGGCAGGGGGCGTGCCCTGGACCCTCGTGGCCAGGTGCTGGCTCCCCCTGATATGTTCTCAGTGGCAAATATTCTTAAATATTCTAGAAAAAATCATATTTCCTTTTCGGGACATTTGGATAACTTTTATTTTCGGGGTATTTTTTATTGCATGGATAATTCAGAAACAGACTGAAAAATAATATTTTTGCTTTATTTAATCTAAATAACAGAAAGTAAAAGGAGGGTACAGAAGGTTGTGCTTTCTAACTTCATCCATCTCATGCTCATCAAAAGGAATCCACTAACAAGGTTGATCAAGTCTTGTTAACAAATTCTTTTCGAATAACATGGAACCAGAGAAATTTAGAATAACACTAAGTTACCTCAATGGGGATATGCACGTCCCCAATAATAAGAATATCATATTTCTTCTTGATAGTAGGAAGAGGAAATTCAAAACCTCCAATAGTAATTGTTGGAATTTTTCCAATAGAATTGATTCTGTGGACTTGAGGTTGTTTCCCCGGAAAGTGTATTGTATGCTCATTACCATTAACATGAAAAGTGACATTGCCTTTGTTGCAATCAATAACAACCCCTGCAGTATTCAAAAATGGTCTGCCAAGGATAATCGACATACTATCGTCCTCGGGAATATTGAGAATAACAAAATCCGTTAAAATAGTAACGTTTGCAACCACAACAGGCACATCCTCACAAATACCGACAGTATAGCGGTTGATTTATCGGCCATTTGCAAAGATATTTCAAGAGGTGTCAACTTATTCAAATGAAGTCTACGATATAAAGAGAGAGGCATAACACTAACACCGGCTCCAAGATCACACAAAGCAGTTTTAACATAGTTTCTTTTAATGGAGCATGGTATAGTTGGTACTCCTGGATCTCCAAGTTTCTTTGGGGAAAAAGTCCATTTTGAACCCTGAATTTGTAGAGGTTCGGCGAAACGAACCCTCAAATCGAAATCCTTGTCATTTGCACCCTGAACTATGTAATCCCGGTCTCAAAAGAACCCTGGGCTCGTTTGCCAAACCAGGATTGTGAATGTGACCGGGATTGGGCTGCACTGCGAGGTGCACGCGGGAAAAGGCTGGGCCAGCCCAGGCCGGCCCATCTCGCTCTCCACGCACGAAAAAGTTTGCGAAAATAAAAAAGTGATAATTTTTTTTAAGAATTTTGAAAAAATAATAACGGATTTAGAAAAAGTTCAGCGATTTTGAAAACAATTAAATGGATTTTTTTTAATTAAAAATCACGGATTTCCAGAAACATTGTGAAGTATGCAGGTTATTTTATACATAGGAAGCACCTCAAATGAAAAGGAAAAACTAATTCTTTATACAGTACAGACCGAAAAATAGGGACGAAATTACATGACCAGAAAATCACGTTCCCTCAATATATTTTTATGTCTATTTTCTCATACACATCCACTGGTTTTGGTTTTTAACATATGATTAACATTCTTTTTTTAGAAAACATGTATTTAATATTTTTGAATACATTGTATACATTTTTTAAATGTCCTATATTATACAAAGTTCATTGTGTGTTGCCAAAATGTTTATTGTATATTTAGGAAATGTTTTTGAAATTTGTTCATTTGTATATTACACAAATGTTCAACATATATTACAAATTGTTCAACACGTGTGTCCAGCAAGAAGGACGCTGCTACATGCGTTCGTTGATGTGGAGCTATACTTGATGCTTGGATGACGCCACCGCAGTAGCTCATGCCGTTGACGCACTAGTGTCCGTGTGATGTGTAAGTGCATGCGTGCGTTATTCCATGTGTGTGATCTAGCTAAGCTAGCACCGCTGGCTGCATGCGTGAGCTAGCTCCAGATGGCCACACAGCGTCGTCGCTCGGCTCACTCCATCTAGCTATGTGCACGGCATTTGTGATGTGCCTTGCGTGCCGCACTGCGTGAATAATTTGCTGCACTGTGTGAAATATTTCAAAAAAAGTTCATCGTTTTCAAAAAAGATTAATGAATTTAATAAAAAAGGAAAATGAAAAATAAAAAGAAGAAGGAAAGAAAAGAAATAAGAAAAAGGGAGCCATCCCGTGCACATTTTTTTTGTTTTTAACTAAATAAAACTTAGTGGGCCGGTCTAGCCAGGAGTGGGGTGTGCGCCCTTTAGAAATTTTTTTGAACAAAAAAATTAAAATGGGCCAGCCCATCAAATGAATCCCAGTTTACACGATGCCAGGGTTCAATTTAGACCGGGATTGCATAGTTCAGGGTGCAATCGACCGGGATTTCGACTTGGGGGTTCATTCCGCCTTACCAATACAAGTTCAAGGTTTAAATTGGACTTTTTCCTTTCTTTGGTATTCCACCCTTAAAAGTAGAATTAGCAAGCATGGTGGAATTTTTAGCTTCCGGTATCTTTCTTTTATTTGTAACAATATCCTTCAAATACTTAGCATAAGGATTCATTTTAAGCATATCAGTCAAACACATACGCAAAAAGATAGGTCTATTCATTTCAGCAAAGCGCTCAAAATCCTCATCATCCTTTTTCTTGGATGGTTTAGGAGGAAAAGGCATGGATTTCTGAACCCATGGTTCTCTTTCTTTGCCGTGCTTCCTAGCAACGAAGTCTCTCTTATCATAACGTTGATTCTTTGATTGTGGGTTATCAAGATCAACAACAGGTTCAATCTCTACATCATTGTTATTGCTAGGTTGAGCATCAACATGAACATCATCAATAATATTATCACTAGGTTTGTGTTCATTACCAGATTGTGTTTCAGCATTAGAAATAGAAATATCATTGGGATTCTCAGGTGTGTCAATAACAGGTTCACTAGAAGCATGCAAAGTCCTATCATTTTTCTTTTTCTTCCTCTTAGAAGGACTAGGTGCATCAACATTAGTTCTCTGAGAATCTTGCTCAATTCTCTTCGGGAGGCCCTCAGGACACAAAGGTTCCTGAGTCATTTTACCCTCTCTAGTCATAACTCTAATAGCATTATCATTTTTCTTACTATTTAATTCATTGAGCAAATCATTTTGAGCTTTAAGCACTTGCTCTACTTGAGTGGTAACCATAGAAGCATGTTTACTAATGAGTTTAAGTTCACTTTTAACTCTAGACATATAATCACTCAAGTGTTCGATCATATAAGCATTACGTTTCAATTGTCTACCAACATAAGCATTGAAGTTTTCTTTTTGACAATAAAATTATCAAACTCATCTAAGCATTAGCTAGCAGACTTATAACAAGGAATACCACCTTCATCAAATCTATAGAGAGAATTTACCTTTACTACCCGTGTCGGGTTATCAAGACCATGTATTTCTTCAATAGGTAGTAAATTCTTAACATCTTCAGCTTTAATACCCTTCTCTTTCATAGATTTCTTTGCCTCTTGCATATCTTCAAGACTGAGAAATAGAATACCCCTTTTCTTCGGAGTTGGCTTAGGAGTTGGTTCAGGAAGTGTCCAATTATTTTCATTAGTCAACATATTATTCAATAACAATTCAGCTTGATCAACAGTTCTTTCCCTAAAAACACAACTAGCACAACTATCTAGGTGGTCTTTGAAGCATCGATTATTCCATTATAAAAGATATCAAGTATTTAATTTTTCTTGAGAGGATGATCAGGCAAAGCATTAAGTAATTGGAGAAGCCTCCCCCAAGCTTGTGGGAGACTCTCTTCTTCAATTTGCACAAAATTATATATTTCCCTTAAAGCAGCTTGTTTCTTATGAGCGGAAATATTTAAAGTAGAAGTAATAAATCATATCCTCGGGACTACACACACAACTGTGGTCCGGAGAATTAAACCATGTTTTAGCATCACCCTTTAATGAGAATGGAAATAATTTAAGGATATAGTAGTATCGAGTTTTCTCATCATTAGTGAATAGGGTGGCTATATCATTTAATTTAGTAAGATGTGCCACAACAGTTTCAGATTCAGTAGCCATAAAGGATCAGATTCAACCAAAGTAATTATCTCGTGAATTGACAGAGAAATCATAATCCTTATCGATGTCTGAGATAGGTGAAGTAGCAAAAGCGAGGTCATATTTCATTCTAGCATTCAAAGATTTTTCTTTCAGCTTAGCTAATAATTTCTTAAGATCATATCTATCATTGCAAGCAAGAAAGTCTCTAGCAGTTTCTTCATCCATAACATAACCCTCGTGCACAACAGTAATTCATATCTAGGGGGAGAATCTTCATCACTTTCATCAATATTATCAGTTTCAATAATTTCATTCTCTCTAGCCCTAGCAAGTTGTTCATCAAGAAATTCACCTAGCGGCACAGTATTATCAAGCATAGAAGTAGTTTCATCATAAGTATCATGCATAGCAGAAGTGGCATAATCAATAACATGCGACCTATCAGAATCAATAACATGTGTAGGTGTCACAAATTTACTCATAACAGAAGGTGAATCAAGTGCAGAGCTAGATAGCAGTTCCTTACCTCCCCTCGTAGTTGAGGGATAAATCTTGGTTTTCTCGTCTTTGAAGTTCCTCATAGTGATCAGCAGTTATAAATCCCAAGTGACTCAAAGAATAGAGCTATGCTCCCCGGCAACGGCGTGGAAAATAGTCTTGATAACCCACAAGTATAGGGGATCGCAACAGTTTTCAAGGGTAGAGTATTCAACCTAAATTTATTGATTCGACACAAGGGGAGCCAAAGAATATTCTCAAGTATTAGCAGTTGAGTTGTAAATTCAACCACACCTGGATAACTTAATATCTGCAGCAAAGTACTAGCAAAGTAGTATGGAAGTAACGATAACGGTGGCAAAAGTAACAGTAGCAGTTTTGTAGTAATTGTAACAGTGGCAACGGTAAAGTAACTAAGCAAAGATCAATATGTGAAAAGCTCGTAGGCATTGGATCTGTGATGGATAATTATGTCGGATGCAATTCCTCATGCAATAGTTATAACATAGCGTGACACAAACTAGCTCCAGTTCATTAATGTAATGTAGGCATGTATTCCGAATATAGTCATACGTTCTTATGGAAAAGAACTTGCATGACATCTTTTGTCCTACCCTCCCGTGGCAGCGGGGTCCTATTGGAAACTAAGGGATATTAATGCCTCCTTTTAATAGAGTATCGGACCAAAGTATTAACACTTAGTGAATACATGAACTCCTCAAACTACGGTCATCACCGGTAAGTATCCCGATTTTTGTCACTTCGGGGTTAACGGATGATAACACATAATAGGTGACTATAGATTTGCAAGATAGGATCAAGAACTCACATATATTCATGAAAACATAATAGGTTCAGATATGAAATCATGGCACTCGGGCCCTATTGACAAGCATTAAGCATAGCAAAGTCATAGCAACATCAATCTCAGAACATAGTGGATACTAGGGATCAAATCCTAACAAAAATAACTCGATTACAGGGTAAATCTCATCCAACCCATCATGTACAGCAAGCCTACGATGAAATTACTCACGCATGGCGGTGAGCTTCATGAAATTGGTGATGGAGGAAGGTTGATGATGACGATGGCGACGGATTCCCCTCTCCGGAGCCCCGAACGGACTTCAGATCAGCCCTCCCGAGAGAGATTAGGGCTTGGTGGCGGCTCCGTATCGTAAAACGTGATGAATCCTTCTCTCTATTTTTTCTCCCCGAACGTGATGAGGACATCAATACCATTGTTACACCCACAGCCCCTACTACTACATATATTGGACCAATTACTAGAGCTCGCGCACGCCAATTAAATTATCAGGTACTTTCGTTTCTTGGTAATGATTCTAATGTTCATGAGAATATGATGCTGCCTAAATTGGATACATTTGTTTTGCTTACAAATGAAGGGTCCGCATGGATAAGAGGATGAACACTGGAGCAAGACCAAGCATGGAGATGATGGCATGCGCAAGGGGAACAAGAACGGAGTTACAAGTGATGATTTCAGGACTTTGAAGCTACCATAATGAGTGCATGAAGCCTTGGACGAAATATACAAGATGCCACTTCATAAATTTCGTCCAGAGGCTATTATAGGTGATGCATCACCTTATTATTGGGCCAGGCCCATGTAGTTTTGAAATACTTGAGTATAGGTTGTTTTTAGAGTCCATATGTGTGGGGAAACAAGAGATAGGGTTGGTTTCGGACCCCTCCCCCAGGGGCCACGAAATTCCCCTCCTCTTCCTCCATATATACAACCCTTAGGGCACCATTTAGACTTTGGGTTTTGTTTAGATTAAAGTTTTCCATAGCTGCAACTTCGCGTACTTCGTTTGTGTTTAACGACCAGACAAAGGCGTCACAGAACCCGACCTTTGATCAATAAAGCTTTCCTCTTATATTCGTGATATCCAGGTTGCAATCTTAGTTTCTTGCTTGTTCTTCGTTTGCCTGCAGGAAACAGTCCTTCGTGGTCAGGTTGATCGTGCTCCGGCGTGGTCAATAACATGTCGGAGTTGGTTTAGGGATTGCTAAGGCGTGACGTCCTCGCACGTTCGTAGTCGGATCATCAAAGTCGACTTCCTCCAAAATGATAGCCACCATCTCATTGAAAGATGGGAAACCTTTGCCTCTATCAAGTGGTATCATATTTCCAGGTTGCTCGGTGAGATTTTATAGTTTTTCGTAGTTTAGATCGAGTTTGTTCTTCATACCTATAGTCCACGAAAATGCCAAAAAATCAGGGTTAGTTCATCCTATCCGAACCAATCTGAGCCTTTGCATAATCTTTTCTGTTTTTGCTTTGTTGAATTTGCGGTTGCATTGTCGTGTCAAGTTGCTGGTCTTAGCGTCTAGTCCTTTAGAGTTTCGAGTTCTTTTCACAGGTTGTCATGTCGCTGCTGCCATATATCACCACCGCATCATCATCATCACTGCTGCCATATACCACCACCACATATTCACTACCAATCCGAGTCCATATACTCCACCAAATATTAGTCGCCATCACGCCAATCCAAGTCCACCTGCAACATATATCCGCCACCAGTCCGAGATTCCACCAGATTCATCTCCGCCACCAGTCCTAGTCCGAGTCCAGTAATTGTTGCTTTGTTTTTGATTTCCAGATCACGCGATACTCCGAGTCGTGACAGGGTACAACTCCCCAACTTTCGAGCCATCCGCAGAAGAAAAATAGTTCCAGTTTAAAAAAAACTAAGTATGGAAAATTCTGGCTAGGCTATTTTTAGGACATTTGTAGACTTTTTCGAAACAAATTGTTGCGAAGCCAAAAAAAAGAGGAAAAAAATGCAAAAAAAAAGTGAAAAAAAATCAGAGTGTGCTCCTCCCTTGTTTACGAGCAGCGCCGTGATTTTGTTAGTGTTCTAGGCTCGCGTCTCTAGTACGGTCTAGCCTAGGACCAGCACAGTACCGTCGTTGAGCGTTTTTTCCAACTTTGCATATCTGAATTGATTATTGCTGACCCTTTTTGCTACCATATTATAAGCCTTCCCAGCTCCACATACATCTACGTCGTGCATTTGACTCTCCCTGGTAATCGCTCTATCCAAGCTTTGAGAGTTTTGACTTCTAGCGGTTCTTTGGTCACCACCGCTTGCCGTAAGAACTGGTAAGAATTTGAGATTTGCTTGACGGATTTGTGACACCCACCACCACCACCACTTGTTAGTAGTCTGTAGGATCATATTCTTGTGTGTTTCTATTGCTGCTAACCATGCTAGGATCACAAGCCGACGAGATTGACTGGGAGAATTTAACGAACAAGGAGCTTCATGATAAGTTTCAGCAAATGATGACTGAACAGGTGCAAGATGTGATGAACAATTTTGAAGAGGCCATGGAGAATATCACTGGCCTTGAGAAGACGTTTGAAACAAAGATCGATAACAGATTTAATGAACTGCTTGCGCGTCTTCCACCACCGGCTGCACCTGCCACACCTCTGCAACAACAACAACAACAACAACAACAACAACAACAACAACAACAACAACAACAACAACAACAACAACAACAACGATGACGACGACGACGACGACGACGACTACCTCCATGTCGCGAAACAGCCCTCCGTCGAGCGAGCCGTGTTCTTCTTCAGCCTGGCCAAACTGTTGGTGCCGCTGTTGATACTTCTGTGGCTCCTGCAGCTGATGCGGAGGATGATTATGCGGGAGATTACAAGGATGAGGTTGATCAAAATCAGAACTACGTGCAACCATCAGCAACACAACCACCAGGTCGTCCACATGCAAATAATGGCAATGGTAGGGCTCCCCCTCAGGTACGAGATCATGACCATCTCCCTAAACTGAAATTGAATATTCCACCATTTGAGGGTAGATATGTCCTGATATATATCTTACTTGGGAGTTAGAAACTGAACAACGATTTACATGTTTACAATATCCTTAGGAGAGACGTGTTCCTGCTTCATTGCTTGTGCTTTCACTAGCTTTGCATGTGTTTGGTGGTCTGAACATTGTTGATTATATCCTATTCCAGCTACTTGGGCTGCTTTGAAAACTGCTATGCGTACTCGTTGGGTTCCACCATATTATCAACGTGAATTAATTCAAAAATTGCAGCGTTTAAGACAAGGGAAAAATTCTGTAGAAGAATATTATCAGGAATTACAAACTGGCATGATTAGATGTGGTATTGTTGAGGAGAATGAAGCTATGCTTGCACGTTTTATGTGTGGATTAAATAGAGAGATTCATACCATTCTAGAGTATAAGGAGTATAATAATATCACTCATTTATTCCATCTTGCTTGTAAAGCTGAACGTGAAGTGCAGGATCGACAGGCATTGGCGCGAACTAACTTTTCTGCAGGTCGACCTTCATCATGGACACCACGTGCATCCTCTACTTCCACTACACCATCACCTCCATTAGGTGCCACCTCCAGCCGTGACACAAGAAATCAGGCACAACTACCACTCTCTGCCAAGAGCACACCTGCCGGGCCTGCGCAGAGCTCTTCTTCTTCCGTGGCATCAACAGGGCACACAAGTGATATTGTTTGTCGTCGTTGTAAGGGAAGAGGACATTTTGCGAGAGAATGCAAATCTCAGCGTGTGATGATTGCTACTGAGGATGGTGGGTATGAGTCTGCTAGTGACTATGATGAGGAGACTTTGGCTCTTATTACACATGAAGAAAACGGTGGAGATGATTACGATCATGAGGAGCAATACATGGCTGCTGAAGATGCTGATAGGTATGAATGTTTAGTTGCTCAACATGTTTTGAGTGTGCAGGTTACACAAGCTGAACAAAATCAGAGGCATAATTTGTTCCATACAAAGGGAGTTGTGAAGGAACGTTCTATTCGCGTCATCATAGATGGAGGGAGCTGCAACAACTTGGCTAGCATGGAAATGGTGGAGAAGCTATCTCTCACCACAAGACCACATCCACATCCTTACTACATCCAATGGTTCAACAACATCGGCGAGGTCAAGGTAACACGTGCAGTTCGTGTGCATTTTAGTATCTCTACATATGCTGATTATGTTGATTGTGATGTGGTACCTATGCAAGCATGTTCCTTATTACTTGGTAGACCATGGCAATTTGATAAAAAAATTGTACACCATGGTAGAAACAATCAGTATACTCTTGTTCATAAGGATAAAAATATTACTTTGCTTCCTATGACTCCTGATTCCATTTTGAAAGATGATATTAATAGAGCTAATAAAACAAAACAGGAGAAACATAAGAGTGAAAATCAGATTGTGGCAAAAGAATTTGAGCAACAAATGAAGCCTAATAATAAACCGTCTAGTGTTGCTTCTGAAATTAAATTGAAAAGTGCATGTTTACTTGCCACCAAATCTGATATTGATGAGCTAGATTTTAGCAATTCTGTTTGCAATGCTTTTGTGTGCAAAGAGGCATTATTTTCATTCGAGGACGTGCCTTATTCTTTGCCCCCTGTTGTCACTAACATTTTGCAGGAGTTCGCTGACGTCTTCCCACAAGACGTGCCACCGGGATTACCACCTATTTGAGGGATTGTGTCGGTGTCAAAACCGGCGGATCTCGGGTAGGGGGTCCCAAACTGTGCGTCTAGGCGGATGGTAGCAGGAGACAAGGGACACGATGTTTTTACCCAGGTTCGGGCCCTCTCGATGGAGGTAATACCCTACTCTGCTTGATTAATATTGATGATATGGGTAGTACAAGAGTAGATCTACCACGAGATCAGAGAGGCTAAACCCTAGAAGCTAGCCTATGGTATGATTGTTGTATATCTATCGACTAGCCTGGCCTTGGTTTATATAATGCACCAGATGCCTAGGATAACAAGAGTCCTAGCCGAATACGCCGGTGGGAGAGGAGTCCTTGTCTTGATCGCCAAGTCTTGTGGAATCTTCCTTGTATGTGGCAACTGTTCGGGCTGGCCCATGAGTATACGGCCATGGGGATCCTTGGCCCAATCCAACTGATCGGGAGACGACGAGGTGAGTACCCCCTAGTCCAGGACACCGTCAGTAGCCCCCTGAACCAGTCTTCAAGTTGGGGACGCTCCTCGATTCTTCCGAACTGTTCTTCATCTTCAGTCATCGGTCTTGAAAACTGGTTGAACAAATCTTCTCATCTTCGATCTTGAGGATCGCCGAAATGCATTCGACGAGTTTACACGTCGGGTATCCGAGGAGCCCCTTTAAGTTTCCGGCCTTTATCAATGCCTTGTTATTTTTATGCCACACCTCGGGCTTGAAGTTGTTCCGGAGGCAGTGTCCTCTTCGTCCGAGCTCTAACGCCGGACTGCATTCGAGGTATCTTTGCAGCCGAGCACCAACGCTGGATCGCTTCCCAACTCTATCGCGGACTATGTATCCGAGCTCCAACGCCGGACGGTATCCGAGCTCCAACGCCGGACTATGTATCCGAGCTCCAACGCCGGATCAGTATCCGAGGTGTCATAAATCACCTTGGTTTAAAGAAGTTTGAAGGAGTTTAGCCGAGCTTAATGCCGGAAATGCCCTCTATGGAGCCGACCACTAGCGTCCGAGCTTTATGCCGGACTGCTTCCAGTGGTGCACCACCCGAATGTGGGCCGATTTTTGTCAATATTTTTGATTGGTGCAATTTATTCTCTGCCGAGATACATAGCCGATAGCCCACAAGGTGTGTATCGGTCTAAAACCGAGATGCACCAAGGATAACATAAGAACGCTGATCCCAAGAGTCGAGACTCAAAGTTGATTTGCAAAATCGGCCTGAGGATCAAGTCCTAGCTCGGCATAATACTTTGGGACACAAAAAGCGGCGTGCTCAGTCCTCGAGACTCGGGTTGGGTGCGGCGGACCAACCTGAGCATCAAAATCTCCTCGGAAACTGTATTGCACTTAAAATTTTCTGCATAGAACAGGCAATGCAGTAGCCCACGAGACATCTGGTCGGGTGGCAACACCGATCGAGGATTGATGTGCCTTTAATATTTGTAAATAATAAGCCCGAAGCCCAAGAGTAGCCCCGAGCCTTAATGCGGCACGGTGGCGAATTAAGGGCGATATCCATAGTAAAATCACAAATTATGTGTAATGACTCAATGTATCCAAGTACTTTATGCCATTAATGCTCGGATCCGCATTGTACAAAACTTTGTTGACCGACCATCGGCTTCAACCTCCTCGGCCCGATGGCAGGAGTGTTTGTCCTACTTTATAAAGCCTTTATGAGGGCAAAGATTTACGACAAACAAGGCAATCTGGCCATACGGTTTTATAAACAAAGGTACGCGAGAGATATGTTATATTATTGTTTAATGTAAGAAATGTCTTCCAAAGAAAATAGTCCCGCTATCGGTTCCTTTCTTTGGGTTGTCATGCTAAGCATGATCATGAAACCTCAGCTCAATGTAAGAGCAAAATATTGAGGATTTAGTTTGGGAGGCCGTTACTAGCCCCGGTAGTGTTCGCGACGATCGAGGTCAAGCCATAAACACTTCGGCCAATGTTATTAATGGCCCGTCATTTAATATAGTCATCGGATCGCTGACCAGTTTACACCTATTGTGACAGTCAGTTTTCGGCTTTCTCCACCGAGGTGCTTGACCATGCGAGCTGGAAGCACAATCGCAGTGGTTCTCCCTTTGCACAACTAGCCGAACAAAGCGGAACGTAGGAGGCAAGCGCGGGAGCTAGGCAACCCAAATATTGACCGAAGACACAATTCGAAACTGATGCATATATAGCAATATCCGAGAATGTTTTTGCCGAAACTCTAAAGGTGTCCGGCGTTGCACTGCGAGAATTGTGCTGAAAACACACAAATAGTTTAAAAGTGCCAAAAGCTTGGAAAACCAAAAATGTCAAGAAAACATGACGTCCGAACAAGATCAAGTGTTCGTGCCAATCCGAAAATTGGACTTTAGAAAAAAAAAGTGCTTCTGCCAGTGCTTTAACATGACACATCCTATCTCAAGACTTGCGGGTCAGCCCTCTGACCGAAGTGTCCCATCCCGAAGGCGGAGTACTTCTCATTAGGCCAGTTTAGAGAACTAAACTCTAGCGGTTTTGAGAGAGAAATTAGGCTCCCTGCTAGTGACCGCACACTCGTGTCGAGAAAAGGAGTGATAAATAATAATAAAAACTCTGCAATGACTAAGAAGAAAAACACTTATTATAAAACGACTCAAATAAACATAAGAGCCCCCAAGTGACTTGGGTAAAAGAATGATTGTATGTACCGAAGTACTTATATCATATCTATGTTCAACCGAACTTTAAATGCGTCTTAACCGACTGTCGGCTTCTCCCTCTTCGGTCAAGGACCGAAAAGTGTTATGTACTCCATCTGTCGAGAATATCGACGGTGTTTCCAATAACTAGGCAATCAGGTCATAAGGTCAGAATAACAGCCAAAAGCGCTCGAGGAACTTATGCTATATTACCAATAAGGTGTAAGAAGCATCTTGAAGAAAATAGTACCCCCACCGATACCTTTCTTCGGTGCTCATTGTTAATATGAGACTTGTGCAATAGATTTTTGTACTCATGAGTTCATTGTGTGCCGACCATTATTGAAAACAAGAGCGCTTAGCTTCGGCTTCACCCAGTATGAGGTCCGGCTCGGGTGACCCGATCGTGATAATCGCAGAGGTGCTCCCTTTACTCCCTAGCCGAACAATTGGGAACATAGGGGTAAACACAGGAGCAAGGCAACCCAGCTTGCAAATCACTTAAGTCAATATGGTGCATATTGTGGCGTAATACACGAACAAGGAACGAAGCCGTACAAGTATAATCATGTGCAAGAGGAAAATGCTTCATGAAGGAAGCCCCCAAGTAAACGGGGTATTTGAATTTATGCGTCACAAACAAAGTTTGGACAAGGAAAAATTTTACAAGCAACTTTTTCCCGAAAAAGTATAACGCTTGGTCGAGCTGAACACAAGTTAAAAATTTAAAACTTTGAGCATGAAGGCAACTTAGCTGGTTAATGTGTTCGGTATTGACGACGCGGTCCGAGCTTGATGCGGGACAAGGTTCCATCCCCCAAGCCGATCCCGAGGTGGCGGAGCAAAGAGCTTGGCACTCTGAAGTGGTGACATAGCACGGTCAATGCAGGACGGCAGAGTGATGCCGAAGTCCCCTGCATGAGGTAATGAAGTGTTGGCGAAGCCCCCCGTCCAGCCAAGGTGACGCTAAAGGATATAGTCCGGCTGGATCATTTTCCTGTGCACAAAAAATAGTGCAAACCGGGGATAATAGTAATAATAAGAATTAAAAAAATGTTGCATCATAAATAACTTATGCAAAATGAGTAATAAAAGAAATATGGCCTGGCGCCGAAGTCATTGTCGATGCAGGGCGTCGGCGTGATGCGGAAAGGCGTGGCAAAGCCTGAATTCACAGGTCGGTCCTAGCTCCGAATGCGGCGTTCGCCAGACTATGTATGGAAACAGACCGAACCACCATACGACTGTCGTTAATGCGGCCACCATTTGATAGACCTGTGTACATATGATGGACTAACCAGAGTAATAATTCCTTGGGAAAAATGAACCCAAGCAAAAAATACTGGGATTAATAGCACCTAGTTTATTTGTTGTAGCAATCCGAAGGAAGGTGATTCCCAAAATTGGGACTCGATCCGCGCATCCATTGCCTGATGGGCGATAAAATGACGGCATGGCAATGTCGGGCAAGGTTGGCTCGCCGAGGCGAGCCCTCGATCCAACTAACGTGACGGAGCTGGTCGGCTAGTGACGCCAAGTGTCCGGAGTAGGTTGATGAAGAGATGGCGAAGCCACCGGTCCAGCCGAGATGTCGGGCGTAGGTCGGCGTGATGGACACCAGCTTGAAGAAGCAATAGTGCGGCCCTGCCGATGCAGATCGTGACGTGGTCGATGCCGGCTTGATGAAGCGACCGTGCGGCGATGCCGGTATGCCCGCTCCGTATAATCCGTGGGGCGGCGATGTTGGTGATGATTTATCCTTCCCGATGCCGGACTCTTGTTCAGCTTGCTGAGATGATGATCCGAAGAAGTTGAGCTCGGCTCGACAAAGTGACGACGTGTCTAGCGCAGGTCAGCAGCCGTGGAGCAATATTGCCGGACTAGTTTGACACCGAGATGATGTCAAGATCATGTTCAAAGGATTTTATAGTTAGTGGGATGTGTTCGAGAACAAAACAAAATACCCCATACAAAACTTCCTTCAAAAAGGATGTCCAAATCCCGTTCATAAAAAGACGAACTCGGGTTGGATTCGTTTTGCTGCAGAAAACAGATCCGAAAAGTGATGCACTAATCGGAAGGTTCCCGGAGTTCGGACAGTCGGATCGAGCTGAAATTTTGAGGGGTGGTAGATATAGGAATTCCGCAGCCGATCAACGGTTGGATCTTCCAAAGGATGTCCAAGCTAGAAGCTGGACACCAGGCCCTAAACTCGTCCGGATTCTCGTCCAGATTCAATGCGGCTCCGGTATATCGGAGATTGCCAGAGATTCCTCCATCGGAACTCGACGAAATTTTCCAGGGTTGTTGTAGACTCAATTCCACACAATTCCACCGAAGCAATCGTTAAAACGACACTTGAGGAGGTGGTGGCGGCGGACACAAGTCCGCTGTCCAAAAAGCCGATATATGGTCGAGGGCAATGTTGACGTTGAGCCCCGGGCTCCTGGATGATTCCTCCATGATCTTGATAGAGATCGGAGTTGATGTTGATGAAGGCCATCATCCGAACATCACGATCGGAGGTAGGGCGCAGCCCTTGGTCGAACCAAGGTGACCAGTTGAGCTGGTGACGAAGATGCCGAAGTCGCAGTTGATCTGCAGGCAAGCCATCGACCTTTTGCCCAACACACAGCGGAACTCTCAATGAAAGCACCAATGTCGGTGTCAAAACCGGCGGATCTCGGGTAGGGGGTCCCGAACTGTGCGTCTAGGCGGATGGTAACAGGAGACAAGGGACACGATGTTTTTACCTAGGTTTGGGCCCTCTCGATGGAGGTAATACCCTACTCCTGCTTGATTAATATTGATGATATGGGTAGTACAAGAGTAGATCTACCATGAGATCAGAGAGGCTAAACCCTAGAAGCTAGCCTATGGTATGATTGTTGTATATCTATCGACTAGCCTAGCCTTGGTTTATATAATGCACCAGAGGCCTA
The DNA here is from genome assembly GCA_021605145.1 of Aegilops bicornis. Taxonomy (NCBI): domain Eukaryota; kingdom Viridiplantae; phylum Streptophyta; class Magnoliopsida; order Poales; family Poaceae; genus Aegilops; species Aegilops bicornis. The sequence goes on from CM038669.1 coordinate 177,259,454, forward strand.
GGATAACAAGAGTCCTAGCCGAATACGCCGGTGGGGGAGGAGTCCTTGTCTTGATCGCCAAGTCTTGTGGAATCTTCCTTGTATGCGGCAACTGTCCGGGCTGGCCCATGAGTATACGGCCATGGGGATCCTCGGCCAAATCCAACTGACCGGGAGACGACGTGGTGAGTACCCCCTAGTCCAGGACACCGTCAGATTGAGCATCAAATTGACTTAATTCCCGGTGCATCGCTACCCAACCGTGCACCATACCGTACCAATCCAGAGGAGACGAAGGAGATTATGCGTCAAGTACAGGAGCTGCTCGACAAAGGTTATATACGCGAATCTCTTAGTCCTTGTGCTGTTCCTATAATACTAGTGCCTAAAAAGGATGGTACGTCGCGTATGTGTGTTGATTGTCGAGGCATTAATAATATTACTATTCGTTATCATCATCCTATTCCTAGGCTAGATGATATGCTTGATGAATTGGGTGACTCTACAATATTCTCCAAAGTTGATTTGCATAGTGGATACCATCAAATTTGTATGAAATTGGGAGGTGAATGGAAAACAACATTTAAAACTAAGTTTGTTTTATATGAGTGGTTAGTCATGCCTTTTGGGTTAACTAATGCACGTAGTAATTTCATGAGACTAATGAACAAAGTTTTACGTGCTTTCATTGGACGATTTGTGGTAGTCTATTTTGATGACATACTAATTTATAGCAAATCTTTGGAAGAACATTTGGAACATTTATGTGCCATTTTTATTGCTCTACGTGATGCACGTTTGTTTGGTAACCTTGGGAAGTGCACCTTTTGCACCGACCGAGTATCTTTTCTTGGCTATGTTGTTACTCCACAGGGAATTGAAGTTGATAAAGCCAAGATTGAAGCCATTGAGAGTTGGCCGTAGCCCAAAACGGTCACACAAGTGAGGAGTTTTCTTGGACTTGCTGGTTTCCATAGGCGTTTTGTGAGAGATTTTAGCACCATTGCTGCACCTCTCAATGAGCTTACAAAGAAGGATGTGCCTTTTGTTTGGGGTACCGCATGTGAAGAAGCCTTCACGGTATTAAAAGATAAGTTGACACATGCTCCTTTACTCCAACTTCCTGATTTTAATAAGACTTTTGAGCCTGAATGTGATGCTGGTGGAATTGGATTAGGAGGTGTGTGATTACAAGATGGAAAACCTGTTGCATACTTTTCTGAAAAATTGAGTGGGCCTAGTCTGAACTATTCTACTTATGATAAAGAATTATATGCTCTTGTTCGGACCTTAGAAACATGGCAACATTATTTATGGTCCAAAGAATTTGTTATACATTCTGATCATGAATCTTTGAAACACATTAAAAGTCAAGCAAAACTGAACCGTAGACATGCTAAATGGGTTGAATTCATTGAGACTTTCCCTTATGTTATTGCTGATGCATTGTCTCGTCGTTATACTATGCTTTCACAACTTGACTTTAAAATATTTGGTTTGGAGACCATCAAAGATTATGTGCATGATGCTGAATTTAAATATGTATTGCAGAATTGTAAAGAAGGTAGAACATGGAACAAGTTCATCGTTAATGATGGATTTGTGTTTCGCGCTAACAAGCTATGCACTCCAGCTAGCTCCGTTCGTCTTTTTTTGTTGCAGGAGGTGCATGGAGGAGGACTAATAGGACACTTTCGCATGAAGAAGACGGAGGATATACTTGCTACACATTTCTTTTGGCCAAAGATGAGACGGGATGTTGAGCGTTTTGTTGCTCGCTGCACTACATGTTAAAAAGCTAAGTCATGACTCAATCCTCATGGTTTATATATGCCTTTGCCTGTACCTAGTGTTCCTTGGGAGGATATATCTATGGACTTTGTTTTAGGTTTACCTCGAACAAAGAAGGGGAGGAATAGCATATTTGTTGTCGTGGATAGGTTCTCGAAAATGGCACACTTTATACCATGTCATAAAAGCGATGATGCTATTAATGTTGCTGATTTGTTCTTTCGTGAAATTATTCGCTTGCATGGTTTGCCAAATACTATTGTTTTAGATCGTGATACTAAATTTCTTAGCCACTTTTGGAGATGTTTATGGGCTAAGTTGGGGACTAAACTGCTTTTTAGTACTACTTGTCACCCCCAAACTGATGGTCAAACTGAAGTAGTCAATAGTACATTGTCTACTATGCTTAGGGTTGTTTTGAAGAATAATAAGAAAATGTGGGAAGAATGCTTGCCTCATATTGAATTTGCTTATAATCGTTCGTTGCATTCTACTACTAAGATGTGCCCTTTTCAAATTGTGTATGGTTTCCTACCTCGTGCACCCATTGATTTATTTCCTCTTCCATCTTCGGAGAAGGTAAATTTTGATGCTAAACAACGTGCTGAATTGATCTTAAAAATGCATGAGTTAACTAAGGAAAACATTGAGCGTATGAATGCTAAATATAAACTTGCTGGAGATAAGGGTAGAAAACATGTTGTCTTTGCACCTGGAGATCTTGTTTGGTTACATTTGCGTAAGGATAGGTTTCCTAATTTGCACAAATCAAAGCTAATGCCACGTGCTGATGGTCTTTTTAAGGTGTTAGAGAAAATAAATGATAATGCATATAAACTTGAGCTGCCTGCAGATTTTGGGGTTAGTCCCACTTTTAACATTGCAGATTTGAAGCCTTATTTGGGTGAGGAAGATGAGCTTCCATCGAGGACGACTTCATTTCAAGAAGGGGAGGATGATGAGGACATCAATACCATTGTTACACCCACAGCCCCTACTACTACATATATTGGGCCAATTACTAGAGCTCGCGCACGCCAATTAAATTATCAGGTACTTCTGTTTCTAGGTAATGATTCTAATATTCATGAGAATATGATGCTGCCTAAATTGGATACATTTGTTTTGCTTACAAATGAAGGGCCTGGCATGGATAAGAGGGATGAACACTGGAGCAAGAACAAGCATGGAGATGATGGCATGCGCAAGGGGAACAAGAACAGAGTTATAAGTGATGATTTCAGGACTTTGAAGCCATCATAATGAGTGCATGAAGCCTTGGACGAAATATACAAGATGCCACTTCATAATTTTTGTCCAGAGGCTATTATAGGTGTTGCGTCACCTTATTATTGGGCCAGGCCCATGTAATTTCGAAATACTTGAGTATAGGCTGTTTTTAGAGTTCGTATGTGTGGGGAAACAAGAGATAGGGTTGGTTTCGGACCCCTCCCCCCTGGGCCACGAAATCCCCCTCCTCTTCCTCCATATATACAGCCCTTAGGGCACCGTTTAGACTTTGGGTTTTGTTTAGATTAAAGTTCGCCATAGGTGCAACTTCGCATACTTCGTTTGTGTTCAACGACCAGACAAAGGCGTCACAGAACCCCACCTTTGATTAATAAAGCTTTCCTCTTATATTCGCAATATCCAGGTTGCAATCTTAGTTTCTTGCTTGTTCTCCATTTGCCTACAGGAAGCAGACCTTCGTGGTCAGGTTGATCGTGCTCCGGCATGGTCAATAACCTCTCGGAGTTGGTTTGGCGATTGCTAAGGCGTGACGTCCTCGCACGTTCGTAGTCGGATCATCAAAGTCGACTTCCTCCAAAACGATAGCCACCATCTTATTGAAAGATGGGACACCTTTGCCTCTATTAGAACGTGAATATATAGAGTTGGAGTTGAGGTCGGTGGAGCACCAGGGGGCCCACGAGGCAGGGGGTCCGCCCAGGGGGGGGGGGGGTAGGCGCGCCCCCACCCTCGTGGACAGGGTGTGGGCCCCCTGGCCTTGATTCTTTCGCCAGTATTTTTTATTAATTTCAAAAATATTCTCCGTGAAGTTTCAGGTCATTCCGAGAACTTTTATTTTTGCACAAAAATAACACCATGGCAATTCTGCTGAAAACAACGTCAGTCCGGGTTAGTTCCATTCAAATCATGCAAGTTAGAGTCCAAAACAAGGGCAAAAGTGTTTGGAAAAGTAGATACGATGGAGAAATATCAGTGACGCAGCTCCGATGAGAGGGTCGTGGGCATGAGGACTAAGTGCTGCACACGACCTGCACCTCGTCGTCCTTGCGGATCAAGATGGAGCGCACATTGTACTTGTGACGCGACTCCGATGAGAGGGTTGTGGGTATGAGCACTAGGTGCTGCACACGACCTGCACCTCGTCGTCCTTACGGACCGAGATGGACCGGAGTGATTTTTTAACTTAGGCGAGAACGGGGTCGCAGCTAAGCCTCCGAGTGGGAGGATTGCTCTCCACTCGGAGTAGTTTTTGAAACTTAGGCGAACTGGGTTCACGGCTAAGCCCCCGAATGGTAGGATTGCTCTCCACTCGGAGTATATTTGTAACTTAGGCGAGTACGGGGTCGCCGCTAAGCCCCCGAGTGGGAGGATTGCTCTCCACTCGGAGTAGTTTTGTATCTTAGGCGAGTAGGGGGTCGCAGCTAAGCCCCTGAGTGGGAGGATTGCCCTTGAATCAGAGTGGTTTTGTAACTTAGGCGAGTAAGGGGTCGCAGCTAAGCCCCCGAGTGGGAGGATTGCTCTCCATTCGGAGTAGTTTTTCGAAACTTAGGTGAATCGGGTTTGCGGCTAAGCCCCCGAGTGGGAGGATTGCTCTCCACTCGGAGTAGTTCTTTGAAACTTAGGCAAATCGGGTTGCGGCTAAGCCCCCGAGTGGGAGGATTGCTCTCCACTCGGAGTAGTTTCGTAACTTAGGCGAGTACGGGGTCGCAGCTAAGCCCCCGAGTGGGAGGATTGCTCTCCACTGGGAGTAGTTTTTTGAAACTTAGGCGAATCGGGGTCGCAGCTAAGCCCCTGACTGGGAGGATTGCTCTTCACTCGGAGTGGTTTTGTAACTTAGGCGAGTACGGGGTTGCAGCTAAGCCCCCGAGTGGAAGGATTTCTCTCCACTCAGAGTAGTTTTGTAACTTAGGCGAGTACGGGGTCGCAGCTAAGCCCCCAAGTGGGAGGATTGCTCTCCACTCGGAGTAGTTTTTGAAACTTAGGCGAATCGGGTTCGCGGCTAAGCCACCCACTGGGGGATTTGAACACATTTGTTTGTGGGCTAACAATCATTAAGATACTGCAAAAATCTTGTCTTTGATAAGCAAATTGAAGGATTCTTATTACAACTCGTCGATCCGAGTGTTTAGGTATAAAAACGGCGGAGCAGCTCTGCATTCCACTAGCGTGGCTCGTCTACTTTCTTGGCTACGTTGTAGACGTGATAGGCCCCATTGTGGAGCACCTTGGTGATGATGAAGGGACCTTCCCAGGCCGGAGCGAGCTTGTGAGGTCGTTTATGATGCACTCGGAGCACAAGGTCTCCTTCTTGAAATGCTCGACCTCTAACATTACGGGCATGGAATCGACGCAAGTCTTGCTGATAGATGGTAGACCTGATCAGAGCCATCTCACGTTCTTACTCCAAGAGATCAACTGCGTCTTGGCGTGCTTGTTCAGCTTCAGCTTCTGAGAAAAGTTCCACTCGGGGAGCGTTATGCAGCAAGGCACTCGGAAGAACAACTTCAGCGCCATATGCCATGAAGAAGGGAGTTCGGTTTGGAGTTGTTCTCTGTCCCCACAAGTCAGATGGAAATTCAGTCACCCACGCTCCAGCAGCGTGTTTGAGATCGCGCATCAGTCGGGGTTTCAGCCCTTGAAGGATCAAACCATTCGCCCTTTCTGCCTGCCCATTCGACTGCGGGTGTGCAACAAATGCGTAATCGACCCGAGTACCCTGGGAAGCACAGAATGCTTTGAACTCATCAGAATCAAAGTTGGAGCCATTATTTGTGATAATACTGTGAGGAACTCCATATCTGAATATCAACTCTCTGATGAAACTGATGGCAACGCTTGAATCAAGATTCTTGATAGGCTTGGCTTTGATCCATTTAGTGAATTTGTCGACTGCCACAAGCAAATGAGTGAACCACTTCTGCTGGTCTTAAAGGGTCCAACCATATCCAACCCCCAAACGGCAAATGGCCAGACGAGTGGAATAGTCTTCAAGGCAGATGCAGGCTTGTGAGACATGTTTGAGTAGAACTGGCACCCTTCACACTTGTCGACTATATCCTTTGCCATCTCATTTGCACGTGGCTAGTAAAATCCCGCTCGGTGTGCTTTGGCTACGATGGTCCGAGAGGACGCATGGTGACCATAGGTCCCTGAGTGGATATCCTTCAGAATCATTCGACCTTCTTCTGGTGTGATACATCACTGAGCGACCCCGGTGAAACTTTCTCTGTAAAGTTGATCACCTATCACCGTGAAGGCTTTAGATCGACGGACAATCTGACGGGCCACGTCTTCATCCTCCGTAAGCTCTTTCCTAAGTATATATACAATGTATGGCACCGTCCAGTCAGGAGTGACTACCAAAACTTACATGATTAGGTCGACTATGGCCGGGACTTCGATCTCAGTCAGATCAGTAGAACTTTTTGGTTGAGGGGGCTCTTTTGTGAAAGGATCCTCTGGGACTGACGGGGAATGGAGATGCTCCAAGAACACATTGCTAGGTATAGGCTTCCGAGTGGAACCTAACTTCGCCAAGTCATCCGCTGCTTGATTCTTGATTCGGGGTATGTGGTGGAGCTCTAACCCCTCAAACTTCTTTTCCAACTTTCTTATTGCATTGCAATAACCGGTCATAGCTGGGCTCCTGATATCCCACTCCTTCATCACTTGATTGACCCCTAAATCTGAGTCGTCGTAAACCATCAGGCGTCGGACGCCGAGTGAAATGGCCATACGCAACCCATACAGAAGTGCTTCATATTCAGCTTCGTTGTTGGAAGAATCAAAGTGAATCTGGAGACATAACTGAGTTTGTCACCTCTTGGGGATACCAGGACTACGCCAACACCAGAGCCATTCAGCATCTTGGATCCATCAAAGAACATAGTCCAATGTTCCGACTGAATCTGAGTCGGTTGCTGCGGTTCAATTCTCTCGGTGAGGAAATCTGCTATTGCTTGGGATTTGATTGCTTTATTTGCCTCAAACTTGATATCCAACGGAAGGAGTTCAATCGCCCACTTTGTCACTCGACCGGTTGCATCCCTATTGTTCAGAATTTCTGATAATGGAGTGTCACTGACGACTGAAACCGAGTGGTCTGAGAAGTAGTGTGCAAGTTTCCTCGTGGTCAAATAAATTCCATAAACAAGCTTCTGATAATGTGGATATCTCTGCTTGGACGGAGTCAAGAGTTCAGAAATATAGTACACTGGGCGTTGAACTTTGTAGGCTTTGCCTTCTTCTTCCCACTCGACCGTGAGCATTGTGCTGACAACCTGTCCAGTGGCTGCTATATATAGTAGTAGAGGCTCTTTGCTAACTGGGGCAGCAAGTACCGGCTGGGTGGAAAGCAGGGCTTTGAGCTCTAAAAATGCTGCTTCAGCTTCAGGAGTCCACTCGAACTTGTCAGACTTCTTCATCAGTCGGTAAAGAGGTAATGCCTTTTCACCGAGCAAGAAATGAATCGACTCAAAGCGGCCAAACAACCAGTAAGCTTCTGAACGTCGTGCACACGCACGGGGCATTTCATTCAGAGGATGGCACCAACCTTCTCTGGGTTTGCATCGATCCCTCATTCAGAAATGAGGAAACCGAGTAACTTTCCACCTGGGACTCCGAATGTGCATTTTGACAGGTTAAGCTTGATATCATATCTTCTCAAGTTGGCAAAGGTTTCAATAAGGTCAGTCAGTAGGTTGTAACCTTTATGTGACTTGACCACGATGTCATCCATGTATGCTTCCACATTTCGACTGATTTGAGTGAGCATGCACTTCTGAATCATGCGCATGAATGTGGCACCAGCATTCTTGAGACCAAAAGGCATGTTAACGTAACAAAAGCACCCGAATGGGGTGATGAAAGCTGTTTTTATTTCGTCGGGTCCATATAGTCGGATCTGATGGTACCCGAAATATGCGTCCAAAAAGGACAAACGCTCACATCCCGCAGTCGAGTCGACAATTTGATCGATGCGGGGCAGAGGGAAATGATCTTTCGGGCAGGCCCGATTGATATGCTTGAAGTCGATGCACATACAAAGTGAATCATCTTTCTTGGGAACCATGACAACATTGGTGAGCCACTCGGAGTGGTATATCTCGCGGATGAACTCGGTTGCCAGAAGCCGAGCCACCTCTTCACCGATTGCTTTCCTCTTCTCCACGGCAGACCATCGGAGATGCTCTTTAACGGGTTTTGCTTTCGGGTCGACTCGCAAAGAGTGCTCAGCCAATTCCCTGGGTATAGCTGGCATGTCAGACGGTTTCCATGCGAAGATGTCCCAGTTCTCATGGAGGAACTGGATGAGCGCTTCTTCCTATTTGTTGTCGAGTGTTGTTGAGATATGAGTCGGAGCAGCATTGGGGTCGGTCGGGTGAATGTGAACTTGCTTTGTTTCCCCGGATGACTGAAACACGGACTCTGAAGCAGGATTCTTAGCACGCAACAAATCACTCGGATCTGCATTCTTCTGGTACTCTTGCATCTCTACTGCTGCCATCTGTTCATCGACAATCTTTGAGCCCTTCTGGAGGCATTCTTCAGCTCTCTGCCGATTTCCAGTGATTGTAATCACACCTCTGGGACCAGGCATCTTCAATTTGAGGTACACGTAACATGGTCGAGCCATTAAACGAGCATATGCAGGCCTTCCCAGAATAGCATGGTAGGCACTGTGAAAGTCCACGACCTCAAATGTCAACTTTTCCTTGCGGTAATTCTTGGAATCACCGAAAACCACATCAAGAGTGATCTGGCCGAGTGAATTGGCCTTCTTCCCCGGAATGACTCCGTGGAACCGCACGTTGCTCTCACTAAGCTTGGACATCGGAATACCCATCCCTCGGAGGGTCTCAGCGTACAAAATGTTCAAGCCACTGCCACCATCCATCAGGACTTTGGTCAGTCAGGTGCCCCCAACGGCTGGGTCGACCACCAATGCTTGCCGCCCGGGGGTAGCAACGTGCGCTGGGTGATCAGACTGGTCGAATGTAATGGGTTTTTTTGACCACTTCAAATATGTTGTTGTTGCCGGAGCAACCATGTTCACCTCTCTGTTGATAACTTTCAGTCGACTTTTGCTCTCGATGTCAGCAAAAATCACTAAAGTGGCATTGACATTGGGGTAATCATCATCCTCCTCTTTGTCCTCATCCTTATCAGACTCCTTTTCTTTCTCACTGGGCTAACCCTCTCGGAAGCTCTGAATTAGGAGTCGGCACTATCAAGTGGTATGCTTTGGATAAATCAGGTTTCCCTCTTCATCCTTCTTGGTGTGTATATGACACGGCAAATATAGCACATCATTTCCCGCTTGATCTTTCACCTTCTTGGGGATCCATGGCCCCTTAGGTTTTCCTTTGAATTTTCCTTGGGTCACAACTGCGGCCTCACCAGGACCTGCGGGTTCGGCTTTGCTCTTCTGCTTCCGACTGGAATTCCCTCCTCTGGTGTCCTGGGAGACTGGTTTGTTCTTGCCACTGCGGAGTCGGTCTTCTTCTTCGCCGTTAGCGTACCGAGTGGCTATTTCCATCATTCGGTCCAGAGTCATGTCTCCTGTCCGATCGAATTTCAGGTTAAGCTCTCTGTACCGAACACCCTCCTTGAAGGCGCAACCAGCTTGGTGTTGTGACACATTTTCCATTGTGTGATGCAGAGTGGTCCACCTCTGGATGTAATCCCTCAAAGTTTCATTCGGTTTCTGCACACAATGCTGCAATTTGGTCAGCCCTGCAGGCCGTTTGCAAGTGCCTTCAAATGTCCTGACAAACACTCGGGCTAATTCTTCCCAACTGAAAATACTTCCGGGAGCCAATTGATTCAACCAAGCTCTGGCCGAACCCTCTAACATCAAGGGAGGTGCTTCATGGCCACATCGTCATTGCCACCGCCAATCTGCACAGCTACTCGGTTATTTTCTTGCCAAGTGTCAGGCTTCGACTCACCGGTGAACTTGCTCACTCCCGTTGCCAACCTGAAGTTGGGTGGGATCTCAGCAGCTCTGATGGCTCTGCTGAAACACTCAGGCCCTGAGACCTGCTACCAGTCGGATGATCTCTGTTGAGTCCTTCTCTGTGTGCTCGGTTTCTGTCGACCAGACCTTGTACAAGAATTTACCTTGCATCAAACCCGGGTTCTCTTGGATTGACTAGGACCTTTCGCTCATCGCCACACACGCGCCTGTCCTCATACTGTCGGGGCATGTACGATCCATCCCTCGGGGGGGGGGGGGTGTAGGCACTCGACGGCGGTCATCACGACCAAGTCGATGATCATACTACTCATGGTTCCGACCCAGGTACTGCTCTTGGCAGTGCCCACGCCCCTCACGCCGCAGAAGCGATCTTGGGTTGTGAGCCATCCGGGTATGTTCCGCCACTCTGGACCTGCTGTGGATCCTGTTGCGCGACTGAGAAACGGTTGTGTTTTGCTCACCTGTTGCCCGGAGCAACGCTCGGATCTGCATAAGACCTCTTCCAGCCTCTGATTGGGACGGCTGAATCGACTCTGCTATAGGGCTGCAGCTGTAAGATTCTGGATCGGAGTGCGGTATACCTGAGATTCAGGCGGGAAAAATTGTCGATGCCGTCGACTAGATTCGGGGACCTGTCCTCGAGCGCGCTCGTCGAGTGAATGTTGAAGGTCCTCCAGACACGCACGCTCAGCCAGAGTGGCCAGGCGCACAGCCTCCAAGGCCTGAGCCTTGGAGGTCTTTCCGACGATGGGAGTGTGGAGCGCCTCCACGTTGTGACGGTGCAGCTCATCCCTCTGCTACGACGTGAGGGCTTCGGGACGATATTCCTCGTGACCATGCGACGAGCCGTCGTCGCCATCGCTGTCGCCACCGTGATGGAAACCAGGAGGGTTGCACGGCGTGTCGACCATCAAGACTTCTGCTGCAGGGTCACTGCTGTTGCACTCGGACAGAGTCTCGGTGGAACCAGTCGATAGGTCGAATAGTCCGTAGAGAGATTCGTCGGACTCGATTACCGTGACTTGAGGGGTGGCCGACTGACGAGCCATCACATGCTTTACCCACCGCTGAAGCCGCGATCCACCAGATCGCTTGCGAAGGCGAGCGGCGGGGAGCGTTGATGCTGTGGGAGCCGACCGATACTGGGTCGATGGCTGCCGCAGAAGGACGCCGCGGACACATGCGCGAAAGTGCATCGCTCCGCGGACGGGGAGTGTCTCGATGTCGAGGGGATCCTCCAGGAGCCAGGCGGAGTCGTCGGCGATGAAAATGAGCGCACCGAGACGGATCTCGCGGCCCTCAGCCAAACCACCGCCAGAAACCATGATGATGGAGATCGGAAAAATTGCAACCTCACCAGAAGTCGCTAAGACACCTGCCCCACGGTGGGCGCGAACTGTCGTGGGAGTAAGTCTGACAATAGAATAGGGGGTACGTAGGAGGAGGCAAGATCCTAGCTACGGTGAGATTGTGCACGCAAGCTTTCCGAGTTCAGGCCCTTCTCGGAGGAAGTAACCATAAAAGTTAGAGGGGGTGCGAACCCTTGTGCCAGTGGAGGGGCTGGCTTATATAGAGTGCGCCAGGACCCTAGCCAGCCCACGTTACAAAGGGTTCAATGTACATTAAGGCAGGGCATTACTGGTAACGCTAATAATAAAGAGGTATAAATGATCTTTAAGACTACAGAGTGAATGCCCGACCATTGTCATCCTGAGTGACGCTAGGTCTTCTACATTCCGAGTGGTTTCTTGTATCGTCGAGTGACTTCATCTTGGCCGAATGGAATTGGGGTATCCGAGTGGGATTGAAGGTCGAGTGGATTGCACTCCTTGGTCAATTCAGTCGGTTTCTCTTCTTGTGCTTTGAATGTCTTTGACTCTAGGGCAGTGTCCTTGGGTAGGGTGTCTAGGTCAGGCCTATGACCCTACGCTAGGTACATGTCGTCGTCAGATCCATTCTTAGCACCGAGTATCTTGCCTTCAGATCTGTGATAGAAGGTGTACCCAAAAGTTTCCTTTGGGTATCCTATGAAGACACTTTTGTCCGATTTGGGTTCGAGCTTATCAGGTTCAAGTTTTTTCACATAAGCATCGCAGCCCCAAACTTTAAGAAACGACAGTTTAGGTTTCTTGCTAAACCACAGTTCATATGGTGTCGTCTCAATGGATTTAGAGGGTGCCCTATTTAACGTGAATGCAACCGTCTCTAAAGCATAATCCCAAAATGATAGCAGTAAATCGGTAAGAGACATCATAGCTCGCACCATATCTAATAAAGTACCATTACGACGTTTGGACACACCATTACGATGTGGTGTTTCGGGTGGCGTGAGTTGCGAAACTATTCCACATTGTTTCAAATGAAAACCAAACTCGTAACTCAAATATTCACCTCCATGATCAGATCGTAGAAACTTTATTTTCTTGTTATGATGATTTTCTACTTCACTCCGAAATTCTTTGAACTTTTCAAATGTTTCAGACTTATGTTTCATTAAGTAGATATACCCATATCTGCTTAAGTCATCTGTGAAGGTTATAAAATAACGAACCCGCCGCAAGCCTCAACATTCATCGGACCGCATACATCAGTATGTATTATTTCCAATAAGTCAGTGGTTCGCTCCATTGTTCCGAAGAACAGAGTCTTAGTCATCCTGCCCATGAGGCATGGTTCGCAAGCATCAAGTGATTCATAATCAAGTGATTCCAAAAGCCCATCAGCATGGAGTTTCTTCATGCACTTTACACCAATATGACCTAAATGGCAGTGCCATAAATAAGTTGCACTATCAATATTAACTTTGCATCTTTTAGCTTCAATATTATGAATATGTGTATCCCTACGATCGAGATTAAAAAAAATAGAACACTCATCAAGGGTGCATGACCATAAAAGATATGACTCATATAAATAGAACAACCATTATTCTCTGATTTAAATGAGTAACCGTCTCGCATCAAACAAGATCCAGATATAATGTTCATGCTCAACGTTGGCACCAAATAACAATTATTTAGGTCTAAAACTAACCCCGAAGGTAGATGTAGAGGTAGCATGCCGACGGCGATCACATCGACCTTGGAACCATTTCCGACGTGCGTCGTCTCCTCGTCCTTAGCCAATCTTCATTTAATTTGTAGCCCCTGTTTCGAGTTGCAAATATGAGCAACAGAACTAGTATCAAATACCCAGGCGCTACTACGAGCATTAGTAAGGTACACATCAATAACATGTATATCAAATATACCTTTCACTTTGCCATCCTTCTTATCCGCCAAATACTTGGGGTAGTTCCGCTTCCAGTGACCAGTCCCTTTGCAGTAGAAGCACTCGGTTTCAGGCTTAGGTCCAGACTTGGGTTTCTTCCCGTGAGCAACAACTTGCTTGCTATTCTTCTTGAAGTTCCCTTTCTTCCCTTTGCCCTTTTTCTTGAAACTAGTGGTTTTGTTAACCATGAACACTTGATGCTCCTTCTTGATTTCTACCTCCGCAGCCTTTAGCATCGCAAAGATCTCGGGAATTGTCTTTTCCATCCCTTGCATATTATACTTCATCACGAAGCCTTTATAGATTGGTGGCAATGATTGAAGAACTCTGTCAATGACACTATCACCAGGAAGATTAACTCCCAGCTGAGTCAAGTGGTTATGGTACCCAGACATTCTGAGTATGTCTTCACTGACAGAACTATTCTCCTCCATTTTGCAGCTATAGAACTTGTTGGAGACTTCATATCTCTCAACTCGGGCATTTGCTTGAAATACTAACTTCAACTCTTGGAACATTACTGTGTAATCTAGATTATTGACTCTAGTGCAAGTGGGAGACTGAAGGAAATATGCCCTAGAGGCAATAATAAAGTTATTATTTATTTCCTTATATCATGATAAATGTTTATTATTCATGCTAGAATTGTATTAACCGGAAACATAATACTTGTGTGAATACATAGACAAATAGAGTGTCACTAGTATGCCTCTACTTGACTAGCTCGTTGATCAAAGATGGTTATGTTTCCTAGCCATAGACATGGGTTGTCATTTGATTAATGGGATCACATCATTAGTTGAATGATGTGATTGACTTGACCCATTCCGTTAGCTTAGCACTCGATCGTTTAGTATGTTACTATTGCTTTCTTCATGACTTATACATGTTCCTATGACTATGATATTATGCAACTCCTGTTTACCGGAGGAACACTTTGTGTGCTACCAAACGTCACAACATAACTGGGTGATTATAAAGGTGCTCTACAGGTGTCTCCGAAGGTACTTGTTGGGTTGGCGTATTTCGAGATTAGGATTTGTCACTCCGATTGTCGGAGAGGTATCTTTGGGCCCACTCGGTAATGCACATCACTTAAAGCCTTGCAAGCATTGCAACTAATGAGTTAGTTATGGATGATGTATTACGGAACGAGTAAAGAGACTTGCCGGTAACGAGATTGAACTAGGTATTGAGATACCGAAGATCGAATCTCGTGCAAGTAACATACCGATGACAAAGGGAACAACGTATGTTGTTTTGCGGTCCGACCGATAAAGATCTTCGTAGAATATGTGGGAGCCAATATGAGCATCCAGGTTCCGCTATTGGTTATTGACTGGAGTCTACATAGTTCTCAAGCCCATAGGGTCCGCACGCTTAAAGTTTCGATGACGGTTATATTATGAGTTTATGAGTTTTGATGTACTGAAGGTTGTTCGGGGTACCGGATGTGATCACGGACATAACGAGGAGTCTCGAAATGGTCGAGACATGAAGATTGATATATTGGAAGCCTATATTTGGATATCATAAATGTTCCGGGTGAAATCGGGATTTTACCGGAGTACCGAGGTGTTACCGAAACCCCCCAGGGGCTTAATGGGCCATAGTGGGCCTTAGTGGAGAAGAGGAGAGGCGGCTAGGGCAGGGCCGCACGCCCCTCCCCCTCTAGTCCGAATAGGATAAGGAGAGGGGGCGGCGCCCCCCTTTCCTTCTTCTATCCCTCCTCTTTCCCCCTTCTCCTAATCCAACAAGGAAGGGAGGGAGTCCTACTTCCTATGGGAGTAGGACTCCTCCTGGCGCGGCTCCATCTGGCCAGCCGCTCCTCCCCCCCTTGCTCCTTTATATACGGGGGCAGGGGGGCACCCCAATGACACACCAATTGATTTGATCTTTTAGCCGTGTGCGGTGCCCCCCTCCACCATAGTCCACCTTGATAATACTGTAGCGGTGCTTAGGCGAAGCCCTGCGTCGGTAGAACACCATCATCATCACCACGCCATCATGCTGAAGAAACTCTCCCTCAACACTTGGCTGGATCGGAGTTCGAGGGACGTCATCGGGCTGAATGTGTGTTGAACTCGGAGGTGCCGTGCGTTCGGTACTTGATTGGTCGGATCGTGAAGACGTACGACTACATCAACCGAGTTGTGCTAACGCGTCCACTTTCGGTCTACGAGGGTACGTGGACAACAGTCTCCCCTCTCGTTGCTATGCATCATCATGATCTTGCGTGTGCGTAGGAATTTTTTTGAAATTACTACGTTCCCCAACAGTGGCATCCGAGCCAGGTTTTATGCGTAGATGTCATATGCACGAGTAGAACACAAGTAAGTTGTGGGCGATATAAGTCATACTTCTTACTAGCATGTCATACTTTGGTTCGGCGGTATTGTTGGATGAAGCGGCCCGGACCGACATTACGCGTACGCTTACCCGAGACTGGTTCTACCGACGTGCTTTTGCACATGTGTGGTCATGGGTGTCGGTTTCTCAACTTTAGTTGAACCGAAAAGTGGCTACGCCGGTCCTTGCGAAGGTTAAAACAACACCAACTTGACAAACTATCGTTGTGGTTTTGATGCGTAGGTAAGAACGGTTCTTGCTCAGCCCGTAGCAGCCATGTAAAACTTGCAACAACAAAGTAGAGGATGTCTAACTTGATTTTGCAGGGCATGTTGTGATGTGATATGGTCAAAGCATAATGCTAAATTTATTGTATGAGATGATCATGTTTTGTAACCGAGTTATCGGGAACTGGCAGGAGCCATATGGTTGTCGCTTTATTGTATGCAATGTAATCGCCCTGTAATGCTTTACTTCATCTAAGCGGTAGCGATAGTCGTAGAAGCATAATATTGGCGAGACGACAACGATGCTATGATGGAGATCAAGGTGTCGTTCCGGTGACGATGGTGATCATGACGGTGCTTTGGAGATGGAGATCACAAGCACAAGATGATGATGGCCATATCATATCACTTATATTGATTGCATGTGATGTTTATCTTTTATGCAACTTATCTTGCTTTGATTGACGGTAGCATTATAAGATGATCTCTCACTAAATTTCAAGATAGAAGTGTTCTCCCTGAGTATGCACCGTTGCCAAAGTTCGTCGTGCCCAGACACCACGTGATGATCGGGTGTGATAAGCTCTACGTCCATCTACAACGGGTGCAAGCCAGTTTTGCACACGCAGAGTACTTGGGTTAAACATGACGAGCCTAGCATATGCAGATATGGCCTCGGAACACTAAGACCGAAAGGTCGAGCGTGAATCATATAGTAGATATGATTAACATAGTGATGTTCACCATTGAAAGCTACTCCATTTCACGTGATGATCGGTTATGGTTTAGTTGATTTGGATCACGTGATCACTTAGAGGATTAGAGGGATGTCTATCTAAGTGGGAGTTCTTAAGTAATATGATTAATTGAACTTAAAATTATCATGAACTTAGTACCTGATGGTATCTTCCTTGTCTATGTTGATTGTAGATAGATGGCCCGTGCTGTTGTTCCGTTGAATTTTAATGCGTTCCTTGAGAAAGCAAAGTTGAAAGATGATGGTAGCAATTACACGGACTGGGTCCGTAACTTGAGGATTATCCTCATTGCTGCACACAAGAATTACGTCCTGGAAGCACCGTTAGGTGCCAAACTTCTTCTTGAGAGCAACACCGGATGTTATGAATGTCCGCGAGCAAAGCTGATGACTACTCGATAGTTTAGTGTGCCATGCTTTACGGCTTAGAACCGGGGCTTCAACGACATTTTGAACGTCATGGAGCATATGAGATGTTCCAGGAGTTGAAGTTAATATTTCAAGCAAATGCCCGGATTGAGAGATATGAAGTCTCCAATAAGTTCTACAAATGCAAGATGGAGGAGAATAGTTCTGTCAGTGAGCATATACTCAAAATGTCTGGGTATAATAATAACTTGATTCAACTGGAGTTAATCTTCCGGATGATAGCGTCATTGATGTAATTCTTCAATCACCGCCACCAAGCTACAAGAGCTTCGTGATGAACTATAACATGCAAGGTATGGATAAGACGATTCCGAGTTCTTACATGATGCTAAAGGCTGCGGAGGTAGAAATCAAGAAGGAGCATCAAGTGTTGATGGTCAATAAGACCACCAGTTTCAAGAAAAAGGGAAAGGGAAGAAGAAGGCGAACTTCAAGAAGAACAACAAGCAAGTTGCTGCTTAAGAGAATAAACCCAAGTCTGGACCTAAGCACGAGATCGAGTGCTTCTACCGCAAGCGGTAGTCCTTGGAAGCGGAACTGCCCCAAGTATTTGGCGGATAAGAAGGATGGCAAGGTGAACAAAGGTATATGTGATATACATGTTATTGATGTGCACCTTACCAGAGCTCGTAGTAGCACCTGGGTATTTGATACTGGTTCTGTTGCTAATATTTGCAACTCAAAATAGGGACTACGGATTAAGCGAACACTGGCCAAGGACGAGGTGACGATGCGCGTGGGAAACGGTTCCAAAGTCGATGTGATCGCCGTCGGCACGCTACCTCTACATCTACCTTCGGGATTAGTATTAGACCTAAATAATTGTTATTTGGTGCCGATGTTGAGCATGAACATTATATTTGGATCTTGTTTGATGCGAGACGGTTATTCATTTAAATCAGAGAATAATGGTTGTTCTATTTATATGAGTAATATCTTTTATGGTCATGCACCCTAGAAGAGTGGACTATTTTTGATGAATCTCGATAGTAGTGATACACATATTCATAATGTTGAAGCCAAAACATGCAGAGTTGATAATGATAGTGCAACTTATTTGTGGCACTGCCGTTTGGGTCATATTGGTGTAAAGTGCATGAAGAAACTCCATACTGATGGACTTTTGGATCACTTGATTATGAATCACTTGGTACTTGAGAACCATGCCTCATGGGCAAGATGACTAAAATACCGTTCTCCGGAACTATGGAGCGAGCAACTGATTTATTGGAGATCATACATACTGATGTATGTGGACCAATGAATATTGAGGCTCGCGGTGGTTATCGTTATTTTCTCACCTTCACAGATGATTTAAGCAGATATGGGTATATCTACTTAATGAAACATAAGTCTGAAACATTTGAAAAGTTCAAAGAATTTCAGAGTGAAGTTGAAAATCATCGTAACAAGAAAATAAAGTTTCTACGATTTGATCATGGAGGAGAATATTTGAGTTACGAGTTTGGTCTACATTTGAAACAATGCGGAATAGTTCCGCAACTCACGCCACCCGGAACACCACAACGTAATGGTGTGTCCGAACGTCATAATCGTACTTTACTAGATATGGTGCGATCTATGATGTCTCTTACTGATTTACCGCTATCATTTTTGGGTTATGCTTTAGAGATGGCCGCATTCACATTAAATAGGGCGCCATCAAAATCCGTTGAGACGACGCCTTATGAACTGTGGTTTGGCAAGAAACCAAAGTTGTCGTTTCTTAAAGTTTGGGGCTGCGATGCTTATGTGAAAAAGCTTCAACCTGATAAGCTCGAACCCAAATCAAAGAAATGTGTCTTCATAGGATACCCAAAGGAGACTGTTGGGTACACCTTCTATCACAGATCCGAATGCAAGACATTCGTTGCTAAGAATGGATCCTTTCTAGAGAAGGAGTTTCTCTCGAAAGAAGTGAGTGGGAGGAAAGTAGAACTTGATGAGGTAACTGCATTCTGCTCCCTTATTGGAAAGGAGTTCATCACAGAAACCGGTTCCTGTGACGTCTATACCAATTAGTGAGAAAGTTAATGATGATGATCATGGAACTTCAGATCAAGTTGTTACTGAACCTCATAGGTCAACCAGAGTAAGATCCGCACCAGAGTGGTACGGTAATCCTGTTCTGGAAGTTATGTTACTAGACCATGAGGAACCTACGAACTATGAAGAAGCGATGGTGAGCCCAGATTTCACAAAATGGCTTGAGGCCATGAAATCTGAGATGGGATCCATGTATGAGAACAAAGTGTGGACTTTGGTTGACTTGCCCGATGATCGGCAAGCGATTGAGAATAAATGAATCTTCAAGAAGAAGACTGACGCTGACGGTAATGTTATTGTCTATAAAGCTCGACAAGTTGCGAAAGGTTTTCGACAAGTTCAAGGGATTGACTACGATGAGACCTTCTCAACCATAGAGATGCTTAAGTCTGTCCGAATCATGTTAGCAATTGCCGCATTTTATGATTATGAAATTTGGCAAATGGATGTAAAAACTGCATTCCTGAATGGAATTCTGGAAGAAGAGTTGTACATGATGCAACCGGAAGGTTTTGTCTATCCAAAGGGAGCTAACAAAGTGTGCAAGCTCCAGCGATCCATTTATGGACTGGTGCAAGCCTCTCGGAGTTGGAATAAACGCTTTGATAGTGTGATCAAAGCATTTGGTTTTGTATGCAGACTTTTGGAGAAGCCTGTATTTACAAGAAAGTGAGTGGGAGCTCAGAGCATTTCGATATTATATGTGGATGACATATTGCTGATCGAAATGATATAGAATTTCTGGATAGCGTAAAGGGATACTTGAATAAGAGTTTTTCGATGAAAGACCTCGGTGAAGCTGCTTATATATTGGGCATCAAGATCTATAGAGATAGATCAAGATGCTTAATTGGACTTTCACAAAGCACATACCTTGACAAAGTTTTGAAGAAGTTCAAAATGGATCAAGCAAAGAAAGGGTTCTTGCACGTGTTACAAGGTGTGAAGTTGAGTAAGACTCAATGCCCGACCACCGCAGAAGATAGAGAGAAGATGAAAGATGTTCCTATGCTTCAACCATAGGATCTATCATGTATGCAATGCTGTGTACCGCACCTGATGTGTGCCTTGCTATAAGTCTAGCAGGAGGTACCAAAGTAATCCAGAGTGGATCATCGGACAGCGATCAAGAACATCCCTGAAATACGAAAAGGACTAAGGATATGTTTCTCGTTTATGGAGGTGACAAAGAGCTCATTGTAAATGGTTACGTTGATGCAAGCTTTGACACTGATCCGGACGATTCTAAATCGCAAACCGGATACGTGTTTACATTGAACGGTGGAGCTGTCAGTTGGTGCAGTTCTAAACAAAGCGTCGTGGCGGGATCTACGTGTGAAGCGGAGTACATTGCTGCTTCAGAAGTAGCAAATGAAGGAGTCTGGATGAAGGAGTTCATATCCGATCTAGGTCTCATACCTAGTGCATCGGGTCCAATGAAAATCTTTTATGACAATACTGCATCAATTGCCTTGGCGAAGGAATCCAAATTTCACAAGAGAACCAAGCACATCAAGAGATGCTTCAATTCCATCCAGGAACTAGTCCAGGTGGGAGACATAGAAATTTGCAAGATACATACGGATCTGAATGTTGCAGACCCGTTGACTAAGCCTCTTCCACGAGCAAAACATGATCAACACCAAGACTCCATGGGTGTTAGAATCATTACTGTGTAATCTAGATTATTGACTCTAGTGCAAGTGGGATCTTTGAAGGAAATATGCCCTAGAGGCAATAATAAAGTTATTATTTATTTCCTTATATCATGATAAATGTTTATTATTCATGCTAGAATTGTATTAACCGGAAACATAATACTTGTGTGAATACATAGACAAACAGCAGTGTCTCTAGTATGCCTCTACTTGACTAGCTCGTTGATCAAAGATGGTTATGTTTCCTAGCCATAGACATGGGTTGTCATTTGATTAATGGGATCACATCATTAGGAGAATGATGTGATTGACTTGACCCATTCCGTTAGCTTAGCACTCGATCGTTTAGTATGTTGCTATTGCTTTCTTCATGACTTATACATGTTCCGATGACTATGAGATTATGCAACTCCGTTTACGGAGGAACACTTTGTGTGCTACCAAATGTCACAAACAGAATCGGGTGATTATAAAGGTGCTCTACAGGTGTCTCCGAAGGTACTTGTTTGGTTGGCGTATTTCGAGATTAGGATTTGTCACTCTGATTGTCGGAGAGGTATCTCTGGGCCCTCTAATGCACATAACTTAAAGCCTTGCAAGCATTGCAACTAATGAGTTAGTTGCGGGATGATGTATTACGGAACGAGTAAAGAGACTTGCCGGTAACGAGATTGAACTAAGTATTGAGATACCGACGATCGAATCTCGGGCAAGTAACATACCGATGACAAAGGGAACAACATATGTTGTTATCTTTGTCTGACCGATAAAGATCTTCGTAGAATATGTGGGAGCCAATATGAGCATCCAGGTTCCGCTATTGGTTATTGACCGGAGACGTGTCTCGGTCATGTCTACATAGTTCTCGAACCCGTAGGGTCTGCACGCTTAAAGTTTCGATGACGGTTATATTATGAGTTTATGAGTTTTGATGTACCGAAGGTAGTTCGGAGTCCTGGATGTGATCACGGACATGACGAGGAGTCTTGAAATTGTTGAGACATGAAGATTGATATATTGGAAGCCTATATTTGGATATCATAAATGTTCCGGGTGAAATCAGGATTTTACCGGAGTACCGAGGGGTTACCGGAACCCCCCGGGGGCTTAATGGGCCATAGTGGGCCTTAGTGGAGAAAAGGAGAGGCGGCTAGGGCTGGGCCGCGCGCCCCTCCCCCTCTAGTCCGAATAGGACAAGGAGAGGGGGTGGCGCCCCCCTTTCCTTCCTCTCTCCCTCCTCTTTCCCCCTTCTCCTAATCCAACAAGGAAGGGAGGGAGTCCTACTCCCGGTGGGAGTAGGACTCCTCCAGGTGCGCCTCCACCTGGTCGGCCGCACCTCCCCCCTTGCTCCTTTATATAGGGGGGTAGGGGGCACCCCAAAGACAAAATAATTGATTTGATCTTTTAGCCGTGTGCGGTGCCCCCCTCCACCATAGTCCACCTCGATAATACTGTAGCGGTGCTTAGGCGAAGCCCTATGTCGGTAGAACATCATCATCGTCACCACGCCATCGTGCTGACGAAACTCTCTGTAGGATCGAAATTATGTCTAGAGGGGGGGGGGTGATTAGACTACTTGACCAAATAAAAATCTAGCCTTTTCCCAATTTTAGTTCTTGGCAGATTTTAGCAACTTTGGACAAGTCAAGCAATCTTAACTCAATTCAAGCAAGCATGCAAAGAGTATATGAGCAGTGGAAAGTAAAGCATGCAACTTGCAAGAATGTAAAGGGAAGGGTTTGGAGGATTCAAACGCAATAGGAGACACATATGTTTTTGTCTTGGTTCCGATAGGTGGTGCTATCGTACATCCACGTTGATGGAGACTTGAACCCACGAAGGGTAACGGTTGCGCGAGTCCACGGAGGGCTCCACCCATGAAGGGTCCACGAAGAAGCAACCTTGTCTATCCCACCATGGTCGTCGCCCACGAAGGACTTGCCTCACTAGCGGTAGATCTTCACGAAGTAGGCAATCTCCTTGCCCTTACAAACTCCTTGGTTAAACTCCACAATATTGTCGGAGGCTCCCAAGTGACACCTAGCCAATCTAGGAGACACCACTCTCCAAGAAGTAACAAATGGTGTGTTGATGATGAACTCCTTGCTGTTGTGCTTCAAATGATAGTCTCCCCAACATTCAACTCTCTCTCACAGGATATGGATTTGGTGTAAAGAAGATTTGAGTGGAAAGCAACTTGGGGAAGGCTGAGATCAAGATTCATATGGTAGGAATGGAATATCTTGGCCTCAACACAAGTGTAGGTGGTTCTCTCTCAGAAAATGCAAGTTGGAAGTGTAGGTTCGTTCTGATGGCTCTCTCTACGAATGAAGAGGAGGTGGAGGGGTATATATAGCCTCCACACAAAATCTAACCGTTACACACAACTTGCCAATCTCGATGGGACCGAATTGATAAACTCGGTCAGACCGATTCAACAAATGTAGTGACCGTTAGGATTTTCGGTGGGACCAGCATGCAACTCGGTAGGACCGATATGGTTAGGGTTAGGGCATAACGTAATCTCGGTGAGTCCGATTACACAAACTCGGTGAGACCGATTTTGGTAATAAGCTAACCAGAGAGTTGGTCAGGTAAGCTCGATGGGACCGATTCGCTCATCTCGGTGAGACCGAAATGTTACGAAAGGGAAACAGAGAGTTTACATTGCAATCTCGGTGGGACTGATCGCTCATCTCAGTGAGACCGAAACGTTACGAAGGGAAACAGAGAGATTACAATCCCATCTCGGTGAGACCGATTTGCCTAGGGTTTGTGGCAGTGGCTATGACATCTGAACTCGGTGGCGTCGGATACAAAGAATCGGTGGGGCCGAGTTTGACTCTTTGTTTAGGTCATATGTGGATGTGAGAAAGTAGTTGAGGGCTATGGAGCATATCACTAAGCATTTTGAGCAAGAGCCTCATTAAGCAACACCTCATCCCTCCTTGATAGTATTGGCTTTTCCTATAGACTCAATGTGATCTTGGATCACTAAAATAGAAAATGTAGAGTCTTGAGCTTTGAGCTTGAGCCAATCCTTTTGTCCTTAGCATTTTGAGGGGTCCACTTTTCTCATCCATGCCATGCCAATCATTGAGCTTTCCTGAAATGTTTATCTTGAAATAGAATTAGCTCAATGAGCTATATGTTGTTAGGAATTACCAAAACCACCTAGGGATAGTTGCACTTTCGATCTCCCCCTTTTTGGTAATTGATGACAACATATAGATCAAAGCTTCGACAAATGATAATAAGAGTGAAAAACATTGTCGCTTTGAGAAGTATGTGAAAAGCAAGAGCTCCCCCTAAATTTGTGCATAGTTTAAGATTTGCTTTGGACTGCAAATGCACAAAGAGTTAGGATCATGGGTTACTCTTCCATGTCGCATACATCTTGATGGAGCGCTCAAAATGATAATAATTAAATACATGCACTCATCACCAAGCAAAGTGAATGATCATATGGGGATATAAAAGGATAATGTCATCCAACAAGCATTAAGGTAGCATATGATCAAACACATGATCATCCAAGTATCACACACAAGCATAAAGTATCTCAAACAATAAAATAACAAAGTTCAACCACCAAAAAGAAACAAGAGAGAACAAAGAGCAACACTCTCTCTCGAAGCCTATGATCTATACATTTTCTCCCCCTTTGGCAACAAGTTACCAAAAAGTTCATAAAAAATGCATAGTGCTAGATCGACTCTCAGGCTTGGTCTTCAGGTGGTGGTGTAGATAAAACTCCAAGGACGAAGGCATCAGTTGTTGTAGATGGAGCTGGTGGGGTGGGTGCTGGAGCTGGTGGCACTGAAGCTATAGCTGGTGCAGATGAAGGTGCTCTGGTGTCTGTAACTGGCATAACATCAGATCTCTGTCCTCTGGGCACTCTAGCAAAAGCATCAGTGGTAGACTTGCCCTTCTTCTCCTGCACTTCATCCTGAAGTTGCTCAACAACTGGCCCGTATCTCGTTGACCTTCACATCTAAGTCATAGAACTTCTGCTCCATGATCCTCTCCAAGCTCTCCTGGTTTTGAGTCAGGGTGGCCAATCCCTTCTCAATCCTCAGAGTGGAGGCAATCAAGTAGCCAAGTTGATCTTGTTTGCTCTTCAGAAGATACTGAGATGCCTCATCAATGGTTGGCATATTTGCAGCCTTTTCAGTCCTTGCCTTCTCCCTCTTTGCTTGTGCTTGCACAGAAGATGGTTCATTCTCATCCATCACCACAGTGTTGTCCTCAAAGTCTGGGTAGATGGGCATATGTTCCTTGTCCAAGAGATATGTGGCAGTGCCCATCTTGGAGTTGATTAGCTCCTAGATCTGTGGGGCATACCCACAACTTCTCTTCTGATCTGCAGCTGTTCTCTTTATAGTTTCCACAATTAGGCTCATCACTTTGAACTTTTGTGGGACATCAAATATATGCAGCAAGTTGATAGAATGTCCTCTGATCATTCTGTGATCTCCCTCTTTTGGTAACAATGTGTGCCTTAAAATCCAATTGATTGTAGGCAGGCCTGACAGCAAGTGTTTCACATAACCAAATTGGTGAGTCTCAAGATCTGCATCAGGAATCTCCTTGTACATGCTAGCCATTGAGTTGCGATCCTTCTTCTTCTTGGCATAGACATCCAAGTCATCTTCATTCTCCTCAGGAGCATTGATCAATTTTGCCCATTCTTCAACTGTTCACTGGTACTTAGTACCTTAAGACATCCAGAAAATCCTTCCATCTGGGTAGAAATGAGCTGTGGAGTAGAACTGCATAATAAGCTCATCATTCCACTTTGTGAGCTTCTGCCCAACAAAGTCCTCTACTCCACAAGACTTGAAACTATCATAGACTCCAGGATAGTGTTCTTCATTTTCCTTGATGTACTTCCAGTCCACCCATCTCATATCATAGACTATAGGCTTCTTGTCAAGCAACAACATCTCTCATAGAAGTCCTGCTGTTCCTTTGTATGGAACCTGTAGTCCACAACAGTCCTCCTCCTGGTGGCATATGGATCAGACTCTCTCCATAGCCTCAATCCTGAATCCTTCCTGATTTTCATGTTCTCTGCAACTGGATGGGCATCATTATGATCTGGAATTTTGGGCTTCAACTTCCTCAAGACATGTGACTCATCATCTTCTTCTTCTATAGCAGCTTCATGCACTGGAGCCTTGTTCTTCTCTGCAGCTGGAATATTCCTTGTACTCCTCTTGGGTGCAGTTTTGGGTTTTGGAGCAGCTGCCTTGGGAGCTTCTTTGGGCTTAGATGGAGCAACCCCAGATCTTATAGCATCTCCCATAAGCTTTTGAGCTTTAGGTGCTGGTGCATCAACCTCTTCCTCTTCATCTTCAGAATCCTTCCTCATTGAGGGCTTGCCAAGAACTCTAGGAGTAGTGGTTCTTGCCCTCTTCTTCTTCTTAACCTCATCAGCTGCTTCTTCTTCAGATTCAATGGTGAACTTCATAGTTTCACCTGTGGCAACTTTTCTTGGCTTAGACATGGGCTGTCTTCTTGCTGGAGCCTTTGTTTTCAGACTTGGCTTAGTTGCAGCAGCTGAGCCATACTCCTTTTTTAGAACTTTCTTCTTTGAGGTGGCCTCTTCCTCAACAGCCACATAGTCCTCATCCTCAGAATATGAGGTTCTCTTCTTTCTGGCCCTGGTGGCTGCCTTAGGCAAGTTGCTGGGTGTACTCCTGCTTCCATCATCAGATCTGCTAGAGGGACTAGTGCCCTCACTCATGTGAACTTGCTCCTCAGACTTGTTCTGACTGTCACTCTGATCTGACATGATACAAACACTGACAGCAGACCCTATGAATAGATTATAGATGAGGTAGAGTGGATGAGCATCACAAAGTACAGAGGTTTTTGCAAAAGAATGAGTCAAAAAATTAGTTTTAGTTTTCCACAGAAAGCATTTCGGATCTACCGATTTGACAACTCGGTGATACCGAAGCAGCTTTTGGAACCTAAACTAGTGAACTCGGTCAGACCGAGTCACAGTTTGGTGGCACCGAGACTGCTAGGGTTTCACAAAGAATTGAACTCGGTCACACCAATTTGCAAATCTCGTTTAGACCGAGAATCACCTGTGCGATGGCCTTAGCCAAATCGGTGGAACCGATTTCAACAATTCGGTTGGCCCGAGATGATTTCGGCGGAAACCTAACCCTAAATTTTCAATCCACAACTAAACTACAGAGTGATTTCGCTGGATAGAGTGATCTCAATCGTGGCAAGATACATGGCAAAACAATGTGATATGAATCGGAGTGAGATTAGCACAAGGATCAAGTCCATACCCTAAGTGCGCCGATGGACCTGCTACGACGGCAATGGCGGAGACGACTTCCGTTGACGGCGGCGGAGACCAGCGGCGTGAGGCAGCTGGCGATGAGGAGGACGATCCGGAGACCCAGGGAGGCAGAGCAGGCTGAGCACGGGCAAAGGGGTTCGGAAAAAATTCCAAATTTTGGCCCAGGGATATATATAGCCTGACCCTGTCGGTGTGACCGAGTGGAACAACTCGGTGGCACCGAGATGCATAACTGCAAGCAGTTACTGCAACTCGGTGTGACCGAAAAGTTCAAATCGGTTGCACCGAGATTGAAAACCTAGATCGACTTAGTGATCTCGGTATGACCGAAATGGATGAATCGGTCAGACCGAAACGCACAAAGAAGTTTTGGAAGTTTAAGTCTATGACGAATCGGGACTCCGAGTGCTCCTCACACAGAGTGGTTCGAATCTGACTTGATCAAACTTTGTGATGTAGCATGAATAGAGTTTGAGACAAGAAAAGCATAGATAGCTAGGGAAGGTTCTTAGGCATTCTTGTCCATCCACTTGGCAAAACAATAGGAACCAAACAATCAAAACAACAAGTGGATGTCCTCGAATGAGTAAATTATGCAACCAACATGCTCACACAATAAAATGGCAAATGAAATATGTGGCAAAGCATGCACAAACAATTCTAGAATCTATCAAGCAATTGGTGATGACTAGGCCATCTATATATGAGTATATTGGATTAGGAGTCAAATGAGAACATTTGATCATAGGTCATACTCATCGTTTAAGCACAAGTGGGGTTACCACTTTGACATAAAGCGCTGTTGTGTTCACACCATTAGAGTTGCTTTAGCTCAATTCTTAGAGTAAAGCTCCCCCTAGATGTGAGATCCCCCCTAAGAGGGATGAACTAACCTTGGGTTTTGTCGATGATGACTTCATGTAGATGTTGAAGATGTGGATGCTCAATGTTGATGTAGATCATTTGGAGCAATCCCTTGGAGTGAGTTGCACTTTCAATACCTACACGGGTTAGTCCCACAAGGAACAAACAAGGATATCCATAGACATAGAGTGATGCATACACAAGATGATGCCTATGAAAGCATTACGTTAGTTTGTCCCTTGTCTTACCAACAAGAGGGTTTGTGACTCCTTGAACTAGTGCAAGATGTGGAAGTTTATTGCACTTGTTCTTGCCAAAATGATAAGAGTGAAGTATGTTGGCGGAGTCACCCTCAAGAACTCTTTAGTTCTTCTTCTTCTTCTGGATCCACACCATCTTGATGGGAATCCTTGGAGTTGTAGTTGTACTTGATGAAGTAGAACTTGATGTAGTCTTGGGAACCCACTTGACCAAGGCCTTGGGTGCTTCTTCAAATGCATCAATTTCCTCTTGAAGCTTATCCTTGCCTTTTTGCTTGTGGTATTGTGGTGGAAGATCATCTTGAGTTTGTGTCCCTTTGAAGGAAATAGGATCATACTTATCTTGTTGAGGAACAAACTTCATCTTGGGGTATTGATCTTCCTCCCACTCAACTCCATTGGCATTGAACTTTTGTTCAAAACCAACACCTTGGTTCTTCCGGTGCCTTCCTTGCTTGCGTACAATTTCCTCGAATTGCTTACTCCCGGCAAGGCTCTTGTAAACACCTTTCTCTATAATTCCCTTCAATAAGCTATTTTCTTGCTCAAGTGTAACTTGGCTAAGAGAATCATTAGTGGAATCAAGAGAACTACTAGAAGCAACAACATTGGATTTAGCATGATTATTGTTACTACTAGAGGAAGAATCTTTCTTGTTCTTGTTACTAGACTTGACTTGAGGCATGTAAGTGGATAAGAGTAAACGCTTGGTAATGTAAGAAGAACTTTTCTTGCGAAGATCATCATTGATTGCCTTTAAGAACTCATGCTCTTGCTCAAGGTTGAGCTTTTCAAAACGTAGTTTCTCATGAGCCCTTAAAAGTTCTCGATGATCTCCTAAGATAGTTTCATGAGCTAACTTAAGAATGTTTAGTTCTTTAGTTAGAAACTCAATCTTCTCCTTATCATTGTCATTCGTTTTATCTTGATTAGCATGATTAATTGACGTTTCATCATAGTATTCATCACTAGAGTTGTCAACAAGTAAATCATCATCACCTAACAAGTCATCTTCATCACTATTGAAATCAACATACTCGGGTTGTGATACCTTTGGGCCTTAAGCCATGAAGCATCTTCCAAGTCCTTCATTTGGTGAATCAAATATGTCGTAGGAGTTGGTTGAAACAAGTGCTAGACCGGCAACACCTTCATCTTGAGTATATTCGGAGTCGGAGTGATAACTTCTCTCAGAGTGATTGTCGGAGTCGGAGCCGGATACCCATTCACCAACATGAGCTTGATGTCTTCGCTTTGTGTAGCTCCTTGATGACTTGTCCTTCCTTTCCGAATCCTTGCATCTCCCGGATGTTCTTCGTTCATAACGATCATCTCTACTCCTCTCTCTTGATGGTGATTCTTCTCTTCTACTTATTGTTTTTGGAGAGTCTTCTCTTCTCTTGTAGGGTGCCGTACACTCATTGGAATAGTGTCCGGGTTTTCACAATTGTAGCAGTTTCGCTCTCGACTAGAAGATCTTTTGTCATCGCAGGACCTTGACTTGGAACTTCTCTCTTTGCTTCTACTCTTGTAGAACTTGTTGAAGTTCTTCACCATTAGGCTCAATTCTTCATTGAAGGTTTGTTTCTCACTTGATGATGTGGGAGCTTCACATGAGGCTTTGTAATCACCACTTGAATTGTTATGGAGCTCCTCCTTATCCTTGAGTGACATTTCATGAGCAAGAATTCTTCCGATGACTTCCCCTTGGCTTGAGATCTTTGTAATTGGGCATCATTTGGTTCAATATGCATACAGTGTCATATTTTCCGTCCAAAGCTCTTAGGATCTTCTTGATGATGAATTTGTCAGTCATCTCTTCACTTCCTAAGCCGGCGATCTCATTTGTGATAAGAGCAAGCCTAGAGTACATTTCAGTGACACCTTCACCATCCTTCATTTTGAACTTGTCAAGCTGACTTTCAAGCACATCCAACTTGGATTCCTTGACGGAGTCGGTACCTTCGTGCATATAAATCAAAGTATCCCAAATTTCCTTTGCATTCTCAAGACGGCTGATTTTGTTGAATTCTTTGGGGCACAACCGTTGAAGAGGATATCACAAGCATGAGCATTGTATTGCAGCATCTTCAACTCTTCCGCGGTAGCTTCACGGTTCGGTTCTCTCCATTCAAAGAATTCACCTTGCAAGCCAATACACACAATAGCCCATACGGCGGGGTTATGTCCAAGAATATGCATTTTCATCTTATGCTTCCAACTAGCAAAATTAGTACCATCAAAGTAAGGACCTCTACGGTGGTAATTTCCCTCACTAGACGCCATACTCTCCTAGGTTGTGAAACCAAGGCTATGACTACCAAAAGCTATGGAAATGAAAGAAAATGGAGACCAAAGCTCTGATACCACTTGTAGGATCGAAAGTATGTCTAGAGGGGGGGGCTGATTAGACTACTTGACCAAATAAAAATCTAGCCTTTTCCCAATTTTAGTTCTTGGCAGATTTTAGCAACTTTGGACAAGTCAAGCAATCTTAACACAATTCAGGCAAGCATGCAAAGAGTATATGATCAGCGGAAAGTAAAGCATGCAACTTGCAAGAATGTAAAGGGAAGGGTTTGGAGGATTCAAACGCAATAGGAGACACAGATGTTTTTGTCGTGGTTCTGATAGGTGGTGCTATCGTACATCCACGTTGATGGAGACTTCAACCCACGAAGGGTAGCAGTTCTTGTGAGTCCACGGAGGGCTCCACCCATGAAGGGTCCACGAAGAAGCAACCTTGTCTATCCCACCATGGTCGTCGCCCATGAAGGACTTGCCTCACTAGCGGTAGATCTTCACTAAGTAGGCAATCTCCTTGCCCTTACAAACTCCTTGGTTCAACTCCACAATCTTGTCGGAGGCTCCCAAGTGACACCTAGCCAATCTAGGAGACACCACTCTCCAAGAAGTAACAAATGGTGTGTTGATGATGAACTCCTTGCTCTTGTGCTTCAAATGATAGTCTCCCCAACACTCAACTCTCTCTCTCACCAGATATGGATTTGGGGAAAGAATATTTGAGTGGAAAGCAACTTGGGGAAGGCTAGAGATCAAGATTCATATGGTAGGAATAGAATATCTTGGCCTCAACACAAGTGTAGGTGGTTCTCTCTCAGAAAATGCAAGTTGGAAGTGTAGGTTCTTTCTGATGGCTCTCTCCACGAATGAAGAGGAGGTGGAGGGGTATTTATAGCCTCCACACAAAATCTAACCGTTACACACAACTTGCCAATCTCGGTGGGACCGAATTGATAAACTCGGTCAGACCGATTCAACAAATCTAGTGACCGTTAGGATTTTCGGTGGGACCAGCATGCAACTCGGTAGGACCGATATGGTTAGGGTTAGGGCATAACATAATTTCGGTGAGAACGATTACACAAATTCGGTGAGACCGATTTTGGTAATAAGCTAACCAGAGAGTTGGTCAGGTAAACTCGGTGGGACCGATTCGCTCATCTCGGTGAGACCGAAATGTTACGAATGGGAAACAGAGAGTTTACGTTGCAATCTTGGTGGGACCGATCGCTCATCTCGGTGAGACCGAAATGTTACGAAGGGAAACAGAGAGATTACAATCCCATCTCGGTGAGACTGATTTTCCTAGAGTTTGTGGCAGTGGGTATGACATCTGAACTCGGTGGCGTCGGATAGAAAGAATTGGTGGGGCCGAGTTTGACTTTTTGTTTAGGTCATATGTGGATGTGAGAAAGTAGTTGAGGGCTATGGAGCATATCACTAAGCATTTTGAGCAAGAGCCTCATTAAGCAACACCTCATCCCTCCTTGATAGTATTGGCTTTTCCTATAGACTCAATGTGATCTTGTATCACTAAAATATAAAATGTAGAGTCTTGAGCTTTGAGCTTGAGCCAATCCTTTTGTCCTTAGCATTTTGAGGGGTCCACTTTTCTCATCCATGCCATGCCAATCATTGAGCTTTCCTGAAATGTTTATGTTGAAATAGCATTAGCTCAATGAGCTATATGTTGTTAGGAATTACCAAAACCACCTAGGGATAGTTGCACTTCCACTCTCCCTCAACACTCGGCTGGATCGGAGTTTGAAGGACGTCATTGGGCTGAATGTGTGCTGAACTCGGAGGTGCCGTGCATTCAGTACTTGATCGGTCGGATCGTGAAGACGTACGACTACATCAACCGCGTTGTGCTAACGCTTCCACTTTTGGTCTATGCGGGTACGTGGACAACACTCTCCCCTCTCGTTGCTATGCATCATCCTGATCTCGCGTGTGCGTAGGATTTTTTTTTGGAATTACTACGTTCCCCAACAGTGATCCATATCAACTAAACCATGTCCGATCATCACGTGAGATGGAGTAGTTTTTAATGGTGAACATCACTATGTTGATCATATCTACCATATGATTCACATTCGACCTTTCGGTCTCAGTGTTCCAAGGCCATATCTGCATATGCTAGGCTCGTCAAGTTTAACCCGAGTATTTTGCATGTGCAAAACTGGCTTGCACCTGTTGTATGTGAACGTAGAGCTTATCACACCCGATCATCATGTGGTGTCTTGGCACGACGAACTGTAGCAACGGTGCATACTTAGGGAGAACACTTGTTCCTAGAAATTTAGTGAGGGATCATCTTATAATGCTACCGCCGTGCTAAGCAAAATAAGATGCATAAAGGATAAACATCACATGCAATCAAAATATGTGACATGATATGGCCATCATCATCTTGTGCCTTTGATCTCCATCTCCAAAGCACTGTCATGATCTCCATCGTCACCGGCTTAACACCTTGATCTCCATCGTAGCATCGTTTTCGTCTCGCCAACTATTGCTTCCACGACTATCGCTACCGCTTAGTGATAAAGTAAAGCAATTACATAGCAATTGCATTTCATACAATAAAGTGACAACCATAAGGCTCCTACCAGTTGCCGATAAATTTTAAAAAACATGATCATCTCATACAACAATTTATATCTCATCTCGTCTTGACCATATCACATCACAACATGCCCTGCAAAAGCAAGTTAGACGTCCTCTACTTTGTTGTTGCAAGTTTTACGTGGCTGCTACGGGCTTCTAGCAAGAACCGTTCTTACCTACACATCAATACCACAACGATTTTTCGTCAAGTGTGCTGTTTAACCTTCAACAAGGACCGGCCGTAGTCAAATTCGATTCAACTAAAGTTGGAGAAACAGATACCCGCCAGCCACCTGTGTGTGAAGCACGTCGGTAGAACCGGTCTCATGAACGTGGTCATGTAATGTTGGTCCGGGCCGCTTCATCCAACAATACCGCTGAATCAAAACAAGATGTTGGCGGTAAGCAGTATGACTATTATCGCCCACAACTCATTGTTCTACTCGTGCATATCATCTATGCATAAACCTGGCTCGGATGCCACTGTTGGGGAACGTAGCATGCAATTTCAAAAAAATTCCTACGATCACGCAAGATCTATCTAGGAGATGCATAGCAATGAGACGGGAAGAGTGTGTCCACGTACCCTCGTAAACCGAATGTGGAAGCGTTAGGTTAACATGGTTGATGTAGTCAAACGTCTTCATGATCCAACCGATTCAAGTACCGAACGTGCGGCACCTCCGTGTTCAGCACACGTTCAGCTCGATGACGTCCCTCGACCTCTTGATCCAGTAGAGGGTCGAGGGAGAGTTCCGTCAGCACGACGGCGTGGCAACGGTGATGGTGATGTGATCCCCGCGGGGCTTCGCCTAAGCACTATGACGCTATGACCGGAGTAGTAAATTGTGGAGGGGGGCACCGCACACGGCTAAGAGAATAACTGTTGTGCCTTTGGGGTGACCCCTGCCCCCGTATATAAAGGAGGGGAGGAGGAGGAGGCCGGCCAAGGGTGGCGTGCCATGGGGGGAGTCCTACTAGGACTCCACTCCTAGTAGGATTCGCCCCCTTCCTTCCAACGGAGAGGGGACAGGGGAAAGGGGGAGAGGGACAAGGAGAAGGAAAGGGGGGGGGGCACGCCCCCACCCCTTCTCGAATTCGGATTGGGCAGGGGGAGGCGCGCGCCTCCTCCTATGGACTTCCTCCCTCTCTCCAGTATGGCACATTAGGCCCATTAACTATCCCGGGGGTTCCGATAGCCTCCCGGTACTTCGATAAATCCCTGAACCTCTTCGAAACCATTCCGGTGTCCATATATAACCTTCCAATATATCAATCTTTACCTCTCGACCATTTTGAGACTCCTCGTCATGTCCGTGATCTCATCCGGGACTCCGAACAAACTTCAGTCACCAAAACACATAACTCATAATACAAATGGTCACCGAACGTTAAGCGTGCGGACCCTATGGGTTCGAGAACTATGTAGACATGACCGAGACACATCTCGATCCAATAACCAATAGCGGAACCTGGATGCTCATATTGGCTCCTACATATTCTACGAAGATCTTTATCGGTCAAACCGCATAACAACATACGTTATTCCCTTTGTCACCGGTATGTTACTTGCCCGAGATTCGATCATCGGTATCATCATACCTAGTTCAATCTCATTACCGGAAAGTCTCTTTACTCGTTCAGTAATGCATCATCCATAACTAACTCATTAGTCACATAAACACAAGGCTTATAGTGATGTGCATTACCGGGAGGGCCCGTAAATACCTCTACGATACACGAGTGACAAATCCTAATCTTGATCTATGCCAACTCAACAAACACCTTCGGACACACCTGTAGAGCATCTTTATAATCACCCAGTTACGTTGGGACATTTGATAGCACACAAAGTGGTCCTCCGGTATTCGGGAGTTGCATAATCTTATAGTCAGAGAATATGTATAAGTCATGAAGAAAGCAATAGCAATAAAACTAAACGATCATAATGCTAAGCTAACGGATGGGTCTTGTCCATCCCATCATTCTCTAATGATGTGACCCCGTTCATCAAATGACAACACATGTCTATGGTCTGGAAACTTAACCATCTTTTGATTAACGAGCTAGTCAAGTAGAGGCATACGAGGGACACTCTGTTTTGTCTATGTATTCACACATGTACTACGTTTCCGGTTAATACAATTCTAGCATGAATAATGAGCATTTATCATGATATAAGAAAATATAAATAACAACTTTATTATTGCCTCTAGGGCATATTTACTTTAGTTTTTTTAAGGGATTAGACTTAAAAAGTAGATTATTAGTCCCGATTCTCTATTTGGTATGCGATGGAATTTACATGTGGGAAGTTTTCCCGATAAATGATAGATTTTATTGGTTTAAAATGGAGCAACAAGAGGACACACACACAATAACCACACACGTGGCATCTACATAGTTAGGATGCACACAACCAACACCAACCCATACACATAAAAAACACGCAAGCAGATAGTAAAGTCATGTATGACCAAAGCTGGCAAGGAAAAAAAGGTAAAGTGACTAGATCTGCAATCGCCAAACTACAACAATGATCGTATCGCACCAGGCATCTCATGACACCACATGGACGATGAGCTTCTTCAATAGCAAGGCTTTCAAGAAAGGATCGACGCTCAAGCGTTGCCATCACCTGATCAAACCACCCAAAGCCAGAATCTAGGTTTTCACCCTGAAGAACTAGTCTGAACATATCCGAGCAATGCCTTCAACAAGGTAATGACGTAAACCATAGTCATTGTGAGGTATAACCAACATTGGTCAGACCTAGGCTTGCACATAGACACTCAAGATTGATGTCGTTTATGTGTATTCTGAAGGAAATATGCCCTAGAGGCAATAATAAAGTTGTTAGTTATATTTCCTTATATCATGATAAATGTTTATTATTCATGCTTGAATTGTATTAACCGAAAATTGATACATGTGTGATTACATAGACAAACATAGTTTCCCTAGTATGCCTCTACTTGACTAGCTCGTTAATCAAAGATGGTTAAGTTTCCTGACCATAGACATGTGTTGTTATTTGATGAACGGGATCACATCACTATAATCCTTGCAAGCAATGTGGCTATTGAGTTAGTTGTGGGATGGAACAAGTAAAGAGACTTGCCGGTAACGAGATTGAACTAGGTATGATGATACCGACGATGAAATCTCAGGCAAGTAACATACCGATGACAATGGGAATGACGTATGTTGTCATTGTGGTTTGACCGATAAAGATCTTCGCAGAATATGTAGGAACCAATATGAGCATCCAGGTTCCATTGTTGGTTATTGATCAAAGATGTGTCTTGTTTATGTCTACATAGTTCTCGAACCCGTAGGGTCCGCACGCTTAACGTATGACGACGATTTGTATTATGAGTTATGTGTTTTTGGTGACCGAAGATTGTTCACAGTCCCGGATGAGATCACGGACATGACGAGGAGTCTTGAAATACTCGAGAGGTAAAGATTGATATATTGGAAGATGTTATTCGGACACTGGAATGGTTTCAGAGTGGTTCGGGTATTTTTCGAAGTACCGAGGGGTTACCGAAACCCCCCGTGGAAGTATTGGGCCTACATGGGCCATAGGGGAGAGAGGAGGCAGCCCACAAGGGGTGGCCGCACCCTCCCCCATGGGGAGTCCGAATAGGACTAGGGGAGGGGGCGACGCCCCCATTTCCTTCTCCTCCTCCCTCTCCTTCCCCTTTCCCCCTCCATAAGAAAGGAAAGGGGGGCCGAATAGGACTTGGAGTCCTATTCGGTTCCCCCCCTATGGCGCGCCCCATAGCTGGCCTCCTCCCTCTCCTCCTTTATATACGAGGGCATGGGGGCACCCCAAAGCATAATAGTTGTTTCTTAGCCGTGTGCGGTGCCCCCCTCCACAGTTTACTCCTCCGGTCATATCGTCGTAGTGGTTAGGTGAAGCCCTGCGCGGATCACATCACCATCACCGTCACCACACTGTCATTGTCGGCGTTCTGGGAACGGGGGTACCTAGACTTGCCTGCCTGCGGCCTGTGGCGTGGCTCAAGGGGTGGCCCATCAAGGCCCATCTTCATCAGCACAAGCTCAAGACCCTCGCGAGGGGCCAAGCCTCATGAGGCGGACAACAGGAAGCTTCCTCGAGGCACGACCTTGTCGGGGCTGGCTCGCGAGGAGGCAGAGATCAAGGCGGGGTACCTCACGAGGTGCCCATGGCGCAAGCCATGACGACCAAGGGCGCCCGGTGAGCGCCAGCCAGCAAGATGTCCTCCTTTCCTCTTTGGTGCAAAGGGAGCAAGCGCAGGCGAGAGCATCAAGCGAAGGCACCCGTTTTGGTGCAGCAAGACCAAGACCGTCGCAATGGCAGGAAGGAAGTCATTGTGGATCCCAAGCTGGCATCACCACTAGAGCCTTTGACAGGCGAGGACCAACTTTAGTCAGGATAAGTGTACTAGATGTTCCCCTTCAAAATGGCCAATTGTTGGCGCCCTTCCCGCTCAATATTTGGGAAGAGGCCCAGGGCCTCTGCCTATAAATAGGACTAGCCTCCCACAGGGTAGAGGCATCTAGAAATCATGGAGATCGCCTAGAGAAAGAGAGAGAGAGAGAGCGACCGAACTCCCCCTAGCAGTTCATCACACCAGCCAAGAACAGACCCTCGCGAGGTTGTTCTTCCTTGTATTGTTCATCATCAGCCCAAGAGGCAATTCACCACACCACAAACCAGAGTAGGGTATTACACCACAATGGTGGCCCAAACTAGTATAAACCATGTGTCTCTTGTGTTGTTCCTTTCATAGCTCTAGATCCTAGCGAGGCAGCGAGGTGCAGGTAGGTAGAGGGCGAGATCTCCGCGCGCACCCCAGTGTTCGAACCTAGAGGGTCTGCCGGAACCCAAAATCTGACATTTGGCGCCCGGTAGGTGCGCCGAATCCACCTTCTGCTGCTTCAGCGTCCGTCGCATCGTCATCATCATGTCCGGCGACCAAAGCGGCAACCTCGATCCTGGCGGCCTGGCCCGCCCATGCAGAGCCGCCGCCTGGGCGACCCCAGTAGCTCGCGGTCCGCAGGGCGCGCGGTCGGCGACGCGACAGTCAACGACAGCTCTCGACGCTGGCAGCGCCGGGCGGCGAGGGCCTCCAACTACGCCGTGCCACGACGCCAGACACCCGGACGGGAGCAGCAAACTCAAGGGCAGCGCTCACGGTGGCGGGAGCTACCGCAATGCAGGCTGAGGGCGGCCGCGACGTCTTTGCTAGAACGGGTGGCGTAGCTCTGGGCTTTGCCGCATCGGGGCTCACCCTTCGCACCCAACTCCCACCTCAGGTCCAGGCGGCCCACGCGAGGCTCCACGCACGCCTGCGCAGCTCCAAGCAGACTCAAGGCCACTCCCCAGCGCCCGGCCGGGCCGTCGGCCCGGGCGCCGGTGTGGCGCCTCCGCCTCCGGCCAGCGAAGAAGGACTCGCCACGACCCACGGCCACAGTGGGCCACCGCGCTACCACCTCCAGGTGGGCGCCTCAAGCAGAGCTGCGTGGCACACGAAGCACTACGACGCAGCCTTCGGGGTGGCGGCCCCAGAAGAGTACGTGCCCCACATGATGGACCAAGGGCACACGCATGAGGACGAACAAGGCTCGCTCCTCGGCCCAAGCTGGGGGGACGAGGCACCAGAAGCTGAGCTCTTCCGGGGAGCCAGGAAGGCCCCATCGGCCATGCTGGAAGCGACGATTATCGGGTACCGCTAATTCCTCAGGAGCAGGCATACGCTAACCATGGATCGCAGGAGGTGCAGGTTG
Organism: Aegilops bicornis; assembly: GCA_021605145.1. Lineage (NCBI taxonomy): Eukaryota > Viridiplantae > Streptophyta > Magnoliopsida > Poales > Poaceae > Aegilops > Aegilops bicornis. The sequence continues at coordinate 177,298,334 of CM038669.1, forward strand.
CCATGGCAGGCGGCTGCCCCACTCCGGCAGTTTCCTACCCCTCAGGAGGAGGGTGCCGGGGGCTGCAAGAGAGGGGCCGAGATCCGGCATCACCACCGCGGCGTTCGGAGCAAGGCGTCCTCAGGAGGTAGGCCCTCTGCTGGGGAGGTGCCTCAGGGCCTGCCCCTGGCAGAGGACCCATGGTCGTCGGGGGAACCGCTGGCGACCGCTCTACCCCATCGGCGGCGTCCTGGTTTCCGGTCATCGTCGGTGGCACTAGAAATGGCGCAAGGCGGGGCCCTCGTCTGGCGATATGAAGCAAGGCGGTACTGTGAAGAAGGCCCGGTGCTGTGAAGCTTCGCCGCCCGTGACACTCTCACGTAATAATGAGTGGGGCTGTACACGCTCAGAAGTCTCAGAGTGCCGACCTCGGGCCACAGGGATCCCTCCCACGCCCGGATGGTAGCACTTAGCTCCTATGTTGGTGAGAAGACGTCCAAGACTAGACTAGGTGCCGAATGCGGCCTTTTTTCTGCTTGCATTGCTTTTTCCCTTGGCTGTCGTTTTCCCCCGTTAGATTTAAGTTGGATTTGAGCTTGAGATTTGCGTGTGTCCGGGGAAGGGGTGTTTAGTCTCGTTCGAGCAATCTCTCGCGTTCTGGTTACCACTTTGCCTCAGCTGCCTCCCCTCGTGAGCCCCTCGCGAGCCGGGTCAGGCCTAGCTTGCATGCAGCCCAGACTGCCGTCGCCGCGCCCTCTCAGGAGGTTTCTATTACAGGTCCTATGGGTTCGATCAGGAGACACTCGAGACACCGCAGCCCTCCGCAGGCTATCTCAGGGCCCACACGGGTCGAAGGTAAACTAGCCAGCCAGCTCGTCGCAAAGCCAGCCACTCGGTACAGGCGTATGGGTGATATCGCATCTACTAATACGTTGAACACAAGTTTTTACATGAGGGGCTCCCCCTCCCAAAATGCTCTTACAACCTTCAGGGCAAAGCCCGAACTCTATCTGCTTGAGGTAAGTAAGCAGGGACAACACGCGGTCAGTCGGATAAATCCCCCAATGCATCCTCAGGGGCACCTCCAGAATGCTGGCGTCGCTGGCCTCGCCATCGCTCTCCGCGTTGCCATCAGCGGCGTCGGGGCCGTTCACCACGCCGCCTTCATCAGCAGCCACGACCAAGCCATTGTTATCAGAAGCGAAGGCCCTGACGAGGGCATCCACGTTGTCTTCCACCCAGTGCGCCAGGTCGTCCCGGAGGGCCTGAGGTACTGGGGCGATGGCGGCGTCAAAGTCGAAGTTGGGGTCCATGTTTCGAAGATGGCTGAAGGCACGAGAAAAAGCGGCGCCCGAGCGGTATGCGGCTCCTCTCCTCCACCAACCTGTTGGCTCTGACCGATCGCACCTCCAGCTGCGTCACCATGTCGGTGAAGAACTAAAGGTTGCCAGCATAGTTGACTGCGTGGGGCTCGCCGACGGCCGCCTCGCAGATGTTACCCAAGGCCGTGTTGGCTCTCTCCCGGAGCGTGGTGAGAATGGGGCCATGCTCGTGCTCCAGGATCCGTCGCTGGCGTATCTCGTCCTTGTTCTGCCGCGCAACGGCCTCGGCCTCATCCACCCGTTGACGGAGAAGAAGTGCCTCAGCGTGGGAGGTAGTCAGCTCCTCTGCGCCCACGCCAAAGCGGCAGGAAGCATCGGCCCGCGCGTCACTTCATCCAGATTTGGCCCTCAGGGCGGCGGTCCTCCCTTCAGCCTCGACCCGGATCAACCCCAGCCTCTCCTTGAACTCGCGCTCAAGGTTCAAGCGGGCCGTCGCCACCAGGCATTCAACCTCTTCCAGGACGCGGGCTTCCCACGCAGCGACGTCATCCTCCGCCTGCGTCACCAAGCGCTCCCTCGTCTCCAGACGCTCGAGGTCGCGCGCGCGTTCGGTAGCTTCCAGCGTCAGTGCCTCCTCACGCCTCTGGAGCTCTGCCTGGTCTACCGAAGCCACCTTCATCGACGCAAGGGCCATCTCACGCAACTCCACCTGCTGCTCCAGGGAATGGCACGGGCACAGGTTCCCGCGCTCGCTCCTCCGCCGCCTCACGCCGCCAGTCAGCCTCTCGGGCCTCCTCGACGACCCGGGAACGGGCCTCCTGAGAGGCCGCCAGCGACGCCTCGGCTTCCTCATTGTCGAGGTCACGCTGGTGGCGCGCAAGGGCAACAGCCACCTTTAGCCAGGCACAGGCCCTCAGCCTCAAGGCGCGAGTCTTCGTCAGCGAGCTCTTCACCAAGCAGGCTCACCGCGTTAGCCGCCCTCCGAAGAAACCCTTGGCGAAGAGCGCGCCGCTCCCGGGCGCGCACGAGCACGTCTTCCGCGCCGTCATCCGCGCCAAGTAAGCGCGGAGGGCCACGAATCAGCGCTCCCCCTCTAGGCAGGGGGCTAGGGGCTGGCGCCCTCGCGATGGCCGGGCACGCCTCGCCAGAAGCCCGGCCTGGAGCCAACCCATCCCCAAATGAAGAGCACAGGGCTGACCTCAGCGAATCGCCATCCACGACCAGACGAGAAGCCCAAGGAAGGCTGGCTATGCCCCGAGAAGGCTTGCGAAGGAGGGTCGCGAGGCACGCAGAGCCACGATGCGCCACAGGAGGGCTCGCCTCTCCGACTGACCTCACCACAAGGGCTTTGCTGGAGCCCGGAGCACTCGAAGACGATGGAGAGGGCGTAGCCTGGGGGGATGGCTCCTCAGCCATCTCCGTGAGCTCGGCAGGAAGGGCCCTGCAGAGCAAGGATCAGCCAAAGCAACGGGAGGACCAGGATCTAGAAAAGGGGAAGGCTTACTCATCAATGGCGAAATACTTCCTGCGCTTCAGCAGGCGGCAAGGGTAATCGTCACCCAAGGCCTCCCTTCTCTTCCGGAGAGCCTCGAAGTTCACGCGGAAGCGGCCCAGGAGTTGAGCGCAGGGGTCAACCTGCGACGAGGAAGAAGCATCAAGGTGACTAGCGTCAGGGGCGTCGTCCTGATGCACGCCGACGGCCGCCTCACCAAGAAGGGTAGCTGGGTCTTCATGGGCCTCAACCACGGGCGCCGTGGGCAGCGGCTCAACGCCTTGGCCGCATGATGGTCACGGGCCTCGGAGCTGCCCCTCAGAGTGCTTTGCTGGCGTCGTCATCCCGGCGGCCCCCCCTCAGCCTCCAGCGGCCCATGCCTCCCTGCTCCGCCACTCGAGGAAGGACCATCGTGGGCGACTAGAAGGGCAGTCACCACCATTGGATTCTCGCGAGGTCCCATGAGGCCAGCGGGGCGCAGCCCCCATTCGTCGAAGCTGGGCATCTGATTCACAAAGTCGCCCCTGTTCGAGCAAAAGTACAACAAAACTCCCCCATGCCGGATGCTACCGGGGGTGGGGTCCCCAGTCAAGACCAAGAGCACCTTCCTCGGTGCTTGAGCGTCAGTCCTCCTCCTCACAGGCTTCATGCGATCCTCACGCCCGCCGAAGGCCCACATCCGGCGGGAGTGGCGCTGGAGAGGGGCGATGCGGCATAGCAGGAACTCCTTCACCACCTTGGGCGTCGTCAGGTCGAGCGCTCTCAGGAACATGAAGCGACGCCAGACGAAGACGAGCCGGGGGCTCGTGAGCGTCTCCTGGCCCTAGCCTGAATTGGGGATAGTGGGAGATGTTGGCTCTGAAAGCAGGGGGCTGGGCACCCCGACATCCACGTACATCCACTGCTCGTGGAACCCAGGCGCGGGCTGAGGAAGACTGAAATCAATCCTTGAAGCCGCTGTTTCTGGTGCGGAAATGAAGCTCATGCACCCCGAGCATTGGGTGGGGTCGACGAGGCGCAGAGAGAAGAAGTGACGGAGCAAGGCAACTGAAGGAGGGATGCCCATCATTGCCTCACAGACAAAGGCGAAGACGGCAAAAATAGTAATGGACTCAGGACCCAAATGCATCATATGGATCTGGTAATGGGAAAGCACAACATTGAAGAAATTGGAAAGGGAGGGAACCAGTACCGCCCACAGGGTGTCGGCAAAGTACGGGACCTCGGTGACTATTCTGTCGATGGAGAAGTGAGACGCGGGCCAGGCCGTCGTCCTCCCGCACTCGTTGAAGATAGTGGCCAGAGCAGAGCTGACCTTTCCCAAGCCTTCTCGGTTGAGTATGATCGACCGATCGTGGCGAGCCGCCACGCCCGGCAGCGAGGCGGAGGCATGTGTTTCTTCCTTTCCCTTCTTCGTGAGCCATGGCGGCGGAAGGGGAGGATTCAAGATTGGATTAGGCAGGCGGAGTTCGAGAGGAGGAAGAGCGGGGGACGGTCGGGCGGCGAAAAGGGGAACAACTGTGTGCAACCACGGGTCCGCCTAGCTGGGCGCAAAATAAGGAGGCGTGGGGGAACAGTGCCGCCCACGTTGAATCAACTGCCACGCGGCACCCGAGGATGTAGGCTGTTAGGGCCCGCAGCGCTTCGCCCTTGCCCCTTCGCCTCTCTGCTCAGCCAAGTCCTGGCGCGCCTTGGGCCCGGGGGCTACTGTCACCGTTCTGGGAACGGGGGTACCCAGACTGGCCTGCCTGCGGCCTGTGGCGTGGCTCAAGGGGTGGCCCATCAAGGCCCATCTTCATCAGCACAAGCTCAAGACCCTCGCGAGGGGCCAAGCCTCGCGGGGCGGACAACAGGAAGCTTCCTCAGGCACAACCTTGTATTGTTCATCATCAGCCCAAGAGGCAATCCACCACACCACAAACTAGAGTAGGGTATTACACCACAATGGTGGCCCGAACTAGTATAAACCCTGTGTCTCTTGTGTTGTTCCTTTCATAGCTCTAGATCCTAGTGAGGCGGCGAGGTGCAGGTAGGTAGAGGGCGAGATCTCCGCGCGCACCCCAGTGTTCGAACCTAGAGGGTCTGTCGGAACCCGAAATCCGACAGTCGTGCTGACAAAACTCTCCCTCGACACTTTGCCAGATCAAGAGTTCGAGGGACGTCATCGAGATAAACATGTGCTAAACTCGGAGGTGCCGTACATTCAGTATTAGATCAGTTGGATCATGAAGACGTTCGACTACATCAACCGCGTTATACTAACGCTTTCGCTTTCGGTCTATGACGGTACATGGACACACTCTTCCCCTCTCGTTTCTATGCATCTCCTAGATAGATCTTGCGTGATCATAGGATTTTTTTTGAAATTGCATGCTACGTTCCCCAACAGTGGCACCCGAGCCAGGTTTATGCGTAGATGATATGCACGACTAGAACACAAAGAGTTATGGGTGATAATAGTCATACTGCTTACCACAAATGTATTATTTTGGTTCGGCGGTATATTGTTGGATGAAGCGACCCGAACCAACCTTACATGACCACGTTCAAGAGACCGGTTCCACCGACAGAGATGCAACTTGTTTTGCATAAAGGTGGCTGGCAGGTGTCTGTTTCTCCAACTTTAGTTGAATCAAATTTGACTACGGCCGGTACTTGTTGAAGGTTAAAACAACACACTTGACAAAAAATTGTTGTGGTTTTGATGCGTAGGTAAGAACGGTTCTTGCTAGAAGCCCGCAGCGGCCACGTAAAACTTGCAACAACAAAGTAGAGGACATCTAACTTGTTTTTGCTGGGCATGATGTGATATGGTCAAGACATGATGTGATATACTTTATTGTATGAGATGATCATGTTTTGTAAAAGTTATTAACTTGGCTGGCGGGGAGCCTTATGGTTGTCGCTTTATTGTATGAAATGCAATCGCCATGTAACTGCTTTACTTTATCACTATGCGGTAGCGATAGTTGTAGAAGCAATAGTTGGCGAGACGACACCGACGCTATGAGGGAGATCAAGGTGTCAAGCCGGTGGCGATGGAGATCATGATGATGCTTTGGAGATGGAGATCAAAGGCACAAGATGACGATGGCCATATCATGTCACATATTTTGATTGTATGTGATGTTTATCTTTTATGCATCTTATTTTGCTTAGTACGTCAGTAGCATTATAAGATGATCCATCACTAAATTTGAAGGTATAAGTGTTCTCCCTGAGTATGCACCGTTGCGACAGTTCGTTGTGCCAAGACACCACGTGATGATCGGGTGTGATAAGATCTACGTTCACATACAACGGGTGCAAGACAGTTTTGCACGAGCAGAATACTCGGGCTAAACTTGACGAGCCTAGCATGTACAGACATGGCCTCGGAACACAGAGACCGAAAGGTCGAACGTGAATCATATAGTAGATATAATCAACATAGAGATGTTCACCATTGAAAACTATTCCATCTTACGTGATGATCGGACATGGTTTAGTTGATATGGATCACGTGATCATTTAGATGACTTGAGGGATGTCTATCTAAGTGGGAGTTCTTTAGTAATATGATTAATTGAACTTAAATTTATCATGAACGTAGTCCTGATAGTTTTTTCATATCTATGTTGTTGTAGATCAATGGCCCGTGCTACCATTCCCTTGAATTTTAATGCGTTCCTAGAGAAATCTAAGTTGAAAGATGATGGTAGCAACTACACGGACTGGGTCCGTAACTTGAGGATTATTCTCATTGCTGCACAGAAGAATTACGTCCTTGAAGCACCGCTGGGTGCAAGGCCTGCTGCAGGAGCAAATCCAGACGTTAGGAACGTCTGGCAAGCTAAATCTGATATAGTTCAGTGTGCCATGCTTTAAGGCTTAGAATCGGGACTTCAAAGATGTTTTGAACATCATGGATCATGGAGCATATGAGATGTTCTAGGAGTTGAAGTTAATATTTCAAGCAAATACCCGAGTTAAGAGATATGAAGTCTCCAACAAGTTCTATAGCTGCAAGATGGAGGAGAATAGTTCTGTCAGTGAACACATACTCAGAATGTCTGGGTACTATAACCACTTGACTCAGCTGGGAGTTAATCTTTCAGATGATAGTGTTATTGACAGAGTTCTTCAATCACTGCCACCAAGCTATAAAGGCTTCATGATGAACTATAATATGCAAGGGATGGAAAAGACAATTCCCGAGCTCTTCACAATGCTCATGGCTACGGAGGTAGAAATCAAGGAGCATCAAGTGTTGATGGTTAACAGGACCACTAGTTTCAAGAAAAAGGGTAAAGGAAATAAAGGGAACTTCAAGAAGAATAGCAAGCAAGTTGAAGCTCCCGGGAAGAAGCCCAAGTCTAGACCTAAGCCAGAAACTGAGTCCTTATACTGCAAAGGGACTGGTCACTGGAAGCGGAACTGCCCCAAGTATTTGGCGAATAAGAATGATGGCAAAGTGAAAGGTATATTGATATACATGTTATCTATGTGTACCTTACTAATGCTCGTAGTAGCACCTGGGTATTTGATACTGGTTCTGTTCCTCATATTTGCAACTCGAAACAGGGGCTACGAATTAAACAAAGATTGTCTAAGGATGAGGTGACGATGCGCGTCAGAAATGGTTCCGAGGTCGATGTGATCGCCGTCGGCATGCTACCTCTACATCTACCTTCGGGATTAGTTTTAGACCCGAATAATTGTTATTTGGTGCCAGCGTTGAGCATGAACATTATATCTGGATCTTGTTTCATGCGAGACAGTTATTCATTTAAATCAGAGAATAATGATTTTTCTATTTATATGAGAAATATCTTTTATGGTCATGCACCCTTGATGAGTGGTCTATTTTTGTTGAATCTCGATCATAGTGATACACATATTCATAATATTGAGGCCAAAAGATGCAAAGTTAATAATGGTAGTGCAACTTATTTGTGGCACGTTTAGGTCATATTGGTGTAAAGCGCATGAAGAAATTCCATGCATATGGGTTTTTGGAATCACTTGATGCTTGCGAACCATGCCTCATTGGCAAGATGACTAAGACTCCGTTCTCCGGAACAATGGAGCGAGCCACTGACTTATTGGAAATAATACATACTGATGTATGCGGTCCGATGAGTGTTGAGGCTCGCGGCGGGTATCGTTATTTTCTGACATTCACAGATGATTTAAGCAGATATGGTATATCTACTTAATGAAACACAAGTCTGAAACATTTGAAAAGTTCAAAGAATTTCAGAGTGAAGTGGAAAATCATCGTAAAAAGAAAATAACGTTTCTACAATCTGATCGCGGAGGTGAATATTTGAGTTACGAGTTTGGTCTTCATTTGTAACAATGTAGAATAGTTTCACAACTCATGCCACCTGGAACACCACATCGTAATGGTGTCTCCAAACGGCGTAACCATACTTTATTAGATATGGCGCGATCTGTGATGTCGCTTACCGATTTACCACTATCTTTTTGGGGCACCATCTAAATCCGTTGAGATGACACCATATGAATTGTGGTTTAGAAAGAAACCTAAGCTGTTGTTTCTTAAAGTTTGGGATTGCGATGCTTATGTGGAAAAGCTTCAGCCTGATAAGCTCGAACCCAAATCGGAGAAATGTGTCTTCATAGGATACCCAAATGACACTGTTGTGTACACCTTCTATCACAGACCCAAAGGCAAGATATTTGTTGGTAAGTATGGATCATTTCTAGAGAAGGAGTTTCTCTCAAAACAAGTGAGTGGGAGGAAAGTAGAACTTGATGAGGTAGTTGTACCTTCTCTCGAATTGGAAAGTGGTTCATCACAGAAATCAGTTCCAATGATGCCTACACCAATTAGTGAGGAAACTAATGATGATGATCCTGAAACTTCAGATCAAGTTACTACCGAACCTCGTAGGTCAACCAGAGTATGTTCCGCACCAGAGTGGTACGGTAATGCTATTTTGGAAGTCATGTTACTAGACCATGACGAACCTACAAACTATGAGGAAGCGATGATGAGCCCAGATTCCGCAAAATGGCTTGAGGCCATGAAATCTGAGATGGGATCCATGTATGAGAACAAAGTATGGACTTTGGTTGACTTGCCCGATGATCGGCAAGCCATCGAAAATAAATGGATCTTCAAGAAGAAGAATGACACTAATGGTAATGTTACTGTCTACAAAGCATGACTTGTTGCGAAAGTGTAGGATCGAAAGTATGTCTAGAGGGGGGTGATTAGACTACTTGACCAAATAAAAATCTAGCCTTTTCCCAATTTTAAGTCTTGGAAGATTTTAGCAACTTAGCACAAATCAAATAATCAACCTACACATGCAATTCAAAGAGTATAGCAGCGGAATGTAAAACAATTGCATATGAAGGTAAAGGGAGGAGTTTGGAGGGAGCAAACGCAATGTAGACACGGAGATTTTTTTATCCGTGGTTCCGGTAGGTGGTGCTATCGTACATCCACGTTGATGGAGACTTCAACCCACGAAGGGTAACGGTTGCGCGAGTCCACAGAGGGCTCCACCCAAGAAGGGTCCACGAAGAAGCAACCATGTCTATCCCACCATGGCCATCGCCCATGAAGGACTTGCCTCACTAGGGTAGATCTTCACAAAGTAGGCGATCTCCTTGCCCATACAAACTCCTTGGTTCAACTCCACAATCTTGACAGAGGCTCCCAAGTGACACCTAGCCAATCTAGGAGACACCACTCTCCAAATGGTAATAGATGGTGTGTTGATGATGAACTCCTTGCTCTTGTGCTTCAAATGATAGTCTCCCCAACACTCAGCTCTCTTTCATAGGATTGGATTTGGTAGAAAGATGATTTGAGTGGAAAGCAACTTGGGGAAGGCTAGAGATCAAGATTTATGTGGTTGGAATGGAATATCTTGATCTCAACACAAGTGTAGGTGGTTCTCTCTCAGAAAATGTATGTTGGAAGTGTAGGCATGTTCTGATGGCTCTCTGCACGAATGAAGAGTGGGTGGAGGGGTATATATAGCCTCCACACAAAATCTAACTGTTACACACATTATACCAAACTCGATGGGACCGAATCAGAAATTTCAGTCAGACCGATTCAGTACATATGTGACCATTAGGCAATTTCAGTGGGACCGACATGTCAACTCGGTGGGACCGATTCATTAGGGTTAGGGCATAACGTAATATCGGTTGGACCGATTACTCAAACTCGGTGGGTCCGATTTTGGTAATAAGCAAACAGAGAGTTGGTCTGGCAAACTCGGTGGGACCGATTCGCTCATCTTGGTGGGACCGAAGCGTTACGAAAAGGAAACAGAGAGTTTGCATTGAAGACTCGATGGGACCGTTCGCTCATCTCGGTTAGACCGAAATGTTACGAAGGGAAGCAGAGAGGTTGCAATCCCATCTCAGTGAGACCGAGATCCCTATCGGTGAGACCGAAGTGACTAGGGTTTGTGGCAGTGGCTATGTCAAGAGAACCCGGTGGCACCGGATAGAAAGTTTTGGTGGGGCCGAGTTTGACTTTTGGTTTGGGACATATGTGGATGTGAGAAAGTAGTTGAGGGTTTTTGGAGCATATCACTAAACATTTTGAGGAAGTAACTCATTAAGCAACACCTCACCCCCTTTTGATAGTATTGGCTTTTCCTATGGACTCAATGTGATCTTGGATCACTAAAAGTAAAATGTAGAGTCTTGGACTTTGAAGCTTGAGCCAATTTTTTGTCTTTAGCATTTTGAGGGGTCCACATTCCTTATCCATGCCATGCCAATCATTGAACCTTCCTGAAATATTTATCTTGTAATGGCATTAGTTCAATGAGCTATATGTTGTTGATCATTACCGATACCACCTAGGGATAGTTGCACTTTCAATCTCCCCCTTTTTTGGTAATTGATGACAACATATAGATCAAAGCTTCAAAAAATGATAATAAGATTGAAATACATTGTCGCTTTGAGAAGTATGTGAGAAACAAGAGCTCCCCCTAAATTTGTGCATTATTTAAAATTTGCTTTGGACTGCAAATGCACAATGTGTTAGGATCATGGGTCACTCTTCCATGTCACATACATCTTGGTGGAGCGCTAAAAAATGATAATAATGAAAAATATGTACTCATCACCAAGAAAAGTGAATGATCATATATAAGGTATAAAAGATAGTATCATCCAAACAAGCATTAAGGTAGCAAATGATCAATCACATGATCGTCCAAGTATCTCACAAAAGACATAATATATCTCACACAAGCACACAATCAAAAAGTTCAACCAAAAGCAAGAGAGATAAAAAGATAAAAAACAAGACACACTCTCTCTCGAAGCCTATGATCTATACATATTTCTCCCCCTTTGGCAAAAAGTTACCAAAAAGTTCAAATATGCATAGTACTATGCGGCTCTCAGGCTTGGTCTTCGGGAGGAGGTGTAGAGAGAACTCCAAGGACGAAGGCATCTGTGGATGTAATTGGAGCTGGTGGAGTGGCTGCTGGAGGTGGTACTGGAGCTGTAGCTGCTGGTGCTGATGTTGTAGCTCTAGAATCTCTCACTGGTACTGCAGCAGACCTGTGTCCTCTAGGCACTCGCTCAAATGCATCAGTAGTTGCCTTGCCTCTCTTCTCTTCTGCCTCCTCCTAAAGCAGCTCAACTGCTGTTTGAATCTCAGTTACCTTGACATCAAGATCATAGAATTTCTGCTCAATGATCCTCTCCAAGCTCTCCTGGTTTTGAGTCAGGGTGGCCAAGCCCTTCTCAATCCTCAAGGTGGATTGGATCAGATATCCAAGCTGATCTTGCTTGCTCTTCAGGAAAACTTGAGATGCCTCTTCAGCACTTGGCATCTTGGCAGCTTTTTCAGCCTTTGCTTTGGCTCTCTTCTCCTATGCTTGAACAGATGTGGGGTCTTCCTCATTCATCACAACATTATTGTCTTCAAAGTCGGGATGCAGAGGAAGGTGCTCCTTGTCCAACAAGTATGTACCTGTGCCCATCTTGGAGTTGATGAGCTCCTGAATGTGTGGAGCATACCCACAGCTCCTCTTCTGATCTGCAGCTTTCCTCTTGATTGTTTCTACCATTAAGCTCATAACCTTGAATTTCTGAGGGACATCAAAAAGCTGGTGCAGGTTGATAGAATGTCCTCTGATCATCTTGTGATCTCCTGACTTGGGCAGCAATGTGTGCCTAAGGATCCAGTTGAGGGTAGGCAGACCAGACAACAAGAAGTGTACAGATCCAAGTTTGTGAGTCTCCAAAGCCTTATCTGGGATCTCCTTGTACATGTTTGCCATAGTGTTGTGGTCTTTCTTCTTGGTGGCATACACATCCAAGTCATCTTCATGTTCTTAAGGGGCATTTATCAGATTAGCCCACTCCTCAACTGTGGACTGGTACCTTGTACCCTCAGACATCCATACTATCGACCCATCTGGATAGAAATGGGTAGTGGAGTAAAACTGCATGATCAGCTCATCATTCCATTTGGTGAGCTTCTGTCCAACGAACTTATCTACTCCACAAGCCTTGAAGCTGTCATAAACTCCTGGATAGTGATCTTCATTTTCCTTGATGTACTCCCAATCCACCCATCTCATGTCACACACTATGGGCTTCTTGTCAAGCAGGATAGCCTCATAGAAATCTTGTTGTTCCTTTGTATGGAACCTGTAATCAACTGTTGTTCTCCTCCTCACAGCATAAGGACCTGATTGTCTCCACAATCTTAGTCATGCATCCTTCCTGATCCTCATATCTTCTGCAACAGGATGTGCATCATTATGGTCAGGGATCTTTGGCTTCAGCTTCCTCAAAACAAGTGAATCATCATCTTCTTCTTCAGCATCAGGCACTGGGGCCTTGTTCTTCTCCTCAGCTGGAATACTTCTGGTGTTCCTCTTGGGTTTTGGGGCTTCTGAGCTTGAGCTTTGGGAGCAGACTTGGGCTTTGATGGAGCAGCCCCTGCCCTTATAACATCTCCCATAAGCTTCTGTGCTTTGGGTGCTGGTGCAGCATCCTCTTCCTCTTCATCACCTGATCTCACCATTAAGGACTTCCCAATAACTCTGGCAATGGTCTTCTTGACCCTTTCTTTCCTCTTCTTGCCTTCACCTCCTTCTTTGGGTTCAAGAGTGAACTCCATTGTCTCTTGAGTAGAGGCTCTGGCCTTAGACATAGGAATTCTCCTGGCAGGTGCCTTCTTGTTCAGCCCTGGCTTACTTGCAGCAGCTGTGCCATACTCCTTCTTTAGCACCTTATTCTTGGAGCTTACTTGCTCCTCAGTGGCCACATAGTCCTCATCCTCAGATTCTGAGGTTCTCTTCTTCCTAGATATGGTGGCTGCCTTTGGCAAGTTGCTTGGAGTGCTCCTGCTGCCATCAACAGAAGTGCTAGAGGGCTCTGAGCCCTCACTCATCTGCACATGTTCCTCTGACCTGTTCTGACTGTCACTTTGATCAGACATGTTGTAGGCAAACTGTCAGCAGTGAATAGGTTGTAGATGAGGTAGAGTAGATGAGCATCACAAAGTACAGAGGTTTTGCAAAACAAATTGAGTCAAAAATCTTAGTTTTAGTTCTTTACAGAAGTGATCTCATAGCTACCGAATTGACAAACTCGATGATACCGAAGCAACACTTGGAACCTAAACTACTGAACTCGGTTGGGCCGAGTCACAGTTCGGTGGCATCGAGGTTGCTAGGGTTTCACAGAATCTTGAACTCAGTCACACCGATTTGCACGTTTCGGTCAGACCGAAAAGCGCATGTACAATGGCCTAAGCCGAATCGGTGAGACCGATATGTACATTTTGGTTGGTCCGAGATGAGTTCTGCTGAGAGCTAACCCAAAAATTTTCGAATCAATCTAGACCTAAGGAAGTTTTAGCTGGATAGATTAATCTCATTCGTGGCAAGAAACATGGCATTGTCCTTGTGCTAGGAATCGGAGTGAAAAATACAGCACAAGGGGTCGAACACTTACCCTAGAATGGCGAGTGTTCGCTACGACGGCGACGGCGGAACAGATTCCGTCGACGGTGGCAGAATCCAATGGTGGGAGGTCGTTGGCGGCGAGGAGACGATCCGAAGACCCGAGGAGGCAGAGCAGGACACGCGCGGGCTGAGAGAATTTCAAGAATTTCCAAAGTCTCACCCATGAGTATTTATATCCCGACCCTGTCGGTGTGACCGAGTGGAACAACTCGGTGGCACCGAGATTGCAGAACCGCAAGCGGTTGCTGCAACTCGGTGTGACGGAAGTGTTCAAATCGGTTGCACCGAGATGAAAACCTAGATCAACTTAGTGAACTCGGTTTGACCAAAATGGATTTCTCGGTCAGACCGAAATACACAAAGAGGTTATGGAAGTTTAACTCTATGACGAATCGGGGACTCCGAGTGCTCCTCACACGGAGTGGTTTGAATCTGACTTGATCAAACTTTGTGATGTAGCATGAATAGATTTTGAGACGAGAAAAGCATAGATAGCTAGAGGGAGTTCTTAGGCATTCTTGTCCATCCATTTGGCAAAAGAAAAATCAAACAAACAAAACAACAAATGGATGTCCTTGAATGAGTAAAATATGCATCCAACATGCTCACACAATAAAATGACAAATAAAATATGTGACAAAGCATGCACAATCACTCTAGCATCTATCAAGCAATTTGGCGATGACTAGGTCATCTATATATGAGTATATTGACTTAGGAGTCAAATGAGAACATTTGAGCATAGGTCATACTCATCGTTTAAGCACAAGTGGGGTTGCCACTTTTACATAAAGCATTGTTGTGTTCACATCATTAGAGTTGCTTTAGCTCAATTGATTAGAGTAAAGCTCCCCTAGATGTGATATCCCCCCTAAGAGGGATGAACTAACCTGGGGTTTTGTCGATGATGACTTCATGCAGGTGTTGAAGATGTAGATGCTCAATGTTGATGTAGATCATTCGGAGCAATCCTTTCGAGTGAGTTGCACTTTCAATACCTACACGGGTTAGTCCCACAAGGAACAAACAAGGATATCCATAGACATAGAGTGATGCATACACAAGATGATGTCCATGAATGCATTAGGATACCTTGTCCCTTGTCTTACCAACAAGAGGGTTTGTGACTCCTTGAACTAGTGCAAGATGTGAAAGTTGTTTGCACTTGTCCTCACCAAAATGATGAGAGTGAAGTATGTTGGCGGAGTCACCCTCCAGGAATCTCTAGTTCTTCTTCTTAGGGATTCACACCATCTTGATGGGAATCCTTGGAGTTGTAGTCGTACTTGATGAAGTGGAACTTGATGTAGTCTTGGGAACCCACTTGACCAAGGCTTTAGGTGCTTCTTCAAATGCATCAATTTCCTCTTGAAGCTTGTCCTTGCCTTTCAGCTTGTGGTCTTGTGGTGGAAGATCATCTTGAGCTTGTGTTCCTTGGAAAGAAGTAGGATCATACTTCTCTTGTTGAGGAACAAACTTTGTTTTGGGATATTGATCTTCTTCCCACTCAACTCCATTGGCATTGAACTTTCGTTCAAAACCAACACCTTGATTCTTCCGGTGCCTTCCTTGCTTATGCATAATTTCCTCAAATTGCTTACTCCCGGCAAGGCTCTTGTAGACACCCTTCTCTATAATTCCCTTCAATAAGCTATTTTCTTGCTCAAGTGTAACTTGGCTAAGAGAATCATTAGTGGAATCAAGAGAGCTACTAGAGGCAACAACATTGGATTTAGCATGATTGTTGTTACGACTAGAGGAGGAATCTTTCTTGTTCTTATTGCTAGATTTAACTTGTGGCACGTAAGTAGAAAAGAGTAAACGCTTGGCAATGTAAGAAGAACTTTTCTTGCGAAGATCATCATTGATTGCTTTTAAGAACTGATGCTCTTGCTCAAGGTTGAGCTTTTCAAAGCGTAGCTTCTCATGAGTCTTTAAAAGTTCTCAATTATCTTCCAAGGTAGTTTCATGAGCTAGCTTAAGAGTGTTTAGTTCTTTAGTTAGACGCTCAATCTCCTTCTTATCATCGTCATTCGTTTTATCTTGATTTTCATGATTAATAGCAAGTTCATCATAGTAAGAACCTCTACGGTGGTAATTTCCCTCGCTAGACGCCATACTCGCCTAGGTTGTGAAACCAAGGCTATTGAGGGAGTCCTGGACTAGGGGTTGTTCGGATAGCCGAACTATCATCTTTGGCCGGACTCCTAGACTATGAAGATACAAGATTGAAGACTTCGTCCCGTGTCCGGATGGGACTTTCCTTGGCGTGGAAGGCAAGCTTGGCGATACGGATATGTAGTCTCCTACCATTGTAACCCACTCTGTGTAACCCTAACCTATCTGGTGTCTATATAAACCAGAGGGTTTTAGTCCGTAGGACGAACAACAATCATACCATAGGCTAGCTTCTAGGGTTTAGCCTCCTTGATCTCGTGGTAGATCTACTCTTGTACTACCCATATCATCAATATTAATCAAGCAGGAGTAGGGTATTACCTCCATCGAGAGGGCCCGAACCAGGGTAAAAACATCGTGTCCCTTGTCTCCTGTTACCATCCGCCTAGACGCACAGTTCAGGACCCCCTACCCGAGATCCGCCGGTTTTGACACCGACATTGGTGCTTTCATTGAGAGTTCCTCTGTGTCGTCACCTATAGGCCCGATGGCTCCTTCAATCATCAACAACAACGCGGTCCAGGGTGAGACTTTTCTCCCCGGACAGATCTTCGTATTCGGTGGCTTTGCACTGCAGGCCAATTCACTTGGCCATCTGGAGCAGATCGAAAGCTACGCCCCTGGTCATCAGGTCAGATTTGGAAGCTTGACTATACAGCTGATATCCGCAGAGACTGCCGAACAGTGCCCTGGAGGCCACACCAGTGCCCGCTCCGACCCTTAATCCGGAGCCGGATTCCCCGATCGAGGACGAGTGGTTGGACACCGCCTCGGGGGCTACGATCTCAACGGAGATCGAGCCGAACTCCATCCCTGTCCTTTGCGAAGACCGTGACTCCCGGGTGCCGGACTCCTCTCCGGAATCCGAACCCTCCGCGCCTCTGCCAATCGAATCCGATTGGGCGCCGGTTATGGAGTTCACTGCTGCAGACATCTTTCAGCACTCGCCCTTTGGCGACATCCTGAATTCACTAAAGTCTCTCTCTTTATCCGGAGAGCCCTGGCCGGACTACGGACAGGAAGGTTGGGATGCGGACGACAAAGAAATTCAACGCCCACCCACCACCCACTTTGTAGCCACTATCGATGATTTAACCGACATGCTCGACTTCGACTCCGAAGACATCGACGGTATGGACGACGATGCCGGAGACGACCAAGACCCAGCGCCTACAGGGCATTGGAAGGCCACCTCATCATATGACATATAAATGGTGGACATCCCAAAAGATGGGAATGGCGATGGAACAACGGAGGATGACCCCTCCAAGAAACAACCCAAGCGCCGACGTCAGCGGCGCCCCTCTAAATCCCGCCACAGCAAAAATGGTGATTCCGGCACGGGAGATAATAACACCCCGGACAGTGCCGAAGACAACCCCCTCCAGCAGGATTCAGTGCAGGAGGAGGAAGAAGCAAGACCGCACGACAGTGCGGCACAAAGAGAGTTAGAGGACGATAATTATGCGGCTCCCTCCGAAGACGAGGCAAGCCTCGACGACGACGAATTTGTCGTGCCTGAGGACCCCGCCGAACAGGAGCGTTTCAAACGCAGGCTTATGGCCACGGCAAGCAGCCTCAAGAAAAAGCAGCAACAGCTTAGAGCTGACCAAAACCTGCTAGCTGACAGATGGACTGAAGTCCTTGCAGCCGAAGAGTATGAACTCGAACGCCCCTCCAAAAGCTACCCCAAACGCAGGCCGTTGCCTCGATCAGAGGAGGAAGCACCCAAGTCACCAGCGCACGACATGGCAGACCGGCCACCCCGTGGCCGCGAAAGAGAAGCCTCTCGGCCCTCCGCTCAAGCCACACCCCGACGCCGCTCAAAAAGTACCAAGGCACGGGAAAACGCGCTGGACTTGCGAGATATATTGGAGGATAAGGCAAAACATACAAGATCGATCTACGGATCGCGTGGGCGCCCCACGACACGTGATGGTAACTATCACGCCGGATACAGCAAACCCGGCCGGGCCGAACACAGTAGACAAAGCTCATATGAGCTACGTCGTGATATAGCCCATTACAGAGGCACCGCACACCCACTATGCTTCATAGATGAAGTAATGGATCATCAAATCCCTGAGGGTTTCAAACCCGTAAACATCGAATCATACGATGGCACAACAGATCCTGCGGTTTGGATCGAGGACTACCTCCTCCATATCCACATGGCCCGCGGTGATGATCTACACGCCCATCAAATACCTCCCCTCAAGCTTAAAGGACCAGCTCGGCATTGGCTTAACAGCTTGCCGTAGAATCAATTGGTTGTTGGGAGGACCTGGAAGCCGCATTCCTTGATAACTTCTAGGGCACATATGTGCGACCACCAGACGTCGATGACCTCAGCCACATAATTCAGCAGCCAGAAGAATCGGTCAGACAGTTCTGGACACGGTTCCTAACAAAGAAAAATCAGATCGTCGACTGTCCGGATGCAGAGGCCCTTGCAGCCTTCAAACATAACATCCGCGACAAGTGGCTAGCCCGACACATAGGACAGGAAAAGCCGAAATCCATGGCAGCCCTCACCACACTCATGACCCGCTTTTGCGCGGGAGAGGACATCTGGCTAGCTTGGAGCAACAACTTGACCAAAAACCCTGGTAGTTCGGATACCAAGGACAGCAATGGCAGGTCGCGTCGCAACAAGAACAAGCGCCGCATTAACGGCGATAATGCTGAAGACACGGCAGTCAATGCCGGATTCAGAGGCTCTAAACCCGGTCAGCGGAAGAAGCCCTTCAAAAGAAATACCCAGGGACCGTCCAGCTTGGACCGAATACTCGATCGCTTGTGCGGATACATGGCACCCGAAAGCCAGCCAACCACACCAACAGGGATTGTTGGGTGTTCAAGCAAGCGAGCAAGTTAAGTGCGAACTCAATGACAAGGGCTGCATAGCGATGACGAGGAAGAGCCCGACCGCCCGAACAATAGAGGATGAAGGGTTTCCCCCACAAGTGCGGATGGTGAACATGATATACACAACCCATATACCCAAAAGGGAGCGGAAGCGTGCGCTAAAGGGGCGTATATGCGATGGAGCCACGCCCAAGTTCAACCCATGGTCTTCTTGCCCGATCACCTTCGATCGAAGGGACCACCTCACTAGCATCCGTCACGGCGGTTTTGCCGCATTGGTTCTTGACCCAATTATTGACGGATTTCACTTCACCAGAGTCCTGATGGACGGCGGTAGCAGCCTGAACCTGCTTTATCAGGATACAGTGTGCAAAATGGGCATAGACCCCTCAAGGATTAAACCCACAAAGACGACCTTTAAAGGCGTCATACCAGGTGTAGTGGCCAATTGTACAGGCTCAGTTACACTCGAAGTAGTCTTCGGATCCCCGGATAACTTCCGAAGCGAAGAGTTAATCTTCGACATAGTACCGTTCCGCAGCGGCTATCATGCACTGCTCGGACGAACCGCATTTGCAAAGTTCAATGTGGTGCCGCACTACGCATACCTCAAGCTCAAGATGCCAGGCCCTCGAGGAGTAATCACGGTCAATGGAAACACCGAACGCTCTCTCCGAACGAAGGAGCACACGGCGGCTCGCGCAGAGGTGCAAAGCAGCCTCTCACAACAATTCTCGAGTCCGGCCACTAAGCGTCCGGACACCGCTAAGCGCGCCGGAGTAACCTACAACAAGACCGCCTGGCACGATCCAAGCACGCGTAGCAATCCGGCCCCAACCCCCGCCCACGCTAAAATGCGAAGCCAATACAACGTGTACATAACTACGCTCAGGAGATACCATGGGCATAAGGGGAGGGGCACGACCATGGCACGCCTGCACGCGGCTCAACCGCACGGGGCTCCAGATTGTGTCATTCTTTTCTTTTCCTTTTTTCTCTTACTTTCGGGACTCTGTTCTCCGAAGCCCTGTCCGCATTCGCGCCCACTCACGATGCAACAGCCGAGGAAGCGTAATCTGCGTCGAGTGTTCAGGTGGTCTCTATTACGAGCATTATACCTATTTTACATACCATCCCGCAGCTTACCCCTGGAGGGGGACATATTAAATAGTCCCATCCCTTGCTCATCGCACAATTTGTATCGTTCTGCTTTTATTTGCAGTCTCTTTTTAATAACCAATATATAGCTCTTGCCTATTATTGCATTCTTTCCTATTATATATGTTCATTTATGACATTGTGCAACCGTATAATTTGGTACGGCCAATACACCAGGGGCTTAAGTACCCCAAAATTATGGTGTGATAAGTCCGAACACTTTCAGAAGTGCGGCACCCCGTACTTATATCATTATATGCATCGGCTCCGAATCATGTCTTGGGTCAATAGTTGGGTTTGCCCGGCTCCCGTGTTTTGGTACCTTATGTTCCGTTATATCGGCTAAGGTAGCACCGGAGAACCACCGCGATTGTGCCCGGTTGAGCTGGGTTGAGCACCTCAGTGGAGAAAGCTAAAACTGACTGTCATGATAGGGCGCGAGCCAGTCGCTGTTCGAGAGGTTTTTTCGGGTCCCTAAAGACTTATGCCGCTTAGAGCGAGGAACCGGAATTGTCCGGCCAAGGCGTGGATAGCGCCCCGAACTTGGTCTTCCGAATACTAGGGGCTTCGCCGAAATTTAAAATTATAGAATTCTATGGCTAAGTGAGAGTGTTCAAGCATTACAAGTCCGGTTGCCTTTTTCGTTGCGTTGAGCGCCTCCCTCGATGAACCCAAGAATGGGAACAAGATCGCTCAAGTTTATCCCGAACACCCCAGCACTCGTGGCATGGGGGCTGAAGCCAACCACTTGCCATCTCTCAAATTTGATAAACAGTCGCACAGAAGGTAATATTTTAAATTAACAAGCATTGCTTAGCGCATATGAATAAGTTTTCAGCGTACAGGATAACAAATGCGAGTCTATTCAAAAATTACATCTTTGGAGCACTCATCCGCTATACCGCGGGCATCCTTCAGGACGCCCTCATAGTACATTTCTGGCGTGCGATGCTCCTTGCCCTTCGGTGGCCCGTCGGTCACAAGCTTCTCCCCATCCAGCTTGCCCCAGTGCACTTTAGCACGGGCAAGGGCCCGACGGGCACCTTCAATGCAGACGGGGCGCTTGATGACTTCAATCCATGGACAGGCGTCCACCAGCCGCTGCACTATCCCGAAGTAGCTCCCAGTCATGGCTTCCAATGGCCACAGCCGAACTATGAGGCCCTTCATGGCCTGTTCGGCAACCTTGTGGAGCTCGACCAGCTGCTTCAGCTGGTCGCTTAGGGACACCGGATGTCCGGCCTCGGATATCTTGAGACCAGAACACCTTCTCCGTCGAGCTCCCCTCCTTGGCGCGGTAGAACGCGGCAGATCGTATTACACCACGGGCAGATCTGCGAATGCTCCTGGAGAGCTCCGAATCCGGGTAAGTAATAGGTAATTCACTTTCACATGCTTGATTTGCATAAAGAATGCCTTACCCGCCGCTATCTTCTTCAATGATTCAATTTCTTGGAGGACTTTTTGGGCCTCGGCCTTAGCAGCTTTGGCACTCTCAAGAGCTGAGGCAAGCTCGGACTCTCGGGTCTTCGAGTCACGCTCCAAACCCTCGTGTTTTTTCACGAGAGCCTGGAGCTCTTGCCACACCTCCGCCAGCTGCGCCTCCACCTTCTCTCGCTCGGTGCGCTCCGCGGCCGCCTTGCTTTCGGCCACGGACACCGCTTCCTTCAGGGTCGCCACCTCTCTCGTGGCCCCTGCAGTACCCATGTTATTCTTGTTATTTTTTGCAACCGAAACCTTTCTATAAGGTATTTCTTTAATAAGGTATTACTTACCTTCCTCGTCCTCGAGCTACTTCTTGGCAAGGCCGAGCTCGTTCTCGGACCGCTCGAGGCTCTGCTTCAATGCATTGACCTCCATGATCGGTCGGGCAGAGGTCAAGACCGCAGCGTGCATTCCCATATTGACACACTTATGTTAGACTCCTGCGTATATCTTTTTAGATCCTTAGTCCGGCTTTTCTTTCCGAACACCGAACTAAGCATCAGGGGCTACTATCTATGCAGTAATATTTTTACATAATCTAAACTTACCTCAAAGCCTGTTAGAAGGCTAGTACAAGCTTGATCGGCCCGCTCTTGGCGGATCGAACTTCTGGATCACCACACTCATAACAGTGCGGTGCTCCTCCTGGATGGATGCGCTGTTAAGCGCCTCCAGTAAGCTATCCGGTGCCTCCAGTTGGACGGAGGACACCGGCGTCTTACCCTTCCTACGAAGGGACCACTTGCCGGACTCCGGAACCGCTGAAGGTTCCGGCATGGAGTCCAGATGGGGGTCGGGCTTAGAGCCCCTGGGGATCTCGCCCCCCACGCGCCTGGAGTCCGGGAGGTTGCCTTGCGGTGCCTCCTGCGCCACCTCCTCTTGACCAGGCCCCCCTTGGGGCCCCACCTCGGCCGGTCTGCAGCGTGAGGTGAGGAGGCGGACGGAAGTGAAGTACTCTCCATTTCCGGCGAACTCGAGGACCCGCCGACGGCGGCGAACTCGTCCTTTGGCGGGCGGCATGATTGTTCGGCATTAGAGAACACTATGCATTGAAAAAAACCATGGGTATCCGGACACTTACGATCTCGCCAGGGGCTTGGCCCTTGTTGGCCACTCCTCCTCGTCGTTGTCGACGTTGGCGGAGAAGTCCGGAGGAAGGGTCCTTCCCTTCTTGGACCCTCCGGCCTGCCCAGTTGGGGCGGCTGAGGGAGTCCCGGACTAGGGGGTGTCCGGATAGCCGGACTATCGTCACGAGCGGACTCCAAGACTATGAAGATACAAGATTGAAGACTTCGTCCCGTGTCCGGATGGGACTTTCCTTGGCGTGGAAGGCAAGCTTGGCGATACGGATATGTAGATCTCCTACCATTGTAACCGACTCTGTGTAACCCTAACCTATACGGTGTCTATATAAACCGGAGGGTTTTAGTCCGTAGGACGAACAACAATCATACCATAGGCTAGCTTCTAGGGTTTAGCCTCCTTGATCTCGTGGTAGATCTACTCTTGTACTACCCATATCATCAATATTAATCAAGCAGGAGTAGGGTATTACCTCCATCGAGAGGGCCCGAACCTGGGTAAAAACATCGTGTCCCTTGTCTCCTGTTACCATCCGCCTAGACGCACAGTTCGGGACCCCCTACCCGAGATCCGCCGGTTTTGACACCGACATTGGTGCTTTCATTGAGAGTTCCTCTGTCGCCACCGATAGGCCCGATGGCTCCTTCGATCATCAACAACGACGCGGTCCAGGTGAGACTTTTCTCCCGGACAGATCTTCAGATTCGGCGGCTTTGCATCATGCGGCCAATTCGCTTGGCCATCTGGAGCAGATCGAAAGCTACGCCCGCCATCGTGTCAAATTTGGAAGTTTAAACTATACGGCCGATATCCGCGGAGACTTGATCTTCGACGGATTCGAGCCGTAACCATGCACGCCAGACCTTGTCTCGATGGGCATGATCTAGCTCTGCAAGAGCGGTGCCACGAGGCCGCACCAGCATCCGCTCCGACCCTTAATCCGGAGCTGGATTCCCCGATCGAGGATGAGTGGTTGGACACCGCCTCGGGGGCTACAATCTCTACGGCGATTGAGCCGAACTCCATCCCTGTCCTTTGCGAAGACCTCGACTCCAGGGTGCCGGACTCCTCTCGGGACTCCGAACCCTCCGCGCCCTTGCCAATCGAATCCGATTGGGCGCCGGTCATGGAGTTCACTGCCGCGGACATCTTTCAGCACTCGCCCTTTGGCGACATCCTGAATTCACTAAAGTCTCTCTCTTTATCCGGAGAGCCCTGTCCGGACTACGGACAGGAAGGTTGGGATGCGGACGACGAAGAAATTCAACGCCCACCCACCACCCACTTTGTAGCCACTGTCGATGATCTAACCGACATGCTAGACTACGACTCCGAAGACATCGACGGTATGGACGACGATGCCGGAAACAACCAAGACCTAGCGCCTACAGGGCACTGGAAGCCCACCTCGTCATATGACATATATATCATGGACATCCCAAAAGATGGGAACGACGATGGAACAACGGAGGATGACCCCTCCAAGAAACAGTTGAAGCGCCGACGTCAGCGGCGCCGCTCTAAATCCTGCCACAATAAAAACGGTGATTTCGGTCGCTGTTCGAGAGGTTTTTCGGGTCCCTAAAGACTTATGCCGCTTAGAGCGAGGAACCGGAATTGTCCGGCCAAGGCGTGGATAGCGCCCCGAACTCGGTCTTCCGAATACTAGGGGCTTCGCCAAAATTTAAAATTATAGAATTCTATGGCTAAGTGAGAGTGTTCAAGCATTATAAGTCCGGTTTCCTTGTTCGTTGTGTTGAGCGCCTCCCTAGATGGACCCAAGAATGGGAACAAGAGTGCTCAAGTTTATCCCGAACACCCCAGCACTCGTGGCATGGGGACTGAAGCCAACGACTTGCCATCTCTCAAATTTGATAAACGGCCGCATGTAAGGTAATATTTTAAATTAATAAGCGTTGCTTAGCGCATATGAACAAGTTTTCAGCGTCTGGGATAACAAATGCGAGTTTATTCAAAAAATACATCTTTGGAGCACTCATCCGCTATTCGGCGGGCACCCTTCAGGAAGCCCTCGTAGTACATTTCGGGCGTGCGATGCTCATGGCCCTTGGGTGGCCCGTCCGTCACAAGCCTCTCCGCATCCATCTTGCCCAAGTGCACTTTAGCACGGTCAAGGGCCCGACGGACACCTTCAATGCAGACGGAGCGCTTGATGACTTCAAGCCCCGGACAGGCATCCACCAGCCGCTGCACCAAGCCGAAGTAGCTCCCGGGCATGGCCTCCAATGGCCACAGCCGGCGCTTATAAGGCCCTTCATGGCCTGTTCGGCGACCTTATGGAGCTCGACCAGCTGCTTCATTTGGTCGCTCAGGCACCGTATGGTCGGCCTCAATATCTTGAGACCAGTAACACCTTTTCCGCCGAGCTCCCCTCCTTGGCGCGGTAGAATGCGGCAGACATCGGACACACCACGGGCAAATCTGCGAATGCTCCTGGAGAGCTCCGAATCCGGGTAAGTAATAGGTAATTCACTTTCACATGCTTGCTTTGCATAAAGAATGCCTTACCCGCCGCTATCTTCTTTAAAGACTCAATTTCTTGGAGGGCTTTTTGGGCCTCGGCCTTAGCAGCTTTAGCACTCTCAAGAGCCGAGGCGAGCTCGGACTCTCGAGTCTTCGAGTCACGCTCCAAACTCTCGTGTTTTTCCACGAGAGCTCGGAGCTCCTGCCGCATTTTGGCCAGCTGCGCCCCCTTCTCTCGCTCGGTGCGTACCGCAGCCGCTTTTTTTTCGGCCAAGGACACCGCTTCCTTAAGGGTCGCCACCACGTTCGTGGCCCCTGCAGTACCCAAGGTATTCCAGTTACTTTTTTGCAACCAAAACCAATTATATAAGGTATTTCTTTAATAAAGTATTACTTACCTTCCTTGTCCTCGAGCTGCTTCTTGGCTTGTCCGAGCTCGTTCTCGGACCGCCGAGGTTCTGCTTAATGCATTGACCTCTACG
This sequence comes from Aegilops bicornis, assembly GCA_021605145.1. Taxonomy (NCBI): domain Eukaryota; kingdom Viridiplantae; phylum Streptophyta; class Magnoliopsida; order Poales; family Poaceae; genus Aegilops; species Aegilops bicornis. The sequence goes on from CM038669.1 coordinate 177,323,841, forward strand.
CAATCGGTCTGGCAGAGGTCAGCGCAACCTGCATTCCCATATTGACATACTTATGTTAGACTCCTCACAGATATCTTTTAGATCCTTAGTCCGGCTTTTCTTTCCGAACACCGAACTAAGCATCAGGGGATACTGTCTATGCGGTTATATTTTTACATATTCTAAAACTTACCTCAAAGCCTGTTAGAAGGCTGGTATAGGCTTCGGTCAGTCCGCTCTTGGCGGACTGAACTGTCCGGATCACCGCACTCATAACAAAGGCGGTGCTCCTCCTGATGGAAGCGCCGTTAAGCGCCTCCGAAGCTATCCGGTGCCTCCGGTTGGACGGAGGACACCGGCGTCTTACCTTCTTCCGAAGGGTCCGCTTGCCGGACTCGGAACCACTGAAGGTTCGGCATGGAGACCAGACAAGGGTCGGGCCTAGAGCCCTGGGGTCTTGCCCCCGCCTGCTCAAGTCAGGGAGGTTGCCTTGTGGCACCTCCTGTGCTACCTCCTCTTGACCAAGCCCCTCTTGGGGCCCCGCCGCGGCGTCGCCTGCAGCGTGAGGCAAGGAGGCGGTCGGAAGCGAGGTACTCTCCATTTCCGACGAGCCCAGGGACCCGCTCGATAAATCGGCGAACTCGCCCTTGGGCGGGCTGCACGGTTGTTCGACACTAGAGAACACTCTGCAATAATAAAAAACCATGGGTATCCGGACACTTACGATCTCGCCAGGGGGTTGCCCCTTGTAGGCCAATCCTCCTCGTCATCGTCGACGTTGGTGGAGAAGTCCGGAGGAAAGGTTCTTCCCTTCTTGGACCCTCCGGCCTCCCCAGTTGGGGCGGCCTTCCTTTTATTCTCCTCCCCCGCTGGGGGAGGAGCTTCTTCTTCTTCCTCCTCGTCTTCAGGAGAAGATTCTGCTTCAGAATCTGACAGCACCTGGCGTCGGGAGCTCCTTCGAGTTCTCGTGGCCTCCTTCTTGGCCTTCTTCTCCGGCACCACGTACGGCGCCGGAGCCAGCAGCCCCGTCAATCGGGCGTCCTCCGGATCTTCCGGCAAAGGATCCGGACAGTTAATCTGTCCGGACGTGTTCAGCCAGTCCTGACAGAGATTAGGGAGTTTTAGATCCCACGTAGAGTCAATCTACGAAAAAAGAGTCCCGTAAAGGGTAAAATAACTTACCTCGCCGGCTTGACGCTGCGAGCTGTATCCGCGATCTTTGGTAGCGGATGCTGGGGCTTCGGCACCCTTGAACAGCACCTTCCAGGCGTCTTCGTACGTAGTGTCGAAGAGCCGGCTCAAGGTTCGGTGTTGTGCTGGATCGAACTCCCACAAATTGAAGGCCCGTTGTTGGCATGGGAGAATCCGGCGGATGATCATCACCTGGATTACGTCGACAAGCCTAAGATTCTTGGCCACCAGGTTTCGGACACATGTTTGAAGTCCGGATGTCTTGTCCGAATTCCCCCACGTCAGGCCCATCTCTTTCCATGACGAGAGCCATGTGGGGAAGCCAGATCTGAATTCGGGGGCCGCCACCCATTCGGTGTTGCGGGCTCAGTGATGTAGAACCACCCCGATTGCCACCCCTTTATTTTCTCCACGAAGGCGCCTTCGAGCCATGGGACTTTGGTCATCTTGCCAACCATGGCGCCTCTGCACTCCGGCAGCGGCCGCCCACTACCTTCGGCCGGACGTTGAAGATCTTCAGCCAAAAGCCGAAGTGGGGCTGGATGCAGAGGAAAGCCTCGCACACGACAATAAACGCCGAGGTGTTGAGGATGAAATTCGGGGCCAGGTCATGGAAGTCCAGGCCGTAATAGAACATGAGCCCCCGGACAAATGGGTGAAGTGGAAAACCTAGTCCGCGGAGGAAGTGGGGGAGAAACACTACCCTCTCATGGGGCTTGGGGGTTGGAATAAGCTGCCCCGCATCGGGCAGCTCAGGCGCAATGTCGCCGGACAAGTATCGGCTTCCCGCAGTCTTGTGATGTTCCTCCGTGACGGAGGAGGCCATCCACCCGCCACCCGCCTGACATGGTCGGAGAAGGTTGAGGTGGGATGTGCGGACTTGGGCGCTGGAGCTCGAGTGCGCGGAAATGGATAAGCAAAGGAGGAAGAAGGCGTAGGTGAAAAGGTGGATCCTTATCCCCTTATATGGACGGACGACGCTATGCGTCCCCCACCAGCCTGGTAAAACTCGCTTATTTCCCAAGCGCCGTAATCAATGGCACGGATGGGTTACCCACGTCCGTATTGATGAGAATCCCGGAATAAGGGGGCACGATCTATGCTTTGATAAGACATGCCAAGGAAACCGCCTCGCTAAACACGCTGAGGTGGAACAATAAAAACGATTCATATAAAGGCCTGGCCGTGGTGTGATGTCACGCCGCGGAATACGTCAGCAGATCTGTGCAAAATTTATTCTCTCTACGGTGTTATGTGGAACTTGTTTTGCAGAGCCGGAGACTATCCTTGTGTTCAAAACCTTCTATGAAGTATTCGGAGGAGGAACCCGCCTTGCAATGCCGAAGACAATATGCGCCCGGACTAAATGCGTCATTGAAGCCTGGTTCGAGAAGCTCTTGAGGAGTCCCGGACTAGGGGTGTCCGGATAGCCGGACTATCGTCACGGCCGGACTCCAAGACTATGAAGATACAAGATTGAAGACTTCGTCTCGTGTCCGGATGGGACTTTCCTTGGCGTGGAAGGCAAGCTTGGCGACACGGATATGTAGATCTCCTACCATTGTAACCGACTGTGTAACCCTAACCTATCCGGTGTCTATATAAACCGGAGGGTTTTAGTCCGTGGGACGAACAACAATCATACCATAGGCTAGCTTCTAGGGTTTAGCCTCCTTGATCTCGTGGTAGATCTACTCTTGTACTACCCATATCATCAATATTAATCAAGCGGAGTAGGGTATTACCTCCATCGAGAGGGCCCGAACCTGGGTAAAAACATCGTGTCCCTTGTCTCCTGTTACCATCCGCCTAGACGCACAGTTCGGGACCCCCTACCCGAGATCCGACGGTTTTGACACCGACAGCGGCCTTCCTTTTCCTCTCCTCCCCCGCTAGGGGAGAGGTTTCTTTTTCCTCCTCCTCGTTTTCAGGAGAAGATTCTGCTTCAGAATCTGACAGTACCTGGCGTCGGGAGCTCCTTCGAGTTCCCGTGGCCTCCTTCTTGGCCTTCTTCTCCAGCACCACATGAGGTACCGAAGCCAGCAGCCCCGTCAATCGGGCGTCCGCTGGGTCTTCTGGCAAGGGGGCCGGACAGTTAATCTGTCCGGACGTCTTCAGGCAGTCCTGTCAAAGGTTGGGGAGTTTTAGATCCCACATAGAGTCAATCTATGAAAAACAAGAGTCCCATAAAGGGTAAAATAACTTACCTCGCTGGCTTGATGCTGCGAGCTGAATCCGCGATCTTCGGTAGCGGATGTGGGAGCCTCGGCACCCTTGATAACACTTTCCAGGCATCCTCGTACGTAGTGTCGAAGAGCCCTTTCAGAGTTGGGTGTTGTGCCGGATCGAACTCCCACAATTTGAAGGCCCGTTGTTGGCATGGGAGAATCCGGTGGATGAGCATCACCTGGATTACGTTGACAAGCCTGAGATTCTTGTCCACCAGGTTTCGGACGCATGTTTGGAGTCTGGATAGCTCGTCCGAATTCGCCCACGTCAGGCCCGTCTCTTTCCATGATGAGAGCCATGTGGGGAAGCCAGATCTGAATTCAGGGGCCGCCGCCCATTTGGGGTCACGCGGCTCGGTGATGTAGAACCACCCTGATTGCCACCCCTTTATTGTCTCCATGAAGGAGCCCTCGAGCCATAGAACTTTGGCCATCTTGCAACCATGGCGCCTCCGCACTCCACTTGACGGCCGCCCACTACCTTCGGCCTGACATTGAAGATCTTCAGCCATAAGCCGGGTGGGGCTGGATGCAGAGGAAGGCCTCACACACGACGATGAACGCCGAGATGTTGAGGATGAAATTCGGGGCCAGATCGTGGAAGTCCAGGCCGTGGTAGAACATGAGCCCCCGGACAAATGGGTGAAGTGGAAAACCCACTCCGTGGAGGATGTGGGGGAGAAACACCAACCTCTCATGGGGCCTGGGGGTTGGAATGAGCTGCCCCTCGTCGGGTAGCCGACACGCGATGTCGCCGGACAAGTATCCGGCCTCCCGCAGCTTTGTGATGTGTCCCTCCGTGACGGAGGAGGCCATCCACCTGACTCCCGCTCCGGACATAGTTGGAGAAGGTTGAGGAGGGATGTGCGGACTTGGGCGCTGGAGCTCGAGTCTTGTGAAATGGATGAGCAAAGGAGGAAGAAGGCGTGGGTGAAAAGGTGGATCCTTATCCCTTATATGGACGGACGAAGTTATCGTCCCCCACCAGCATGGTAAAACTCGCTTATCTCCCAAGCACCGTAATCAATGGCGCGGATGGGTTACCCACGTCCGTATTGATGAGAATCCCGGAATAAGGGGGCACGATCTATGCTTTGATAAGACGTGCCAAGGAAACCGCCTCGCTAAACGCGCTAAGGTGGAACAGTAAAAAATGATTCATATAAAGGCCTGGCCATGGTGTGATGTCACGCCGCGGAATACGTCAGCAGATCTGTGCAAAAATTATTCTCTCTACGGTGGTATGTGGAACTTGTTTTGCAGAGCCGGACACTATCCTGGTGTTCAAAACCTTCTATGAAGTATTCGGAGGAGGAACCCGCCTTGCAATGTCAAGACAATATCTGCGCCCGGACTAAATGCGTCATTGAAGCCTGGTTCAGGGCTCTTGAGGAGTCTTGGACTAGGGGTGTCCGGATGAGACGAACTATCATCTTTGGCGGACTCCGGGACTATGAAGATACAAGATTGAAGACTTTGTCCCGTGTCCGGATGGGACTTTCCTTGGCGTGGAAGGCAAGCTTGGCGATCTGGATATGTAGATCTCCTACCATTGTAACCGACTCTGTGTAACCCTAACCTATCCGGTGTCTATATAGACCGGAGGGTTTTAGTCCGTAGGACGAACAACAATCATACTATAGGCTAGCTTCTAGGGTTTAGCCTCCTTGATCTCGTGGTAGATCTACTCTTGTACTACCCATATCATCAATATTAATCAAGCAGAGTAGGGTATTACCTCCATCGAGAGGGCCCGAACCTGGATAAAAACATCGTGTCCTTTGTCTCCTGTTACCATCCGCCTAGACGCACAGTTCGGGACCCCCTACCCGAGATCCGCCGGTTTTGACACCGACAGCTATGATCACCAAAAGCTATGGAAATCAAAGCAAATGGAGACCAAAGCTCTGATACCAGTTGTAGGATCGAAAGTATTTCTAGAGGGGGTGACTGGACTACTTGACCAAATAAAAATCTAGCCTTTTCCCAATTTTAAGTCTTGGCAGATTTTAGCAACTTAGCACAAATCAAGTAATCAACCTACACATGCAATTCTAAGAGTATAGCAGCGGAATGTAAAACAATTGCATATGAAGGTAAAGGGAGGAGTTTGGAGGGAGAAAACGCAATATGGACACGGAGATTTTTTATCCGTGGTTCCGATAGGTGGTGCTATCGTACATCCATGTTGATGGAGACTTCAACCCACGAAGGGTAACGGTTGCGCGAGTCCACGGAGGGCTCCACCCAAGAAGGGTCCATGAAGAAGCAACCTTGTGTATCCCACCATGGCCATCGCCCACGAAGGACTTGCCTCACTAGGGTAGATCTTCACAAAGTAGGCGATCTCCTTGCCCATACAAACTCCTTGGTTCAACTCCACAATCTTGACAGAGGCTCCCAAGTGACACCTAGCCAATCTAGGAGACACCACTATCCAAAAGGTAATAAGTGGTGTGTTGATGATGAACTCCTTGCTCTTGTGCTTCAAATGATAGTCTCCCCAACACTCAGCTCTCTTTCATAGGATTGGATTTGGTAGAAAGATGATTTGAGTGGAAAGCAACTTGGGGAAGGGTAGAGATCAAGATTTATGTGGTTGGAATGGAATATCTTGATCTCAACACAAGTGTAGGTGGTTCTCTCTCAGAAAATGTATGTTCGAAGTGTAGGCATGTTCTGATGGCTCTCCGCACGAATGAAGAGTTTGTGGAGGGGTATATATACACTACAAAAAAAATACACTTCCGTGATGATACGTGTTTGTCATAGTAGGTCACGTTTTTTGTCATGCATGTACACCCATGACAAATTTATGACAGAATCAAGATAGTCATACTTGTCTTTGTCGTGAGAAGTGTTCCATGACATTACCAAAATTATCATCACAGAAGTGTCCACTTCCATGACGATAAATCGCGCGTCACAGAAGTGCTTTCGTCAAGGGTGACCGACACGTGGCATCCACCATAACGGAACGCCGTTAAGCTATCGGGTCCGATTTTGGATCAGATAACCCGTTAACAGCCCGGACCAATGGGGATTTTCCACGTGTAAATTTCTGATTGGTGGCGGAACACGTGTCGACTCGGCGTTAACAGTGTCACTCATCCAATGGGCGAGATGCGCCTATGATATGTTGACACGTGGAACGGCCCAAAAGTGGCCCATAAAGTTTAAATGGGTCAGCCCAACTAATGACCCACAAGATTTTGCGGTCCATAATGGGCCGGCCCAGCAAAAGGCCCACGAGATTTTGCGTACCATAACGGGCCAGCCCAGCTAAAGGCCCACAAGATTTTGCGGGTCATAATGGGCCGGCCCAGCTAAAGGCCCACAAGATTTTGCAGACCATAATGGGCCGGCCCAGCTAAAGTCCCAACATTCTCAGTTAAGGCCAGTACGGCTAGTGTCAAATCAGCCTGTCAATGGCCTATTCTAAACTAGTCATCATTGCGGCCCATGGTCACTTCTGGCCCGTTAACAGTCCGCTAAGTATATCAGCCGAAATAGGGCCCGATGTATTTCCGGCCTGTTAAAGGTCCTGCTTCATTTGGGCCCATTTACAGGCCATTGAAACTTTTGGCCCATAAACGACCGTGAAGGATTTGGGTCATATTCGGCCATGTCTGACATTCGGCCTGTTAGAGGCCCACTATAGATTTGGGCCACTTTCGGCCTGTTGTGATTTTTGGCCTGTTAACGTCGGACAAAATCCATGGGCCATATGTGGCCCAACGTCACATCAGGCCCATTAACGGCCCATATAAAATGACGATAATCTAGCCCGACCAAACTTCCGGCCTGTTAAAGGCCCGTGTATTAGGTCGGCGCATTTACTGACCTGTCCGAATTTCGGCTGTGAAAGATCCGCGTAAATAAATGGGCCACCATTTCGCCTGCTAAGACCAGTGGGTTATTTGGCACAATCAGGGCCCAATCTCACTTTCGGTCTTTTAAAGGCCCATGTTTTTATGGGCTCGAGATATTTACACCTGTAAACGACCTATTGTTACTGAGGGCCCAACTTATGTTTAGGCCTGTTAAAGGCCCACTATGGGCACAGGCCTACCAGAAAAATATGAACTCTTGTGCTGATTTAGGCCCAGATATTTTTAGTGGGCTACATGCAAATTTCGGCCCATAATCGTTTTTAGCCCAATTGGAATGGGCCCAACGAATGTTGGCATGTTGGGCTCCTACGAAGCTTTTGGCTGAATACATTACTAAGATAAACCTACACTATACAAAAATAGCGTCGTAATTATTGCAGCCTTTAGCAGCATCATAAATGCTGTATCACAACAAAATAAATTCCAACCATACATCAAAAAGGCCTGTTGGCATAAAGTTTACGGTCCTTGCAGATAAAAGCACCATCAGATGCATAGAAGCACATATCATTTGACCCGGGTGCTAATGTTTCAGGCTGTAGAATCTGATGGAGCAGCACGATCTTCACCTTTTTCCGCCATTGCTCTTGAACAACGGGTTTAATGTCTGATAGTCTGGTTTCAAAACCATTCATATCTTGATGACATTTGTCAACCACTATTCTTGTTTCCAAAACGACGTCCATTAGGGATTGGACTTGTGTCTGGAGCACAAATATATCACTCTGTCTAGTAGGAAGATTTTGTTCAGTAGGCGATTGAATGAGGTTACCTTGACAACCAACCCAGAATTACGCAGGAAGGTGCTTTTTGCACTGTTAGTGGAGAGATCTTGGCCTTATGCAGCAAAAGGTGACATTGTGCATGTGGTAGCCTCGTCAACTTCAGGTGGTTGTGGTTGTTCAATCATTTGTTCCATAGCTTCCTGAAAGTTTGAACTTGTAGATTAGTGTACCAGATAAGTTACTAATGAGACAAAAACAAACAAAGTAGGTTACACGTTTATACATAACTTATTTTGGTGAACTACTGTAATACATTAGCATGTATTTTAGTACCAACTACATAATAAAATCACTTTCGGAACATATGTCCATGTAGCATGCCTACTGTATTGTCTATTTCCTCACATTTGTTGACATCTAAGGATAAAGATACATGGTTTAAAGTAGGATGAACATAGTATGACATCATTCAACAAACAGGCTATTTTATCATTGTGTGCGCACGTGAACATAACAACTGGAATACAGATCAAGACCAAAAGAATATCCTTCATCTCTTTTAAACCATGTAAGGCGAAATGATACGTTAAGACAACTGTGTATAAAATGAACAAAGTAACTGACATTGGCTGCAAACCAAGTAGTTAAATGAACAGGTCACAGTACCAATCAGTTCAAAGGCAGGAGGAGTAAGGACTTACAACAACGACTTGGACTGGTGTGCTCATGCCCTTCATCTTGCTGGTGTGGCAATCCTTGAAGATTTGCACTGTATTCTGTTCAGGTGCTTTTTGGTCCGCACAGGCTTTCCTCTGTATTTGGAACAAGTCAATATAGATACGATAATATGGCACAAAAAAGAAGGAAGTAGCAACTATTTACAAGAGCCTTGCAGTGTGCAATATAGCTACGAGATCCTGTTGTCTATTGGAATTTCACTTTAGAACGGTCAGTCTTGTTCTTCAAACAGTTAGCCTAGAAGAAGATACACTTGTAAGGCACATACATAAATACAAGTTCAATATGTGGTCTGATCAAATACATATAGCCTACCTGATACTTTGGATCAGACCAGTGTTTAATGAGGGTTGTCCAGTCTTCATCTGTAATATATTCCACTGGAGATGTTTGGGCGATTTCATTGTTAGCCTTGCCTTCAAAGTGAGATTTTCTAAGGTGGTACCGACATCGTCATGAGCGCGGTGAAAAACATGAGTGCATGCTTGTTTAGTTGCATCATCTTTCGGATCCAACTTGAACCTCATCTGTTGAAAAAGAATGTGAGTCTTATTAGGAGGAAGCTAGAAAGTATGGGACGAGCAAGACAATATTACTAATTGCGATGAATAACATTACTTACGGATAAATGGTCAAGGAAGGTGTTAAAGCGGGTATTGTCTTTCTCATTCCTGTACTGGATCCACGTTGGGAGGATACGTGCATGACACCTAACGACAACGGTTGCCTCTGATACTAACTTGGCTGACTCTGTAGCATCACGTGGCCTTTTTAAACCTGCCTCAAAATGGATCTCCATTCTTCCTCCTTTAGATTTTGTTAACCTGTCAAGCATTATCCCTCGTGTCTGTTTCCGCTTGCGTCGTGGTGCTAGTTCAACAACGAATATGGAAATTGTTAGTGTACATCAAACTGTGAGAGTACATATAAAGGAGCATGCAACTACAACTTGACTCGGTCAGGTGCCGTCTTGGTGTTGATGCTCATGAGGTTCATCTGATCTTTCCAAGTCCTGTTGTGTCAGCAGTGCTTCGGAAGTAGTGTTAGGTGTGAAGGCAGCTTGGGAATTGGCCAGTTCCGGAGCAAACGAACGAGTAACTCGTTGAGGTGCTGGTACAGTTGAAGCGGATGCTGCAGCTAGTGGAGCAGGTGATACTGTGTTTGTAGATTTAGCCGGTGGACTTGGACCTTCTACTGCACTATAAGTACCAGCAGAATCTGGACGGCGGATCCTTTTCCGTTTCACCCGACGAGTAACACCACTCCCTACTATATTATTTTCCTTGCTCTTTTTTGACTTTGCCATGTCAAGCCGTACCCACAACACAAAGAATAAAATCGCTCTTCAGAACTCATTGATGCATGATACAGACAAGCAATACTTTGATATAAGACAACCGTATGAGGATGGAATATGTAAGAAAAACAGGACAGCATGACATATTCATAGCTACGATATGTAAACTAAGCAGAAGGATTTTCAAGAAAATAGAAGTAATGCAAGCTAGACACCATATGAAAGATGCAACCAATATTACTCTGCCAAGTTAAAAGTGTCTTGTCATAAGTGGCAATTCAAAAAATTAGAAGCAGTACAACGTAGAAATCAATGCAAGATGCAACCACTATCAAACTGCCATGTTAAAAGTGTTAAAAGTGTCCAATCATGAGTGACTGATGCGGGATACACAACAACAGTACTTTGATGTAAGAACATGGTATGATAGATAGATGCAGTGTATTCTAGACACAGAACGCCATGTCATATGCACATGTATAACGTATGAACTCAAAGGTGCAATTTAATCAAAATAGAAGAAATACAGGCTAGACAACATATGCAACATGAAACCAATTATCACACTGTCAACTTAGAGCAAGCACCTGCGATGGTGGAGTACGGGAGATGAACTCATCATGTAGACTTGGGACTTCAACTTCATTAGCAGTAGGAGTGGCAAATCTAGAGAGTCTCTGTTTGCGTTGGTGCAGAGGACCACCAACATCCCCTAACTTACTCTTTTCCTTCCTATTTTCTGATATTGCCTTATGAAGTCCAAACCACATGAAGATTAATAAAATTAGCTCTGCATAACTGGTTGATGCATGATACAGACGAACACTACTTTGATGTAAGGCAAGCGCAGGATAGGAGGATGGAATATATACAAAAAAAGATAGCGCTTCATATTCACACGTACGATAGGAGGATGGAATATGTATGAAAAAATAGTAAACGGAAGGCATTTCAACAAAATTAGAAGAAATGAAAGCTAGGCATCATATGAACATGCAACCACTATCACTCTATCAGGTAAAAAGTGTCTCGTCGTAAGTGCCATTTCAAGAAATTAGAAGCAATACAATCTAGAAGACAATGCAAGATGCAACCTACATCACAGTCCCAAGTTAAATGTGTCTTATGGGTAAGTGATCGTTGCAGGTATAAGTTGTAAGCTACGCAGATGCAATTCAACATAATAAGAAGCAATACAAACTAGACATCACACGGAAAACGCAACCACCTGTGATGGTGGAGTAGGGGAGATGTGCTCATCATGTACACGTATGTTCTAGAAACAGGAACATGTGTCATATTCACAGGCATTATGTGTAATGTAAGCAGATGCAATTCAACAAAGTTAGAAGCAATACAAGCTAGACATCATACGCAACATGCAACCACATATAATAGTGCCAAGTTAGAGCAAGCACCTATGATGGTGGAGTAGGGGAGATGTGCTCATCATGTACAAGTATGTTCTAGAAACAGGAACATGTGTCATATTCACATGCATTATGTGTAAAGTAAGCAGATGCAATTCAACAAAGTTAGAAGCAATACAAGCTAGACATCATACACAACATGCAACCACACATATAATAGTGCCAAGTTAGAGCAAGCACCTGTGATGGTGGAGTAGGGGAGATGTGCTCATCATCAACACAGCTACGTTGACTGTCTAGCCTTGCGTTGTCTTGCGAATCTTGTTGGGAGGATGGCGGAGTAGAATCTGTAGACAACCTCTGCTTCAGTTGCTCGGAAGGACCACCCACATCCAATGCCTTGCCAATTTCCTTCAGCTTTATTGATTTTGCATTGTGAGGTCAAACCGACAAGAAAAAGGAATATAATTCGCTCTTCAGAACTCATTCATGCATGATACTGACGAACACTATGTCGGATTTCGGGTTCCGGCAGACCCTCTAGGTTCGAACACTGGGGTGCGCGCGGAGATCTCGCCCTCTACCTACCTGCACCTCGCCGCCTCGCTAGGATCTAGAGCTATGAAAGGAACAACACAATAGACACAGGGTTTATACTAGTTCGGGCCACGATTGTGGTGTAATACCCTACTCTAGTTTGTGGTGTGGTGGATTGCCTCTTGGGCTGATGATGAACAATATAAGGAAGAACAGCCTCGCGAGGGTCTGTTCTTGGCTGGTGTGATGAACTGCTAGGGGGAGTTCGGTCGCTCTCTCTCTCTCTCTCTCTCTTTCTCTAGGCGATCTCCAAGATTTCTAGATGCCTCTACCCTGTGGGCGGCTAGTCCTATTTATAGGCAGAGGCCCTGGGCCTCTTCCCAAATATTGAGCGGGAAGGGCGCCAAAAATTGGCCATTTTGAAGGGGAACATCTAGTACACTTATCCCGACTAAAGTTGGTCCTCGCCTATCAAAGGCTCTGGTGGTGACGCCAGCTTGGGCTCCACGATGACTTCCTTCCTGCCGTTGCGACGGTCTTGGTCTTGCTGCACCGAAACGAGTGCCTTTGCTTGATGCTCTCGCCTGCGCTTGCTCCCTTTGCACCAAAGAGGAAAGGAGGACATCATGGCGGGCGCCGCCTGGCGCCCTTGGTTGCCATGGCTTACCTCACGGGCACCTCGTGAGGTACCCCTGCCTTGATCTCTCCGCCTCCTCGCGAGCCAGCCTGACGAGGCCGTGCCTGAGGAAGCTTCCTGTTGTCCGCCCCGCGAGGCTTGGCCCCTCGCGAGGGTCTTGAGCTTGTGCTGATGAAGATGGGCCTTGATAGGCCACCCCTTGAGCCACGCCGCAGGCCGCAGGCAGGCAAGTCTGGGTACCCCCGTTCCCAGAACACCGACTGTAGCCCCCGGGCCCAAGGCGCGCCCGGACTTGGCTGAGCACAGATGCGAAGGGGCAAGGGCGAAGCGCCGCGGGCCCTAACAGCCTGCGGCCTCGGGCGTCGTGTGGCGGTTGATTGGACGTGGGCGGCAAGTTAGAGCAAGCACCTTGGATGGTGGAGTAGGGGAGCGGAGACTTGGACCTTGTAATGCGCTATCAGTACATGGAGAAACGGTACAGATGCTTCGTTTACGTTGCTGCAGAGGACCACCATCATCGCCTTCCTTACTCTTTTCCTTCCTCGTTCTTGATTTTGCCTTGTCAAGTCAAAGCCACAAGAAAAAGGAATAAAATTTGCTCTTCAAAACTCATTGATGCATGATACTGACGAACACCACTCTGATGAAAGGCAAAGTCATGATACGAGGATGGAATATGTATGAAGAAATGGACGACTTGACATATTCACACCTATGATGTGGTAACTAAGCAGAAGGCACCTCAACAAATTAGAAGCACTGCAAACTAGACACCATATGAAAGGTGCTATCACTATCACTCTGCCAAGTTAAAACTGTCTCGTCATAGGTGGCGTTCATCAAACTAGAAGCAATACATGCTAGAAATCATATTCAAGATGCAAACCAATATCACACTGCCAACTTAAAGGTGTTCCATCATAAGTGACTGATGCAGGATACACAAGAAGAGTAGTTTTATGTAAGAACATGGTGTGATAGACAGATATAGTATGTACCAAAAACAGGAAAGCGTGTCATATTCACACGTATCATCTGTAAGCTAAGCAGATGCACTTTACACTAATTAGGATCAATACAAGCTAGACACCATATGCAACATGCAACTAGATATCACGCTGCCAAGTTAGAGAAAGCACCTTGGATGATGGAGTAGGGGAGCAGAGACTTGGACCTTGTAATGCACTATCAGTACAAGGAGAATCGGCACAGATGCTCCGTTTATGTTGCTGCAGAGGACCACCATCATCGCCTTCCTTACTCTTTTCCTTCCTCTTTTGATTTTGCCTTGTCAAGTCAAACCCACAAGAAGAAGGAATAAAATTTGCTCTTCAGAACTCATTGATGCATGATACTGACGAACACTACTTTCATGTAAGGCAGCCGCATGATAGGAGGATGGAATATGTATGAAAAATAGGACGGCGTGACATATTGACATGTATGATGTATAAAGTGTAAACTAAGCACAAGGTGCTTGAACTTGTTAGAATCAATGCAAGCTAGAAACCATATGAAAGATGAAACCAATATCACTCTGCCAAATTAAAAGGGTGCCCTAACAAATGTATTTGACCAAATTAGAAGCAATACATGGCAATAGGATAGAAATAATATGCAATATGCAACGAATAAAGGTGAATCGTCGTAAGTGATTGATGCAGGATACAGAAGAGAGGTAGTTTCATGTAAGAACAAGGTTAACACATAGATGTAGTGTGTACCAAAAATATGAAGCCATGTCATATTCACAGGTATAATGTGTAAACTAAGCAGATGCAATTTACCCCAATTAGAAGCATTACAAGCTAGACACGGTATGCAACATGCAACCACATATCACATCATGGGTTAGAGCAAGCACCTGTGATGGTGGTGTGGGGGAATTGCGTTCATCAACTAGAGAGCTACGTTGACTATCTTCATTTAGCCTTGCTGTTTCTTGAGAATCATGTGGGGAGGATGACACTTCACTCTTTAAACGAGTATGGTGTCTCACAGTAACCCACTCGGGTGACTGTCTCATCATAAGTGATCAACGAGGGATACAAAAGAGCATTAGTTTGATGTACGAACATGGTTAATAGACATATGTAGTATGTATCAAAACACAGGAAGGCATGTCATTATCAAAGGTATAATGTGTAAAGTAAGCAGATGCAATTTAACCAAATTGGAAGCAATACAAGCTAGACACCATATGCAACATGCAACCACATTTGACAGTGTGAAGTTAAAGCAAGCACACAGGATGGTTGTGTGTGGCAATTGAGATCATCAATCATGAGCTATGTTTATCGTCTCCAATCACGACATCGCATCCTTTAGAGAGCTGAAAAGCTTAGTGCTTATCTTCGAATTACACTGGAGCGAGTTCTGTTTTTTTCTTTTCAGCATTCATCAACACTGCATCAGAGTCTGAAATACCCATGCATAAAAAAACAATAGTGTGGGTATGGGTGAAGTGTGTGCACAATTAGTACAGTGTAAAGGTAGCAGATAGCAGGTCGGTGAGAAGTAAATGACGGGAGACATATGATAGCTCTACAAAATGCATGGCACAGTAAATTACTACAGGATTCTATGAAAATAACATTCGACTGAAAACAAATAGGTCAGTCCATTTTTTCTGCACTATTCGATGTACAAAGAACGGGCAGATCGCCTTCATCTACCTCCAGCCAGTCAGTGTTGACGATCTTCCTCGAAACGGCAGCGACCATCGGCCCAGTCCCCTGCCTGCGCCCTCCCCTCGACCTCACCACACCGCCATGCTTGGCACCGCCCCCGGCCATCCTTTCAAGCCCCGCTGACCTCCAGATCGGGCGCAAGAAGCTCCTGCGCCCGACACCCCTATGATAGACACCGATGTGCCGCTTCCCCGGCGAACATGCGGACTAGGTGCTTCGCGCGCCTAAGCGGGTACTGCTTCTTTTAATTGCGGTTCGACTGACCCTGAATTGAAATCCAGGCGGGCTACTGACCTCTAGCAAAGGTGAAATAGTAAAGGGAGGAAACCTTGTGCATTTAGTATCACGAAGAAGATGCAGTAAGAAGCGCTCAACTAGTTTCTTTCATGGGATGAATACGGTGTGAGCAGAGACGTAAGGTTTGCACGAATAAGGGAAGAGGAGTACCTCTTTCTGCTGGCAGTGTTGTGTCCTCCTTCTATTTTTCCAACGATCTTCTTGTGGTTCACTGGAAACGAGAAGTTGTGGAGGACGCTGCAGCCTTGGACGAACCCATGGCCAAGTTGTTGAGTGTGGTGCGGTGGCCGTCTATCGGCGGCGGGGAAGCAGATCTGAGGCGGTGAATGACCGCGTAGCAGGAACAACTCCGGTGCGGTGGACGGTTGCGACAGTAGAGCGGCAGCAGTGAGGCGCAGGACGGCGTGGTTGGAGTAGTTCTGGTACGGCGCACGTCAGCGTCGGCATCGTGGAGGCAGCTCTACCTCGTCTTCAGCTGCTAAGTCCTTGAGGGCGTTGCGGTTGCGGTTGCGTTGGACGACGACGTCGGGGTACCGGCTCCGCGTGATGTAGGAGGGCGGCGGTGGATTGGGCGCTATGGGGTGGAGGACGGAGGAGGCTGGGGTTTCACGGCTGGTGGAGAGGGTGTTTTGGCACCCATGGAGTATGAATGGGGAAACGGAGGGAGGCGGGGAACTAAGGGGGAACAATGTTTTGGTTTGGGACGCGCTTGTTTGAAATTTAGGGAAAGTTACAAACTTTGCCCCCATCTAAAATTTCGGACATATTGCGGGTTGGGGGTAGGACAGTAATCTCGTGTGTCCCAAATGTGGGCGGATAGATTTCGCTACCACAGATGAATGCCTCTTCGAGGCGGTTGAGATCAAGCGTCTTGGTGAAGTTACAAACCTACCCCGGTTTAGACCTTTGGACATCGGGCCGATAGGCTACACGGGCCAGAGTCAGGACAGTAATTTCCTACCACCAAACATTAGTCTCGCGCGGTTTCGAGTGACTAGAGGCCTATTTGGCAGTTCATTCAATATTTTGGAGCAGAAGCATTACCGTTTTCGGTTATCTTGGATTGAACATTCAGGATTTGTCAAACTTCACAAATATTTACTCTTGAAAATCCTAAAGCTACGATTATTTTGGAATGGAGGTGGTACATTTGAATATACATTGTACACGAGTATATATTAAAAAATATGCAACTTACCTCAGTTCATGCATGGTTCCAGATATAATCTCCTTGGTTGCAAAAAAAAGTTAGACATGCGTATGAATATATATAGCATGTTCAAATGCACAACAAAGATTGATGCCCCCTTTTACATCTGATTTACAAATGCCATTATGATACGTCTCAGTCGTATCTACTTTTCCACACACTTTTGCCCTTGTCTTGGACTCTAACTTGTATGGTTTGAATGGAACTAACCCGGACTGACGCTGTTTTCAGCAGAATTGCCATGGTGTTGTTTTATGTGCAAAAAACAAAAGTTCTCGGAATGACCTGAAACTCCACGGGATGGCTTATCAAAATAATAAAAAATCCTCGCCAAAGATGAAGACCAGGGGGCCCACACCCTGTCCACGAGGGTGGGGGCGCCCCCCCCCTCCTGGGCGCGCCCCCTACCTCGTGGGCCCCCTGGAGACCCTCCGACGCCAACTCCAACTCCATATATTGGCTTTCGGGGAGAAAAAAATCAGAGAGAAGAAATCATCGCGTTTTACGATACGGAGCCGCCGCCAAGCCCTAATATCTCTCGGGAGGGCTGGTCTGGAGTCCGTTCGGGGCTTCGGAGAGGGGGATTCATCGTTGTCGTCATCATCAACCATCCTCCATCACCAATTTCATGATGCTCACCACCGTGCGTGAGTAATTCCATCGTAGGCTTGCTGGACGGTGATGGGTTGGATGAGATTTATCATGTAATTGAGTTAGCTTTGTTAGGGTTTGATCCCTAGTATCCACTATGTTCTGAGATTGATGTTGCTATGACTTTGCTATGCTTAATGCTTGTCAGTACGGCCCGAGTGCCATGATTTTAGATCTGAACCTATTATGTTTTCATGAATATATGTGTGTTCTTGATCCTATCTTGCAAGTCTATAGTCACCTATTATGTGTTATGATCCGAAAACTCCGAAGTGACAATAATCGGGATACTTCTCGGTGATGACCATAGTTTGAGGAGTTCATGTATTCACTATGTGCTAATGCTTTGTTCTGGTTCTCTATTAAAAGGAGGCCTTAATATCCCTTAGTTTCCAATAGGACCCCGCTGCCACGGGAGGGTAGGACAAAAGATGTCATGCAAGTTCTTTTCCATAAGCACGTATGACTATTTACGGAATATATGCCTACATTACATTGATGAACTGGAGCTAGTTCTGTGTCACCCTATGTTATGACTGTTACATGACGAACCACATCCGGCATAATTATCCATCACAGATCCGGTGCCTCTGAGCTTTCCATATCTTGGTTTACGCTTATTTACTTTTCCGCTACTCGTTACAATCACAACCAAAATACCAAAAACATTACTTTTGTCAGTCTTTACTTTTGTTACCGTTACCACCACAATCATATTACTTTGCTACTAAACACTTTGCTGCAGATACTAAGTTTCGGTGTGGTTGAATTGACAACTCAGCTGCTAATACTTGAGAATATTCTTTGGCTCCCCTTGTGTCGAATCAACAAATTTGGGTTGAATACTCTACCCTCGAAAACTGTTGCGATCCCCTATACTTGTGGGTTATCAAGACCTTTTTTCTGGCGCCGTTGCCGGAGAGCATAGCTCTATTCTTTGAGCCACTTGGGATTTATATCTGCTGGACACTATGAAGAACTTGAAAGACGCTAAGACAACAATTTACCCCTCAACTACGAGGGGAGGTAAGGAACCGCCATCGAGCTCGCACTTGATTCACCTTCATTATGAGTAAGCTAGCGACACCTAAACCTGCTTCTGCTATTCGTTCCGATATGTCGCATGTTATTGATGATGCCACTTCTGCTATGCATGATACTTATGATGAAACTACTTCTATACTTGATACTACTGTGCCCCTTGGTGAATTTCTAGATGAACAAATTTCTATGTCTAGAGAAAGAGAAATTATTGAAACTGAATACAATGATGAAAGTGATGATGAAAATATGCCTGGTATTCCTGAGGGTTATCTTTTGATGCGGAATCTTCGCAGCTATTTTTGCTTGCCAGGATAGATACGAACTTAAGAGGCTGCTAGTTAAATGGAGTAAAGAATCTCTTAGAGATAGGATGAGACCTGACCCTGCTTTGGCTACTTCACCTATCTGTGTTCCTGATAAGGATTATGAATTCTCTGTTCATCCTGATACAATTACTTTGGTTGAATCTGATCCTTTTTATGGCTATGAATCTGAAACTGTTGTGGCACATCTTACTAAGTTAAATGATATAGCTGCCCTGTTTACTAATGATGAGAGATCGTGCTACTTTTATATACTCCAATATTTCCGTTCTCATTAAAGGGTGATGCTAAGATATGGTTTAATTCTCTTGATCCTGGTTGTGTGCGTAGTCCCTGGGATATGATTTATTACTTCTCTGCTAAATATTTCCCTGCTCATAAGAAACAAGCTGCCTTGAGGGAAATATACAACTTCGTGCAAATTGAAGAAGAGAGTCTCCCACAAGCTTGGGGGAGGCTTCTCAAGTTACTTAATGCTTTGCCTGATCATCCTCTTAAGAAACCTGAAATACTTGATATCTTTTATAATGGACTAACCGATGCTTCCAGAGATTACCTGGATAGTTGAGCTGGTTCTCTTTTCAGGGAAAGAACACCGGATGAAGCTGAAATTCTATTGAATAATATGTTGGAAAATGAAAATAATTGGGCACCTCTTGAGCCAACTCCCGAGCCAGCTCCTGAGCCAATTACTGAGCCTATTCCTAAACCAACTCCGAAGACGAGAGGTGTTCTATTTCTCAGTCCTGAAGATATGCAAGAGGCAACTAAATCTATGAAAGAAAAATGTATTAAAGCTGAAGATGTTAAGAATTTACCTCCTATTGAAGAAATACATGGTTTTAATTTACCGCCTGTTGAAGAAGTATAGGATCTCAATTCTTTATTCATCAAGAACCTCCCGATCCCGATATCCCGACACGGTAGTAAAGGTAAATTCTCTCTCTGAGATATGATAAAGTTGAAGTCCCTCCTACTAAAATTGCTAGTCAGTGCTTGGATGAGTTTGATAACTTTATGTTTAAGCAAGATGACTTTAATGCTTATTTTGGTAGACAATTAAAACAGAATACCTTTATGATTAAACGCTTGGGTGATTATATGGCTAATATTAGAGGTGAACTTAAACTTGTTAGCAAACATGCTTCTATGGTTACCACTCAAGTAGAACAAGTACTTAAAGCTCGTAAAGAAGTGCTTGATGAAATGAATAGTAAGAAAAATGATTATGCTGTTAGAGTGGCTACTAGAACTGGTAGAATGACTCAGGAACCTTTGTATCCTGAAGGCCACCCTAAGAGAATCGAGCAAGATTCTCAGAGAAGTAATATTGATATGCCTAGTTCTTCTAAAAGGAAGAAAAAGAAAAATGATAGGACTTTGCAAACTTCTAGTGAACCTATTGCTGAACCACCTGAGAATCCAAATGACATCTCTATGTCTGATGCTGAAACACAATCTGGTAATGAACATGAACCTAGTGAAAATGTTAATGATGATGTTCATGATGATGCTCAACCTAGTAATGATAATGATGTAGAAGTTGAACTGCCGTTGATCTTGATAACCCACAATCAAAGAATCAACGTTATGATAAAAGAGACTTCGTTGCTAGGAAACATGGTAAAGAAAGAGAACCATGGGTTCGTAAACCCATGCCTTTTCCTCCCAAACCATCCAAGAAAAAGGATGATGAGGACTTGAGCACTTTCTTTGAAATGATTAGACCTATCTTTTTGTATGTGATTGGGATATGCTCAAAATGAATCCTTATGCTAAATATATGAAAGATATTGTTACAAATAAAAGAAAGATACTGGAAGCTGAAATTTCCACCATGCTTGCTAATTATACTTTTAAGGGTGGAATACCAAAGAAACTTGGTGTCACAGCCCCAGAATTGTTTGTAATTAGTTTCATCTGCATCCATGCATCATGTTTGATTTCAAAGGAAATTGTGAAATGGGGATTGATAAACCCTAGCACAAATGCAATTCAAATAGGTTCAACCAAAATATTTTCAATGACCTCAAAATATCCTTTTAAAATGTTCATGATTTATGGAAAAAGGTGAAAGCCTCTACCAGAGATGATGCATATTTTTCCATGTCATTTTGGTCATTGAATTAAATCATTATGGTATTTGAGTTGGAGTTTAAAAGTTACCATTAAATATTGGTTGCTCCAAATATTCTGAAATTTATTGTGTGGTTTGAAAATAATTCAAATATTCCTCACAAAAATTTACAGAATTAACCAAAGTGTTTTGTTTGGTATCTTATTTGCAAACATAAAGCAGAAAATTAGAAAACTGAATAAATAAGAAGGGACAGAGAGAGAGAAGCCCAACCACTTACCTGGAACTGGCCCAGTTGGCCCAGCCCACCAACCCACCGCTGCCAGTCATCCCCCTCCTCTTGCCAGAAGGCAGAGGAGAAGACAGCCACAGCGCCGCGGCGTGCCACGCCGGCAGCTGCCTGCCTGGCTGTTCCCTCGTCGCCCTGGACGTCTTCCGCGACGCCACGCAACCCCCCGACCCCTCTCACTCTCCCTGGACCCCTTCCCCCTCCTCTGCTCTCT
Source organism: Aegilops bicornis (assembly GCA_021605145.1). Classification (NCBI taxonomy): domain Eukaryota; kingdom Viridiplantae; phylum Streptophyta; class Magnoliopsida; order Poales; family Poaceae; genus Aegilops; species Aegilops bicornis. Next base: position 177,345,231 of record CM038669.1, read on the forward strand.
CTCCCGCGCAGCCCGAGCGGAGCTCGTCGCCACCGCTCGCCGTTGCCGCACCCAGAGCCTTCCCCTCGACCCCTCGTCGTGCCCTGTAGCTCGGCTACCACGTCCTCGACCTCCTCGCCAAGCCAAGCAACGCCGGACACTGCCGAACGCCTCACCGCCGTCTTCTTCAACCTCGGGCCACCGAGATCGCCGGCGACCGTGCGCCCGCTCCGACGCTTCCCCGAGCTCGCTGAGGCCACCGAACGAACCGCTGTGAGCATCTGTGTGGATCCCCTCCTTCCTTCCCTTCGATTTTGAGCCGTAGACGTCGCCCCCTTGACGACCGTAGCCGCCGCCGCTTGAGCTCGTCGCCGACGCAGCTCCTGTGACCAAATGGTCACCCCGGCGAGTGAAGGAAATATGCCCTAGAGGCAATAATAAAGTTATTATTTATTTCCTTATATCATGATAAATGTTTATTATTCATGCTAGAATTGTATTAACAGGAAACATAATACATGTGTGAATATATAGACAAACAGAGTGTCACTAGTATGCCTCTACTAGACTAGCTTGTTAATCAAAGATGGTTATGTTTCCTAACCATAGACAAAGGAGTTGTCATTTGATTAACAAGGTCACATCATTGGTTGAATGATCTGATTGACATGACCCATTCCGTTAGCCTAGCACTTGATCGTTTAGTATGCTGCTATTGCTTTCTTCATGACTTATGCATGTTCCTATAACTATGAGAATATGCAACTCCCGTTTACCGGAGGAACACTTTGGGTACTACCAAACGTCACAACGTAAAAGGGGGATTATAAATGAGTACTAAAGGGGTCTCCAAAGGCAGATGTTGGGTTGGCGTATTTCGAGATTAGGATTTGTCACTCCGATTGTCGGAGATGTATCTCTGGGCCCTCTCGGTAATACACATCACTAAGCCTTGCAAGCATTACAACTAATGAGTTAGCTGTGAGATGATGTATTACGTAACGATTAAAGAGACTTGCCGGTAACGAGATTGAACTAGGTATTGGATACCGACGATCAAATCTCGGGCAAGTAACATACCGATGACAAAGGGAACAAAGTATGTTGTTATGCGGTTTGACCGATAAAGATCTTCAGAGAATATGTAGGAGCCAATATGGGCATCCAGGTTCCGCTATTGGTTATTGACCGAGAATAGTTCTAGGTCATGTCTACATAGTTCTCGAACCCGTAGGGTCCGCACGCTTAAGGTTTCGATGATGCTTATATTATGAGTTTATGAGTTTTGATGTACCGAAGGAGTTCGGAGTCCTAGATGAGATCGGGGACATGACGAGGAGTCTCGAAATGGTCGAGACGTAAAGATCGATATATTGGACGACTATATTCGGAGTTCGGAAAGGTTCCGAATGATTCGGGTATTTTTCGGAGTACCGGAGAGTTACGGGAATTCGCTGGGGAGAAGTATTGGGCCTTATTGGGCCCTGCGGGAAAGAGAGAGGGGCTGCCTAGGGCAGGCCGCGCGCCCATGGCCTAGTCCGAATTGACTAGGGGAGGGGCCGCACCCCCTCCTTCCTTCCCTTCTCTCTTCCCCTTCCTTGTCTCCTACTCCTAATACATGGAAGGACTCCTAGTTGGACTAGGAAAGGGGGAATCCTACTCCCGATGGGAGTAGGACTCCCCCCTTGGTGCGCCTCCTCCTAGGCCGGCCACCCCCTCCCTTGCTCATTTATATATGCGAGGCGGGGGGCACCCCATGACACACAAGTTGATCTACGGATCGTTCCTTAGCAGTGTCGGTGCCCCTCCACCATATTCCACTTCGTCATATCGTCGTGGAGCTTAGGCGAAGCCCTCGCCGGAGAAGTCATATCGTCGCGGAGCTTAGGCGAAGCCCTGCGTCGGTGGAGCATCATCATCGTCACTGCCACGTCGTCTTGTGGAACTCATCCCGACACTTTGCTGGATCGAGTCCGGGATCGCCATCGAGCTGAACGTGTGCAGAACTTCGGAGGTGCCGTGACGTTCGGTACTTGGATCGGTCGGATCGTGAAGACGCGACGACTACATCAACCGCGTTGTTATAACGCTTCCGCTTTCGGTCTCACGAGTGCGTAGACAACACTCTCCCCTCTCGTTCTTGTGCATCACCATGATCTTGCGTGTGCGTAGGAATTTTTTGAAATTACTACGTTCCCCAACAAAGGGCATCCGAGCCTGGTTTTATGCGTTGATGTCATATGCACGAGTAGAACACAAGTGAGTTGTGGGCGATACAAGTCATACTGCCTACCAAAGCATGTCATACTTTGGTTCAGCGGTATTGTGAGATGAAGCGGCCCGGACCGACATTACGCCAGACGCTTACGCGAGACCTGGTTTCACTGCTACGAGCACTCGTGCTTAAAGGTGGCTGGCGGGTGTCTGTCTCTCTCACTTTAGTTGAACCGGTGTGGCTACGCCCGGTCCTTGAGAAGGTTAAAAACGGAGTCTATTTGACGAAGTATCGTTGTGGTTTTGATGCGTAGGTAAGAACGGTTCTTGCTCAGCCCGTAGCAGCCACGTAAAACTTGCAATAACAAAGTAGAGGACGTCTAACTTGTTTTTGCAGGGCATGTTGTGATGTGATATGGTCAAGACGTGATGCTATATTTTATTGTATGAGATGATCATGTTTTGTAACCGAAGTTATCGGCAATCGGCGAAAGCCATATGGTTGTCGCTTTATTGTATGAAATGCAAACGCCATGTAATTGCTTTACTTTATCACTAAGCGGTAGCGATAGTCGTAGAAGCAACAGTTGGCGAGACGACAACGATGCTACGATGGAGATCAAGGTGTCGCGCCGGTGACGATGGTGATCACGACGGTGCTTGAGATGGAGATCACAAGCACAAGATGATGATGGCCATATCATATCACTTATATTGATTGCATGTGATGTTTATCCTTTATGCATCTTATCTTGCTTTGATTGACGGTAGCATTATAAGATGATCTCTCACTAAAATTATCAAGAAGTGTTCTCCCGAGTATGCACTGTTGCCAAAGTTCGTAGTACCCGGACACCACGTGATGATCGGGTGTGATAAGTTCTACGTCCATCTACAACGGGTGCAAAACAGTTGCACACGCAGAATACTCAAAGTTAAACTTGACGAGCCTAGCATATAACAGATATGGCCTCGAACACGGAGACCGAAAGGTCGGCGTGAATCATATAGTAGATATGATCAACATAGTGATGTTCACCATTGAAACTACTCCATCTCACGTGATGATCGGACATGGTTTAGTTGATTTGGATCACGTAATCACTTGGATGACTAGAGAGATGTCTGTCTAAGTGGGAGGTTTTAATATGATTAATTAAACTTAAATTTATCATGAACTTAGTACCTGATAGTATTTTTGCTTGTCTATGTTTACTGTAGATCAATAGCTCGCGTTGTTGCTTTCATATGTTTATTTTCATATGTTCCTAGAGAAAATTGTGTTGAAAAATGTTAGTAGCAATGATGCGGATTGGATCCGCGATCTGAGGTTTATCCTCAATGCTGCATGTAAGAATTATGTCCTTAATGCACCGCTAGGTGATGCAGACCTATTGCAGGAGCGTATGCACGCGTTATGAACGTTTGGCTAGCTCAATATGATGACTACTTGATAGTTTAGTGCACCATACTTAACGGCTTAGAATCGACTTCAAAGACGTTTTGAACGTCATGGACCATATGAGATGTTCCAGAATTGAAGTTAATATTTCAAGCAAATACCCGAGTTGAGAGATATGAAGTCTCCAACAAGTTCTATAGCTAAAAGATGGAAGAGAATCGCTCAACTAGTGAGCATGTTCTCAGATTGTCCGGGTACTTCAATCGCTTGAATCAAGTGGGAGTTAATCTTCCGGATAAGATAGAGATTGACAGAATTCTCTAGTCACCATCACTAAGTTACTAGAACTTCGTGATGAACTATAGTATGCAAGGGATGACAAAAACGATTCCCGAGCTCTTCGTGATGTTGAAATCGACGAAGGTAGAAATCAAGAAAGAGCATCAAGTGTTGATGATTGACAAGACCACTAGTCTCAAGGAAAAGGGCAAAGGGAAGAAGGGGAACTTCAAGAAGAACGGCAAGCAAGTTGCTGCTCGAGTGAAGAAACCCAAGTCTGGACCTAAGCCCGAGACTAAGTGCTTTTGCTGCAATGGAACTGGTCACTAGAAGCGGAACTACCCCAAGTATTTGGCGGATAAGAAGGATGGCAAAGTGAACAAAGGTATATTTGAGATACAGATTATTGATGTGTATTTTACTAGTGTTCGTAGCAACCCCTCGGTATTTGATACTGGTTCAGTTGCTAAGAGTAGTAACTTGAAAGCGGAGTTGCGAGAATGAACAGAAACTAGTTGAAGGGGAAGTGAAGATGAGTGTTGGAAGTAGTTCCAAGATTGATATGATCATCATCGCACACTCCCTATACTTTCGGGATTAGTATGGAACCTAAATAAGTGTTATTTGGTGTTGAGCATAAGTATGATTTGATCATGTTTATTGCAATACGGTTATTCATTTAAGTAAGAGAATAAATTGTTGTTCTGTTTACATGAATAAAAACTTATATGGTTACACACCCAATGAAAATGATTCATTGGATCTCGATCATAGTGATACACATATTCATAATATTGAAACCAAAAGATGCAAAGTTAATAATGATAGTGCAACTTATTTGTGGCACCGCCGTTTAGGTCATATTGGTGTAAAGCGCTTGAAGAAAACTCCATGCCGATGGACTTTTGGAATCACTTGATTATGAATCATTTGATGCTTGCGAACCGTGCCTTTTGGGCAAGATGACTAAAACTCCGTTCTCGGAACAATGGAACAAGCTCTTGACTTATTGGAAATAATACATACCGATGTATGCGATTCAATGAGTGTTGATGCTCGTGGCAAGTATCGTTATTTTCCGACCTTCACAAGATGATTTGAGCAGATATGGGTATATCTACTTGATGAAACATAAGTCCGAAACATTTGAAAAGTTCAAAGAATTTCAGAGTGAAGTTGAAAATCATCGTAATAAGAAAATAAAGTTTCTACGATCTGATCGTGGAGGCGAATATTTGAGTTACGAAGTTTGGTCTTCATTTGAAACAATGCGGAATAGTTTCTCTAATCACGCCTCCATGAACTCCAAATCGAAATTGTGTGTCCGAACGTCTTAATCGCACTTTTCTAGATATTGTTAGATCTAAGATGTTTCTTAAAGATTTACCGTTATAGTTTTGGGGCTATGCATTAGAGACAGCTGCATTCACGTTAAAAAGGGCACCATCTAAATCCGTTGAGGCGACACCGTATGAACTGTGGTTTGGCAAGAAACCAAAGTTGTTGTTTCTTAAAAGTTTGGAGTTGTGATGCTTATGTGAAAAAGTTTTCACCTGATGAGCTCAAACCCAAATCGGAGAAGTACGTCTTCATAGAATACCCAAAGGTAACTATTGGGTACACCTTCTATCACAGATCCGAAGGAAAGTTTTTCGTTGCTAAGATGGATCCTTTCTAGAGAAGAAGTTTCTCTCGAAAGAAGTGAGTGGGAGGAAAGTAGAACTTGATGAGGTAATTGTACCTTCTCCCTTATTTGAAAGTAGTTCATCACAGAAATCAGTTCGATGATTCCTACACCAATTAGTGAGGAAGTTAATGATGATGATCATGAAACTTCAGATCAAGTTGCTATCAAACCTCGTAGGTCTTCCAGAGTAAGATCCGCACTGCAGTGGTACGGTAATCTTATTCTAGAAGTCATGTTACTAGACCATGATGAACCTATGAACTATGAGGAAGCGATGATGAGCCCAGATTCCATAAAATGGCTTGAGGCCATGAAATCTGAGATAGGATCCATGTATGAGAACAAAGTATGGACTTTGATTGACGTGCTCGATGATCAGCAAGCCATGTTAAATAAATGGATCTTCAAGAGGAAGACGGACACGGATAGTAGTGTTACTATCTACAAAACTCGACTTGTCACAAAAAGGTTTTTGACAAGTTCAAGGTGTTGACTACAATAAGATTTTCTCTCAGAAGCGATTCTTAAGTCTGTCCGAATCATGTTAGCAATTGCCACATTTTATGAAATCTGGCAAATGGATGTCAAAACTACATTCTTTAATGGATTTATTAAAGAAGAGTTGCATATGATGCAACCAGAAGTTTTAAATCAATCCTAAAGGAACTAACAAAATATGCAAGCTTCAAATGATCCATCTATGGACCGGTGCAAGCATCTCAGAGTTGGAATACATGCTTTGATAAGTTGATCATAGCATATAGTTTTATACAGACTTGCGGTGAAGCCTGTAATTACTAGTAAGTGAGTGGGAGCACTACAAAGATTTTCGATAAGTATATGTGAATGACATATTGTAGATCGGAAATAATGTAGAATTATTCTGCAAAGCATAAAGGAGTGTTTGAAAGGAGTTTTTCAAAGAAAGACCTCGGTGAAGCTGCTTACATATTGAGCGTCAAGATCTATAGAGATAGATCAAGACGCTTGATAAGTTTTTTTCAATGAGTACATACTTTGACAAGATTTTGAAGTAGTTCAAAATGGAACAGTCAAAGAAAGAGTTCTTGCCTGTGTAACAAGGTGTGAAATTGAGTAAGACTCAAAACCCGACCACGGCAGAAGATAGAAAAAGAATGAAAGTCATTCCCTATGCCTTGGCCATAGGTTCTATAAAGTATGCCATGCTGTGTACCAGATCTATTGTATACCCTACACCGAGTCCGCAAGGAGTACAATAGTGATCTAGGAGTAGATCATCGACAGCGGTCAAAATTATCCTTAGTGGAATAATGATATGTTTCTCGATTATGGAAGTGAAAAAGGTTCGTCGTAAAGGGTTACGCCGATGCAAGTTTTGACACCGATCTGGATGACTCTAAGTCTCGATCTAGATACATATTGAAAGTGGGAGCAATTAGCTAGAGTACCTCCGCAAGAGCATTGTAGACATAGAAAATTGCAAAATACATAACGGATCTGAATATGAAAGACCCGTTGACTAAAATTCTCTCACAAGCAAAACATGATCACACCTTAGTACTCTTTGGGTGTTAATCACATAGCGATGTGAACTAGATTACTGAATCTAGTAAACCCTTTGGGTGTTAATCACATGAGGATGTGAACTATCGATGTTAATCACATGGTGATGTGATCTAGATTATTGACTCTAGTGCAAGTGGGAGACTGAAGGAAATATGCCCTAGAGGCAATAATAAAGTTATTATTTATTTCCTTATATCATGATAAATGTTTATTATTCATGCTAGAATTGTATTAACAGAAACATAATACATGTGTGAATATATAGACAAACAGAGTGTCACTAGTATGCCTCTACTAAACTAGCTTGTTAATCAAAGATGGTTATGTTTCCTAACCATAGACAAAGGAGTTGTCATTTGATTAACAAGGTCACATCATTGGTTGAATGATCTGATTGACATGACCCATTCCGTTAGCCTAGCACTTGATCGCTTAGTATGTTGCTATTGCTTTCTTCATGACTTATGCATGTTCCTATAACTATGAGAATATGCAACTCCGTTTACGGAGGAACACTTTGGGTACTACCAAAGCGTCACAACGTAACTGGGTGATTATAAAGGAGTACTACAGGTGTCTCCAAAGGCGGATGTTGGGTTGGCGATTTCGAGATTAGGATTTGTCACTCCGATTGTCGGAGAGGTATCTCTGGCCCTCTCGGTAATACACATCACTTAGCCTTTCAAGAATTACAACTATTGAGTTATCTGTGAGATTATTTTTTAAGTAACTAGTAAAGAGACTTGCCGGTAACGAGATTGAACTAGGTATTGGATACCGACGATCAAATCTCGGGCAAGTAACATACCGATGACAAAGGGAACAAAGTATGTTGTTATGCGGTTTGACCGATAAAGATCTTCGTAGAATATGTAGGAGCCAATATGGGCATCCAGGTTCCGCTATTGGTTATTGACCGAGAATAGTTCTAGGTCATGTCTACATAGTTCTCGAACCCGTAGGGTCCGCACGCTTAAGGTTTCGATGGCGATGCTTATATTATGAGTTTATGAGTTTTGATGTACCGAAGGAGTTCAGAGTCCCAGATGAGATCGGGGACATGACGAGGAGTCTCGAAATGGTCGAGACGTAAAGATCGATATATTGGACGACTATATTCGGAGTTCGGAAAGGTTCGAATGATTCGGGTATTTTTCGGAGTACCGAGAGTTACGGAATTCGCCGGGAGAACTATTGGGCCTTATTGGGCCTCGCGGAAAGAGAGAGGGGCTGCCTAGGGCAGGCCGCTAGCTTCCCCATGGCCTAGTCCGAATTGGACTAGGGGAGGCCGCACCCCTCCTTCCTTCCCTTCTCTCTTCCCTTCCTTGTCTCCTACTCCTAATACATGGAAGGACTCCTAGTTGGACTAGGAAGGGGAATCCTACTCGGTGGGAGTAGGACTCCCCCCTGGTGCGCCTCCTCCTAGGCCGGCCACCCTCCCTTGCTCCTTTATATACGAGGGGCAGGGGCACCCCATGACACACAAGTTGATCTACGGATCATTCCTTAGCCGTGTGCGGTGCCCCCTCCACCATATTCCACTTCGTCATATCGTCATGAGCTTAGGCGAAGCCCTGCGGAGAAGTCATATCGTTGCGGAGCTTAGGCGAAGCCCTGCGTCGCTGGAGCATCATCATCGTCACCACGCCGTCGTCTTGTGGAACTCATCCCGACACTTTGCCGGATCGGAGTCCGGGGATCGTCATCGAGCTGAACGTGTGCGTAACTTCGGAGGTGCCGTACGTTCGGTACTTGGATCGGTCGGATCGTGAAGACGTACGACTACATCAACCGCGTTGTTATAACGCTTTCGCTTTCGGTCTACGAGGGTACGTAGACAACACTCTCCCCTCTCGTTGCTGTGCATCACCATGATCTTGCGTGTGCATAGGAAATTTTTTCAAATTACTACGTTCCCCAACAGCGAGTCCAACTTGCTCCCCGCAACGCGTAGTGCCCCGCTAGACCTTCGCCTCACTTGTTTGCGCATCGCAGCGCCAACCCCACACCCACCCGAACTCCAGCCGCCGCCAAAGCTCGTCGCCGGCATGATTCCGGCGACTCCTGCGCCCAACTCCGCTTCCTCTTGATGCGGGCGGGCAAGGGCAACCCCCGTGCCCTCGATTTGCCGCTGGCCTCTAGGGTGGACGCCACTGCGTCAGGTGCTCGCCAAGCGCCGAACTCCGGTGAGATGACGTGGCCCGTCATTAGGGCCTAAGCACCCTACTAATTACCCCCTGGAGTCAATGACAACCGGGCCCCACCACCCAACTAACCGGCTAACTAAAATAGATTAGGTTAGTGTAACTTACCTGTTTAGATTAGTGCTAACCTGTGGACCCCACGTGTCATATTTTGACTTGGTCAAGTCAACGTTGACCGGTCCCACCTGTCATACACCCAAACCAGCCTGAGACACTGACGTATGGGTCCCACAGGTCAGGTTTGACCCGGGGCAGCTCAGTTGACCTGCTGACATCACAGTGACGTCACCCTGACGCAATAAAGCATTTTCTGGATTTAAGTTTATTCAGGAAATTCCAGAAAATGTCCTAAACTTCTAAAATTCATAGTAATTCAACCGTAACTCCAAATGAAATAATTTATATATGAAAAATGATCAGAAGAATCTAATCTATCCATCTGTACCATTTTCATGCATGTTAGAACAACTTATACCTGCTGATCAGGTCAAATCAATTAAATGGAATTTAAACTCTCACATATGGAGTTTGAATTTGAACCTAGTGTTCAAACCAACCCCATTTAACTTGTGCTAGATGCATTAGGCCAATCAGCAACATATTGCCATGACATTATCATGCATCATAATTGTTGCATTGCATTGATTGTGTTCCTCTTTGTTTGCTGGTATGTGTCCCCTCTCAGTAAGACGTGTACTGACGATGAGATCGATGACACTGATGAAGAGCTATATTATCTTCGGAAGTGCCAGGCAAGCAAAACCCCCTTGTTCATTCCGATACAATCCCACTCTCTCGCTCCTGCTCTCTTTTTCTTGCATTAGGACAACAATGATTCATCTGCTACTTGCTGCGGTAGCTGAACCCCTTTATCCTCTCGCATGACTGTCATTCCACAAAGAATTAGATGAAACCCACTAGAATGAGTAGGAGTTGTTTGAGCCCTGTTGTGCCTACTCATTCATGCTTGTTTGTCATGCCTGCTCTTCGCTTAGAGTTGAGTCAGGTCTGATTCATCGGGAATGAATTGGAATGGTGTGTGAACATGTCCTACTGTGCGTGAGCTAAGTGTGTGAACACGATTTGGTAAAGGTAGCGGTGAGAGGCCATGTAGGAGTACATGGTGGGTTGTCTCATTTCAGCCGTCCTCAGGAACTGAGTTCTGTGTTTGTGATCCATGAAACAGTTACTACCACACATTTGGATCCTTAATTGACTCTCTCGGCTTCTTAACCACCCATGTCCTCTGTCCGGGAGTTGCAAAGTAGTTTCGGTGTTTGTAGCATCTTTGAGGGCATACGCAATCGACCTTAGGGGTGGGCTGTGTTGCGGTAGGCACGTGGCACGGTGTACCGATTCACCCGTTTGGTGTCTCGGGAACCCTGCACACATCGTTCGGGGCCGTTAGTGGAAACCTCGGCCGGACTCTTTGCGGATGGAACCCAAATATGCGATAAACCTAGACTAGGGACTTGAGTGTTTAGGTAGGCCGTGGCCGACACCCTCGCTGGGCTTCCGCTTGAAGGTTGCCGAGTACATGTCGTGTAAACGGCGATAAGTGGTGAGAGCGTGTGTGAAGAAGTACACCCCTGCAGGGTTATAAATGATCTATTCGAATAGCCGTGTCCGCGGTGAAGGACTTCTGGGTTACCTATAACAGTTAATAGACAAGTGAAAGTGGATACTCTAAAATACGTAAGATAAGCGTGAGTGCTATGGATGGCGTTCTCGTAGGGAGATGGGAGTGGATCCATAGTGGTGTATTGATATGGTGAATATGTGGACTCGTGTGCGCCACCTCAAAAGAGTTACTTGCAGTCGTAGTTTAGGATAGCCACCGAGTCAAAGCTGACTTGCTGCAGTTAAACTCCACCACCCCTTTGTTGATAATGATGCATATGTAGTTAGTTCTGATGTAAGTCTTGCTGAGTACATTTGTACTCAACTTTGCCTATTTTATGTTTTGCAGAGAGACATCAGTCTCGCTAGTAGTTCCGCGTGGACTTCGACGTTTAGCTTGTTACCTCAGCTACGATCTTGTGCCCTCGGCAGGATCGGGTAGATAGTCAGGCTTCTCAGCCTTTTTCATTTATAGTTGTCTGTACTCAGACATGTTAAGCTTCCGCATGTGTTTGACTTGTATGCTCTGAATGTTGGGTCATGAGACCCATGATTGTAATATCTCGCCTCCTCGTGAGCCTATTGAATTAATACTTGAGTCGAGAGTTATGTTGTGATGCCATGTTGTATTTACACATATCGAGCATATTGTGTGTATGTTTGAAATGCTTGGTATGTGTGGGATCCGACAATCTAGTTGTTTATCCTTGGCAGCCTCTCTTATGGGGAAATGTAGTCTAGTGCTTCCTTGAGCCATAGTAGTCCGCTACAGCCCGGTTCACCGGAGTCCTGCTAGCCCAAAGACTACTGCCGGGACACTTGACTGGCTGCATGTGTTTCACTTCGTTCACGTGGTTCATCCCTCCGGGAAATGTCACGCGGTGACATCCGGAGTCCTGCCCTAACTCGCTACTCGGATTCCCGGAGTCCTGTTAGCCCAAAGGTTACAGCCCGGATTCACACGTCTGACCGACATGCTCGATGTGATTCATGTATGCCTGTCCCCATGGGTTAGTGCCGCTTTGGGTTCACGACTAGCCATGTCGGCCCGGGTTCTTTGTCATATGGATGCTAGCGGCACTATCATATACGTGAGCCAAAAGGCGCAAACGGTCCCGGGCCAATACCGTGCGTGAGGCCGCAAAGTGATATGAGGTGTTACCGGCTAGATCGGTGTGACTTGGAATCGGGGTCCTGACAGCTTTGGTATCAGAGCCTGACGGCCTGTAGGATTACCAAGCCAAACTGGTCGAAGTTGTTTCTAGAAATGCTTTAGTTATGTAAGGGAATTGATTGTGGAAGGGAACGTAAGGCTCTTTTTACTCCTTATACCTCATGGCCTTCTGATCTGAGTCATCCTCTTCTCTTCTACGGGGATTAAGAACTAGGCTTCTCATCTATCTATTAGGATGACGTGTGACTAATCCATAGACCTTTAAGATTGTTGGTTTCAAGCCTCAGTTCAGTTCCTACTATTTCTGTATGTTAACTGTTGATCTTGGAATCTTGTTATGATGTTGTAGAGTGGTTATGCCACCATTTTGCAAGATGTCTCAAATCATTTTGAGCATTTACAGCCGTTATGCTGTCCGAGTCATCCCAGATTTCTAAATAGTCTGATGCATTTGCAAATCCCTTCTCTCCATTTCTAATGTTCATTTGGGCCAGATTAATCACACAAATTAGTATGTTGAGGTACTCCGCTGCCTCGACATATATGTTGGAGTTATTATTATGTCCCTAGGTGTCTTAGAAGATTACCTACTAAACTAGCCATGTTTTGTGTTCCCCGTGTGATGATTCTGGCCATTATTCTCGAAAGCATCCTGTGATGCCATTTAGTAGTAGGTATTCTATTCCTGGGTTCTTGAACCCGAGATTCACCCTACTTCATGTTGTTAGTATTTGCTAGTTCCTTTAGGATATTAGTAACCTTGCGACAGTCCTCGAGGTCCGTGGTATCTCATTCTTCCAAATACCATGAACCATCCTTGGCAGAGTTCCTTTGAACCAACAGGTCACAACAAGAGTGCTCTCGATGAGTTCCCCATTCTATATTGTGACTCTGCCAGTTCTACCTTCTCCGCATGGGTTATCCGGAAGAAATGTTGAACTTTGCTCGACATACTAATCCATGCCTCCACAACTCGAAAAATTATATGTTCCTTTGAGTTGTCCCTCTTCAGTTGTATTCCGACCTTCGTCTATCAACTGATAGTCAGGAATAATTGTGCATTCGTGTTCATCGATGCCTATTACTCATGTGGTCCGTCAAGCCATTCTATTCCGGAATGACTAGGAGAAACAAACTCCAGTACCTCATCCATATCCAGGATTGGGTCAAAGCAGTTGTGCTCCGCAGATCAAAATGCTAATCTAGCTCTTGTTCTGTTCTATCCTGGAGTATTACCATATTTATATCAAGAATATCATGCGAATTACACACCATTCTATGAACTCTTGATACAGTGATACTTCTCGCCCTCATTATTCATTTCTCGGCTCCCGTGTTGTTGTAATCGGAATGCCGACAAGTGAATTGTGGTGTGTGAAATCGATACTCCTGGCAACCTCGTTGCTTGGTAGTAAATGGACAATATTCCATTCTTAGCGTGTTGGTTATTGAATCATCATCCTAAGATTGATTGTGCTACCTAGTCCTTATTTCCGGTGCACTCTTCCATCAATGAGTTAGGATTGTGTCAATCCCTTGCTCTTTGATCATATCGTCTTGCCCTGAAAAGCAAGATTATTCTCGAGCTTAATAATATATTGGTGGTTCGTGACTTTCCAAATATCTTCTTGGAAGTGTTACCAGGTTGTCACCTGACCGCTATGTTGAGTTCGTGATCATATTGGTTTTCCTCTAAACTACCCATTCTCCAAGAATCTGTGTTGGATATCCCCGAGCTAGTTGGTTGAGCTAGACAACAACTTGGAGAGTTGGAAGATAAAGCTTTGCTTAACTTAGTTCATCTCTAAGGGATATCTTCTGTGCGTGTGTGTGTTGAAGAAAGATGATATCTCCATTGATTGGTCCTTGTGATCAGTTGTTGGATCTATTGCCTTGTCAAAACTTTGAATTGAGTATGGGCTATTGTCAAGTCAAATCAGCACCAATGATGTCTGTAATGTTTTCTTACTCGTGGTTGATCCCTTGAGCATACACCATTACATCTTTTGGTCTGATCAATGCTATCACCGTGTTCACATGATGGTGGAAGTCCAGTGATATGGAAATTCCGATGAGTTGCCGTTGAGCCCATCAAAGTCATTTTGTCTCCCCCATGATTCATGTTGAACATCAACCTAGTGTTGGAAACTTTGTAAGCAATGCCTTCGTGTTCCGTTCATGAAGCTTATGCTTGGATGAAAGAAGTGACTTTCTCCAAGATCACGTGCATTAGGTGTAAGTTGTCGCCATGTATTCGAGAAAGATTGTTTTGTTTCCTTTGGAATCATCCCAAGTCAGTTATGCAAGTGCGAAGGTATTATATGGTTTGGTAGATTAATTACCTCCATTCCATATGTATTCCCTGGCACACCAAGCCACTGAATGACTTGTTCAAGGATAATAAGTTCATCGATAAGTGCACAAGGACTTTGATATCCTCGATGATGGTTCCCCACCTGAACTTGGTAGTGTTTTATTATAAGACTACCACGTGGTCATGCCTGTCTTGGACAACGTGTTCACATGTTTGTAGCAGAACCAACTCATGTTTTGGAGCTTGCTATCTTAGTTCATTCCCCGAGAATCCCGTAACTCCGTCTCGTCGGTTCGTGTTGCAAACTTTCTTTTCCAGACATGCTGTCTGAAATATCCTGTTTCTAACCAGATCTGAATCTCAGGCAGATATGATGGTTGGAACATGCCCAACATTTGCAATTTTGTTCCTAGCTCGCACCACATCGTGCCAATTTCCCATGGGCTGTCCTTCTCAGCAGTTGCTCTCCAGGACCATCCTCAAAAGTGGTCCTACCATGGGTCCCATCCATTTTCGATGATAAGCAAAAATCATCCATTGCGTTGTCTTCAACAAGGTAGTCCAAATCATCCATCCTAGTTCGAGTATGTCATTTCTTCGAGCTCTTTCAAACGATCAATCGTAAATTGCCTTAAGCTGGTATGAAGGGTTCCAATGATCTATGGATCAAAAGTAATTCTTTTTTCCACTTAAGGGAGCAGTTCAACGAGCCACCTTCTACAAGGTGCCCCGTTACGGGATCATGGCAATTATTTCCTTGCCACCTTGCCACCACCCACCATCTTTCTAAGCATGGAATTTCTGCCCACCAAATCAAACTCCGTCGTTTGTTCTTCCAACCCTCTCGATGTGTTTGGTGTATCAACTCGAGATGTTTCAACATCTCATTTTGCGAGTTGAGATTGTATAGCTCAATCTTCGAGAAGATCAATCCTAGTAGAGTTTCTTTCCATCGTCATCGCGTGGATGAAGATCTCAAAAGCAAGGATGTCAAGATCGACGTATGCAACAAATCAACAACCTGTATCGTGAAGATTGTGTTGGTCTTGTGCCCCTCTGTCTTCTTACCTCACGTCTTGAATCTCGGGACAAGATTCTTGTTTAGTGGGGGTGAGTTGTCACAGCCCCAGAATTGTTTGTAATTAGTTGCAACTTCATCCATGCATCATGTTTGATTTCAAAGGAAATTGTGAAATGGGGATTGATAAACCCTAGCACAAATGCAATTCAAATAGGTTCAACCAAAATATTTTCAATGACCTCAAAATATCCTTTTAAAATGTTCATGATTTATGGAAAAAGGTGAAAGCCTCTACCGTAGATGATGCATATTTTTCCGTGACATTTTGGTCATTGAATTAAATCATTATGGTATTTGAGTTGGAGTTTAAAAGTTACCATTAAATATTGGTTGCTCCAAATATTCTGAAATTTATTGTGTGGTTTGAAAATAATTCAAATATTCCTCACAAAAATTTACAGAATTAACCAAGGTGTTTTGGTTGGTATCATATTTGCAAACATAAAGAAGAAAATTAGAAAACTGAATAAATTAGAAGGGACAGAGAGAGAGAGAGAAGCCGAGCCACTTACCTGGAGCTGGCCCAGTTGGCCCAGCCCACCAACCCACCGCTGCTGGCCATCCCTCCTCTTGCTGTATAAGGCGAGAGGAGAAGACAGCCACGGCGCCAAGGCATGCCACGCCGGCAGTCTGCCTGTTGTTCCTCGTCGCCTGGGCGTCTTCCGCGACGCCACGCAACCCCCCGACCCCTCTCACTCTCCCTGGAGTCCTTCCCCCTCCTCTGCTCTCTCTCCCGCGCAGCCCGAGCGGAGCTCGTCGCCACCGCTCGCCGTTGCCGCAACCAGAGCCTTCCCCTCGACCCCTCGTCGTGCCCAGTAGCTCGGCTACCACGTCCTCGACCTCCTCGCCAAGCCAAGCGACGCCGGACGCTGCCGAACGCCTCACCGCCGTCTTCTTCAACCTCGGGCCACCGAGATCGCCGGCGACCGTGCGCCCACTCCGACGCTTCCCCGAGCTCGCTGAGGCCACCGAACGAACCGCTGTGAGCTCCTGCGTGGATCCCCTCCTTCCTTCCCTTTGATTTCGAGCCGTAGACGTCGTCCCCTTGACGACCGTAGCCGCCGCCGCTTGAGCTCATCACTGACGCAGCTCCGGTGACCAAATGGTCACCCCGACAAGTCCAACTTGCTCCTCGCAACGCGTAGTGCCCCGCTAGACCTTCGCCTCACTTGTTTGAGCATCGCAACGCCAACCCCACACCCACCCGAACTCCGGCCGCCGCCAAAGCTCATCGCCGGCATGATTACGGCGACTCCTGCGCCCAACTCCGCTTCCTCTTAATGCGGGTGGGCAAAGGCACCCCCTGGTGCCCTCAGTTGCCGCTGCCGTGGCCTCTAGGGTGGACGCCGCCGCGTCTGTGTGCTCGCCGACGCTGAACTCCGGTGAGATGACGTGGCCCGTCATTAGGGCCTAAGCACCCTACTAATTACCCCTGGAGTCAATGACAACCGGCCCCACCGCCTAACTAACCGGCTAACTAAAATGTATAAGGTTAGTGTAACTTACCTGCTTAGATTAGTGCTAACCTGTGGACCCCACGTGTCGATTTTGACTTGGTCAAGTCAACGTTGACCGTCCCACTGTCATACACCCAAACCAGCCTCGAGACAACGGCGTATGGGTCCCACAGGTCAGGTTTGACCGGGGCAGCTCAGTTGACCTGCTGACATCACAAAGGACGTCACCACGACGCAATAAAGCATTTTACGGATTTAAGTTTATTCAGGAAATTCCAGAAAATGTCCTAAACTTCTAAAATTCATAGTAATTCAACCGTAACTCCAAATGAAATAATTTATATATGAAAAATGATCAGAAAAATCTAATCTATCCATATGTACAATTTTCATGCATGTTAGAACAACTTATACCTGCTGATCAAGTCAAATCAATTAAATGGCATTTAAACTCTCACATATGGAGTTTGAATTTGAACCTAGTGTTCAAACCAACCCCATTTAACTTGTGCTAGATGCATTAGGCCAATCAACAGCATATTGCCATGACATTATCATGCATCATAATTGTTGCATTGCATTGATTGTGTTCCTCTTTGTTTGCCGGTATTTGTCCCCTCTCAGTAAGACGTGTACCGACGATGAGATCGATGACACTGATGAAGAGCTATATTATCTTCGGAAGTGCCAGGCAAGCAAAACCCCCTTCTTCATTCCGATACAATCCCACTCTCTCGCTCCTGCTCTCTTTTACTGCATTAGGACAACAACGATTCATCTGGTACTTGCTGCGGTAGCTGAACCCCTTTATCCTCTGCATTACCTGTCATTCCACAGTAATTAGATGAAACCCACTAGCATGAGTAGGAGTTGTTTGAGCCCCGTTGTGCCTACTCATTCATGCTTGTTTGTCATGCCTCTTTGCTTAGAGTTGAGTCAGGTCTGATTCATCGGGAATGAATTGGAATGGTGTGTGAACATGTCCCTCGTGTGTGAGCTAAGTGTGTGAACACGATTTGGTAAAGGTAGCGGTGAGAGGCCATGTAGGAGTACATGGTGGGTTGTCTCATTTCAGCCGTCCTCAGGAACTGAGTTCTGTGTTTGTGATCCATGGAACAGTTACTACCCCAAATTGGGATCCTTAATTGACTCTCTCGGCTTCTTAACCACCCATGTCTGCTGTCCGGGAGTTACAAAGTAGTTTCTGGTGTTTGTAGCATGCTGGGGGCCGCACGCAGCGCTGACCTTAGGGGTGGGCTGCGTTGCGGTAGGCACGTGGCACGGTGTACCGATTCGCCGTTTGGTGTCTCGAGAACTGTCGGTGTCAAAACCGGCGGATCTCGGGTAGGGGGTCCCGAACTGTGCGTCTAGGCGGATGGTAACAGGAGACAAAGGACACGATGTTTTTACCTGTGTTCGTGCCCTCTCGATGGAGGTAATACCCTACTCCTGCTTGATTAATATTGATGATATGGGTAGTACAAGAGTAGATCTACCACGAGATCAAGGAGGCTAAACCCTAGAAGCTAGCCTATGGTATGATTGTTGTTCGCCCCACGGACTAAAACCCTCCGGTTTATATAGACACCGGATAGGTTAGGGTTACAAGTCGGTTACAATGGTAGGAGATCTACATATCCGTATCGCCAAGCTTGCCTTCCACGCCAAGGAAAGTCCCATCCGGACACGGGACGAAGTCTTCAATCTTGTATCTTCATAGTCCTGGAGTCCGGCCGTGACGATAGTCCGGCTATCCGGACACCCCCTAGTTCGGGACTCCCTCAGTAGCCCATGAACCTGGCTTCAATGACGATGAGTCCGGCGCGTTGATTGTCTTCGGCATTGCGAGGCGGGTTCCTCCTGCGAATACTTCATAGAAGGTTTTGAACACAAGGATAGTGTCCGGCTCTGCAAAACAAGTTCCACATAACACCGTAGAGAGAATAATTTTTGCACAGATCTGCTGACGTATTCCGCGGCGTGACAACACACCACGGCCAGGCCTTTATATGAATCATTTTTTACTGTTTCCACCTCAGCGTGTTTAGCGAGGCGGTTTCCTTAGCACGTCTTATCAAAGCATAGATCGTGCCCCCTTATTCCAGGATTCTCATCAATACAAACGTGGGTAACCCAACCGTACCCGTTGGCCTGCCTTCTCTATCAAAGGCGAGTCCTGATCGACCACGGGGTGGGCTCTTGGTATTCAACCTCTTTATAATGAGACCAAGGCCCTTTTCTTTTTACACCCTCCATCGAGTTCGCCTCGCGCTTCGAGTTCCAACACCCAAAGCTTCAGATTCAGGCGCTTCGGACTTCGACGATGTCTGGATCCAACCAGCACGGCCGATGGATGTCTTCCTCCGTCACAGAAGAAGATGTGCTAAAGCTGCGCGACGCCAGGTATCTAACCGGCGAGATCTCGCATAGGGCTACCTGCTCCAGGGCAGGTCATTCCCACTCCTGAGCCCGGCGAGAACGTGGTGTTCGTGTCCCACTTCCTTCGGGGTTTAGGCTTCCCGACGGATCCCTTTTTGCCGGGGCTCATGTGTTATTATGGGCTTGATTTCCATGACTTGAATCCGGAGTCCATCCTCCATATGTCGTCATGCATTGTCGTATGTGAGGCCTTCCTCCATATTACCCCCCACCTTGGATTGTGGCTCAAGACCTTCAAGGTGGAGCCAAAGATGATCAAGGGGCAACAAGCAGAGTGCGGAGGGGCGGTCATAAGCAAATGTGTTGATGCTCCGTGGCCCGAGGGCTCTTTTCGAGAGGAGCTTGGTTTGTGGCAACGGGAGTGGTTTTATATCACCGCTCCCAGGGGCACCAAATGGACGGCGCTCCCTGCCTTCCGCTCAGGTCCACCACAGCCGGGCCGCATCATGGGTCAACAAGGCTCGTGGGGGCCGTCCAAGGACGTTCCCTTGCTGCAGGACGTATTCGAGACCTCCAGAAAGAGGGATTAATCTGGTCGCAGTGGCACAGGTTATGGTGATCCGCGCCTTCAGCCTGCAAGAACGCCGCCTCCTCACTTTGTGGGAATTCAATCCGGAGGGACCACGAGCTCTCCAAAATTTTATGGGCACGACGCGCGTGGAGATGTATAAACTGTTCTTTGGATCACAAGAGAAGTGTCCGGACTTGACCGAGGACGCAGGACTAAGCTGCAATCGCCCAGATACTCAAGTAAGTAGTCCGGTAACCGGACAAATAATTCATTCATTTATTATATATATATGCCCTTTAAAGGAGCCGTTTCTTGAACAGGAGTGGATAGCCAAGGCAAAGTTAATAAGGTGTCCGGCTCCCCTCCCGGAGACCACGCCGAATCCCATGCTGACCAAGATGTTGAAGGTCACGCCTTTTGAAGAAGGCGAAGGGGGAGCGGGGAAGCAACTGCCTCTACGAAGGAGGCTATCAAGGAAGGAGGGATTAAGAGTCCCACCTTCCGAGGAGAGAAGAGGACTGCCTCGGAAGATCCGGAGGTCAAGGCCTCAAAGAGGGGAAAGGAATCTTCGACAGAGAGTCCGGCGCTGGGAAGCAACCCAGCCGCATTATTTCCCCAAGGGGATCAGCCCTCCAACGAGCCGTAAGTAAAAAAGAAGGGGTCTTGTAAATAAGGAACATCCCTGTATTTATTCATGAAGATAACCGAAATTGTACCTTGTAGTTCGGACCTCAGCCCTTCTCAGAGAAACCACACAATTATATAGCCAAAGGGAATACGCCGCGCCTAAAATCATCCCAAGCGCAGCTAATGTGGCTACTAAGCTATTTCTTTGGAAAGCTTTTGAGATTAATAGAAACAGGTTACCATTTGATTTCGACCACAAGAAACTCTTATTTGGCATTCTGACCTGTTGATACTTGCAAGAAGAGCTTCAGTCTTCGAAACCTTCTACTATCAACCAGATGAGATAGGGCTTTGAAAGGTCAGAGTCAGTCTCCTCTTTTTCTTTTAGGTCGTTAGCAGTTCCCCAACCAGCTTTCTCCCCGAGAAAGCCTTCCTGGTCTATTCCAGGTCAGGAAAGAGCTTCTGTAAACTATCGTGATAAGCATAGCCTTCGCCCCGCAGAGTGCTATATCAATGGTTCACCAGGCTCAATTCATTAATGGCAGAGCTCGTCTGCGAAGGATCTTCTTGCGGAGATGATGGAGAGAAAAACGCCTCCACCTATCGCACCCTCATGTGAAGCAGACGACCCGGAGGTGTCATCGCGGAGGGTTCCCCCAAGTCCGGCGGGGCCGGAAGGTCCGGCGCCAAGTGGTGCGCGGTCGAAGGAGCTGAAGGATCTGCTCAGGCGAGCGGCTATTTCAGAAGATCACCGTGCTCTAATGGGTACGGTAATTGAAAGAATTGCATCCGCGGAGAGCGGATTGCATGAAGCCGTCAGATGCTTACTAACGGGGTTTGAGGTACGCAAAAATGATGTACCTTCTGACAGTTATGCATATAAAATGCGCCCTGTATAGATAGTAGCCCCTGAGACTCGGTATTTTGTCAAAATTGATAACGTGCCGAGGATCAAATTTTCAGTTATAACATATCGCCGCTCCTAAACAGGTGGCGGGGCGTCCGGAGGCCAGCCGGACTGATGAATATGCCGAACTAAAGCGGCAACTTGACGAGGCGGATGCGGACATCGCTACCGTCAATAAACGGTTTGACGAGTCACAAGGTATGTGACTTCTATGCGGACACCTGGTAAGGGAGCTTGACGCCCATGTCTTACTATTCGTATGCTTAATGCAGATGGTGCCGCTGCCGTGGAAGAGCTGTGGGCAGAACTTGCCCGAGCGAAAGAGCAAGCCAGAATTAGTAATGCGGCCGCTTAATGGCGGCCGAAGAGCTAGAAGCTGAACGGGCTGCTCACTGCCGAAGCAAAGAGGAGATGGCCGATATGGCCAAAAGGTTGAGGAATACTACCGATCGCTGCGAGGTTCTGGAAAAAGAACGTCAAGTGGAACAAGAGGGCCTAAAAAAGTCCGCCGCCGAATCCAAGAATGCCCAATCGACTTTGAGAGCTGTCAAGGAGGAGCTGAGTCAGGCCGGGGCAATTGCGGCTGGAAAACCGTTTCTGCTGCGGAGGAAATATACAGATCTAAAGTATGCTCAGTTGGATAAGTTGTGGAGTTCGGAGGATGCTTATCTGGACTTGGCGGCGAGCGCTGCGGACGCGGTTGAGCACTTCTGGGGCTAGAAGGGGCACAGAACGGAGGAGCTGTATTGGTCGCAATTCCATAGTCCGGAGCGTCCTCTGCCACTGACCGATCGGTTGGCCGAATGGGCTGAGCTGATCGGTTGTCCGGATTTTCCGTGAAGCATGTCTTGACTCACTTGTGGCCGGGCGGACCCCAGCCGAAGAGCTATTTTGGTTTAGTGCAGTAGTTTCTTGGTGCGGTACCGCGTATCGACGCAATGAAGCGATCGGCGTGTATTGAGGGAGCACGGATGGCTCTTGCCCGTGTCAAGACATACTGGGCAGAGATGAAGGCCACCGACGTTCCATCCCAAGATTCGGATGTGCCGAGTACCGCCGAGCACTACTTTGAAGAAGTCCTGCCGGGCGCTCGTTTAATAGAGACGCAGTGCTCGAAGGATATTATGTTTAAATGACATGTATGATTTGTGAAAACAATGTTTTAATATAATATAAGAGCTTTTTATACTTGTGCGTTCAAGTAGCAAACTACTCCCTGTGCGGCCGTTTATGTATATGTATATATAAACTGAAAGATTGCAGTCCATGGCTTCAGCCCCCACCCACAAAGTGCGGGGGTGTTTGCAAAGAAAGCGCTTTTTCACACATAATACAACGTCTATGTCCTGTTGATGAGGTGATAGCGTAGCAAACCAGGCAACCGGACTATAATGCTTTATCACTTTCACTTAGCCATAGGAGTTCGAGGGTGGGGCTACTATATAGCCCACGGGGCACCGCACTCTCGCTGAATTCAAAAGCGTGTGCGATCGAAAACCGGTCCTTCGTTAATGCGGAGGAATCCTAAACGCTCCAAATGAGTCATCGAGTGGTTGACCAGTCTCTCGCTATATCATGACAGCCGGTTTCGGCTTTCTCTCTTTGAGGTGCTCGCCCGGCGAACCGGGCACAATCGCAGTAGTTCTCCGGTGCCGCTGCGTTAGCCGTGAAAACGGAACGTAAGGAAGCAAAACACAGGAGCCGGGCAACCCAACATTTGACCATAGACATGATTCGGAGCTGATGCATATAAGGCCTAACTCGAGACGTCGAATACTCCCTAAGGTATTCGGTCTTTATGAAAATGGGCAGAATAATGCCCTAAGCCCCTGGTGTCCAGGTACGCGCAAAAATTCTGGTGCGGTCGATGCCAAAACACCAGCCTCCTCCTCGATTATAGTAAGGAACCAGGGGATGTATATCAACAAGAGACAGTGAAAAAAGGTTTACGCAGGGTCTTAATCTGAAAAGAATCAATGCAATGGGTCCCTACTGCATGTCTGCGCCTGTGTCTCCGGTGTGCCGTATCCTGGACGGGTGTAGCACGTTGTTCATCTGTAGAATAGAGGAACTTAGTTTGAAAGAAAAAGGATCGTGCAAAAGATGTACTTAATATTAAATAAACAGAGTACGGTTCGAAGAATTGAATAAAATTGAGCTTTATTGTCTCTTTGTTATACATGCATGCGGCCCCTCGTATGGGGGTATGCCGCTAGTAGGCGCCGGACTCGTCTAACCGTGTCCGGGGTTTGAATGACCAATTCAGGTTCTTTGCCTAGCAGAGGGGCTGCCAAGGCAGTCTCCCATTCTTCCGTGCTCGAGTAACACTTAATACTTCCTTTTAACGAGATGATGCCGCGTGGACCGGGCATTTTAAGTGTTAGAGATGCATAATGCGGTATTGCGTTAAAGCGGGCGAAAGCTTAGCGCCCCAGTAGCGCTTGATGGCTACTTTTAAACGGTGCGACATGGAAGAGTAACCTTTCGCGACGGAAGTTGTCGGATGAACCAAACACAACTTTTAGCGATGGAGCCCGTGCAAAGGGCATATGGGCTGGCATTACTCCTTTAAAGGAGGTGTTGCTACGGCGAATTTTGGTTGGGTTTATCCCCATCCTGCGGATTGTGTCCTCGATATATCGGGTTTAAGTCACGCCGCCATCCATGAGGACATGTGTAAATTGGAATCCGTTGATTATAGGATCCAATATCAAGGCAGTCCATCCTGCGTTCGGATATTTTCGGAATAGTCCTGATGGTCGAAGGTGATTGGTTTTGACAACCAGTGTGCGGCGCGCCTTTTAGTGGGTGCGGCTCTGTTTTTCCCTTTGATCACGTGAAGTGAGTTTACTGTTTTAACCTCCTGTGGGAAAAAAATTTGTTTTCCGGGGCTCTGCTTGCGGTGCTCGTCGTCATCTTCACTTGGTGTGTCGAGCCCCTTGTGTTCGGCGTTCAGTCTGCCGGACTGTTTGAAGACCCAACAATTTCTGTGGGTATGGTTAGCAGGCCTCCCAGGAGTACTGTGGATTTGACATATCTTGTCCAAGATTTTGTTGAAGTTGGATAGCTCATCGCTATTGTCCTTAAGGGGCAATTTTTTGTTGTTCTGCCGCGAGCTTTTGAATGCGGCGTTGACTGCCGTGCTCTTTGGACTGTTCCTTTTAATCCGACGCTGGTCCTTGTTGCGCCGTGGTTTCCCATTTCCATCCCTGATTTCGGATGTACTTGGGTCGCTGGTGCGGCATCTTGCTGGCCAGCTATCCTCTCCCGCACAAAAGCGGGTCATGAGGCTTGTTAATGCGGCCATTGTTCTTGGCTTTTCTTGGCCGAGGTGTCTGGCAAGCCATTCGTCTTGGACGTTGTGTTTGAAAGCTGCTAAGGCTTCGGCGTCCGGACAGTCGACTATTTGGTTCTTTTTAGTAAGGAACCTGTTCCAGAATTTCCGGGCTGACTCTTCGGGCTATTGAGTTATGTGACTTAGGTCGCTCAGATCCGTGAGGGCGGATGAAGTCCCCTCAAAATTTGCCCAAATGCATCCTCGAGCTCTTCCCAGCTTCCAATGGCATTTTCGGGGAGGCTTTTAAGCCAATTGCGAGCTGGCCCTGTGAGTTTCAGTGGTAAGTATTTTATGGCGTGGAGATCATCTCCTCTAGCCATGTGTATGTGGAGTATGTAATCCTCAATCCAGACTCCAGGGTCTGTTGTTCCGTCGTATGCCTCTATGTTTACGGGTTTGAATCCCACTGGAAATTCATGATCCAGCACCTCATCGGTGAAACATAGGGGATGTGCGACGCCCCTATATTTGGGTGTGCCGCGATCTTTGGAATTTTGGCGTATTGCATTGCTTTGACGAGCATGCTTTCTTGGCCCATAGATGGACCTAACTAGGCCATCCTTTGTATGTGAATCCTTATGCGGATCGCATATTGGCTTGTGTGCGGCACCATTCGCCGCTCTCTTTTTGCCGTGAGGTCGTCCATCCGACCGGGTGGCCTTCTTGCTTTTTAATTGTGGGGGCTCTAAGGCCTCCTCGTCAATTCGGGCAGTAGCTTTCTTTTCGGCTAGCTCTTTGTTGTTGTTGTCGCCCGTACTTGTCTGCGGTGCTGAATACTTTGCTCCATCTGATCCTGAGTGCATCTTCCGCTGTTTTGAGCTTCCGCTTGCTTTTTCAGGCTCGCAGCGGCGCATTTAGCCTTTTTCTCGGAGGTCATTTTTCTCCAATGGTTTGTCCGGCGTGAGATCGTCCGGACAGTTGTCTTCGCCGGGACAGATTGTTTATCCAAGTTGTCTTGTTCGGACGATTGCTCAATAGCTTGTTCGTTGTCCACGGTTCGCCTGCTCTATGGCTGGGTCTTTGTTGAGGCGGGACTTTGTTCGGCGTTTACGTTGCCGTTTTGACTGCTTTTCGAGGGATTTATCCTTCGTAGCGTCCCGTTGTTCCTCGTCTTCATTTCCTTTAGGTGTATCCACTATGTATACAT
The DNA here is from genome assembly GCA_021605145.1 of Aegilops bicornis. Taxonomy (NCBI): domain Eukaryota; kingdom Viridiplantae; phylum Streptophyta; class Magnoliopsida; order Poales; family Poaceae; genus Aegilops; species Aegilops bicornis. Next base: position 177,371,158 of record CM038669.1, read on the forward strand.
TATGGGATGAGGTTGTCCAGCATCCTATAGGTGCTGGTTCATTGTTGTCTCCTACATCGTCGTCCATACCGTTGATGTCTTCGGAGTCGAAATCGAGCACATTGTGTAAGCTTTCGAAAGTGGCTACGAAGTGGGCGATGGGTGGGCGTTGAATTTCTTCGTCGTCCGCATCCCAACCTTCCTGACCGTAGTCCGGCCAGGGCTCTCCGGATAAAGAGAGAGACTTTAGTGAATTCAGGATGTCGCCAAAGGGCGAGTCTTTGAAAGATGTCATGGCCGTGAACTCCATAACGGGCGCCCAATCGGATTCAATTGGCAAGGGCGCGGAGGGTTCGTAGTCCGGAGAGGAGTCCAGCTCCCTGGAGTCGAGGTCTTCGCAAAGGACGGGGATGGAGTTCGGCTCGATCGCCGTAGAGATTGTAGCCCCCGAGGCGGTGTCCAACCACTCGTCCTCGATCGGGGAATCCGGCTCCGGATTAAGGGTCGGAGTGGATACTAGTGCGGCCTCCAGGGCACTGTTCGGCTGCAGAGCTAGATCATGCCCATCGAGACAGTGCGGTGCGCTTGGCTGCGGCTCGAATCCGTCGAAGATCAAGTCTCCGCAGATATCGGCCGTATAGTTTAAACTTCCAAATCTGAACTGATGGCCAGGGGCGTAGCTTTCGATCTGCTCCAGATGGCCAAGCAATTTGGTCCGCAGTGCAAAGCCACCGAACACGAAGATCTGTCCGGGGAGAAAAGTCTCACCCTGGACCGCGTCGTTGTTGATGATCGAAGGAGCCATCGGGCCTATAGGTGACGACATAGAGGAACTCTCAATGAAAGCACCAATGTCGTTGTCAAAACCGGCGATCTCGGTAGGGGGTCCCGAATCGCGTCTAGGCGGATGGTAACAGGAGACAAGGGACACGATGTTTTACCCAGGTTCGGGCCCTCTCGATGGAGGTAATACCCTACTCCTGCTTGATTAATATTGATGATATGGGTAGTACAAGAGTAGATCTACCACGAGATCAAGGAGGCTAAACCCTAGAAGCTAGCCTATGGTATGATTGATGTTCGTCCTACGGACTAAAACCCTCCGGTTTATATAGACACCGGATAGGTTAGGGTTACACAGAGTCGGTTACAATGGTAGGAGATCTACATATCCGTATCGCTAAGCTTGCCTTCCACGCCAAGGAAAGTCCCATCCGGATACGGGACGAAGTCTTCAATCTTGTATCTTCATAGTCTTGGAGTCCGGCCGTGACGATAGTCCGGCTATCCGGACACCCCCTAGTCCGGGACTACCTCAGGAACCCTGCACACATCGTTCGGGGCCGTTAGTGGAAACCTCGGCCGGACTCCCTGCGGATGGAACCCGAATAGGTGATAAACCTGGACTAGGGACTTGAGTGTTTAGGTAGGCCGTGGCCGACACCCTCGCTGGGCTTCCGCTTGAAGGTTGCCGAGTACATGTCGTGTAAACGGCGATAAGTGGTGAGAGCGTGTGTGAAGAAGTACACCCCTGCAGGGTTATAAATGATCTATTCGAATAGCCGTGTCCGCGGTGAAGGACTTCTGGGTTACCTATAACAGTTCATAGACAAGTGAAAGTGGATGCTCTAAAATACGCAAGATAAGCGTGAGTGCTATGGATGGCGTTCTCGTAGGGAGACGGGAGCGGATCCATAGTGGTGTATTGATATGGTGAATATGTGGACTCATGTGCGCCACCTCAAAAGAGTTACTTGTAGTCGTAGTATAGGATAGCCACCAAGTCAAAGCTGGCTTGCTGCAGTTAAACTCCACCACCCCCTTTGTTGATAATGATGCATATGTAGTTAGTTCTGATGTAAGTCTTGCTGAGTACATTTGTACTCACGTTTGCCTATTTTATGTTTTGCAGAGACGTCGGTCTTGCTAGTAGTTCTCTGCGTGGACTTCAACGCTTAGCTTGTTACCTCAGCTACGATCTTGTGCCCTCGGCGAGATCGGGTAGATAGTCGCTTCTCACCTTTTTCATTTATAGTTGTCTGTACTCAGACATGTAAGCTTCCGCATGTGTTTGACTTGTATGCTCTGAATGTTGGGTCATGAGACCCATGATTGTAATATCTCGCTCCTCGGAGCCTATTGAATTAATACTTGAGTCGTAGAGTTATGTTGTGATGCCATGCTGTATTTACATATCGAGCATATTGTGTGTATGTTTGAAATGCTTGGTATGTGTGGGATCCGACAATCTAGTTGTTTATCCTTGGCAGCCTCTCTTATGGGGAAATGTAGTCCAGTGCTTCCTTGAGCCATAGTAGTCCGCTACAGCCCGGTTCACCGGAGTCCTGCTAGCCCAAAGACTACCGCTCGGGACACTTGATCGCCGGCATGTGTTTCACTTCGCTCGTTCTACTGTCCCTCCGGGGAAATGTCACGCGCTGACATCCGGAGTCCTGCCTAGTCTGCTACAGCCCGGATTCCCGGAGTCCTGTTAGCCCAGTGCTACAGCCCGGATTCACACGCTGCTGACCGACATGCTCGATGTGATTCATGTATGCCTGTCCCCATGGGTTAGTGCCGCTTTGGGTTCACGACTAGCCATATCGGCCCGGGTTCTTTGTCATATGGATGCTAGCGGCACTATCATATACGTGAGCCAAAAGGTGCAAACGGTCCCGGGCCAATACCGTGCGTGAGGCCGCAAAGTGATATGAGGTGTTACCGGCTAGATCGGTGTGACTTGGAATCGGGGTCCTGACACTTGGAGATCCAGGAGTACCTACTATACTATGCTCCATTAAGAGAAATTATGTTAAAACTTCTTTATGTGATCTTGGAGCTGATGTTAGTGTTATGTCTCTCTCTTTATATCGTAGACTTGACTTGAATAAGTTGACACCCACTGAAATATCTTTGCAAATGGCTGATAAATCAACTGCTATACCTGTCGGTATTTGTGAGGATGTGCCTGTTGTGGTTGCCAACGTTACTATTTTAACGGACTTTGTTATTCTTGATATTCCCGAGGACGATAGTATGTCTATTATTCTTGGAAGACCTTTCCTTAACACTGCAGGGGCTGTTATTGATTGCAACAAAGGCAATGTCACTTTTCATGTTAATGGTAATGAGCATACGGTACACTTTCGGAGGAAACAACCTCAAGTTCATAGTATCAACTCTATTGGAAAAATTCCATCGATTATATTTGGAGGTTTTGAATTTCCTCTCCCTACTGTCAAGAATAATATGATATACTTATTATTGGGGATGTCCATATCCCCGTTGAGGTAACATAGTGTTATTCGAAATTTCTCCGGTTCCATGTTAATCGGAATGAGTTTGTTAACAAGATTTGATCAACCTTGTTAGTGGATTCTTTTTTATGAGCATGAGATGGATGAAACTAGAAGCACAACCTTCTGTACCCTCTTTATATTTTCTGTTACTTAGTAGAAATAAAGTAAACTAGTATTTTTCTGTCTGTTTCCTGATTTATCCGTGCAATATAAAAATATCCCAAAAATAAGTCCTCGGAATGCCATGCCAATTTAATATGATTTTTTCGGGAATATTTGAGGATTTACTGTGCAAAAATTACCGCGGGGGGAGCTGTGTAATGCCCCGGATTCGATGCGCCAGGTGTCCGCCAGTTATTCGCCGTCTTTTCCATGTCATTTGCTTGCGTGTTGCACTTTGCCATGTCATCATCTGCATTTTTTTATTATGTCGTCATGTGCATCGCATTTGCATACGTGTTCGTCTCATGCATCCAAGCATTTTCCCCGTTGTCCGTTTTGCAATCCGGCACTCCTATGTCTCCCGGCGCCCCTTTTTGCCTCTTTTCATGTGCGGGTGTTAAACGGTCTCGGAATGGCCCGAGGTTTGCCAAGCGGCCTTGGTATAGCACCGGTAGACCGCCTGTCAAGTTTCGTGCCATTTGGAGGTCGTTTGGTACTCCAACGGTTAACCGGGTACCGCAGAGCCCTCTTTTGGTTGCAGCCCAACACCCCTTCCAAAGTGGCCCAAAACCCAGCAAACTCCCCTCTATGCTCTCGGTCGTTCGATCACGATCGCGTGGCCGAAAACCGCACCTCATTTGGACTCTCCTAGCTCCCTCTACCTATAAAAACACCTCTCCCGTCCAAATCCCGGGTCTTCTTCCTCCCGAAACCCTAATTTCCCCTCCGGGCCGCGCCGGACATGTCGATCGGCGGACAACTCGCCGCCCGGCGCGCCAATCGAGGGGCTGCCGCGTGGCTCTTGCCGCCCAACGCCGCCCGGCCGCTCGGCCCGCTCCGGCCCGCGCTGCCCGCCAGGCGCCTCGCCCGCCCCTTTCCGCCAGCCGGCCAGCGCCTCCGTGCCGACCCGTGCCGCCCCGCCGCCTCGGCCTCCGCCCGACCCGCCGCCGTGGAGCTTCGATGGCCGCCCGCCGCCATGACTCCAGCGCCCCAGCCGCCTCCTCACTGCCCGGCTTCCCTTCGCCCGCGCCCGCCCTTCTCCGAATCTTATGGCCGCCGCCCTACAACGGCCTCGCCTCGCCGGAGCCGCCGCCCCGTCGCCGGATCTGCGGAGTGGACGAGATCCACCACTCCCCCATCCAAACGCCCCTGCATCGCCCGGATCCCTCCGTCCCGCTCCACCGCGTCCCGGTTGACTTTCCCCTCCCCAAAATTCCACCAAGTCCGCGAGATTTTGCATATTTTCATGCATTTTCATTGCGCCATAACTCCGTCATCGTTGCTCGGTTTCGTGCGTGTAATATGTCGAATTTATCGCCTCGAAGAGTAGATCATTCCATCTCATTGCATCATTTTCATTGGAGCTCATATTGATGCCCGAAATGCTGTTGGAAGAGTGCTATGTGATGTTAGTTTCTGTTTCTTAACAGAACATGCACTTTTGTCATTTTTGCCATGATTGATGTGTGCATCCTATGAACTTGAGTCCTACATGTGTTTTGTAATATGCCATGCCATCTTTCCAGGGGTGTTTGCCATGTATTTTTGTGAGTTGTGTAGAAAGTGCATAAAGCTTGTTAAGTAGGGTACTTGCTGTTGCTGTTTTCCTGACAGATTCTGTTATATTTTATTGCTATGTAAACTTAATGCTACCGAGAGATCCATGCTTATTTTGAGATACTTCAGTAAGGATGTTCTGAACATATGGTTATGATCTATCCATCCATGCCCTTGTTTGCAATTATGGAGTGTCATAGCTTGAGGCAATCGAGCTCTACTTTTACTATAAAATGTTTCCTGGCAGATTGTTTACATGTTATTCAATTTTGCCAAGGTTGTTGTATTTGATCCGTGTATGCTATGATGTTGTTCTTGCCATGTATAGCTTTTATGCCATGTCTTCTTTCTGTTGGTTACCTTGCCATGCCATGTATTGCTCTGTGGTGAGTGGTTCAAGCTCACCAACATGCCTACTTATTGTTGTTCCTGCCATGTATGGATCTGTAATATAACTTGCCATGTTTACATGGGTGCCATCATATTTTCTGATCCTTTTTGGCTTATCGTCAGTAAGGGAATTTTGTTTTATGCTTTGAGTAGATTCATTCCATGCTCTAGTTTGACTTGATAGCTTGCTGTAGCATGTTGTTTGATAGCTCTAAACATTGCAATCTGATGTTATTTCCTGATAATTCTGAAACTGTTATTATTTGCAATCTTGCCATGTCATTTTGAGCATGTTATAGTGATTTCTGGAGATAGATCACTGTTCATGTTTTGTATTGCTTTACCTGTACATCATGCCCATGCCTTTTGTTTTCTTTTTGAGGTCCTGTAGCATGTTGTTTTGATGCTTGCAATATGCCTAGTTGCTGTTTTGGACAGCTTGTCCTTTAAACTTGTATAGGGTGTTGCACCGTTGCTCCGGTTTGAGTGTGCTCTATATGAAACTTGCTTGATTTTGCATGTAGTTTCATATTATCATGTTGCATCCTTGTTTTGAGGTGTTTGCTTGATGTTTGTATGCATTTTGCATCAATGTCATGTTTAACTTGTTTTGCTCATATCTTCTAGGCCGTAGTCTCGAATCTAATGAACTTTATATGTAACTTGACTAGAATTTCGTGTAGATCATCGTGGTGCATATTAACTTGCTGTTTAACAACTTGAACATAAGGCTTATTCAGATCTGGACCAATTTCGAAATTTGCATATGAGGACTTACCGGAATTGTTCTATGTTGTTTCCGGCCTCATTTAAATTTGCTTTGATGTGTTGCTCTTGTTTGCATCATCTCTTGCCATGAGTAGCTTCATGTAGTCTTGTCATGCATCATGCTTGTTGTGCATCTTGTCATGTTCATGTGAGGTGTGTTTACTATGTTGTGCGCTTCTTCTTGTTAGTTCCTGTTGCGTTGCGATCGTGAGGATTCGTTCGTCTACGCTTGGTTCGGCTTCATCCGTTCGTCTTCTTCATGGACTCATTCTTCTTCCTTGCGGGATTTCAGGCAAGATGACCGCTACCCTGGATCTCACTACTAGCATTGCTATGCTAGTTGCTTCGTTCTTTCGCTATGCTGCGCTACCTATCACTTCTTTGCTCAAGTCTACCTAATTGCCATGTCGACCTCTAACCTATTCACCCTTCCTAGCAAACCGATTTTTGGCTATGTTACCGCTTTGCTCAGCCCCTCTTATAGCGTTGTTAGTTGCAGGTGAAGATGAAGTTTGTTCCTTGTTGGAACATGGAGATGTTGTTCCTTGTTTGAACATGTTTACTTGTTGGGATATCACAATATATCTTATATTATTAATGCATCTATACACTTGGTAAAGGGTGGAAGGCTCGGCCTTATGCCTGGTGTTTTGTTCCACTCTTGCCGCCCTAGTTTTCCGTCATATCGGTATTATGTTCCCGGATTTTGCGTCCCTAACGCGGTCGGGTGATTTATGGGACCCCTTGACAGTTCGCTTTGAATAAGACTCCTCCAAAGAAGGCCCAACCTTGGTTTTACCATTTGCCTCACCACCACCTATTTTCCCTTGGGCGTAATTAACCCAAGGGTCATCTTTATTCAGCCCCCGGGCCAATGCTTGACTAAGTGTTGGTCCAAATCAGAGCCACTTGCGGTGCCGCCTAAGGCAACTTGGGGTATCGTCGGTTGCCGTCGTAGTGTTCATCCGGTGTTGCCACGAGAACGAGATATGTGCAGCTCCTATCGGGATTGTCGGCGCATCGGGCGGCTTCTTGCTGGTCTTGTTTTATTCTTTGTCGAAATGTCTTGTAGCCGGGATTCCGAGACTGATCGGGTCTTCCCGGGGAGAAGGAATATCCTTCGTTGATCGCGAGAGCTTATCATGGGCTAAGTTGGGACACCCCTGCAGGGTATAATCTTTCGAAAGCCGTGCCTGCGGTTATGTGGCAGATGGGAATTTGTTACTGTCCGGTTGTAGAAAACCCGAAGTTGATCTTAATTAAAATACACCAACCGTAATGCGTAACTGTGAGGGTCTCTTTTGAGGTGGATCGAGAGGAGAACACGGTTTCGGGTTATGTCGGCGTAAGTAGGAGTTCGTGATCTCTTCTTGATCATTACTAGTTGACGACCGTTTCTTTGTTTCTCTTCTCGCTCTCATTTGCGTATGTTAGCCACCATATTATGCTTAGTCGCTGCTGCAACCTCACCACTTTACCCCTTCCTTTCCCATTAAGCTTTGCTAGTCTTGATACCCATGGTAATGGGATTGTTGAGTCCTCGTGGCTCACAGATTACTACACCACCAGTTGCAGGTACAGGTTTTGCGATGATCATGACGCGAGAGCGATGTTTGCTTGTTTTGGAGTTCTTCTTCTGCTTCTTCGATCAGGGGATAGGTTCCGTGTCGGCACAGGCTAGCAGGGTGGATGTCGTTTGAGTTTACATTTTATGTTTCATCCGTAGTCGGATGTTGTTCTTATATATATTGTGATGTATTCTTGTGGCATTTGTGCCTTATGTTTGTATCCCCACTATTATGTAATGTTGATGTAATGATATCCACCTTGCAAAAGCGTTTCAATATGCGGGTCTATCCTTGGTGGGACCGTCGAGTTCCTTTTGGATAGGGTCGCATATTGGGTGTGACAAGTTGGTATCAGAGCCTCGACCGACCTTAGGAGCCCCTTGATTGATCGTGTAGTTTGGCCGTTGTTGAGTCTAGAAGAAAACTGTTTTCGGAGTCTAGTTATATCGGAGAGTAGGAATTCTTTTTACTCCTCTGCCCCTTCGTCGCTCTGGTGAGGAATCTTGCCGTAAGTGTTTTGAATTACTTCTCTTCCCCTTCAAAATTTTCTTTAGGATCACGCAGTTGGTTTTCCGATCGTTGTTCCTCAGCTCTTTTTACCCGGTGCATTTCTCGTCAAGTTGACTCGAGCCTCTTCATCGTTGTCAAGTCCAATCCTCAGTTGTTCTCTTTTCCCGCCCGCCCACCCTTCTTCTTGTCGGAACCGGAGTTCGTAATCGAGTATCCATTCTACTCGTGTGAAGTCTTTGCTTTCTTTCCTCAATGATTTCAACCGGTGTTTTCTCTTCAAGATATTCGTCGTTTTCCCCTTCCAAGTTGTCTTTGTTTTCCCGCCCTCCCACCCTTTTCTTCCCGGAGTTTGCCTCTCTCTCGACCATCTATTTCATTAAATGCAGTCTCTTGATCTTCCCTCAATTATTTCAACTGGTGAATTCTCGTCTTGTTCGTCATTATTCATCTCTTTCTTTCCGGTGGAATCAATTCAAGTTTTCGGGTTGATCACATTCTTTTCCTTGGATCAAGTGTTTTCCCCTTGCTCGTTCGCCTCTGCCAGATTTATCCTTCCGGAGTGCGCAAGTCATCTCGGGAGATTTGTCGGTGTTCCAATTAATTCGAGGTTGTCACCTCAGTCAAATATTTCAGTTATTCCGCTGCATCATCTATCTGTTCAACAATCCTTTCCAACGGTGTTTTCTTTTAGTGGGCCCTAACCCACAGGTCTTTCCCAGGATCTTACCTGACTCTTCTAATTTCCCCGGAGTTATTCTCAATTCTTTTCAAGTGTGACGTAAGAATGGATTTCATCAGTCACATGCCTTCTACAAGATCGTTTTCAAATCATTTCATTGTTGTCTCAACCTCTTTGCTTTTGATTCTACCGGAGTACCTCAGTTATTTTGGTGGTGTTTCTCGTCGTCATTCTCAACATTTGAAGACCGTCGTAGATTTTCTCTTAAATCTTTTCCGTTCTCCCGGAGATTCGCGGTGCTAGCTCGATGTTATCCTATCTAGTTGTTTCCAATTGTGCAATTCTTTTCATCCATCCGGAGTATTTCAGGAGTTGCTTTCCGTCTCAATCATCCGGAGGTCATCTTTTCGGAATATCTCTCCATTCTAAGTTTTCAAAGTCGTTCTCCAATTATTCTATATCTGTGCCCCTTCGTTCGTCTCAATATTCTTCCGGTGCTTCGTTCAAGCATTCTTACATCGGTTCGCGATCTCTTTGTTCTCTTGCATTTTAATTCCCTCAAGTATCCCGTGCTTCTCTAATTCTTCTCGGTGATTCGCTCTTTTCATCACCATTTTCGAATTCTTACGGTGGCTCATTCAGATTCTTTTTCCTTTGTTATCATTTTAATTCATTCGTTCTATCCAATCCTACCGGTGGTTCATGAAGACCTTTCTCAAGTTTTGTGCTATATTCCCCTTAATTCTTTTCAAGAAGAATAAGTATTATGCCAAATCCATTGCTTGTCATCAATTTAATTTGATGAAGGATAAGCATGCAATAAATCTTATTCTTATTTCATCCAAGTGATTAATCCTTTTCCTTCGGAGTTTGTTCTTGATGAATAAATTCTAGTTCCAAGTCTTTCCATCTTTTCTTTTCCGGAGTTTAAATTTCCTCGGGCATTTCGTCGGAACCTCCACCTAAGTCACCGCAAGCTTTAATCTTATTCTTTCATCCTTCATCATATCTCATCATCCTTTTTGTTAACGGAGTTCTTCATGGTGGTTCTTCATGATTTAATCTTTTCTTCAAGAGTTCATCAAGATTTTGTTGCTGGAGTTCAAGTACCTTTTCTTCTTGCATCTCGAAGTGTAATTAATTCTCCGTATTCTTTAGAATTGGAGTTTTACATTTCTTTGTTTTTCTCAGATATTCAAGTCCACTCAATCCTTCCTTCTAAATTCTTTTCATTCAATTCTCTTTCAATTCTTTCCGGAGGTTTTGTGTCATGTCTTCATCAAGTATCATTCCATCCTCTCAAGTTCAAGTTCTATTCTTCCATGTTCAGTTGGAGTGCTGCCTAAATCCTTTCAGTCTTATTCGTTTCTTTTCTCATTCTAACCACTCCGGTTAGAACGAGCGCTTTCATAGTCTATCTGATTCCGTGAGTTTTCGATTCTCGTCATTCTTGTCGTTCCTCTCTTCTTCTCGAGTGCTCTCGATTCTCTGCCTCTTCTCTATTGCGTTTCTTGTTTCACCTCATCCCTTTTCCCCTTCCGTCTCGGTCCTAAGATCTCGGGACGAGATCTCTTGTTAGTGGAGGAGTGTTGTAACGCCCCGGATTCGATGCGCCAGGTGTCCGCCAGTTATTCGCCGTCTTTGCCATGTCATTTGCTTGCGTGTTGCACTTTGCCATGTCATCATCTGCATTTTTTTATTATGTCATCATGTGCATCGCATTTGCATACGTGTTCGCCTCATGCATCCGAGCATTTTTCCGTTGTCCGCTTTTGCAATCCGCACTCCTATGTCTCCGGCGCCCTTTTACCTCTTTTCATGTGCGGGTGTTAAACGGTCTCTGAATGGCCCGAGGTTTGCTAAGCGGCCTTGGTATAGCACCGGTGAACCGCTGTCAAGTTTCGTGCCATTTGGAGGTCGTTTGGTACTCCAACGGTTAACTGGTACCGCAGAGCCCTCTTTTGGTTGCAGCCCAACACCCTTCCAAAGTGGCCCAAAACCCAGCAAACTCCCTCTATGCTCTCGGTCGTTCGATCACGATCGCGTGGCCGAAAACCGCACCTCATTTGGACTCTCCTAGCTGCCTCTACCTATAAAAACACCTCTCCCGTCCAAATCCCGGGTCTTCTTCCTCCCGAAACCCTAATTTCCCTCCACACGCCGAACATGTCCGGTCGGCCGGACGAAATCGCCGCTGCGCTTAATCGGGCTGCCACGTGGCTGCCACGCTGCCCGCCCGGCCCGCTCGGCCGCTCCGGGCCCATCCGTAGCCGCCTGCCCGCTTGGCGCCTCGCCCGCCTCACCGCCGGCCGGCGCCTCAGTGCCGACCCGTGCCGCCCGCCGCCTCGGCCTCCGCCGACCCGCCGCCGTGGAGCTTCGCCCGGCCGCCCGCCGCCCGGCTCCAGCGCCCCATGGCCGCCTCCTCCCGCCCGGCTTCACTTCGCCCGCGCCCGCGCCTCCGGCCAGCCGGTGGCGCCGCCCCTACCGGCCTCGCCTCAGTGAGCCGCCCGTCGCCGGATCTGGGAGTGGGACGAGATCCACCACTCCCCATCCAAACGCCCCTGCATCGCCCGGATCCCTCCGTCCCGCTCCACCGCGTCCCGGTTGACTTTCCCCTCCCCAAAATTCCACCAAGTCCCCGAGATTTTGCATATTTTCATGCATTTTCATTGCGCCATAACTCTGTCATCGTTGCTCCGTTTCGTGCGTGTAATATGTCAAATTTATCGCCTCGAAGAGTAGATCATTCCATCTCATCGCGTCATTTTCATTTGAGCTCATATTGATGCCCGAAATGCTGTTGGAAGAGTGCTATGTGATGTTAGTTTCTGTTTCTTAACAGAACATGCACTTTTGTCATTTTTGCCATGATTGATGTGTGCATCCTATGAACTTGAGTCCTACATGTGTTTTGTAATATGCCATGCCATCTTTCCAGGGGTGTTTGCCATGTATTTTTGTGAGTTGTGTAGAGAGTGCATCAAGCTTGTTAAGTAGGGTACTTGCTGTTGCTGTTTTCCTGACAGATTCTGTTATATTTTATTGCTATGTAAACTTGATGCTACCTAGAGATCCATGCTTATTTTTAGATACTTCAGTAAGGATGTTTCGAACATATGGTTATGCTCTATCCATCCATGCCCTTTTTTGCAATTATTGAGTGTCATAGCTTGACGCAATCGAGCTCTACTTTTGCTATAAAATGTTTCCTGGCAGATTGTTTACATGTTATTCAATTTTGCCAAGGTTGTTGTAGTTGATCCGTGTATGCTATGATGTTGTTCTTGCTATGTATAGCTTCTATGACATGTCTTCTTGCTGCTGGTTACCTTGCCATGCCATGTATTGCTCTGTGGTGAGTGGTTCAAACTCACCAACATGCCTACTTATTGTTGTTCCTGCCATGTATGGATCTGTAATATAACTTGCCATGTTTACATGGGTGCCATCATATTTTCTGATCCTTTTTCGCTTATCGTCAGTAAGGGACTTATGTTATATGCTTTGAGTAGATTGATGCCATGCTCTAGTTTGACTTGATAACTTGCTGTAGCATGTTGTTTGATAGCTCTAAACATTGCAACCTGATGTTATTTCCTGATAATTCTGAAACTGTTATTATTTGCAATCTTGCCATGTCATTTTGAGCATGTTATCGTGATTTCTGGAGATAGATCAGTGTTCATGTTTTGTAATGATTTACCTATACATCATGCTCATGCCTTTTGTTTTCTTGTTGACGTCCTGTAGCATGTTGTTTTGATGCTTGCAATATGCCTAGTTGCTGTTTCGGACAGCTTGTCCTTTAAACTTGTATAGGGTGTATGTGTTGCACCGTTGCTCCGTTTTGAGTGTGCTCTATATGAAACTTGCTTGATTTTGCATGTAGTTTCATATTATCATGTTGCATCCTTGTTTTGAGGTGTTTGCTTGATGTTTGTATGCATTTTGCATCAATGCCATGTTTAACTTGTTTTGCTCATATCTTCTAGGTCAGTAGTCTCGAATCTAATGAACTTTATATGTAACTTGACTAGAATTTCGTGTACATCATCGTGGTGCATATTAACTTGCTGTTTGACAACTTGAACATAAGGCTTATTCAGATCTGGACCAATTTCGAAATTTGCATATGAGGACTTACCGGAATTGTTCTATGTTGTTTCCGGCCTCATTTAAACTTGCTTTGATGTGTTGCTCTTGTTTGCATCATCTCTTGCCATGAGTAGCTTTATGTAGTCTTGTCATGCATCATGCTTGTTGTGCATCTTGTCATGTTCATGTGAGGTGTGTTTACTATGTTGTGCGCTTCTTCTTGTTAGTTCCTGTTGCGTTGCGATCGTGAGGATTCGTTCGTCTACGCTTGGTTCGGCTTCATCCGTTCGTCTTCTTCATGGACTAGTTCTTCTTCCTTGCGGGATTTCAGGCAAGATGACCGCTACCCTGGATCTCACTACTATCATTGCTATGCTAGTTGCTTCGTTCTTTCGCTATGCTGCGCTACCTATCACTTGCTGCTCAAGTCTACCTAATTGCCATGTCAGCCTCTAACCTTCTGCACCCTTCCTTGCAAACCGTTGTTTGGCTATGTTACCGCTTTGCTCAGCCCCTCTTATAGCGTTGTTAGTTGCAAGTGAAGATGAAGTTTGTTCCTTGTTGGAATATGGAGATGTTGTTCCTTGCTGGAACATGTTTACTTGTTGGGATATCACAATATATCTTATATTATTAATGCATCTATACACTTGGTAAAGGGTGGAAGGCTCGGCCTTATGCCCGTGTTTTGTTCCACTCTTGCCGCCCTAGTTTTCCGTCATATCGGTATTATGTTCCCGGATTTTGCGTCCCTAACGCGGTCGGGTGATTTATGGGACCCCCTTGACAGTTCGCTTTGAATAAGACTCCTCCAGCAAGGCCCAACCTTGGTTTTACCATTTGCCTCACCACCACCTATTTTCCCTTGGGCGTAATTAACCCAAGGGTCATCTTTATTCAGCCCCCGGGCCAATGCTTGTCTAAGTGTTGGTCCAAATCAGAGCCACTTGCAGTGCCGCCCCTAGGCAACTTGGGGTATCGTCGGTTGCCGTACGTAGTGTTCATCCTGTGTTGCCCTGAGAACGAGATATGTGCAGCTCCTATCGGGATTGTCGGCGCATCGGGCGGCTTTGCTGGTCTTGTTTTATTGCTGTCAAAATGTCTTGTAGCCGGGATTCCGAGACTGATCGGGTCTTCCCGGGGAGAAGGAATATCCTTCGTTGATCGCGAGAGCTTATCATGGGCTAAGTTGGGACACCCCTGCAGGTATAATCTTTTCAAAGCCGTGCCCATGTTATGTGGCAGATGGGAATTTGTTAATGTCCGGTTGTAGAAAACCCGAAGTTGATCTTAATTAAAATACACCAACCGTGTGCGTAACCGTGAGTGTCTCTTTTCGGGTGGATCGAGAGGAGAACACGGTTTCGGGTTATGTCGGCGTAAGTAGGAGTTCAGGATCACTTCTTGATCATTACTAGTTGACGAACATTCCTTTGTTTCTCTTCTCGCTCTCATTTGCGTATGTTAGCCACCATATTATGCTTAGTCGCTGCTGCAACCTCACCACTTTACCCCTTCCTTTCCCATTAAGCTTTGCTAGTCTTGATACCCAAGGTAATGGGATTGCTGAGTCCTCGTGGCTCACAGATTACTACACCACCAGTTGCAGGTACAGGTTTGCGATGATCATGAGCGAGAGCGATGTTTGCTTGTATTGGAGTTCTTCTTCTGCTTCTTCGATCAGGGGATAGGTTCCAGGTCGGCAACCTGGGCTAGCAGGGTGGATGTCGTTTGAGTTTCTGTTTATGTTTCATCCGTAGTCGGATGTTGTTCTTATATATATTGTGATGTATTCTTGTGGCATTTGTGCCTTATGTTTGTATCCCCACTATTATGTAATGTTGATGTAATGATATCCACCTTGCAAAAGCGTTTCAATATGCGGGTCTATCCTTGGTGGGACCGTCGAGTTCCTTTTGGATAGGGTCGCATATTGGGCTTGACAAGCTGCCACCTGGCCACGAGGGTGGAGGGTGCGCCCTACCCCCCTGGGCGCGCCCCCCTGCCTCGTAGGCCCACGGTGCCTCTCCTCCACTTATCCCTGCACCCATCTTCTTCCTCTGCCTCACACAAACCCGAAAAACCAACTCAAGCACGAGTTCCAAACCACTTTGCTTTGTGATTTTGAATTCCTTGCTCAAAGCACCTCTCATAAAACTGCTTGGGGAGATTGTTCCTTGGTATGTGACTCCTCCATTTGTCCAATTAGTTTTTGTTCTAGTGCTTTATTCTTTGCAAATTTGTGCTACATAGGTGACCATGTTCTTGAGCTTGCATGTCAAATTTATATGGTTCCAAATAGTTCTAATGCTTGATATATGCTCTAGGCACTTGTAGGAGTAGTTGCTATCAATTTTATTGAAGTTGGTTCACTTTTGTTTGAAGTTACTAAAATTTTCAGATTATTTCATAAATAATGAAGAGACTTTTGAGGGGCTCGTCGAGCCGAAGCTCGAAGGAAAAACAAAAGGAAGAAGAGCAGAAGCCCAAATTTAATTTTCCTCGTACCGCGGAGGTCCGGCCATGTGAATGGCCTTCCGATGACTTCTTGAGGAGAGCCAGGATTTATGAGGATTTATATCTATTAATTGAGAACGCTGGCCTCACCGACTTCCTTCGCGACCAACATCATCAGTATCTCTTACTCACAAATACTTTTGTGCAGAACTTCTACTTTTTCCCTAAGAAATCAGCTCCAACAGTAGAGTTTCATTTATATGACGTTGTTAAGGAGATGGCATTAGCTGAATTTTGCGAGGTTTGCAAAATACCCTTTGAGGGCACCTTAGATGAACCACCCCGTAATGAAGTGGAAGCTTTTATTAACACTATCACTGTGGGAGAAACCAGGAAGGTTTCTGATGCAAGAATTACTAGCATTCATTTTCCTGTTTTATGCTACTTTGCCTTATTTGATAGTCGTTTCTTGATTGGTCACGGAAATTGTGGAAACCTTAGTGTTCCTGATATTATTATTTTGTTCCATGGTTTATACCGCAATAACTCTGTTAGTATGGGTGGAATTGTTGCTAGACGGTTAAGTCTGAACCGTACTAAGGGCCCCATCTTTGGAGGCATTTATGCTTCACGCCTAGCTGAATATTTTGAAATACCTATTAGGCATGAGGAGAAAGAAGAAACAGCGTTGCCCCGTGCTTATTTAGATTATAAGAGTATGCTAGCGCATGATTTTCTTGTTAAGAGTCGCGAAGGGGAGCTCAAATATAAATTGTACTTTGATAAACATCACCCTAAGACTATTACTTTGCCTACTCCCTCTTTACTTAACTTGTCTACATGTCCTTACATTGTTCCGTGGGCGGCTGTTCAAACCTATCGGAATCCTACACCAGCCCCGGAACCAGAGCCACAAGATGAGCCTCCACGACAGTTTGTTTATTCTTGGGATCCTGAGGCGGTTGCCAGCCAGTGGCAGTCAGAGTCCTCTTCATCACATTATGATCCCAACTATTCTGCATCGCAGTACGACCCCAGCTACACCTACGGGTATCCGCCAGGCTATCCCTGGCAATAGACCAACTTAGGCCAAAAGCCTAAGCTTGGGGGAGTACGTACTTCTCACCTACATTACATTCATATTCACACACTCATTGCCAGATGTCGGTGCTCATACTCTTTCACTGTAATATCCATGCTAGTTTACTTTCTTTTTCCGCTTTCTTCTTGTGTGTTTAATAAACCTTAAGAAAAACAAAAAAATTAGTAGTAGTTTATTTTTCCTGCTGTAGTAGTAATAATTAAAAAGAAAACCCAAAAATATTTCCCCTTCTTCTTTTGCTTGTTGGGAGCTTTCCCATGTAAATAGTTTTTATTTCCTTTCTTTTCTTTGGGGGTCAGTAGGAGAAGACCATGATTAAATTGTTGAAGTGGATCTTATATGCATCATTGTTGATTTAACCAAGAGCCCATATTGCGTTGTCTTCTCCTTCTTATTGAATGCTCGCAGATTCCAGCTTAGTCCAATGCACGTGCACTCTTATTATTATTCACACCGTTCGGTCGTGCAAGTGAAAGGCAATTATGATGACATATATGATGGACTGACTGAGATGGGAAAAGCTGGTATGAACTCGACCTCTTTTGTTTTTGTAAATATGATGAGTCCGTCGTTCTTGATTCAGCTTATTATGAATAAACATGTTTGCAATGACAATTAGAGATCATAGTTGCTTGTGACATGCTTGATTAGCTATGAGTTATAATGGTTTACCATGCGTGCCAACATGCTATTAAAATGGTTGTGATGTGGTATGATGGGGTGGTATCCTCCCTTGAATGATTTAAGTGACTTGACTTGGCACATGTTCACGCATGTAGTTGAAACAAATCAACATAGCCTTCACGATATTTATGTTCATGGTGGATTATATCCTACTCATGCTTGTATTCAATGTTTATTAATTTTAATGCATGTTCATGACTGTTGTCGCTCTCTAGTTGGTCGCTTCCCAGTCTTTTGCTAGCCTTCACTTGTACTAAGCGGAATACCGCTTGTGCATCCAATCCCTTAAACCCCAAAGTTATTCCATATGAGTCCACTATACCTTCCTATATGCGGTATCTACCGCCGTTCCAAGTAAATTTGTATGTGCCAAACTCTAAACCTTCAAATAAACATTCTATTTTGCATGCTCGAATAGCTCATATATCAACTAGTGTTGCCCTTATCTTCTGTGTTAGGCGGGTTATTCTCAAGAGCAGTGGACTCCGCTCCTCACTCACGAAATCGGCTGGTCACCGGGATGCCCGATCCCATGTTGTATGCAAACTAAATCAAAATAATTGCAAACAAAACTCCCCAGGACCCGTTGAATGTTGGAGGCACTCGTTGTTTCGAGCAAGCCATGGATTGATGCTTGTGGAGGAGGGGGGTATAAACTTTACCATTCTGTTTGGGAACCGCATATAATTTGTTTAGCATGGAAGATATCGTCATCTCTTAGTTGTTATCTTGACAATGAAAGTATGCCGCTCAAAATATAATTATCTCTATTTCAAAACCAAGCTCTGGCACCTCTACAAATCCCTGCTTCCTTCTGCGAAGGGCCTATCTATTTATTTTTATGTTGAGTCATCACCCTCTTATTAAAAGCACTAGTTGTAGAGCACAGCTGTCATTTGCATTCATTACTGTTAATTTATATCGGGTATGACTATGATTGGATCTCTTTTACCATGAATTACAATGTCTAGTCAGTCCTTGATCTTTGAAGGTGCTCTGCATTTATGTTTTGCGGTCTCAGAAAGGGCTAGCGAGATACCATCTTGTTATATCATATTATGATTGTTTTGAGAAAGTGTTGTCATCCGAGATTTATTATTACTAGTGGACCCGTTGCGCCAAATGGCGCAGAGGCACGCTAAATCCATGTGCGCGATGAAAAGGATATACATGGTTTAATCCCCTTTAAAATGAAACATGGTGGATTGTTGCCTATAATAAGATGTATATACACATTTTAATTTGATAGCACAAAATACTTGCTATAATGTTCGCAAAGACCCATTTGAAATCATGTTCGCATTGATCACATTTGTATTTTTCAGTGACTTTGTGTTTGAGCAAAAAATAGATAGGCCCTTGTTTAAAAATATATATACCTTTAACATCATGAGTGGTTTCAAAGTATTTTCATTAGTTAGGAGCTTTGATGAACCGTTGCGTCAAATGGCACAGAGACCCACCAACACCATGTGCTTTGAAAACAATCCATGTATTGTTAGGTTTAGCTGTGGCTAAGTAGCGTGCACTGCTCTAAACTCCAGTTTCAGAATCATTATTTTCCAAACCATACAATAGGTTTGCATATATTACAGAGGAGTATTTACACAACCTGGGATGATGAAACAACCAAGCTCACACGAGCCTACTGCCTAGTATCATGATCAATGTCCCATTGGGTCATCGTGAAGACACTATCAAAGCCCGTTGTGTTCATCCCTCCATATGCTCCAAATGACCAGAGATAAAAGCATTCAGAGTTTTGTTTCGCCCACCCTGCGTTCTTGACCTAACACCTGGCCATCAGAGAAAAGCAAGATCAAGAGTGACCTTGTTTCAGAATCATTCTGAAAATAAAAATTCCTAAAATCTTACTAACATTAGATGCATGAACATCAGACTCAACATAAGGCCACTTATAGATCTTAATCTTATAAAACCAAAAATGAACAACATTAAAAATGGGACATTGCATATATAATGAATTAGAAATGTCCACAAGTGTAGCGGTGCCATTCTCACAAGCCTCAACCGATTTTGAAATGGTAAAATATCATCAAACATGGGAAACTTAACACCCATCCAAAAATTCCTGGAATCTGATACATGAAGAACATCATTTTGAATGGCTACGATACATCATATAAAACATGAACCTATTTGTTTTAATTGAGAAACCATATCATAATTGATTAATATTTCACATTCCACGAAGGTCATCGGACCAAGCACTACTTGCTCCAGCGTCTATTGCCGACAAAACTGGAGCTTCTCATGGACATGAGACCAACAAATGCATTTTGGTTTGGCGAAGCAAACGCCGTCATAGCATAAGATCCTTCCAGCCTCATGCTTCGCCCTAAAACACCTCTTGTACGCACGTCAAGTACCTCATGAGCACAAAATATAAATGAATATATACGACAAGAAGTCCAGAAATTAACCAAATACAGGATCTTAACCATATTGTTTTACATGCATCAAGATGTAAGATGTGGTGATCTTGGCGCCACAACCATGGAGGCAGGGCCGATCGGCTGCCAAAATTTTATACTACGACGTGAAGCTGCAAAGCTGTGACGTAACAACACATTTCTCTGAATCTAATTAGTGTGTCTATTTGTTGGAAGAAATTCATAATTATTCACGCATTGACATACATCATCGAACCCCGCAGAGCCTACAAGTGCAGATTATGATGCATTTAGAAGCAAACCAATAAAAGTATGTCTACACAGGAATCGATGAAATATCTTGTAATGAAAGCAGATCAAAAGTACAACCCATAATTACAGGTAGTATCAGTAAATCAACTAAAAGAAATAAAACATGAATGGAAACTAAACATATGTTAACTTAATTAATTTATAAGCTAAATGTGTGAAACACAATGGCAGTTAACTTAGGAACTAAACATTGCAACCACAACAGATTGCTCCACAAACATGATGTCCTAACCGGGTCCTACAACACATTGGACAATGAGCACAATATATGATTGTGATTTATGATAGGTTGTAGGCAGTGTACTTCCTAGCCTACTCAAAAATGGACAAACCTAAGTCCGGACAAGACAGATAGATCTCTGTCTGTACCATCTTCTATATTACTACCAAGAAAAGGAAGAACATGTCAGCTAGACGTCTTTGCTTCAAGCAAATATTTCAGTCCTGGGAAGGAAATGGTCAAGGAAGGCACTAATTTGGCATCAATTAAAGAAAAATAGAAATATCATAGTGCATTACACCTGAGTCCTCATGCATGATTATTTGTGCATTGAGCAATCACATAGAAGCATGAATGAAGCTGGTGGCCTTCTAGATATGCTAAATGGGAGCACAAAAAATTAATGTGTCCACACATCATGGGGATCAAGATGGTCCTACTATCATTCCTATAAACAGCAACATCTTAGAAAATTCAAGCATTGATGATAACATACCTAAGTTCGTAAATCATCTTCTAGCTCAAGACCGATCTAAGAGCACAAGCAACAAAACATTGGTCCATGGAGGGAATGAGGAATAAGATGGTACTTATGACCACAACATCATCTCATGGACATGGCAAATGGAATCAACGTTTAGTTTTCAGATAGAAAATACTAACAATACTTGCTGACGGCACCATTGTATGGTGACCACACTGCACTTTTACCAACGGTAGCCGAAATAGTGAACAGATGAAAAGAGGGAACGACTTGCTAATTATACAAACGGACACTAACATCTTATTAACTTAATAATATTTGGAAATGTAAAACACTATTTTGTGAAAGAAAAATAAGCATGTGATGAAGGGAAACTTATTACCAAATGGAAGAAAACAAATAAGGGTATTGTTCCTATACTGTTTGCATATGTCAACAGACCCTCATTAGAAAAATAGAGAACACTAATTGCTCATCTATCCTCAGCAGAACCTAATATAGAGGAGCTAAAAATCAATATTGTAGAACCTAACATTAGCTCTTGATTTGTCAAGTACAGTTAAAACTATAAGAGTGGCCTAGTAAATACCATGTACTACCCATTACCCAGAATGGAAACCACCATATACATTTTTCGTGCATCAACATATATCTGCTAAAAAACAGAGATTTGTTTCTACGCTTGCACATATATCCGCTAGAGCTTTTTCAAGAATTACCTTTGTGAAGAGCCTTCATTAGAGGATGGACACTTCTTCTCAAACTTTACAATCGATTTGGACCAATTCATGAAATTGACAAATAATCTTCTTCATCGCTGCACTCTTATTCAAAAGCGAAGAGTATATCTTTTGCATATTATCACCAGTGGTTAAGTATGCCTTGGGCATCAGGTTGGAGCGATACCAGATCCAAGACTTGGCATTGAGAATATCTGCACGAACAATGTCACAGTCAAGGTGAGTGCCACAATGAACCGCTAGAATGGATAAATTGTTCGTGTACAAACTTTTTAAGCATGGGGTATCGATGTGGTCGCAGCTTGAAGATGATAGCGGCGGCGGTATCCATCTCGCCGTCGCTAAAGTAACTGCCAAAATACTCGTACTCCTAGGTCCCATCCCTGAACTTGTTCTCCAGTACAGCTTGCAAGGTCACAAGATCCGCATTGCATCGCCTTCTGCATTACAGATTGTTCCAATCCAAACCAAATTCAGAAACAAGCATCATGATGGTAGGACCAAGAACAACCTCTAGCCTAGCATCATCACGATCCAAACCAAATTCAGAAACAAAAATAAATAGAAAATGTTGAAAAAGATAGCCTTAACATTACGGCTGTCTAGTGAAATCATACACAATAATTTGAAGGTTATTGTAATGCACTCTACTCATGCATTCTCACATAACTTGTAAATCCTTATGACACGAGACAATAAATGTATCCAGAAGCCCTCCACATGCGCAATCAACTGTGATAGACCAGCACTCGCTAGCAATGTGTTGCATGAAAAAAAGCATTATGAAGATTTGGAAGAAGTAACGCAGCCATAACTTACATTGTAGAGAAGGCAATACTATATGAAAGAACCGGCTATAGTTTATAGCATTCATTTGCATTATAATGTAAGTTCAGTACCAAAACTTCAACAAGGACTACAAGCATAATTACAAAAAACTCAGTGGCATCGTCCCTGATAAGACCATGTAAAGCTTAAATTCCTAGTTATAATTTTACAGGATAACACAAGACAACAAATCTACTTTGCATTTTAATTGATGCAATGAGAAGAAATGAGTACACTTACTCCAATGAACTGCAATCAACAACAAAAGGACTGAGTAAATTGATTAATTTTCTCAAGGGATAAATAAATTGAGTGGGTCAAGAATTCAGAGTGCAAAGACCAATCGACATTGAGGTCGTTAGAGAGAATGTAATAGGTTGTATTTCCTTTTGTATTTTTGGATTCCTAGTTTATCTCCTGTAATTAAGACCACGGAGATTTGGCAATAGATTATATTGCCGGATAAAAACAAAAATTATATGTCTCACTAAACCATGTGGTATATTGCACACATGTTCCAAAAGTGATCGTATAATCGATACCATGCTAATAAAGATACATCAAAGCAGTCTAATAGGTAGATGTTGTGAACCGTAAGAAACAAATATGAGAAAACGAATGCAACCCAATGCAAAGTGAGACCCAACAATCTTGAAAAATAGAAAGCCTGGCCTGGTGAATAAAGAAACAGTTCAAAGAAATGCACCAATCCTGCGTACCTCAACAAGGCTGCACGAATCTCGGATTTGTAGCACATGTATTGTTTGATATCTAAGAGAGACAATATAAACCAGAGCCTCGTACAATTGAGTTGGTGACCTGCGACCTTGGCCTTCTCGCTCCTCGCGACACCCTGCACTGGCGCCCTCAACCATGAGACAAATGGGGAGAGTGGAGGGAGAGAGGGAGGGAGAGGCAAACCCTAAATCATTGTCGATCCTTGCTCTCGATGCTCCGTCCCGCGCGTGGATCATGCCTTCCACTCCTTGCTGCCGGAGCTGACGCCCTCACCCATGAGATAAAAAGGAGACGAGAGTATAAGGGCAGGGAAGAGAGAGGCGGGGAGGAGGGGTAAACCATGAATCACCTCCAGCTCCTTGCTCCTGCTGCTCTGGCTCGCTAGCCTCTCTCAACCGATCTCGCCCGCATCCGCCGATCCACCCACCCCTACCGCTTCCTCCAACCGCACCGGACTTCCCACGGCCTTCGCCCCCGCTCCGACCCGATCGACCGCTAAGCGTGCACCGGGTGGGTGGGCATGCTCCTGCCCGCACAGCGTATCCTGCGGAGCCAATCCCGCGCCGCACAACCGCCACGCCCAACCCATCCCACGAGGAGCCCAGCTAACAGCAGAATCGCCCACCCTTCATCGCGAGGAGGCCGTGCAAAACGGGTATGCATGCATCGGCCAAGCTCTCCGGGGCCCCCTGACGACGCACCCGCAGTCACAGGACGCGTGGTCAGCCCGAAACGATGCGACGTGCAGCCCATCCCATGAGGACGCCACCAACGAAGCGGGGCTGGGGCCAGCACCGCCCACCGGTCATGTGTGGAGGGCATGCAAAGTTGCAATCCGTGTGCGTAAGCTTCCGCCAATCCTCCGCATCCCAAAGACGACCTCCAGCGTGCACAGCCCATCCCGTCGGGGCCCCGCGCAACGTCACCCGCATCCCATCCCGTGCGCGCGCAGAGCCTACCCAGCCA
Source organism: Aegilops bicornis (assembly GCA_021605145.1). Classification (NCBI taxonomy): domain Eukaryota; kingdom Viridiplantae; phylum Streptophyta; class Magnoliopsida; order Poales; family Poaceae; genus Aegilops; species Aegilops bicornis. The sequence continues at coordinate 177,395,110 of CM038669.1, forward strand.
CCCGACGAGCGGGCCGAGTCGCACCACGAGTCCACCTGCTAGGGAGAGCAGGGCGCGCCACCCGGGGACACATGCGTCGCGCAACCCGTCGCCATACCCACGCTGCCGCCCACGCATGGGCAACGAGGTCGGGCCACAGAACAGGTCCGGGCCCCATGCAACGGCACTCACATCCCATCCCATAAGCGAACCGAGCCTAGCCGGTGCACCTGACGAGTGGGTCTAGCAGCACCACGAGCCCATCTGTCAGTGGAGAGGAGGGCGCGCCACCGGGTACAAATGCATCGCCCAACCTGTGCCCAACCAACGCGTCATACCACGCACGCAGAGTGCAACATGAACAGGCATGCGGCACTTGCCGAGTGGGCACCCGAAAATTTTGAACCTAGCCAACCAGAAACCAAGCCGAGCCCACCGGTCATCCCGTTCCACGTAAGAACATTCAGTGAAAATAGAGGGTGAAAATCGAACGGTAAGAACAAGCTCGTTGACCAGACCAGAGGCAATCGGACGACCACGACCGGTACGAATTCGAGGAGGCCTCAGGAGAGCGGGTCAGCTAGCAAGCTTATATGTTAGAATGGCTTGCTAGCTGATTATGTTATTGATATGAGTAAACATGAGACCTAGGAGTTATTGCAAATGTGGTTAGTTACGATCTTTGCTGAAAACCTGAATGCTGGCTTGACATAAGTACAACAACAAGAGCAAACAGAGTTTGTAAAAGTTTTCTTTTTCTCTTCGGTTTGTCAACTGAATTGCTTGAGGACAAGCAAGGGTTTAAGCTTGGGGAGTTGATACGTCTCCGTCAGATCTACTTTTCCAAACACTTTTGCCCTTGTTTTGGACTCTAACTTGTATGATTTGAATGGAACTAACCCGGATCAAGCTGTTTTCAGCAGAATTGCCATGGTGTTGTTTTATGCGTAAAACAAAAGTTCTCGGAATGACCTGAAACTCCACGTGATGTCTTATAAAAAATAATAAAAATCCTCGCTAAAGATGAAGACCAGGGGCCACACCCTATCCACGAGTGGGGGCGCGCCCAACTCTGGGCGCGCCCTACCTCGTGGGCCCCTCGAGACCCTCCGACGCCAACTCCAACTCCATATATTGGCTTTTGGGGAGAAAAATCAGAGAGAAGAAATCATCGCGTTTTTACGATACAGAGCCGCCGCCAAGCCCTAATCTCTCTCGGAGGGCTGATCTGAGTCCGTTCGGGGCTCGGAGAGAGGAATTGTCGCCGTCGTCATCATCAACCATCCTCCATCACCAATTTCATGATGCTCACCGCCCGTCGTGAGTAATTCCATCGTAGGCTTGCTGGACGGTGATGGGTTGGATGAGATTTATCATGTAATCGAGTTAGCTTTGTTAGGGTTTGATCCCTAGTATCCACTATGTTCTGAGATTGATGTTGATGTGACTTTGCTATGCTTAATGCTTGTCACTAGGGCCCGAGTGCCATGAATTCAGATCTGAACCTATTATGTTTTCATGAATATATGAGTGTTCTTGATCCTATCTTGCAAGTCTGTAGTCACCTATTATGTGTTATGATCCGATAACCCCGAAGTGACAATAATCGGGATACTTCTCGGTGATGACCATAGTTTGAGGAGTTCATGTATTCACTATGTGCTAATGCTTTGTTCCGGTTCAATATTAAAAGGAGGCCTTAATATCCCTTAGTTTCCAATAGGACCCCGCTGCCACGGGAGGGTAGGACAAAAGATGTCATGCAAGTTCTTTTCCATAAGCATGTATGACTATTTACGGAATACATGCCTACATTACATTGATGAACTGGAGCTAGTTCTGTGTCACCCTCTGTTATGATTTGTTACATGACGAACCACATCCGACATAATTGTCCATCATCGATCCGGTGCCTCTGAGCTTTCCATATACTTTGGTTTACGCTTATTTACTTTTCCGTTGCTCATTACAATCACTACAAAAATACCAAAAACATTACTTTTGCTGTCTTTACTTTTGTTGCCGTTACCACCACTATCATATTACTTTGCTACTAAACACTTTGCTGCAAATACTAAGTTTCCAGGTGTAGTTGAATTGACAACTCATCTGCTAATACTTGAGAATATTCTTTGGCTCCCCTTGTATCGAATCAACAAATTTGGGTTGAATACTCTACCCTCGAAAACTGTTGTGATCCCCTATACTTGTGGGTTATCACATGATCTCGGGTTCAAATAGATGAATGCACTTCCTATGAATTCGAATCTTCGAAACCCCCTTTATGTTGAATTCGACATGTATTCTATTTCGTAGCTAGCAATTTGGAATGTATCCATGCAAGTGACAAATGTATAAAGTGCTTCACACTAACAACATGGAGTTCTAATTAATGTTTATATATGAATTGCAAAAGCATCCATTGCATGTATTTCAAACCACTCTCACTCTATGGATCGATAATATGAAATAAACACAATCACATGCTAGAATTCAATAGAGTATGGGTGTCTGATAGACCGATTTTCGTCCATACGCGATTTGCAAAATTCACGATCTCATCCAAAAATAGTAATGCCATTTATATTTTAATTTAATGCGTAGAACCGCCTTTTACACGTAGATGCACTATGCATCGGCCCGTTCTCACAAACGCGCTATATATCTCTCTATCTACCGCATAAGTGCACGCACTTTATATGCATCGGCATTTCTCTTTCACGCATGCTTCTCTCGGGGTGTCGGGGGGTCTCACGCACATGCTCTCTCTGTATCTCTCTCTCTTTCTGACTACTATGTACCACCCTTTTCACTAATCTCAGTTGGAAAACACTATTTCTCTAACATGCATATATACACACGCACAGTCTCTACTAGCCCTCTATACGCACATATATGTGCCTATGTGTCTCCCACACGCACATTATCTTTAGGCCTCTCTCGCACACATTGCCCCCCCAGACACACCTCTCTCTTAGTAGTTGGCAGATATGATTCCATCATATCATTTAGTAGGATATCCCTGACTGTTAGGCTGGATGGTAATACGAGGCAAAGTTTTACCCTAGTTCGGACCCTTGTAGTTGAGGAAAAAGCCTACTCCAGGTACTGTATATTAGTGATAGGGGTGTGTATAAAGTACACGTGAATACCAGCCATTGTGCGTGTGTGTATACTATTGACGAACTAGCCCCCAAGCTTCTATAACATACTGGGGGCCTAGGGTTACAAATCATATATAGTCGCCTTATCACCGGTGGGGATAGAGTCCTCCATGACTGTAGCTAACCGTATTATGCAGCCGAGTCCTACACATGGGTCTTTGTATAACGCGTCTCGATCCAACCTATGTGGCGTAGGATGAAATCGACCCATGAGTCCTCATGTTGACCCACCACAACTAGAAATGATGTGCCCACAACACCACACAAGCAATCGGCCACTAAGAAAATAAGCATATACAATAGTGCAATGTTATACATGAAAGTTAATTGCATGGTGCATTCATAACCCACAAGTATAGGGGATCGCAACAGTTTTCGATAAGTAAGAGTGTCGAACCCAACGAGGAGCTAAAGGTAGAACAAATATTCCCTCAAGTTCTATCGATCACCGATACAACTCTACGCACGCTTGACGTTCGCTTTACCTAGAACAAGTATGAAACTAGAAGTACTTTGTAGGTGTTTTCGGATAGGCTTGCAAGAAAGTAAAGAGTACAAAAATAAAAGCTAGGGGCTGTTTAAGTAAAGACATAACTAAAGTAAATATAGCGAGTGTGGAAAAGTGGTGATATGAGTTGTGGAATTGTCCCTAAGCAACTGACTATGTTACTAGACCGATAATCACTATTGCAATTCTATTTGAGGGAGAGGAATAAGGCAACATACTTTCTCTACTTGGATCATATGCACTTATGATTGTAACTCTAGCAAGCATCCGCAACTACTAAAGATTCATTAAGTTAAAACCCAACCACAGCATTAAAGTATCAAGTCTCCTTTATCCCATACGCAAACAACCTACTTACTCGGGTCTCAGGCTTCACACTCACGCCACCCACCATAAGCAAATCATAAACATATTGCAAACCCTACAGCGGGAATCCCTCACGCTTGCGCGACACGGAGGGCACAATAGGACAGCACCAATAATAAAACATGCAATTCAAACCAATCATAGCAATTCATCAATCACCGATAGGACAATGAAAATCTACTCAGACATCATAGGATGGCAACACATCATCGAAAAATAATATGAAGCATAAAGCACCATGTTCAAGTAGAGAGTACAGCGGGTTATGGAGAGTGGACCGCTGGATATAGATGGGGAAGGTGATGGAGATGTTGGTGAAGATGACGGTGGTGTTGGTGAAGATCGCGGTGATTATGATGGCCCCGGCCAGCCTCCGGCGCCACTGGAAGCAAGGGGGAGAGAGGCCCCCTTCTTCTTCTTCTTCCTTGACCTCCTCCCTAGATGGGAGAAGGGTTTCCCCTCTGTTCCTTGGCTCCCATGGCTTGGGAGGGGCGAGATCCCCTCCGAGATTGGATCTATCTCTCTGTTTCTGCGTTCTCTCCTGGCTCTGTTTCACTGTTTCGTGTATATATGGAGATCTGTAACTCCGATTGGCCTGAAACCTTCGCCGTGATTTTTTTCCTAATATTAGCTTTCTTGAGGCAAAAGAACAGCATTAACCGCCTTACGGTGGGCTCACGAGGGTAGGGGCGCGCCCCCTTGCCTCGTGACCACCTCGGGCACTAGTTCGCGTTGATTTTCTTTCCAAATTTTCCATATTTTCCAAAAATAAGCTCCGTCCGTTTTTATCCCGTTTGGACTCCGTTTGATATGGATATTCTGCGAAACCAAAAACATGCAATGCATGTGGACTGGCACCGGGCACTCGGATCAATATGTTAGTCCCAAAAATAATATAAGAAGTTGCCAAAAGTATATGAAAGTTGCATAATATTGGCATGGAACAATAAAAATTATAGATACGACAGAGACGTATCAAGATCCCCAAGCTTAATTCTTGCTCGTCCTCGAGTAGGTAAATGATAAAAAAGATAATTTTTGATGTGGAATGCTACCTAGCATAATCTTGATCATATGTCTAATCATGGCATGAATATTAAGACACGAGTGATTCAAGGCAATAGTCTACCGTTTGACATAAAAAACAATAATACTTCAAGCATACCAACCAAGCAATTATGTCTTATTGAAATAACATAGCCAAAGGAAGCTCATCCCTACAAAATCATATAGTCTAGCTATGCTCCATCTTCACCACACAAAATATTCACATCATGCACAACCCCGATGACAAGCCAAGCAATTTTTTCATACTTTTGACGTTCTCAAACCTTTTCAACTTTCACACAATTCATGAGCGTGAGCCATGGACATAGCACTATAGGTGGAATAGAATATGATGGTGGGGGTTATGTGGAGAAGACAAAAAGGGATAAAGGCTCACATCGACGTGGCTAATCAACGAGCTATGGAGATGCCCATCAATTGATGTCAATGCGAGGAGTAGGGATTGCCATGCAACGGATGCACTAGAGCTATAAGTATATGAAAGCTCAAACTGAAACTAAGTGGGTGTGCATCCAACTTGCTTGCTCATGAAGACCTAGGGAATTTGAGGAAGCCCATCGTTGGAATATACAAGCCAAGTTCTATAATGAAAATTCCCACTAGTATATGAAAGTGACAACATAGGAGACAATCTATATGAAGAACATAGTGCTACTTTGAAGAACAAGATATGAGACTCACTACATGAAGAACATGGTGCTACTTTGAAGCACAAGTGTGGAAAAAGAGATAGTAACATTGCCCCTTTTTCTTTTTTTTCTTTTTCTTTTTTTGCGGGCTTCTTTGGCCCCATTTTTTTTATTTAGGCTTCTTTGGCCTCTCTTTTTATGGATGGGGCAATGCTCTAATAATGATGATCATCACACTTTTATTTACTTACAACTCGATATAACAACTCGATACTAGAACAAAGATATGACTCTATATGAATACCTCCGGCGGTGTACCGGGATGTGCAATGATCTAGCATAGCAATGACATCAAAAAACGGACAATCCATGAAAACATCATGCTAGCTATCTTACGATCATGCAAAGCAATATGACAATGAATGCTCAAGTCATGTACATGATGATGATGGAAGTTGCATGGCAATATATCTCGGAATGGCTATGGAGATGCCATGATAGGTAGGTATGGTGGCTGTTTTGAGGAAGATATAAGGAGGTTTATGTGTGATAGAGCGTATCGTATCACGGGGTTTGGATGCACCGGCGAAGTTTGCACCAACTCTCGAGGTGAGAAAGGGCAATGCACGGTACCGCAGAGGCTAGCAATGATGGAAGGGTGAGAGTGCGTATAATCCATGGGCTCAACATTATTTATAAAGAACTCACATACTTATTGCAAAAATCTATTAGTCATCAAAACAAAGTACTACGCACATGCTCCTAGGGGGATAGATTGGTAGGAAAAGACCATCGCTCGTCCCCGACCGCCACTCATAAGGAAGGCAATCAATAAACACCTCATGCTCCGACTTCGTTACATAACGGTTCACCATACGTGCATGCTACGGGACTTGCAAACCTCAACACAAGTATTTATCAATTTCACAATTACTCAACTAGCACGACTCTAATATCACCACCTTTATATCGCATAACTATTGCAAGGAATCAAACATATCATATTCAGCAATCTACAAGTTTATGTAGGATTTTATGACTAACCATGTGAATGACCAGTTCCTGTCATCTCTCTAAATAGATATAAGTGAAGCAAGAGAGTTTAATTCTTTCTACAAAATATATGCCCAAGTTCTAACAAATATAAATGAAGCAAAAGAGCATTCTACAAATGGTGGTTGCCTATGTAAAGAGAAACATGCAATCCAAACTTCAAATGATATAAGTGAAGCACATGAAGCATTCTATAAAGCCATACTCAAAAGATATAAGTGAAGTGCAAAGAGCATTCTATAAATCAACCAAGGACCATCTCATACCAGCATGGTGCATAAAATAAAAATGAAAACTAAATGCAAAAGGCGCTCCAAGACTTGCACATATCGCATGAACGGAACGAATCCGAAAACATACCGATATTTGTTGAAGAAAGAGGGGATGCCTTCCCAGCATCCCCAAGCTTAGACGCTTGAGTCTCCTTGAATATTTACTTGGGGTGCCTCGGGCATCCCCAAGCTTGAGCTCTTGCCTCTCTTCCTTCTGCTCACATCGAGACCTTCTCGATCATCGAACACTTCATCCACACAAAACTTCAACAGAAAACTCGGTAAGATCCGTTAGTATAATAAAGTTAATCACTACTCTAAGTACTGTTGCAAACCAATTCATATTTCCTTTTTGCATTGTGTTTACTGTAATATAACTTTTTCATGGCTTAATCCACTGATATAAATTGATAGTTTCATCAAAACAAGCAAACTATGCATCAAAAACAGAATCTGTCTAAAACAGAACAGTCTGTAGCAATCTGAACATTCATCATACTTCTGATACTTTAATAATTCTGCCAAAATTAGGAAAAACAAAAAAATTGTACATCAAGACAGTGCAAAAAGAATAAGAACCATTTGACGTTCCAGTAAAACTTTAAAATTCGCGCACTACAGCCAAAGTTTCTGTCCTGCACCGCACAAACCAACAAGCATTGTAAACATCCTAAAGGCAAACCTTGGCACATTATTTTTATAATACAATGGAATTGTAGAAGGGGATAATTATTTTTGTTGAAAAGTTTCTGTAATTAAGATTCACAAAGTTCCCATGGGCATGAACAAAGTTCAAGGACGTCCCCCACTTTCACAATGCTCGTCTCTCTCACTTTCACTTTTCTTTTTGAAAAAGTTTTGGGTTCCCCTCTTTATTTTTGTTGTTTTTAAACTATATGAAAGCACTCAACAGAAATAAATGACTCTATAAAACTTCCGGGTTGTCTCCCTAGCAGCGCTTTCTTTAAATCCATTAAGCTAGGCATATAGTGCTCAAGTAGTGAATCCTCCCGGATCCCAATGTATATCAAAGCCAATTTTAATTAACAATGATTTGCAATTTAGTAGTGAGCACAAAGCAACATATATCATGTAATGACGAAGTCTAACTCTCTTCCTATGCATCGGCATGTCATAAAAGAACAATTCATGCACACATAGTAAAGGCCAATGCATAGTATAAACATTTTCTTGCAATTTTATCGTGTTGGAGACATAGAGAGGTGGAGATATAGTTCCTCTCTCATAATAATTGCAAGTAGGAGCTGCAAGAACATGCATATTATATCTATCAAAATCATCATGTGCAACGGTAAAAGGCAACCCATCAATATAATCCGTAATAAGTGCAAACTTCTCCGATATAGTGTAGTTGGGAGAATTCAAAAAGATAATAGGACTATCATACGTGGGTGCAATAGCAACAATTTCATGTTTAACATAAGGAACTATAGCAAGTTCATCTCCATAAGCATAATTCATATTGGCATCTTGGCCACAAGCATAGCAAGCATCATCAAAAAGGGATATTTCAAAAGAATCAATGGGATCATAGCAATCATCCTTCGGTAAGCGCGAAGGGGAATTAAATAATGTATGAGTTGAAGAGTTACTCTCATTAGAAGGTGGGCACGGGTGATCAATCCGCTCTTCCTCCTTTTGGTCTTCGCTCTCCTCCTCATCTTTTTCATCCAATGAGCTCGCAGTTTCATCAACTTCTTCTTCCATAGATTCCTGCAAAATATTAGTCTCTTCTTGGACAGCGGAGACTTTCTCGATAAGTGCATTAATATAGGCATTATATTCATAATTCTCATAACAATATTTAAGGATAGCTAAATTTTCAGATCTATAACAAGCATCATCAAAATCCTCAAACTCTTTAAACATGGATTCAATTTCATAAGCACCCATAAAAGCAACAAATTCTTCTATTTGTTCCACATCATAGTAATCGTATATACCATTAGCATAAGAAGCTAAGGTTTCATTATCATTAAATTTGCATGAAAAGGGAAGGTGTGGAGCATTCATCCTAGAGCAACAAGTATAATCATATTCCGAGCATAATTGTCTAGCATACCACTTCAATATATAAATTTGATCCCATAATAGTTTCCATTTTTGAGTTAAGCGATGATCCCTAAAGTATTCGCGTTTATCCAACGTTACTCCCATTACCAGATTGAATGAGGTTTTCTCAGGATTATCAAAGTGGTACATAATATTTTTCACATATTGAGCATCGAGGGTTTTAGGAGGTTCCCCATCTCCATGAATAGCAAGTACACCTAATTTTTTTGGTATTTCGTGTTCCATATCCATAACTAAAGATAGAGAACAACTAAGAACAGCAAATAAAAATTACTTAGTGATAAAGCAAACAAGCACACACGATAATATTCACCCCACGCTATTGCTCCCAACGGCGCCAGAAAAAGGTCTTGATAACCCACAAGTATAGGGGATTGCAACAGTTTTCGATAAGTAAGAGTGTCGAACCCAACGAGGAGCTAAAGGTAGAAAAATATTCCCTCAAGTTCTATCGACCACCGATACAACTCTACGCACGCTTGACATTCGCTTTACCTAGAACAAGTATGAAACTAGAAGTACTTTGTAGGTGTTTTCGGATAGGCTTGCAAGAAAGTAAAGAGCACGAAAATAAAAGTTAGGGGATGTTTAAGTAAAGACACAACTAAAGTAAATATAGCGAGTGTGGAAAAGTGGTGATAGGAGTTGTGGAATTGTCCCTAAGCAACTGACTATGTTACTAGACCGATATTCACTATTGCAATTCTATTTGAGGGAGGGGCATAAGCCAACATACTTTCTCTACTTGGATCATATGCACTTATGATTGGAACTCTAGCAAGCATCTGCAACTACTAAAGATTCATTAAGGTAAAACCCAACCATAGCATTAAAGTATCAAGTCCCCTTTATCCCATAATGCAAACAACCTACTTACTCGGGTATGTGCTTACATCACTCACGCCACCCACCATAAGCAAATCATAAACATATTGCAAACCCTACAGTGGAATCCCTCACGCTTGCGCGACACGGAGGGCACAATAGGACAGCACCAATAATAAAACATGCAATCCAAACCAATCATAGCAATTCATCAATCACCGATAGGACAACGAAAATCTACTCAGACATCATAGGATGGCAGCAATCATCGGAAAATAATATGAAGCATAAAGCACCATGTTCAAGTAGAGGGTACAGCGGGTTGCGGGAGAGTGGACCGCTGGATATAGATGGGGGAAGGTGATGGAGATGTTGGTGAAGATGACGGTGGTGTTGGTGAAGATCGCGGTGATGACGATGGCCCCCGGCAGCGCTCCGGTGCCACCGGAAGCAAGGGGGAGAGAGGCCCCCTTCTTCTTCTTCTTCTTCCTTGACCTCCTACCTAGATGGGAGAAGGGTTTCCCCTCTGGTCCTTGGCTCCCATGGCTTGGGAGGGGCGAGAGCCCCTCCGAGATTGGATCTATCTCTCTGTTTCTGCGTTCTCTTCCGACGCTGTTTCACTGTTTCGTGTAAATATGGAGATCCGTAACTCCGATTGGCCTGAAACCTTCGCCATGATTTTTTCCGAATATTAGCTTTCTTGCGACAAAAGAAGAGCATCAACCGCCTTACGTTGGGCTCACGAGGGTAGGCGCGCCCGAGAACAGCGCCCCTGCCTCGTGACCACCTCGAAAACTGATTCGCGTTGATTTTCTTTCCAAATTTTCCATATTTTCCAAAAATAAGCTCCGCCGCTTTTATCCCGTTTGGACTCCGTTTGATATGGATATTCTGCGAAACCAAAAACATGCAATGAGACGAGGGTAACCGCAATCGGATCAATATGTTAGTCCCAAAAATAATATAAAAAGTTGCCAAAAAGTATATGAAAGTTACATAATATTGGCATGGAACAATCAAAAATTATAGATACGACGGAGACGTATCATGCATCCAAAAATATTTGTTCTGCATTGTGAATGTTTATATATTCTCCTAAACTATTAGTCACGGGAAAGAGAAACGAAGGGCATATCTCTCCTTGTCTCCACCGGACATCCCCTCTTTCTACACCACTTTCACGTACGCACACAAACTATCTCTCGGCCCTCTAAAAGTATGCATGCCCACGACACATTCACGCATGACGGTCACTGTATTTCAAGCTAAAGCACTATACGGTCACTTGAGTTCAGAATATGCTCATTACGGTCACCGTATACATTCTCATGGTGATCATACAGTATCTCGCTCACGATACGTCTCCGTATTTTCTTGATGACACTGACGGACTTTGCATTTGATGCGTGCTCCGTATTTTGTTGACGACACTTACGGTCATTGTATTTGAAGCGAAAGCATGATACGGTCACTGGACTTCAGAATAAGCTCATCACGGTCACCACAGACATTTAGTCGTGCTAACCAACATGTGGTTGGATGGTTAGGAGGACAGTGGTTTCTCGAGCCCACCAGGGTTAAAGTCCCGGTGCTCGCATTTATCCTGGGTTAATTTCAGTATTTTCCGGCGACGTGCGTTCAGTGGGAGGAGATGTTCCACTCGACTACGAGGCACCTATGGTGACTTCGTAAAATCTCAAGATCATATGCTGGCTCACTCTCTCAAAGGTGCTCATAGGGGTAGGGTCTGCGTGTGTGCGCTTATAGCGGTGAGTGCTTGCGCGTATATATGAGCCCTTGCGTCTGTACCGTGTTAAAAAAATACATGTCATGATTATACGGTCACTGGCTCACCCATACAACTTCGTATTTTGTTGATGACACAATAAATTGACCAGTCAAATGTTCCACGTGGCGCAACTAGTGTTGCACCATCGGGGCGCGTAACCGTGGGGCCCACCTGTCAGCCCATATATGAATGAAAGAAATGGTAGTTTGAGTCTATACTATGTTAATAAAATACATTTTAGGGTGATCATATGGTCACTGGCTCACCATACAGCTCCATAATTTGTTGATGACACGATCAATTGACCAGTCAAACGGTCCACATTCAGCAACGCACATTACCATAGGGCCCACACATCGGTAGCGTACATGAAGGGCCAGTGGTAATAAATTAGTGGTCGGTGGGTACCAAGTCGTGAGACCTCTGGTTGGCGATCGCCCGGCGGTGGGGCGTGTTGATTGGGCGGTGGGTGGGGATCGCCGGAGAAAAAGCTTCGGTCTTGGGGGGCCTAGAGGGATGGCGGTCTTGCGGCGGACCGGCGGTGGGGAGTGGTTTCGGCGGTAGTGGCGTCGCAAGACGGGCCATGGCGGCGAGGGCCGGCGGTTCTGCCGGTGGTGGCTGGCGGCTCAGGGGGGTGGAGTTTGATGATAAACTGTAGGCCCTTGATTTTGTATCCAACAGCTGGAAAATCTAATGACTAGAGATAAAAAAAGTCAGTCGACTGACGTCTAGCCTCACCCCGCACGTACACATGCACGCACGCAAGACACGCACACATGCAGGCGTGCAACATCGACACGCATATTAACGAACACACACGCATGCGGGCATGCAACACCGACACGCATATTACATGCACTCACGAACACAACGCACGTGACGCACACATGCATGAAACACCGAACGCACTTTGCACGCGACGCAACACTTTCAGACGCCGCATGCACACAGCACACGACGCAAGACACACGCTCAACCTATACGTGCATGCACCCTTTGTGAAGGACATGGATTGTTACGGGTATTAATCAATCTTATCTGTGATAAGCAGAACATTGATGTTTGCAACGGTCTTTATGAATCACAACGTATCGAACGGGCTATCAACATAGTAGGCTTATCTACATGAAAAGGATGACGTCACACTCAATGAACAATCATCGGTTTATGAAATGCCCGCTTCCGACCGCCCTGGCCCACCAAAGGTTCCTCTGCTTTGCGCTGACTGCGTTGGGTCACTGACATGCAGGCCATGTACCAAAAGAGCCCACACGTCAGTGGAAGAACGGTGCGGTGTCCTACGTTAGAGTCGAGGGCGCCACTCGCTGCATGCCTGACTGAACACGCCTCCTTGCCGCATTCAAACGCCTCCATGAAACTCGCCCATGTGGAAGTCGAGAAACCCACTCTGGACACACGTCCGTTCATGACCGGGTCGGAATTAAATGCAACGCCGGCTGAGCTCCTCCCGTCCGCCATCTATTTAATCTCCTATTTAAACGAGGCCAAATGCTGGCCAAGAATCGCACACCTCCGCCGCTCCCCTATCTCCTCCTTCACCATTTTGTCCACTCTTACAATGGCTTACGAAGAGTAGTTATTTCGCACAAGCCATTTGTCTAGGTTTGTATCTCTCACACACACCCACGTAGGTGGGGGACGTGCACGAAGAGAAGAGGTGCACGCACGACGCACGTACTCCCGACTCTTTCCCAACCACACCTGCTTGGTACGGTGGAGCTCGTTTCTATACGAAAAGGCAGCCCACGTGGTAATTTGACCGTGTACTGGTTGTCCACTTGGTGGAGGGAGGATCGTCTACCACGGGTGAACAAACAAATTGCGACCTGACGCGTTATGTTAAAAAAGAGGCAAACCATGTGGGGCCTACCTTAGAGGCAAGGCTCTATACTCTGGAGTACTTTTGATGTGTCCTGTCAACTCATGAGCGAGGAGAAGCTTGCTTAGTCTGCTGTCTCCCCGCCCACCAGGCGCGGTGGCTCGCAGGATGAGGTGAAGCTTGCTTACTAGTAGTAGTATTGTACGCCTTCGCCCGCTCCCTACCATGCTGCAGTGGCTCATGAGACGAGGAGAAAATTTTACTACTCCCTCTGTTTACTCCTCGTCCCTACTACCTTGGTTAGAGAGATTGTCATATTGTTTGGAATATATATGTCCTTTAGTACTCCCTCCCTTTACTTATACAAGGCCACTATAAAAAAATACATTTTGCATCTATACAAGGCCACAAATAGTAATCGAGACAAAAGTAACTACTCCCTCCTTTCCAGTTTATGGCTCAATTTCAAAATCTCTCCAACCAAGGTAGACGGTGAGTGGTCGAATTAATTCCGTACTCCTAGTTTGCACAAGTAATTAGTACACTCATTTTTCTCAAGAAGTTATGTTTACTGAGGCATTAATTATAACGAATGCATGAATTACCACTAAATTTCCATGAACTTCTACATGCATTGGTGAGTTTTCTCTTGACACTGCTTGCATCGGGTGATCTAACGCACCTCGAAATCCAACATGTGATGGTACTACTACTAGTAGTAGAATTGAGACTTATAAAACGGAAAAACGAATGTTTTTTAGATGAGCCTATAAACCCTAGTGGGTACGTACTCCGTAAAATCATATTTTCCCAAAACTAAGTCGCTCAACCTTTATTTGCTTGTTTCCCTTACTGCCTCCTTGCCTCGAACAGACTATGCCAAACTCCCCTGCCTGCCGCGCGGGAAAAGACCCACCCTCGCCTTTTTTTAGTCCGGGTTTGGATCGATGGATCGCTGAAGCAACAAAACCAAGCCGTGTCTTGTACTCCTCCGTCGGCCTTCGCTTTCATGAATTCTGTACTTCACAGCCGACATGTGGGACATATAGCAACCGGGTCGACATGTCAAGCACCAAATAACAACGCAGAACAGCAGGGGGACACACCCTAGTCGTACCGCCCCAGTAGTAGTAGTAATGAGCAATGAGACGTCAAATCACGATGCCGCACCTTCCCAGACGGACGAAGCAACCATTATTTCACAATTCGGTTCGCCATCATCTCAAACCACGTAGTATTGCTTCTGCCTCAAGAGGAACACGTGCATCGCCTTGGTACATCATGACACGTGGGACCGCATGACAGGCCATGCTCCCCCGCCGATCGCTCGGTAAAATCACCTCATTTTTACTACTATACTTCCTCCGTATCTGTTTACATGGCATGCACGTCGTTCTAGGTTGAGAATTTAGCGGCTATATATGTGATGAACAGTATATGTTTAGAAACTACATCTGCTTAATAATCCAATGATATACTTTTTGTGACATAGTAACTCAGATTAGTTAGTCAAATGGATGACCTAGAACTACGTGCACGCCCTATAAACCGAGACGTCTAAAAAAACGAGACGGAGAGGGTAGTTCAGTACGTATATTTTTAGATCAATATAGTCGGGATTCACCAAGGAGCAAAACCAAGTGGTAGGCTGCACCTGTCGTGTTGGCGTAGCGACTCAAGCGGTCGATCCGCTGCGAAATGGCGACACATAACAGACCCCTTTGGCCGACATGTGGCTCATCCACCGTCTTGTTCCACGTGTGATGCACCAAATTAAAGTTGAACAGCGGTTGGAATTGGAGGCACCCGGTCGTGGCGCCCATGATAGTAGAAAATGAGCGATGAGGGTCAAATCACAAAGCCCCACCTTTCCCACATTAAAATTTGGATGACGAAGCAACCATCATTTCACTCTAGGGCACAAGAGCATAAAAAAAGAAAACCAATGATGCGTGCGGCAGCTACCTAGGGCACCCTAGGGTAGGGGTCTCCACTACAGATCAATTTTTTTCTGAAAACGCCTCCACTACAAATCGGCTTCTCCCTCGTCCTCTTGAAGAAAACCGATGATGTGTGCGGCGGTAGGGTTTGTAGGAGTACTACTAGGGCGTGCGGGGCCACGTCGTATTAAACGGGAGAGGATTGAGTTCGGTCGGCGCCTTAAATATGTGTGGGCCGCTTGGTTTTAGGGGAACGAGGCAGCATTTTGGGTTCGGGGACCGGTGGAGATATAAATGCGTACAAAAATTGTGGGCGTGGGTTCGACCAAAAAGGCAATGATGCATGGGCCCTACATTTTGATATACCCGGGGCCGCGTGAAATTTGCTACTCTACTCAAAACTAGTAAGGTACACATGCATTGAACGCATGATATTTCTGTCAGATCATGGGTTCCGGCAAAACCCTCAAGGTTCGAACACTGGGGTGCGCGCGAAGATCTCGCCCCTACCGATCCACGTCCTAGCTCTCTAAGATCTCGTGGACGAACTCGACGAACTCGCAACACAAAGACACAAGATTTATACTGGTTCGGGCCACCGTTGTGGTGTAATACCCTACTCCAGTGTGGTGGTGGTGGATTGCCTCTTGAAATTTGAGGATGAAACAGTACAAAGGGAAGAACAGCCTCCTGAGGTAGAGGTGTTCTTGTGCTTGGCAAACTTGTGTGGGTGTGATGCCTACGAATCTGTTTTTTCTCTACGGTGATGGCTAGCTCTACTTATATAGGCCCTGGTCCACTCCCCAAATATTGAGCGGGAAGGGAGCCAACAACGGCCAACTTGAAAGGGGACAGCTAGTACAGCTTATCCTGACAAAAGTAGTCTTCGCCTGCAAAAGGCTCTGGTGGTGACGCTGTCTTGGGCTCCATGGTGACCTCCGTCTTGGCTTCCTACTGGTCTTGGTCTCGTTGCACCGATATGGAAACCTTTGCCTGATGCCTCGGTACTCCGCGCCTGCGCTTGCCCCCTTGGCACCAAAGAGGAAACAAGAAGGGCCAGCTGTGCGCTGGCGCCTTTGGTCTCGATCGTCATGGCTCACGTCACGAGGACCTCACGAGGTTTGCCTTGCCTTGATCTCTCCGCCCCTCGTGAGCCTGCCTGACGAGGCCGCTCCTGAGGAGGTCTTGTGTCGTCCGCCTCGTGAGGCTTGGCCCCTCGCGATGGTCTTGGATGCCTTGTCGACAAATATGGGTCGTACGGGCCTGCTAGCTCAGCCATGCCGTGGGCCGCAGGCAGGCAAGTCTGGGGACCCCCGTTCCCAGAATGCCGACAATTTCGAAACCAAATTATGAATAAATACACACTATAGCATGTAAATCTTTGAGTCATATATGCATGATCTAGATGTTCGTTTAGTTCTTATATATCATCTCATTCAAAATCAATTAGTTTTATAAAAATGTTAAGATTCATGGGATTGTGCATTGTAAAGCATAAAGTAAAAAACAAATAATGGCAATTCATTTAGAAAAAAATCAATTATGATACGGAAGATTCTAGAACAAAGGAGAAGTGCTTGTGTTTTGAGGTTTGTGCATTATGCTTAAGTTCAACCATGGAAACTTCTAATTTGTACATGTGGCAGATCTGGTGGAATGTTGATGATATCCAATGGCCAGTAGTGCTCAGATTTGCCATCTCTACACTGTCGGATTAGCTTCATCCAGCGACCATCTTTCAAGTTATTCGCACACTATATAGTTCTTGTGCCATAGTTGCATGTCTTGGAAAAAAGCTACTAGTGGGTTGTACTAGCTATTTAGGAATAGAATATGTATACATGGAAGTTGTAGGGAAAGAGATGACATGGAGTATCTCAATTCCAATGAGTAGGGATTGGAAAAGAGATGTCATTTGGTTGACATCATAGGAACTTTTCTATTGAATCTAGAGATGCCATGTATCTCAATTCCTATGAGGAACGATTAGAAAAGAGATGTAATTTGGTTCATATCATAGGAACTTTTCTATTGAATATACGCTAATGTTTATTTTCCTTTGAAATTATGGGAGTATAGGAATCCATTCATATGAACCAAGTGGCTCTAAAGCTATAGAAATGATATCATGTTTATTTCCTTTGAAATGTGGAGTATATGAATCTATTCCTATGAACCAATTGGCTCTAAAGGAAAAAAATCCTATAAAAATCATATCATATAGAGTTCCTATGATATTCCTCCAAAGCAAAGGATGGTTGAAATTGCTGCAGGTGATATGATGGTCTTTCTTTATAGACTCCCCCCCATCTTTATAGTTACCTCTCGAAGATGAATGAAATGATATATACAGGGTATTCTACATGTGCAATTTGGTACAAGAAAACTCGGTAAAAGTTTGCGAGGTTCGAATTTTCAGTAAAGCTATATGCACTGCATTTTGCAAAGGAGGGAGCATAGGGCAGTTGCTAACACTCACGTGGAAGATTTGTGTGTAGGAGGAGTGGCTGTTCTGTTAAATGACATGGCAAAACTGAGACTGTCAGATGCCGATCTGACGGTTCTTACGGCGTTCGTCAGGAAAAGGCTTGTGGCGAACGTTTGTCGGATAATGATTTATGGACACATGCATTGCATTGATACGTGCCCCCTCTCTCTCACGCACACGCACCCTCCCGAGTCCTCTCGCACCCACCGTCTATCTGCAGGTAGATGTCACACACATATGTGCTCTTCACACCCTACCCTCAGAACTTCTAAAAAACAAAAGACGTCGCGCATATTTCATTTTAGCTCACACATCACACACTTATACTATTACTCTTGTGGCGACCGTTATTTGGGCATAATATATTGTACTCTCACGAAGAGAAGCAGTACACGCACGCACTAGTTCTCTCAGACCCACTTGCGGGTACACGTAGGAGCGCATTTTTTTGAAGCTGGTACAACAAAATCACTCCACTATATATATAAGCAGGAGCCTTAGCGCTTGCTTTACTAGGGTTCCTCTTGTTCACTCTCTCATACTCTCGTAACTAAGCAAGACATAGGTGGCCACACTCTCTCTTAGCTCACGGCTAGTCACAAATCCGGCCGGACAACCTCGGCAAGGCAGGGGTGTAGGTGCATCGTTCACTGTTGTCGTGGCGGCGAGGAGGAGACCAACGGCTGCCTGCGTCCCAATCGGCGGCCGTGCCGTTCTCTCAGAGAGCGCCCGGCTCGAGGGCCTCCGACCCCTTCTTCCTCCCTGCGGTATTGTGGCCAAGATGCGACCTCCGACGCCGTCTTTGCCACATGCCGGCGACCCTCAGTATATATTCCTTCAAAACCTACCTTGCTCTACTGCCTGACTCCCCACTTGGCTTCGTGTGGATCTTTTTCTACTTCCGTCCCTTTGTTCCAAAGCCACCTAGACTTTTACTATTATTAGAGGTAAAGCTAGTTCCTACAGTCGACTCTAAGAGTTGGTTCAAACAGGGAAGAAGGTGGGAAAGTTGTAGCATGAATCTAGGACTTGGTTCTAAGAGGAAACGGGGGAAAGTAGTAGATATTGGCTACCCAACCGGTCTCTTGGTTGAAAAGACGAATAAAGCATGGTGGATGGCGAAGGGTGGGGGGAAGTGAACCTATCTCTTGGTTGAAAAAGGTAAGAAAGTGAGGAGTGTTGGGGGACAACGCAAATGAGAATGAGAAGGTCTAGATTTCCTATGCTCACATAGGAAAATGTCGCCGAGGAGATAAAAAATGGGACAAATGCAGACATGTTGCCTGAGTGTTTGCCTCTCTCGGCAACCACATCTGCCTCACCACTTTATGCCCCTACTGTCCCTACGCCAATATCGCTACCGTTAATGTAATATCACATGAAGCATTAAACAATGTCACCTAATGTCACTATAAGTAATGGTCTAGTGCCGTCGATAAATTGAAGCAATGCCACCACCATTTTATGAAGTGCTTCTGTCTTGCTTTATTTCCCATGAATTGTGTTTTTGCAGTTACACTTAAATCTCACACCGCTAACATTGCTTCATCCCAATGGAATCAAGCACAAATTTGATAGCACATTCTTGACCATGTGCTACTCTCATGACAGTAATACTAATGCTATTGTTCTGCATGTTAATCTAGTGGCAGTGTTGATGTGATGTGATGCTACTTACTTAAGGACACTTTCATATTGTCAATCTAGTGCCAATTGTAACACAATAGATGCTGCTGCTAATCATACGCCACTGCAAATATCTATCACCGTTTAAATAACGGTATATTTACGCAAAAGGGATGTCTGTCTCCATATCGTTTCGGGATGTCTGTCTCCGTATCGTTTCTATCCGTGCAATAAAAAGCACACACCTCATTTTTAGTAGAACTGCGCAAAATGAGGTGGCTATCCCTCGTTGTCGTCGTCTAACCACCCGTCTTCCAGGTATTCCTACATTGGTATTTACTAGGTAGAATGACCAACACAATATAAAAGAAGTTGATTAAATGCGTTTTACTTCCTGATTGCAGTGTAGGGACGAGCGAAAACAACTGTATCCTAGTCCGGAATGCACTATCTACCAGTTCATCCATGGACCGAGGACTAGCTGGCATGGCTGCACGGTGATACGTCTCCAACGTATCTATAATTTCTGATTGCTCCATGCTACTTTATCTACTGTTTTGGACTATATTGGGCTTTATTATCCACTTTTATATTATTTTTGGGACTAACCTATTAACCGGAGGCCCAGCCCAGATTTGTTGTTTTATGCCTATTTCAGTATTTCAAGGAAAAGAATATCAAACGTAGTCAAAACGGAACGAAATCAACTGGAGAAGTTATTTTCGGAAGGAAAGCCACCCGATGGACTTGGAGTGCACGTCGGGAAAGAAGGGAGGTGCTCACGAGGGTGGGGGCGCCCACCCCCCTGGGGCGAGCCCCTTGCCTCATGGCCCCCCCTTCGGTCCACCAACGTACTCCTTTCACCCATATATACCTACGTATCGTAAAACTTCCAGAACAGAGGATAGATCGGGAGTTCCGCCGCCGCAAGCCTCTGTAGCCACCAAAAACCTCTCGGGAGCCTGTTCAAGCACCTGCCGGGAGGACCCATCACCGATGGCCATCTTCATCATCCCGGCGCTCTCCATGACGAGGAGGGAGTAGTTCACCCTCGGGGCTGAGGGTATGTACCGGGAGCTATGTGTTTGATCTCTCTCTCTCGTGTTCTCTCTCGTGTTCCCTCTATGGCACGATCTTGATGTATCCCGAGCTTTGCTATTGTAGTTGGATCTTATGATGTTTCTCCCCGTCTACTCTCTTGTGATGAATTGAGTTTCCCCTTCGAAGTTATCTTATCGGATTGAGTCTTTTATGAGAACACTTGATGTATGTCTTGGCGTGCTTATCTGTGGTGTTAATGGGATATCATGTGCCACTTGATGTATGTTTTGGTGACCAACTTGCGGGTTCCGCCCATGAACCTATGCATAGGGGTTGGCACACGTTCTTGACTCTCCGGTAGAAACTTTGGGGCACTCTTTGAAGTAATTTTATGTTGGTTGGATGAATCTGAGATTGTGTGATGCATATCGTATAATCATGCCCACAGATACTTGAGGTGACAATGGAGTATCTAGGTGACATTAGGGTTTTGGTTGATTTGTATCTTAAGGTGTTATTCTAGTACGAACTCTAGGGCTGTTTGTGACACTTATAGGAATAGCCCAACGTATTGATTGGAAAGAATAACTTTGAGGTGGTATCGTACCCTACCATAATTTCTACATTTGTTCTCCGCTATTAGTAGCTTTGGAGTGACTCTTTGTTGCATGTTGAGGGATTGTTATATGATCTATCTATATTATTATTGTTGAGAGAACTTGCACTAGTGAAAGTATGAACCCTAGGCCTTGTTTCCTATCATTGCAATACCGTTTACGCTCACTTTTATCATTATTTACCTTGCTGTTTTTATTATTTCAGATTACAAAAACCTATATCTACCATCCACATTGCACTTGTATCACCATCTCTTCGCCGAACTAGTGCACCTATACAATTTACCATTGTATTGGGTGTGTTGGGGACACAAGAGACTCTTTGTTATTTGGTTGCAGGGTTGCTTGAGAGAGACCATATTCATCCTACGCCTCCTACGGATTGATAAACCTTAGGTCATCCACTTGAGGGAAATTTTCTACTATCCTACAAACTTGTGCACTTGCAGGCCCAACAACATCTACAAGAAGAAGGTTGTGTAGTAGACATCAAGCTCTTTTCTCGCGCCATTGCCGGGGAGGCTAGGTAAGTGAAGGTATATATTTAGTTCTTGCAATCGAATCTTTTAGTTTCTTGTTTTATCACTAGTTTAGTTTATAAAATAAAACTACAAAAAAATGGAATTGAGTTTGTCTCATACGCTTCATCTTTTTTATATCTTTCGTGAGAATGATGGAAAGGAAAATTGTGCCAAAGTGCTAGAAGAAGAATTACATAGAATGCTTGGCATGAAATATGTGAATGATGAGCATGATTACAATGTTGTTAGTATGAATTCCTTGAATGTCCATGATGCTAATGATATGCAAAGCCACAAGCTTGGGGAAGCTATGTTTGATGAAGATGATATTTTTGTCCCCAAGCTTTGATGAGCAAATTTACTATGATGAAAGCATGCCTCCTATCTATGATGATTATTGTGATGACACGTATGCTTTAAAGAATAATGATAACCATGAAACTTGTCATCTTGATTTTAATTTCCAATCATATGATAGTTATTTTGTTGAGTTTGCTCCCACTATTCCGAATGAGAAGAAATTTGCTTATGTGGAGAGTATTAAAATTTCTATGCTTGTAGATCATGAAAAGAATGCTTTAGGTGCTGGTTATATTGTTGAATTCATTCATGATTCTACTGAAAATTATTATGAGGGAGGAATATATGCTTGTAGGAATTGCAATAATATCAAGTTTCCTCTCTATGTGCTTAAAATTTTAAAGTTATGCTTGTTATACCTTCCTATGCAAGGTTATTCTTGTTCCCATAAATTTTTTGCTCACAAAATCCCTATGCATAGGAAGTGGGTTAGACTTAAATGTGCTATTCATATTCTTCATGATGCTCTCTTTATGTTTCAATTCTTATCTTTTATGTGAGCATCATTGAAATCATCATGCCTAGCTAGGGGCGTTAAACGTTAGCGCTTGTTGGGAGGCAACCCAATTTTATTTTAGTTTCTTGCTTTTTGGTTCTGTTTAGGAATAAATAATCCATATAGCCTCTGTTTAGATGTGGTTTTGTGTTTTAATTAGTGTTTGTGCCAAGTAGAACCTTTGGGAAGACTTGGGTGAAGTCTTTATGATCATGCTGTAAAAAAACAGAAACTTTAGCGCTCACGAGATTAGCTAAAACTTTTTACTGGAGAGTGATATTTAGTTGATTCTTTTTTAGTATGATTACTAGACAAATTAATCAGGTCCACCAATTTATTTTAGAATTTTTGGAGATCCAGAAGTTTGCGTTAGTTACAGATTACTACAGACTGTTCTGTTTTTGACATATTCTGTTTTCATTGTGTTGTTTTCTTATTTTGATGAATCTATGGCTAGTAAAATAGTTTATAAACCATAGATAAGTTGGAATACAGTAGGTTTAACACCAATATAAATAAGTAATGAGTTAATTACAGTACCTTGAAGTGGTGTTTTGTTTTCTTTCGCTAACGGAGCTTACGAGTTTTCTGTTGAGTTTTGTGTTGTGAAGTTTTCAATTTTTGGGTAAAGATTCGATGGACTATGGAATAAGGAGTGGCAAGAGCCTAAGCTTGGGGATGCCCAAGGCACGCCAAGGTAATATTCAAGGACAACCAAGAGCCTAAGCTTGGGGATGCCCGGAAGGCATCCCTCTTTAAATCTTCATTCATCGGTAACTTTACTTGGAGCTATATTTTTATTCACCACATGATATGTGTTTTGCTTGGAGCATCATTGTATTTTTGTTAGTATTTGCTTTATTTTATTTATATTAGTGTTTTGCATCTCTAGTTTCAATAAAAAAAGTCAAGGATAGCCTTTGCCATGCTTATTTTGCTACTATACATGTTGCTGTTTGAAAACAGAAAGTTTACTGCTGTTGAAAAAATTCCCTAGAAAAGTCAGAGAGTGGTATAATGTTGAATATTTTTGCATATTGATCTCTGATAAATTTACTACAGTGGGAATTTTAGTTCATAATTTTTGGAGTTAGGGAAGTATGATGAATCTTGCATCCTTTACAGACTGTACTGTTTTGGCAGATTGCTGTTATGTTTGCATTGTTTGCATATGTTTGCTTGTTTAATGATTA
This sequence comes from Aegilops bicornis, assembly GCA_021605145.1. Taxonomy (NCBI): domain Eukaryota; kingdom Viridiplantae; phylum Streptophyta; class Magnoliopsida; order Poales; family Poaceae; genus Aegilops; species Aegilops bicornis. Next base: position 177,418,979 of record CM038669.1, read on the forward strand.
TATTTAAGGATAGGAGTATTAAATATGCAGAGACATTTAGTATTCAATGTTGAATAATAATTTTAGTGATTTGTTACAGTAGAAAATGATAAGGTTTTGCATTGGTTTATACTAACCTATCTCACGAGTTCTTGTTGAGTTTGTTGTGAATGAAGCTTTTGATAAAAAGAGAAACCATGATATGAGAGGAACTAAGGAGACACAAAAGTTCAAGCTTGGGGATGCCCAAGGCACCCCAATATAATATTCCAAGAAGTCTCAAGCATCTAAGCTTGGGGATGCCCCGGTAGGCATCCCACCTTTCTTCTTCAACCACTATCGGTTAGTATCGGTTGAGCCTAAGTTTTTGCTTCTTCACATGAGTTGTGCTATCCTTGAAATGTCATTTTATTTTGTTTTGCTTGCGGTTTGAATAACATAACAAGATCTGAAATTATTAAATGGGAGAGTCTTCACATAGTTGTATAATTATTCGACTACTCATTGATCTTCACTTATATCTTTCGGAGTAGTTTGTCATTTGCTCTAGTACTTCACTTATATCTTTTAAAGCACGGTGGTGGATTTATTTTGTAGAAATTAATGAACTCTCATGCTTCACTTATATTATTTTGAGAGTCTTAAACAGCATGGTAATTTGAACGAAAACTATCATAGGAAGTGAATTGGATACTATGATCAATTTGATACTTGATAATTGTTTTGAGATATGGAGGTAGTGATATTAAAGTCATGCTAGTTGGGTGATTATGAATTTAAAGAATGCTTTTGTTGAAGTTAGCAAGTACTGTAGCATGCACGTATGGTTAAAGTTGTGTAACAAATTTGAAACATGAAGTGTACCTGGCTTGTGCATCCTTATGAGTGGCGGTCGGGAATGAGCGATGGTCTTTTCCTACCAATCTATCCTCCTAGGAGCATGCGCGTAGTACATGATTTTTGATGACTTCTAAATTTTTGCAATAAGTATATGAGTTCTTTTGACTAATGTTGAGTCCATGGATTATACGCACTTTTACCTTTCCGCCTTTGCTAGCCTCTTCGGTATCGTGCATTGCCCTTTCTCACCTTAAGAGTTGGTGCAAACTTCGCCGGTGCATCCAAACCCCGTGATACGATACCCTCTATCACACATAAACCTCCCTATATCTTCCTCAAAACAGCCACCATACCTACCTATTTATGGCATTTCCATAGCCATTCCGAGATATATTGCCATGCAACTTTCCACCGTTCCGTTCATCATCATCATGACATACTGTACTTTTGTCATATTGCCATTGCATGATCATGTAGTTGACATTGTATTTGTGGCAAAGCCACCATGAATTATTTTTCATACATGTCACTCTTGATTCATTGCACCATCCCGGTACACCGCCGGAGGCATTCATATAGAGTCATATCTTGTTCTAGTTTCGAGTTGTAATCCTTATGTTCTAATCAATAGAAGTGTGATGATCATCATTATTAGAGCATTGCCCAAAAAAAGAGAAAGGCCAAAAAGAAAGAAAAGGCCCAAAAAAAGGGAAATGTTACAAGTAGCACCTAGTTCTTCATGTAGTTAGTCTCATATATTGTGCTTCAAAGTAGCACCATGTTTTTCATATAGTGAGTCTCATATGTTGTATTTTTATACTAGTGGGAATTTTTCATTATAGAACTTGGCTTGTATATTCCTACGATGGGCTTCCTCAAATGCCCTAGGTCTTCATGAGCAAGCAAGTTGGATGCACACCCACTAGTTTTCTATTGTTGAGCATTTATAGCTCTAGTGCATCCGTTGCATGGCAATCCCTACTCCTCATGTTGACATCAATTGATGGGCATCTCCATAGCCCGTTGATTATCCTCGTCAATGTGAGACTTTCTCCTTTTTTATCTTCTCCACACAATCCCCATCATCATGTTCTATTCCACCTATAGTGCTATGTCCATGGCTCACGCTCATGTATTGCGTGAAGGTTGAAAAAGTTTGAGATTATTTAAGTATGAAACAATTGCTTGGCTTGTCATCGGGGGTATATAAGTTGGGAACAACTTTGTGTGACGAAAATGAAGCATAGCCTAACTATATGATTTTGTAGGGATGACATTTCTTTTGCCATGCTATTTTGAGAAGACATGATTACTTTGATTAGTATGCTTGAAGTATTATTATTTTTATGTCAATATGAACTTTTGTCTTGAATCTTTCGGATCTGAATATTCATACCATAATTAAGAAGATTTATATTGAAGTTATGCCAAAGTATCACTCCGCATCAAGAATTATCTTTTTATCATTTACCTACTCGAGGACGAACAGGAATTAAGCTTGGGGATGCTTGATACGTCTCCAACGTATCTATAATTTTTGATTGCTCCATGCTACTTTATCTACTGTTTTGGACTATATTGGGCTTTATTATCCACTTTTATATTATTTTTGGGACTAACCTATTAACCGGAGGCCCAGCCCAGATTTGCTGTTTTATGCCTATTTCAGTATTTCGAGGAAAAGGAATATCAAACGGAGTCAAAACGGAACGAAATCAACTGGAGAAGTTATTTTTGGAAGGAAAGCCACCCGATGGACTTGGAGTGCATCGCGTCAGAAAGAAGGGAGGTGCTCACGAGGGTGGGGGCGCGCCCACCCCCGGGCGCGCCCGCCTCGTGGCTCCCCCTTCGGTCCACCGACGTACTTCCTTCACCCATATATACCTACGTATCGTAAAACTTCCAGAAAAGAGGATAGATCGGGAGTTCCGCCGCCGCAAGCCTCTGTAGCCACCAAAAACATCTCGGGATCCCGTTCCGGCACCCTGCCGGAGGGGGACCCATAACCAGTGGCCATCTTCATCATCCCGGCGCTCTCCATGGCGTGGAGGGAGTAGTTCACCCTCGGGGCCGAGGGTATGTACCAGAAGCTATGTGTTTGATCTCTCTCTCTCGTGTTCCCTCTATGGCACGATCTTGATGTGTCCCGAGCTTTGCTATTGCAGTTGGATCTTATGATGTTTCTCCCCCTCTACTCTCTTGTGATGAATTGAGTTTCCCCTTTGAAGTTATCTTATCAGATTGAGTCTTTTATGAGAACACTTGATGTATGTCTTGCCGTGCTTATCTGTGGTGACAATGGGATATCATGTGCCACTTGATGTATGTTTTGGTGACCAACTTGTGGGTTCCGCCCATGAACCTATGCATAGGGGTTGGCACACGTTCTTGACTCTCCGGTAGAAACTTTGGGGCAATCTTTGAAGTACTTTTATGTTGGTTGGATGAATCTGAGATTGTGTGATGCATATCGTATAATCATGCCCACGGATACTTGAGGTGACAATGGAGTATCTGGGTGACATTAGCATTTTGGTTGATTTGTATCTTAAGCTGTTATTCTAGTATGAACTCTAGGGCTGTTTGTGACACTTATAGGAATAGCCCAACGGATTGATTGGAAAGAATAACTTTGAGGTGGTTTCGTACCCTACCATAATCTCTACGTTTGTTCTCCGCTATTAGTAGCTTTGGAGTGACTCTTTGTTGCATGTTGAGGGATTGTTATATGATCTATCTATGTTATTATTGTTGAGAGAACTTGCACTAGTGAAAGTATGAACCCTAGGCCTTGTTTCCTAGCATTGCAATACCGGTTACGCTCACTTTTATCATTAGTTACCTTGCTGTTTTTATTATTTCAGATTACAAAAACCTATATCTACCATCCATATTGCACTTGTATCACCATCTCTTCGCCGAACTAGTGCACCTATACAATTTACCATTGTATTGGGTGTGTTGGGGACACAGGAGACTCTTTGTTATTTGGTTGCAGGGTTGCTTGAGAGAGACCATCTTCATCCTACGCCTCCTATGGATTGATAAACTTAGGTCTTCCACTTGAGGGAAATTTGCTACTGTCCTACAAACCTGTGCACTTGCATGCCCAACAACGTCTACAAGAAGAAGGTTGTGTAGTAGACATCACACGACGGTTTTTTGGACAGGTGCACGGACAAGAAGCATTGTGGTCTGCTTATTTCTGCAAATAGCAATGCTTAAATTTAGTGGAATGCACAAGAATTTCAGCTGGTCAGTACACTACATGGTTCAGTTCAGCATTCCAGCTGAGAACACAATTATAATTGGTTATTCTGGAATGAGAGAACCTAACCCTGGATGGTGGCAACAAGAAAAAACCAGAGTGAACTCCAGGTAATTTAAGCCTGCCGGAAGGCCCTTTGCTCAGAGAAGCCTTGCTTGTTTTTTCCTGATTTGTAAACCTTCTCACAACTTTGTCTTTTGCTGTGAATTAGTATATGTTTGTTATGTTCTATGAATCATTGAGATGTATAAAATTGCTTAACTTATGCTTTTCAAGTTTTTTTTGAAGCCGAGTTTAATGTGAATGTTCCACATGAACACTGGACTAGCGTGTGAACGTTTGGAATTTACAATGTGGCCTCAGTTAACTGCATGAACCACTGTAACAAGATACATAGTTGCTTATATGTCAGACAACAGCTTGTTGATTGTTAGCTGGTCGATAGCCTAGTGTTGAAGCGAGCTGAGCCAATGTGTCGTGTTTTGCACAACTACTTACAAGTGGGGTAGCACCAACAGTGTTTACAAGTACTTATGTATACGTTGGTGCACAGTTCCCGAACGAGTACTCTATTTCATCAAAACACACACTGCTCGTATGATAAAATTAGTGAGGACTCATCTGTTTCGGCAACAATTATGATGATTCACGGGCACACAAAAGTAGCAGCAGTTCCCATAGATGGATTCAAATAGAGTACTAGCCCCAGAGGGCTCGATAACAGACAAGGTTCGGATAATTAGACAAAATCCAAACTACTATTAAACACTAGTTGGGGCAACTATTTCATGCCTTGATCTAATTTGGGCTGGACACAAGACGGACCTTGCCATGAACATCATCGAGGACGTACGGCAGCAGCTCAATCCTGTGAACCTTCATGAAGACAATCTTGTGGCCTTGCCACTCATAAACTTGTTTGTGGAGGCATGCCACGTCATCTTCCTGCGTAAGCTTAACAAGAACAGTATGCCTCACAAACGAAGGAGTAGCTTTGAACTTCACGTAGCTTCAAAGACACCTGGACAACACGCTCGACAACAGTGACACTGGAATACAACTCTTCATTGGGATAAGCGCAAATGGCTTCCAGGATCCAACAGCCTAAAAACTCTGTTTTCCCAGTGCGTATATTCAGGTCATCCGCCTCATAGCGAGTGCCATGTACAACCACACATTCCTTGTCTGCATCAGGGCTCTAATTGAAACAGCAACAAATTCTGAATTACTTTCCAGTATAAGAAACACAAGTTATTTAAACCACTATGTATAGCATGGCATCGAAGCTAATAAAATTTTGCATTATTCATCACCACATACTTAGATGAAAAACCACAATCAAGATCGGCAAAGAAGAAAATCACCTTGGGCAGCTCAGCGAGGGCGCGGGGGGGGGGCACATCCTCGAAGGGGAAAAACTGCTCCTGCTGTGCCACGGGGGTTTTAACCTCAAACGGGGCGTTGACCATCTCAGTAGTGGCCGTGAGCGTATCTGGGGTCAGCTCGGTGGCTGCCTCCATCTTCTTGGAGCTCTTTGTCTCGTGGGGATCAGCCTCCCGTGTCTGCTCCAATATCGGCAGATCTTTGGCTGGTTCTCCTTGGTCCATCATGAAACTGACAAATACTAGGAGACCACTGAAAGGAAAACACAATAGCAATGACAATGAAACAAAAAAGAGAGTGAGGATCGGTTACTGCTTTGCAAAAGTTCTTTTTTTTCTCTGAATGAAAATATACCAACATCATGGATCCGCTTACCTTCGCTTCATTGGGAGAGAAGAATAGTGGCAGATGCGAGTGCTGCCTTTCTTGAAGACGGTGAGGGAGAAGGGGGTTCAGCGAAGAGTGAAATGATGGTTGCTTCGTCCGTCAAACTTAGACTGCGGGGAGGTCGGGTTTTGTGATACGACGGCTCGTTATTGCCGCGCTACGACCGGGGTGACTCTCCACCTGCATACTTCCTTCTAATTTGGTGGATGGCATTTGGGCCCGTGCGCTGCATGGCCCGCATGTAGGTGAACAAAAGTATAACGGCATTCAGTAGAGGGAGACGTTTCGATGACCTAGGAGGAGCCAGAAGCGGTATTGTATCCATTGTACTAGTAGTAATTGTTTTTGTGGGTAGTCAGAGAGTGTCTCCACTGTACTAGTAGTAATTGTTTCTCTGGCCCAAGACAAAACAGCCCATTCACCCTAGTAAATAGTAAAATCAATTCAAAAGTCCATATATTTCTTGAATGAGAGGCGCTACCCACACCCAAAGACACCGCCCCAAAAAACACAGGTGTTCTTCTTCCACCTCACTCCCACCCACCTCACGTCAGCTCGCTCCTCGTACCCCAAATTCCTCACCTCACTCCTCTGAAAACCCCAGCTCCCTTCTTCCTCACTACTACAGAAAACCCCCAGCTCCCCTTCTTCTTCACTCGCACTACAACTAGGCTCGTCATTCGTTACTCTGCTCAAATCCGTGAGCGCGACGCGACGCCCTCGAGGAAAATGGATTTGGCTGACCCCAGCACCAAGAAGATGAGGCTCCCGCCAGCGACGATGCCTATTGTAGATCCCGCACCCGGCAGCGCGGGGAGAAGCGGCGACCCCGCCCCCACCGGATCCCAGGAACCCGTAGAATCTTGGGTGGACTGCATCAGTGATCTCCCGGAAGACGTCCTTGGGGAGATCATCTCGCTTCTCACCACCAAGGATTGCTGCCGCACCCAAGTCCTCTCAATTCGGTGGTGCCCTCTATGGTGTGTCGTACCCCTTAATCTCGACTGTCCAGCTATCTCTCTTCAATGATTTTGAAATCCCCAGAGCCATCATCTCCTCCCACCAGGGCTCCATTCAAAGCCTCTGCATCCCGTCATGCTACCTGAGCAAGCATACCATGCCCTGCACGATGGACGCCTGGCTGAAATCCCCTGAATTTACAAAACTACAGCTGCTTGAGTTCTACTATTCCCCTGGAAATCACCTACCAGATATCGAACGCCATCTACATGTGCCCTCAGCACCAATGTCCATCTCGCGGTTTTCCTCCTCTCTCTCTCTCCACACTGCCACCTTTGCCCTGTGCAACCTACCAGACAATCTGGTACTAAACCTTCGACTCCCATTTCTCAAGAAACTTTCACTTGTGCGGGTTTGTATATCGGAGGACTCATTGCACAGCATCATCCACTCGATTTGCCCTGCCCTGGAGTGCTTGGTGCTTGTTTTCACAGTTAGAATTGGTTATCTCCAAATAAAGTCGCCTAATCTTGTAAGAATTGGAATTTGTTTTGACGGAAGGCAGCTCATCATCCAAGATGCCCCTTCACTTCAAAGGTCGATCCTTGATTCTAGTTATTCACCATTGTAAATAATCGTCCTCTCTGCGCCTAAACTGGAGACCTTGGGTGTAATACATGATCTCTGTGCTCATTTTGATATGGTGTTTGGCTCCACAGTTCTTCAGGTACTTTACATTATCATCTACACTTGTAACCATAAGCTGCATTTTAAATTTCTGCGCATAAGTTATATGTCATCTTGGAGTACACATTTTGTACTAATATTATGTTCTATGCTCAATGAAGAGTTTCTCCATGGATGGCCTATCAATGGTGCTAGATTCTGTCAAGATCTTATATATCCAAATGAATATTTTTGATCTGAACAAGATTATTGGCTTGCTACAATGCTTTCCATGTCTGGAGAAGTTGTATATAAAGGTGATAATTTCACGCACATTGAAAGCCCGCATATAGTGTACTAGAATTAACCGTTCAGTTCTTGCTCTTTAGACACTCTTTTTTTAGACCTTAACTGTTTTCAATCTTAATGTCTATTTAGGCAACAGGACGGGTTAACAAAGTTATAACCAAACGGTGGATTCGTAAGCATCGGGATTTTCTCACTTATCATGAGATTCGATTGAAGACAATAATGCTAGAACGATATGTATCCAACCGTGCAAACACTAGATTTGTCACATTCTTCCTGCTGAATGTGAGGTTACTATTGTCCATCAGGCTTAAGTTTATCAGCAACATGGTTTTGACGGATGGGTATGTGGAAGAGCAAAAAAGGAGTTTCGTGGGCAAAAAGCTTACGAACGTGTCGGGCTTCTATTTACAACATATTGTGGTCATAATCCAAGAAATTTTCACGACTCATGATGTTCATTCTATGGACCTGACCGGTCCATTTGACTATGACCGCCAGCAGTCTTTGGAGTTAGATGTTGTTGCCCTTTTCAACCTGGGTTTTTTTGTAAACCTGATGAACAACTAACCCTCGTGCTTTTGTACAATTTGTAAGCTGGAGTTAGATGTTCTTGCCCTTTCCAACTCGGTTCTGACTGTCATATTTTCTTTGAAGCAAGGCAAATGGCTTGCCTGTCGTTTAATTTAGAGTGAAATATTGTAACAACTAACAAATCCCAACCAAAGGAAATAACATCACTCTCGTCGGCTGCTTGAGCTCACTGTGCATTACAGAAGCCAAGTGATTAGCCCCCACCAGCACCCACAAACTTATTTTGAACTAGCACATCAAATGGGCTGTAAATTTTCATAGGAAAGGCTGCATGAACGTGACAGATTTGGATTCTGACATTTGGGACCCGCGAGGAAATAGTCTATCCAAGGTGATGTCAACTTACTAGCCAGTCAACAAACAATTCTACCTACCAGCCGTTGGATTGACATCCAACATCTGTCGTGTATCTTCTATCTCTTGTCTTCTTCTTCCTCCAGCCACCCAAACCAAACCACCCTGTCGGCTCCGCCTACTCCCGCCTCCCATGGTTGGCTGCGCCTCCACCGCCCTATCGTATGTACCCTCTAACGTTGGCCAGTCCCTCCCTCTACTCCCCCACATGTCCTGTTATTCTCCGGCTACGTCAGCCCCAACACGCACCCGCACCCGAACCAGTCAACCCTCATACTCCCCTCCGCCTGCGACTGGACCGGCGCATCTTACAGGCTCCTGTTCGTTCCATCCGAGGCCTCTCCGTCCTCCGCCTTGCGGCCTTGGTTCGCTCGCCGTGCGCGGTGCGCCGCCCTCTTGCGTTGTCAACGTCGTCAACAACCGAGAGGAACAAGGAGATGACTGTACGTGGAGAGGATGACAGTAGGGACCCACCAGCGTCATGGCAGTACGCAAGCAAGTGTCTTTATATTACAAGCCCAAAAATAAGGTTCCTCGTAATGGTTGGACATCTGGGGCTCATGCCATTGTCAACGTAGTCAATAAATGAGAGAGTTACACTACGAGCGGCTGACACTAGGGACCCAGCAGGTCGCGCAGTTTTTTCCTTTTTTTGAGGAATAAGCAGTTGTTATTTATACTAGTTTTAGCGATGGATCAGGGTAACAACGGGGTTGTGCAGGGGCTGTGGCCCGTCTAGCTAGGGTTTTATTTACGTTTACCACATCATGAGCCTAGTTGTGTTTTTTTCTTGCTGAAAATGGCTAGCCCACTTCTATTTCTTTTTAAGAAATACCCAAATGAGGCCTACTTGCTTTATCAGCCCTGCTGGGCTGCAAATCTTTCAAGGCGAGGAGAGTTTCATTCGGTTTGCCCGAAATGGGCTGTACATTTTAAAACACATCAAACCGGAATTAGTTTCAATTTTTTTCATTACAAGATTTTAAATTTCATTGATTTTTATGCGTGGAAAATTATTTGGATTTTATATTTATATAAATTATTTTTCAAAATAGTTTGAATGTGAATCGATATTTCGGGATTAAAAAGAGTTGACCGCACTGAAATATGCAAAAATTCGTATACTTTTTAACTGTGGCCACAATATGGGGTGTAATGCTAACAAAAAGAAGATGGGCTCCAAAAAAATTCTTAAGAATTAGCAAATGGGTTGTACATTATTAGAAATAATGCACACGAGAGCAAGGATCGTTGGATGTCCATCCAACGGCTGTCGTCTTCTTCAATCTCTGCTTTTCTGCTCCAGCCGCTCAAACAAGCGCCGGCAGGACTGCCTGCTCCCTCCTCCCCGCGGCCGGCTATGCTACCGCGCAGGCCTCACCGCCCCACCATACTCCCATTGCTGGCCTAGCCATCCCTCTACTCACCCACACCTGCTGTTATTCTCCGGCGACGGCAGATGAACCAGCAAACCCTCGTACAGTCGTACTCCCCTCCGTGTGGGAAACAACTGCCGAGTCTTCCCTGCCTTCGTGTCGTTCCCTTCCTAGGCCTCACCATCGTCCACCGCCCTAGTGCTCTCGGCACGGCCTGGTCAACATGGTCAATGAACGACATCCATCAGAAGTGGACTGTACGTGGAGAGGCTGACAGCTGGGTCCACGGTCGCACGTAAGGAAATGCCTCCTTATTACGTGCAAAATAATGATTCCTCCACCTGACAGCTAGGACCCACGGGATGGGCTTCTGTATTTCGCGAAAAAAAACGTTCCCCCGCTGACAGGTCGGACCCACCAGCTATATCTTCGCACGCAAGGAAGTGCGTCCTTATGACGCACAAAAAAATGAATACCCCTGCTAGCTGGGACCCACCATAGCGGGTGGCTGACTTGTGGGCCTACTAAGTTGACGGGGGCAGAGGGCTTTGTCAACTTAGTCAATATGAACGGTCCTAGCTCCAGTGACCGTACGATGTCCATCCAACAGCCATAGTGCTTCTTCAACCTCTGGTCTTCATGCTCCAGTCGCCCAAAGCAGCGCCGGTCGTGCCGCCTGCTCCTGCCTCTCGTGGCCGGCTGTGCTTTCGCGGAGGCCTCACCGCCCCCATACTACTCCCAGCGCTGGCCAGGCCATCCCTCCACTCACCCACACCCCCTATTATTCTGCGGCGATGGCAGCCTCACATCACAGCCGAACCAGTGAACCCTCGTACTCCTCTCCGCGTGGGCATCCACTGTCACGTCTTCCCCGGCTCCGCGTCGTCCCCTTCCTAGGCCTCGCTGTCGTCCACCGCCTTGGTGCTCTTGGTGCGGCGTGGTCAATGTGGTCAACGACCGACTTCCATCGGAAGAGTACTATACATGGAGAGGCTGACAGCTGGGTCCATGGCCACAACTAGGTCCACGGCCACAGCCCAGTTTTTTTGTGATTTGCCAAGTAAGTCGCTTTGTCAGGCATGTTGGGTTGCAAATCTTTCAAGACGAGGAGTGCTTCATTCGGCTGGCCAGATGGCCTACCAGTAATGAGAAATGGGCTATACATTTTTAAAACACATCAAACCGGCAATTAGTTTCAAATTTCTTTTTTGCATTTCGAGATTTAAATTTGCATTGATTTTTATGCATGGACAATTTGTTGGATTTTATATTGATATACATTTATTTTTAAAATCAGTTTGAATGTGACTTGAAATTTCGGAATTAAAAATAGTTCGGACCTCACCGAAATATACAAAATTTCGTATAATTTTTTAACCGTGGCCACAATATGGGCTGTAATGCTAACAAAGAGAATATGGGCTCCAAAAAAAAGCTTAAGAATTAGCAAATGGGTTGTAAATTATTAGAAATAACGGTAGATGGGATGTATGATGTTTTCCACAGATTTGAGGCTTTCCTAAAAAAAGGTTGACGCCTTTAGCGATGGCATTGGATTCCATCCAACGGCCGTCGTCTTCTTCAATCTCTGCTCTTCCTGCTCTAGCCGCTCAAACAAGCGCGGTGGGACTGCTGCTCCCTCCTCCCATGGCCGTGCTGCCTTGAGCCTCACCGCCCCACCGTACTCCCATCGCTGGCCTAGCCATCCCTCTACTCACCCACACCTGTTGTTATTCTCCGGCGACGGCAGACGAACAAGTAAACCCTCGTACAGTTGTACTCCCCTCCGTGTGGGAAAAAATGTTGAGTCTTCCCTGGCTCCATGTCGTTCCTTTCCTAGGCCTCGCCGTCGTCCACCGCCCTGGTGCTCTCGGCACGGCCTGGTCAACGTGGTTAATGACCGACATGCAACTGAAGTGGACTGTACGTGGAGAGGCTGACAGCTGGGTCCACGGCCGCACGCAAGGAAATGCCTCCTTATTACGCGCAAAATAATGATTCCTCCACCTGACAGCTGGGACCCACCGGAAGGGCCTCTGTATTTCGTGAAAAAAACGTTACTGCCGCTGACAGCTCGGACCAACCAGCTATATCTTCGCACGCAAGGAAGTGCCTCCTTATTACGCACAAAAAAATGAATACTCCCCCTGCTAGTTGGGACCTAGTATAGTGGCAGGCTGACTTGTGGGCCTACTAACAGAGGGCTTTGTCAACTTAGTCGATATGCACGACTCTAGCTCAAGTGACCGTACGATGTCTATCCAACGGCCGTAGTGCTTCTTCAACCTCTGGTCTTCTTGCTCCAGCCGCCCAAACCAGCGCTGATCATGCCTCGTGCTCCTGCCTCCCGTTGCCGGCTGCGATGCGGCGGAGGCCTCACTTCCCCCTACTACTCCCACCGCTCGCCATGCCATCCCTCTACTCACCCACACCCCCTGTTATTCTGCGGTGACAGCAGCCTCACACCGCAGCGAACCAGTGGACCCTCATACTCCTCTACGCGTGGGCATCCACTGTCGCGTCTTCCCTGGCTCCGCGTCGTCCCCTGGGGTGCGCGCGGAGATCTTTCCCCTACTAGCTCATGCGTGCAAGGATTGCATGGGATCTAAACTACTAACGATGAACAACACAGAGACACGAGGTTTATACTGGTTCGGCCCATCGTTGTAGTGTAATACCCTACTCCAGTGTGTGGTGGATTGCCTCAGGGGCTGATGATGAACAATACAAAGGGACAACAGCCTCGCGAGGGGCTGTTGTTGAGCTGGTGCGATGAACTGCTTGGGTGAGTCCAGTCGCCTCTCTCTCTCTCTGTGTGATCTCGATCAGATCGATCCTCCTCTCTCTGTGGTGGCTAGTCCTATTTATAGAGGGAGGCCCTGGGCCTCTTCCCAAATAATGAGCGGGATGGGCGTCAACAATTGGCCATTTTGAAGGGGAACATCTAGTACACTTATCCTGACTAAAGTTGGTCTTCGGCTGCCAAAGACTCTGACGGTGACGCCATCCTGGGCTCCACGATGACCTCCATCCTGCCGTTCTGCTGGTCTTGGTCTTGTTGCACCGAAGCGGTAACCTTTGCCTGATGCCTTGGCCTGTGCTTGCCTCCTTTGCACCAAAGGGGAAATGAGGACACTGCGCGGGCTGGCGCCCTCCTTGCCTTGATCAACATGGCTTGCGTCACGGGGCACCCTCGCGAGGTACCCCGCCTTGATCTCTCCGCCTCCTCGCGAGCCTGCCTGACGAGGCTGCTCTGAGGTAGGTTCTGTCGTCACTTGGCAATCGGCCCCTCGCGAGGGTCTTGAGCTTGAGCTAATGAAGCTGGGTCGTGCTGGGCCCCCACTAGAGCCATGCCACAGGCCGCAGGCAGGCAAGTCTGGGGACCCCCGTTCCTAGAACGCCGACAGTAGCCCCCGGGCCCAAGGCGCGCCGGACTTGGCTAAGTAGAGAAGTGAAGGGGCAAGTGCGAAGCGCCACGGGCCCCAACAGCCTGCGGCCTTGGGCGCCGCATGGCGATTGGTTGGTCGTGGGCGTCTCCACTTCCCCATGATGCCTCGGCAACCGCATGACTTGACAAGTCCCTGCATGCAGAAATGGGTCATGATTACCTGCGATCGTGGAGGCCGACGGTCGGCCTCCTCCGGCTATAAGTACGGAACGGCGCGAGCCCTTCCAGCCCGTCTCTTCTTGCTCCTTCTTCTTCTCCATGGCTCCGTCGAAGAGGTTCTCGGCCGCGGAGAAGGGAAAGGCCCGCCAGGTAGAGCCTGACTCTCCCCCGGCCAAGCGCGGTCGAGGTCGTCCTCGCAAGCACCATGTGGCTCCCGCAGTGGCTTCCCGCGGCCGTGGAGGCGATCCCCTGCGCGGCGATGGGCGCCAGGCTATTGTTGGGGGGAGCGCTGAGGCCGTGCTTCCACTCGGCAGAGGGGCTGCCGGAGTTTGTCGTGTGGTCGGTGGAGCCGACCGGCACAACTCCGGCTTCCCGCTTCCTTTTAGGTGAACTTCCGGCGGCGCCCGGGCGGCCTCTCGCTCGGCGGACGGTTGCTACAGCCTGGCCTCCTGGCTTCGCTGGAGGTCTCCGCCGCCGAGTGTGGCCACGACCGCGGTGGCAAACGCGTTTGCCCGTCTTGGCGTGGTCTAAGCCGGCGGTGCACCCTGCACTTCAAGTTAGACGGTGATGCCACCCTCTCTGGGAGGGGGTGTGGGGAAGACGGTCGCCGCGCTGGGTGCTGCCCGAGGGCGGCGACGGCCGTGGGCCCAGCCCAGCGATGATCGGGATGAAGATGACAGCAGCAGCGTGGCGGCGGCGCTCGAGGCTCGTCGAGCTTCGGCGGCTCTCCTTCGGACAACAGCTCCTCCAGTGGTGGCCGCGACCAGCCTCCGTGCCGCCGCGCCCGCCTGGAGGGAGGTAGCGGGTTTGCCCGCCGTCGCATCCCGGTGAAACGCGAGAGGGAGTCCGCCTAAGCTCCGGAGGCAGTACGAGCCTTCGCCGCGAGTTGGTGCCAAGCGAGTCGCGCCTATTTTGTTCGTCTCACTTTCCTGCGCAAAGAGACAGTAGTGTAGGGCCCCACAGGGGCGTGCTTGGACTGTTCCTGTTAATTATCGTACTGTTTCCGCTATTTCTGTATTATGCTTTAGTGCCACATGTCTGCGCGTAGAAATTACTTAGCTCGGGGGGGCCTGTCGCGGTCTTCGCTTCCCGAGGCCAAGGCCTCGCCGAACGCTTCATGTCCTGCAGAGATTAGTCACGAGAGGTAGCTTCCGGCCTCAGTTGTGGAGGCGACTGACCCAGGTCATGTTTTCGCGTCGCGGTGCCCGTGGGGCACGGACTGGGAGGGTTGCTCCCGTAGCGGACCCGGCTTGGGAAGCCTCAAACGATAGGGGCAGAAAACACTCGCGAGGGTGCCCGCGCCGCTCCCTCGCGAGACTTGCGTGAGAGAAATCGAGGCAGGAGAGCGAAAAAGATAAAGAGTCACAAGCCAAAGACGGCAACAACTTCAATAAAACTTCAAATGGGAATGAACAAGCCAACTGCAGAAAGCAAATGAAAAAGCCGCGTCCGGCACCTAATCTAGTCTTCGACGTCTTCTCACCAGTGCAGAGCTAAGTGCTGGCACTGGGCGTGGGAAGGAGCCCCAGGGCCTGAGGCCGGCGCTCCTGAGACTCCGGGGCGTGTACAGCCCCAACTCATTATTACGTGAGAGTGTCACGGGCAGCGAGCTTCACAGGCATTGGCCTTCTTCACAGGCTCCGGGCCTTTCTTGGGGAGACGAACTTCACAGTGTTGGCCTTCTTCACGAGCTCGTGCCTTTCTTAGAAAAAATAAGCTTCACAGGCGTTTGCCTTCTTCACAGGCTCTGGGCCTTTCTCAGAAAAATAAGCTTCACAGGCGTTTGCCTTCTTCACAGGCTCTGGGCCTTTCTTACAAAAATAAGCTTCACAAGCATTTGCCTTCTTCACAGGCTCTGGGCCTTTCTCAGAAAAATAAGCTTCACAGGCGTTTGCCTTCTTCACAGGCTCTGGGCCTTTTTCAGGGGTAGAACTTCCGGAGATGCTAGATGTTCCATGCGTTCGGGATGGGCGCCCCTTCCTGAGTCTCCAAGCGTGCAGAGCCGGGCCTGGAAACATGAACAACTTTGAATGGGCCCTCCCACATGGGAGAGAGCTTATGCAACCCTTCCCTGGAGAGGACACGTCTGAGCATGAGGTCCCCTACCTCCGAGTCACAGGCGGATGTTGCGGCGGTGGTATCGCCCGCGGCGCTGTTGATACCTTGCCGCTCGCGGTCACGGCCTCTCGGCGATGCTCCTCTCCCAAAGACGAGATCTGTCCCCCGCATGGCGTCCTGCTGCGCCTCATCGAACGCCAGGACCCGTGCGGAGCGACGCCTGACCTCGTGAGGGAGGACAACTTCTGCTCCGTAGACGAGGAAGAAGGGGGTCTCGCCAGTCAGCTTGGCCGCGGTCGTGCGGATGGACCACAACACAGATTGGAGCTCGTTGTGCCAGCCCCTGCCACAGGCCTCCAGCTTCTTCTTGAAGGTCCTGGTCTTGAGGCCCTTAAGGACCTCCGCGTTGGCTCGCTCGGCCTGGTTGTTGCTCCGAGGGTGCGCCACCGAGGCGTAGCATATTTGCGTTCCAAGGTTAGCACAGTACGTTTTGAAGAGATTACTGGTGAACTGCGAACCATTGTCGGTGATGATGCGGTTAGGCACCCCAAACCATCTCACGAGGCCCCTGATGAACTTGACCGCCGAGCCCGCTGGGATGGTGTGGACAGCTTCCACCTCAGTCCGCTTGGTGAACTTGTCCACGGCGACATAGAGGTAGCGATAGCCCCCTGGCGCCCGAGGGAATGGGCCCAGAATGTCCAGACCCCAAACTGCGAATGGCCATGAGAGGGGTATAGTTTGCAGACCTCCCGCCGGCTGATGGATCTTCTTGGCATGAAATTGCAGGCCTCGCAAGCCTTTACCATCTCAACTGCGTCGCTGAGCGCTGTGGGCCAGTAGAACCTGCTGCGGAACGCCTTGCCAACGAGGGTTCTCGATGATGAGTGGTGCCCACAGTCTCTGCCGTGTATGTCTTCCAGCAATTCCTTCCCTTGCTCTCTGGGAATGCAGCGTAGGGACACGTCGTTCGGCCGCCTCCGGTAAAGCTCCCCATCCACGTCTGATGAGGGTCGTGGCTTGCCGCGCCACACGCCTCCGCCTCCTCCTCCTTCTCCGCAGGGTTCCCTGTATCAAGTAGCTCTTGAGCTCCGTGATCCAGCACCCCCTGAGGCTCCAACACGGGAGCGGGCGTGCTCTCGAGGCCGGGCCGCAGCCGGGCTCCCGAGGCAGGCGGTGGGGAGCTCCTCCCGAGGTTGCGCCATGCTTGATAGTGACGGTGCGGCCGAGGGCACGAAGAGTCGCTCCTCGAAGACGCCCAGTTCTGAGGCAGCCGCCTGGACGCTCTCTTGGCGATGTCGTCCGCCTCTTGATTGGTGCCACGTGGCACATGCTGCAGCTCCAGTCCCCAGAACTGCTTCTCCATCCTGCGAACCTCCGCGAGGTAGGCTTCCATGTGCTCGTCCTTCGGCTCGTATATCTTGTTGGAGAAGTTGACGAGGAGCTGTGAATCGCCCTTGATGATGAGGCGCTTTACCCCCAAAGCGATTGCGGCTCTCAGGCCGGCTATCAGGCCTTCATATTCTGCTATGTTGTTGGAGACCTTTTCCCCATGCTGGAAACAGAGCTGCACGGCGTAGTAGAGCTTGTCCTGAGTAGGGGATATGAGCACTGCGCCGGCCCCCGCGCCATGTAGGGAGAATGCC
The DNA here is from genome assembly GCA_021605145.1 of Aegilops bicornis. NCBI lineage: Eukaryota > Viridiplantae > Streptophyta > Magnoliopsida > Poales > Poaceae > Aegilops > Aegilops bicornis. Next base: position 177,436,406 of record CM038669.1, read on the forward strand.
CCGTCGAAGTACATGACCCAGCTGTCCGGTGCTTCGCTCCACGGAGAAAGCGACCGGTCTTCGCTTTGCCGAGGCAGTGCCTCCGTCCATTCTGCCATGAAATCTGCCAATGCGGCCCCCTTGATGACTCTGGTCATGCTGAACTCCAGCTGAAATGCCTGCAGTTCGATGTTCCACTCGGCGACTCTTCCAGCTGAGTTGGGGCTCCTGAGCACTCTCTCCAGAGGGTATGCTGAGACGACCTTGATGGGATGACCCTGGAAGTAGTGCCGCAGTTTGCGTGAGGCTACCAATAGCGCAAGGAGGAGCTTTTGGGGCATGAGGTACCGCGCCCTTGCGTCCCGCAGCACCGTGCTGACGAAGTACACCAGGTGCTCGACGAGTGTAGGAGTGCTGACGAGGCCCGTGCCCTCCGGAGGGTCTGATGCCTCCCGAGGCGATGGAGCCCCCAGCGCCTGGCCACCTGGCGTGGCCTCTTCGGCTCTAGGGGCATCTTCCTGCTGAGGCTGGTCTTCGTCTGTCGGGGCCGTGACCTTCGCTAGGCCTTCTTGGCCTTGTGCTGCCGCGGCCGGGGCCGTGGCCGGGCATGGTGCAGCCTTGACCTGGCGCTCTTCCCGAACCGCCACTAGGGCTGCGCTGGCGGAGTAGGGCGTGGCGGCGAGGTAGAGCACGATGGGCTCAAGTGGGCGTGGCGCGACCATCACAAGAGGGCTAGTAAGGTACCTCTTGAGTTCTTGGAATGCCTTGTCGGCCTCTTCAGTCCATTCAAAGGGGCCCTTCTTCTTCATCAGCTTGAAGAATGGCAGTGCTCGTTCTCCCAGCTTGAAGATGAAACGTCCTAAGCGCGATCACGCAGCGCCGGTGAGTTTCTGCATTTCCTTGAGGGTCTTTGGCGGGCTCATGTCTTCGACTGCCTTGACCTTTTCCGGGTTGCCCTCGATGCCCCTATGGGACACGAGGAAACCCAGGAGCTTGCCCGAGGGGACTCCAAATACACACTTCTCCGGGTTGAGCCGCAGGTCCACTTTTTCGAGGCTCGCGAAGGTTTCTTCCAAGTCCTGTATCAGGGTTTTCGCCTCTCGAGACTTCACCACAATGTCATCGACGTATGCCTCAGCATTCCTCCCGAGCTGTCGGTCCAAGGCGATGTGCATCAGCCGCTGAAAGGTCGCGCCTGCGTTGCGCAACCCAAATGGCATGCAGGTATAGCAGTACACTCCGCATGGGGTCAGGAAAGTTGTTTTTTCCACGTCTTCTACCGCCATCTTGATCTGGTGATAGCTTGAGAAGGCATCCAGGAAGCACAGAAGGTCACACTCAGCGGTGGAATCGACGATCTGGTCAATGCGAGGAAGCGGAAACGGATCCTGTGGGCAGGCCTTGTTGAGGTTGGTAAAGTCGACGCACATACGCTCCTTTCCCCCTTTCTTTGGCACGACAACTGGGTTGGCCAGCCAATCCGGGTAGCGTACCTCGCGAATAACCCCTGCTGCCTCCAGCTTGCGGGTCTCTTGGACGATAAAAGCTTGTTTCTCTGTGGACTGTCGCCTCGCCTTCTGCTTCACGGGGCGCACGTTGGGGCACACGTTGAGGTGATGCTCAATCACGCCCCTCGGGACCCCTGCCAACTGATCAGGCCCCCATGCGAACACCTTCCTGTTTGCGCGCAGGAACTTTACCAAGGCCTCCTCCTGCTCGGGTTCGAGGTTTGCACCTATGGTGAAGGTGGCGTCAGTGGACCTGTCGTGGTTTTGTCACGGCAGATGTCCTCATGAAAGGACTTAGTCGTGGAGCCATCGCTACGGGTTAGCTTGAAGGGGTTAAAGCGGACACAAGGATGCAAGAGAGTTTATACTAGTTCGGCCCCTTCGATGAAGGTAAAAGCCTACGCCTAGTTGTGATGGAATTGATGGGGGTTCGATGACTAGGGAGCAAACAAGCTTCGCCTAAGTCTCGAGTTGTTGTCTGTTGTCCTTGAACCGCCGTCGGGTCGTCCCCTTATATACACGGGTGGCGCCCGTCGGTTCATAGAGTCCCGATGCCGGTTCATAGATGTATCCGGCTCGGTCTCTGCTATTCCTAACTTACAATACAAGTTACGTACTGACGCCGGTTTACGGCTACAGACCTTAAACCGGCTATGGGCCTTAAGCCTTCATCTGCCTACTTGGGCCTTAACATACTCAACTACTGATGAAGTTAATCTGGCCTGTCCTGGCAGGTTTACACCTAACGGTAATATCCCCAACATTAGGCCCCAGATTGATTTGAACAGGTTCATGTCAATCCTTAGCGAAAACGTCATCTTTAACATCTTTGTGTAATTGGGTGAACCGCCATGATGTCATCTTCTCTGGTCGTCGTAAACCGGCGTGACGTCACCTGTCATAAAAGCTATCCACAATGCTCTTTTCTTTTTTTATTTAATAGATCTGCGACAATCGAGGCGACAGCTCCGTTTCCAAACTCGCGGCCCCTTGATTTTCGCGCCTGACACATGTCCCTTGCTTTATAAATAAGACCGAAGGGTCATTTCTTTTTCCCCTTCGTGCCCCTCTGCTTCGTCTTCCTCGCGCCACCCAGCTTCAGAGCTCCGCCGCCGTCGTCGACTTCTGCACCAACCTTGGCCGCTGCATCACCCTGAGTATAGCAGAGCATCGCAGCGGTCTTCCGTTTCTTCCTCAGCTCTGGTAAGTGTTCTATCTTTTCACCATAGATCTGTTCTAGGGTTTCCATGTTCTTCAGCGTTCATCGCATGTTTCTTATTCATATGGTAACTCTTAGTCAAGTCTGTAGATCCTTGTTCTGCGTAGCGGTAGTTTTTAGCATCCGTTGTCACTTGCGCCTCTCAAGGCCATAGATCTTCCTGTATCCTTGCTCATTGATTCAGTGCCGCTCCCTTTTGGACCATGAATATTTATTTCTTTTCTGAACATGCTCCAGATCCAAAACTGTGACATAATTTTGTGAAACCTCTTTTTGCACACCCACTCATCTGCAATCTTGATTCTTCAATGTTTTAGACCAGGAGGTTTAACTTTGTAGAAAAATTGACAACTCGGCATATACCATTAGTCCCCTTGTTGAACCGCCAGGATTTCCTAGCTATGTATTGCCACCTTGCAGAACTCCGGTTTATAAGCAACTTCTTCCGGTTTAGCAATGAATGCATCAATGTATACCATGCCAACATATTCTTGAACCGGTATTACTGCTTTGCAGATTGCACCATGGCCAAGCAAGTGTATGAGTGCAACTGGGTCCCTTCTCGGGTGAGTGAAACTCAACTGGATAACTTAGTCAGTACCGGCGCTTTAGGCAAAAAAGATGTCATTCATTGGAGGGTCCCTGGCCCAGAATGTAATCCAGAACCCAAAGATGGAGAGGTTGTTGTTTTTGCTGACCATCTAGCCCGGGGCTTCAGTCGCCGGTTCAAAGTTTTATCGGGATGTCTGGCCAACTTCCAATCAAGGTCCACAAGATATTGGCCGCAATTCCGTAACCAACATCTGTCACTTTCAAGTGCTCTGTGAGGTGTTCTTTCAAGAGGAGCCCACAGTTGAATTATTCAGAGATTGCTTCCATCTAAACCGCCGCACCGAATTTACTGACGGTCCCAACACCGAGTTAGGTGGTATGGCGATTCAAAAGAGGAAAGAGGTCACTTACCCTCATGCCAAACTGCACAGCCATCCCAAAGAGTGGAATTCAACATGGTTTTACTGCAAAGATACCTCTCCTGATGGAGAAAATCCTTTGCCGGGTTACCGTCCGGAGCGGCTAAGCAACACACATCCCTTCCCTCAAAGACTGACTGCTAAGGAGAGAAGCAAATATGCCCCTCAATTATCCAAGCTCCGGGCCTTCATGGCTAACGGGTTGACAGGAGTTGACCTTGCTCGCTGCTGGATATCTTGGAGTATACTACCCTTAAGCCTGCGCTCCGGTTTGATGTGCAAATACACTGAAGATGTAAAAGACCCTTTACGGCATATTGAGATCCAGCTGACAGACGACGAAGTTACTGAAGCTGTCAAAAGGATGTTGAATGAACCGGAAACCGCTTGCGCTCAAACCGGCCTGCGTCCCTTTTCTGCTATTAACAAACCGCCAGCCGTAAGACTCATATCTTATGCTTTCATGAAATCTGTCTATGTTTAAGTACTCTTTGTTGATATTAACATCTTTCAAACAGGGTGATGATCCATTTTGGATCAAAAAGCCTCCACAAGAGAAACCGGAGAAAACAACCCGGCCCAAGACGAGAGTCATGAAGAAACCGGCCCATAGAAAGAGAACCATTGCCTCCTCCAATCCACCAGCTGACGATGATGTGGGTAACCCGGACCTTGAGGTAGAGCTTGACTCACTTGGTTTATTTTTCACACGCCTTATTGATAATGATTATTGCCAGGATGATGCTGAAGTCAGTCACGCTGATGTTGTAGAGGTAATCACCCTTTCTTCCGATTCAAACCGTTTACCTTCAGTAAAAATCCGTCGGGCAAACCGGAAAATTAAATTTTCTCATCCTCTTGCTTATTTGGACCGAAACTTTCTTATGAAGACACAACAGCATGAAGCTCGTCGCGCCACCCGGCACAGCGGCCAGGTAGTTACCTCTGCCGGTTTACCAAATAGTCCAGTTCGGAGACGCTGTTCAGAGGTCTCTAACTATTTTGTCAATGCTTATCCTAAAGCGGGTTGTGTTCGTCAACCACTTAATCCATCTGACTCAGATTATCAGGTGACTTCTCATTCTTCCTCCGGCGAGTCGTCAGCCACCCAGCTCCCACCACTTAAGGCAGTGCTTGGTGAGCCATATTCCTGATAACGCTGTTTGATATATCACTTTCAAAGTTTATTGGACTGATCCGTCTTTTTCCTTTCAGGGCCAAGCCTAGGCCAAGCAAGAAAGCTCGGCTGGATAAAGCGGCAGAAGAAAATGACGCTCCTGAACCGACCAAAATACCAAATCCTAAAGAAGACATCCACGATGATATGCTGAACGACCCACCATTGCAAGATCATGATGTTACTGTTGAAGAGGCACATGTTGACGCCACGGGCCCTTTAAATCAACCCACGAGTCATGTTCAGACTGACAAGACAGCGAGCCCTTCAAAGCATACTGATAAACCGGCGACCCCAGTGCAAACCGGCGAAGCCAAGGATGATGATGTTGTTATTACTGGCTTTGGTCATTCCGAGCCAGGTAATCCTGTCGCCTTGTCCAAGCACACTGCGAAAGATGAATTTACTGCATTTGGTAAAGGAAAGTGGAATGCCGACTTGGCTACTTATGCTGCTCTTAATCCCCAAGATCTTCATTCCGGTTATCTGAACCGGCTATATACCAGCCGCGATTATGAAGCCGGTTTGGTAAATATGATGAAGGACAAATATGAGGTAAATTCCATATAACTCCCTGCTTGTACATTGCAATCTGTCAACTCTAATAGCCCCCAAGTGACGGTTTTAAGATGTCAACTTAAACCGGGACTTCCCAATATAATCCTGAACACAACTGTACTTTTGGAAAGTAGCCCCCAAGGGCCGGTTCAACTTAGTGTAGTTAAACCGGGACTTGTATAACATAAGAATTCCAGCATTACTCAAGGACAGAGCAAATAGGCATTAGCCCCCAAGTGCCAAGTTGAGTACTTGTATTGAGCTTGGGACTTTATATAGACACTACTAGGGAAAAGCCTAGCAGCAGCGCGGGTTTTAGGCCCATTAGTAGCGCCAGGCGGGGCGCTTCGATAAGGCGCTTCTGACTAAAGCTTAGCGATGGCTGCCGACCCAGCTACTACTAAAATGATCTAGTAGTAGCGCTTCTCCTGAGCAGAGCAGCTTAGCAGTAGCGCGCCTGGACCCGCGCTACTACTATTATTTAGTATTTTATTTCTTTTTTTATTTCATGTTGTAGCGCGCCTGGACATCCACTTGAAACTAATCCGCGGTTCTTTCACCCAATGATATAATAAATATCATATCATATCATTAACAACTTATCATCATAATACATCATTGTCATATAACACCTCAAGATCATCGTTTTCATCAATGAGACATCACATAAGAAATTGGTCACTAGTCGTAATCACAAGTACTCCTCATCATCAACTCTAACACATTGTATCACATAATAAACATATTGTACCTCATAGGACCTACTACATTCTCTTAGGAGCTACTATATTCTCTAAGGTAAAATAGCAAAAACAAGATAGCCCCGACTCTCCACTATGGAGAATGGAGATTATCCGGTCTCCAATTCTTGCCTTTAAGCAATGTTACTTCCAAGAACCTCCTTGCGAATGTCCAAACATTTTTTCCATTCTTTGATTAGCATGTGTTCACCGGTTTTAGAAATCCGATATGCACGTGTGAGATCCGTAGGATGACACGGCTGTATGTTCGTAACTTCAAGGCGACCATTGTAATACATCAGATGAGGCACACAATCCATCAGGATTTTCTGTTGAAAAACATAGTAATAACTTCGTAGTTAGCAATGATGTACTAGTTTTGGAAGTATGCAAAAGATGCACGGATGTTGTAATAGTAAAAAAATCTTACCAGGGTATCTCCATAGAAGTTATCGTGGTTCAACACGCACCTTTGGTGGCACGTATTCACCATAATTTGGAGGAGTTCGATAATAGGTATTGTAATTCTCAAAGAAAGTACAATAAGCAATCAGATGATTTTTCTCCTTATACGTTAATTGATTGCCATCGGTGTAGTGGGTTTTGTCTACCATCTTCTGCACATTCTTTGAAGATTCAAAATAAGCTGTCAATGGAAATAAGCTATCAACAATTTTGAAATAAACAATATAAATTAGTTAATAACTATGTTTGAGAAACTCACATTGCGGTAGAATCGAAAGCGTATCAACAAGGACCCAAATGTCCATATTGTCTTGCTCGGTGTCAGGATCACCAAGATCCATGGTGACAATCATACCCTCATAAAAACCATACATTTTGCAAAGTGCTTCCCAATTTTGGCAACCAAAATGGGTTACGCTCTGAGCATTGCATGATTTACTTCAAAATGCATATCATGATGGGTCCTTAGGCGTATTTTCTTTGTTTCAAAATTTTCATGGTCTTCAAAACCCATCCTCTCCAAGACATAGCGTCTTGCATGGCATGGGATAAGCTAGTCGAATTGTAAAAGATGAAAATTAGACGTTGAAATAGTTGAAGTCATGCTTAATTACGAAAAAACACTTGTCGTTGTTGCATACCATTTCACAATCGAAGGTCTCCTCGAGCTTAATGCTGAAGCGCCGATCTTCGTCCAGCTGAACGAACCTGTCGCACATACCTCGATCGTCGTGGCACCAGCTACACTCCCCCGGGAGACTGTCGTCGTCCGAGTACGACATTTCCTACGTTCATAATTCAAAGATTAAACTTGTACATATTCTAGCACAAGTCATGCCAGAATTCACGAAAAATCCGGCATGACCTTTGCTAAAAAAGGACATATCGAGCGCCTGAAATTTGCGGAAGGAAATTAATCAACACTCCGCAAAACATAGGCCACTCGGAGATGTAAACTGAACATGAACGGCCACTTGGGCAACCACATATCCTATTTGAGCAACAACACAAGATATACAAGGATATTTGGCTGGTCTCACCTCGATGTCGGAGGGGGTCGGTGACTGGGACAACGGCGGGGATGTCGGAGGGGGTCGGTGATGGGGACGACGGCGGGGATGTCGGAGGGGGTCGGTGACGGGGACGACGGCGGGGATGTCAGAGGGAGTCGGTGTGACGGGACGGCAATGGGGATGTCGGAGGGTCGGTGGCAGGGGCGATGGTGGTCACCGAGAAACCATATAAGTTATCACTAATACATCCCGAATAATTGCTTAAACTAAAAAATAACAACAAATATGACATGTTCAACTAGTTTTATTAATTCAACTAGTTCTTACTAAATATAAACTTACTATAAATAGAGAAAAACTAGTTCTTTCTAAAAATAAAGTAGTTCAACTAGTTATATTAATTTACTTAGTAAACTAGTTCAACTACAACTAAAAATCTAGTACTAACTAAGCAACATCTAGTTAACTAGTACCATCACCGCTAGTAATTAACATCTACTACTACTAAAAATCTAGTACTAACTAAGCAACATCTAGTACTAGCTATGAACCCTAAATTAACATCTACAACTACTAAATCTAGTACTAACTAGTGGCAGGGGTGGGGCGACGGAGAGGTAGCTAGGGGCGAGGTCGAGGGCGGTGGGAGGAGGCTGCCGGAGGAGGGAGGAGGGCGGCCACAAAGCGGAGGGAGGAGGCGGCGGAGGATGGAGGGGCGGCCGCAAGCGGAGGGAGGATGTGCAAGGAGGAGGGAGGAGGGACGGAAGGAGGGGAGTACCTCGGCGGCGACGCACGACGACGGTTATCGGCACGTGGGCGAGAGTGAGAGTGTGAGTGAGAGAGAGGTCGGTCGTGCGCGTGGGGATAATGTAGGGATAGTTGTAGCGCGTTTGCCAAAAAGCGCTGCAGCTAATCTGAATAGCAGTAGCGCCTTGCACACAAACCGCTACTGCTAAGTGTAACTATACAAAAAATACATCAATGCAAAAAATACATTGGCCATCAATGATCTTTTTGTGTACAATCTGAATTGTCAATATGAGTCCTATCTGGTAGGAACCGGAGAGGACTCATATTGCGGCCACAAATTTTACACATAGAGTTCAGTGAAGACCAACTGGTTGTGGTAGTTTTAGAAATAACATATTTAAGGTGGTAAACACCCTGTTCATGGAGCGAGGTGGGACTAAACTTGTGGGCTGATCTTAGCAGTAGCGGTTTTTCTATAAGCGCGCTGCTGCTAACTTCTATAGTAGTAGTGCGGTTTAGTATAGTGCGCTACTACTATAACTAGCGGGGGGGCGAGGTCATGGCAATTATAGCAGTAGCGCTGTTTGTGGTGGACGCGCCATCGCTATTTTCTGTCGCCAGCGTTTCTCTAACACGCGCTGCTGCTAAGTAGCAGCAGCGTGGTATTTTGTGGAGCGCTGCTGGTAAGATTCTGTGTATAGGCTTTTCCCTAGTAGTGAGAAATTGTAGGATGAAAAGAAAATATGCATTAGCCCCCAAGTACCTAGGGCATAACTTGTTGTGGGGTTGGTACTTCAACTCTGCACTTAACCCTTACCAAATGATTATCTGTATGTAGGCTGATCTGAGCAAGAAAGGAAGTCAAATCGCTGATCTTCAAGAAACCTGAAATCCCAGCAAGCTGAAACCTCCAAAGCAAAGAATGAATTAACCAGCGCTTTAAGCGTCATGGAAAAGCTTAAGGAAGGTTCCAACAAGGAGCGGGCGGATTGGGCCACTGAAAAGGCCGCTTTGACTCAACGGGCAGAGAATGCTGAAGCTGCACTCAAACCGGTGGTTGATGGACTAACCAGTGTAAAGCGGCAAGTGCATGCCATGACCGCTGCTGTTTTTGGTAAGCCTTCTTTATTTCTGACGTAATGAGGCCTTTCTCACGTAATTTCCGGTTTACTAACCCTTTGAATGATACAGGGACACGTATTGGCCACTTGGGATCAGATGTGCGGAAGAAATTGAAAGCCGCTTATACATTGATAGAACAATTGTATCTTTGATGCGCAATGTATCATCAAGATCGCTTCTCACAACAACCCGGCGCCGACCTTGATCCAGGACACCATTAAAAGGTTGTCAATGCTTCCTGCCCGGGTTGAAGAGTTAAAGAAATCTGCTGCTAGAACCGGTGCCATAAACGCCTTAATCCGGGCCAAAGCATGGGTGCCAGATTTTGATCCTGTTGAAGCGGCCCTGGGCTTCCCAAGCTTGAAAGAAGACGGGCCAGAATTCAGCGAAGAGGATCTCCGAGCTATAAACCGGGAAGTGCGCCCTTTGGCTTGCCAATTGGATGAAGAGGTGAATCTGTCTCACTATCAAGCCCAATATGATAGCGAAAATAAACGAGTGGCTGCACCGATTCTTGAAGTGGAGAACCTTATACCTCCAATCCGTAAGCACACTTACGCTCCTGATATTGAACCGTCGTTGCTGATCAATGATGAAGCTGTATTCCAAGCATTAATGGGAATCGACTGGACAACTGTTGATTTCGGCCCATTTGGGTAGGAATCGAGAAGTTGAAGTGGCGCAGATGACCCGCAACCATCGTGCCAAGTGGCGACCAAGCATGAACCGGAAGCCGGTTTACATTACTGCTTCCTTATGTGATGCAGAAAAACAATTATCTTATCTGGGCACCGTGTTGCCTTGTAATAGACTAGTTGCCACACTTGGTGTTGATATGCCTTCGTGCATACTTATTGCCACTTATGTTTTTGTTGAATCATCAACCTTAAACTGTTGTCTGCAGCAAAAAGCTTAAAACGCCATTGTGGTTGTATCACCGGGCAGGTCATCATATCCATGTATATGAAATCAAAGATAATACCTTAGATTAAACATATGATAAAATATGGGAATATATGATACCTGCAATCGTAGGGCATGAAGTTGGTTGTGCCAAACTTGAAACAGAGAAAAACAACTCCTGTGAATATAAGGCTGGTTTACCAGGTAAACCATTCCGGGTTAGGATGAACACCGGTGTTACTCCATAATAGGATGTTATTAAAAACCAAACCGGGCAAAGCGTCTCCGGATGAAGAATAAACCGTGTTCCTTCAACTGACAGTCAAACCGGTTTAAGAATTGTCGGTTTAAAAACACAACAAAAGAAATATGCAAAAAGAGAAACGAATTTAAAGCAAAGACAAAAATAGAATCATTTGCAAAAAGAGGCTGTTTGAGCCGATCAAGTGGCATTACCATGGTCGGACATGACCAAGCCCCCGATAGGAGTAGCGATGGTTCAAGTCAGCCAGGTCCCCAAATGATGCAGTGGCATTATGCCGATCAAGAGGTGTAGCAATGGTTTGGGTTCGACCAAAGCCCCCAAGTGATGTTGTGGCCTTAGGCCGATCAAGAGGCGTGACTGGTTCAGACGTGACCAAGTCCCCAAGTGATTTCTGTGGCTTTCGCCTATCAAAAGGTGTTGCATTGGTTCGGACACGACCAAGCCCCCAAGTGATATGATATAAAGCTTGTTAAAAAGCTAACTCAAGGGGTAAACCGGAGGCCGCTTTAAGATAAAAACTCCGTGTCACCACACATGATGTAAAAATAACAGAGACCCCGCTTTAGCTAGGGCTCTGGTTTATTGTATTGATCATAATATATACATTGTCATAATATGTACATAAGTAGAGCCTATGGCTCAAGTATAATAGGGCCGAAGAAGAGCTATGTTCCACGGCCTGTTGGTCTCCTCCTCTGATGTACGTGAGTCTTTATGCTCTCGAATATCGATCAGATAGTACGACCCGTTGTGCAGATTCTTGCTGACCATGAAAGGTCCCTCCCAAGGTGGGGATAGCTTGTGCATAACAGTTTGGTCTTGGATGAGCCGGAGCACCAAATCTCCTTCTTGAAAGGTTCTGGTTCTAACTCGGCGACTGTGATAGCGACGAAGATCTTGCTGGTAAATCGCCGAACGGGCAGCTGTGATGTCACGCTCCTCATCCAACAGGTCCAAAGTGTCTTGCCGTGCTACCTCATTGTCCGCTTCAACATAAGCTGCTACACGAGGCGAATCATGACGGATATCACTGGGGAGAACCGCCTCCGCTCCATAGACCATGAAGAACGGTGTGTATCCTGTCGATCTGTTGGGCGTAGTATTGATGCTCCATAAGATGTATGGTAACTCCTCAACCCAACAACCCGGCGTCCGCTGCAAAGGAACCATAAGCCGGGGTTTGATACCTCGTAAGATCTCTTGGTTAGCCCTCTCTGCTTGGCCATTGGACTGTGGGTGAGCCACTGATGAAACGTCAAGCCGGATGTGCTCACGTTCACAGAACTCCTTCATAGCACCCTTAGACAGATTGGTACCATTATCGATGTGATCTTTGTGTGGAAAGCCAAACCGGAAAATTGCCTTTTTAATGAATTGAACCGCCGTGGCTGCATCACACTTGCTAACGGGCTCCGCCTCCACCCACTTTGTAAACTTGTCAACCGCCACCAAAAGGTGGGTCTTTTTGTCCTTGGACCATTTGAAAGGCCCAACCATATCCAGCCCCCAAGTCGCAAACGGCCAAGTAATTGGAATCTTGAGCCGGCACATGAGTGCGTCTTGAAAACTTCTGACAACCATCACATCGCCTAACCAGGTCCTCCGCATCAGCATGAGCAGTCAACCAATAGAAACCGTGACGAAACGCCTTAGCCACCAGAGATTTTGAACCGGCGTGGTGACCACAATCTCCTTCGTGGATTTCGTGCAAGATCTCACAGCCTTCCTCCGGCGACACACAACGTTGAAACGCCCCTGACACACTGCAATGATGCAACTCGCCATTGATAATAGTCATGGACTTGGATCGCCGGATTATCTGCCTGGCCAGCGTCTCATCCTCTGGTAACTCGCCCCAGTTCATATACGCAAGATAAGGAACCGTCCAATCCGGAATGACATGCAGAGCTGCCACCAACTGAGCCTCCGGATCAGGAATAGCCAAATCCTCTTCGCTAGGGAGCTTGACCGAAGGGTTGTGCAGGACATCCAAGAAGGCATTAGGCGGGACCGGTTTACGCTGAGAGCCCAGCTGGCTTAAAGCGTCCGCCGCTTTGTTCTTCCGCCGGTCCACGTGATCCACCTGATATCCTTTGAAGTGACCTGCAATAACATCCACCTCACGACGGTATGCTGCCATGAGTGGGTCCTTCGAATCCCAAGTACCAGATACTTGTTGGGCCACCAGGTCCGAATCACCAAAGCACTTAACTCGGCTGAGATTCATCTCCTTAGCCATCCGGAGACCATGGAGTAAAGCTTCGTACTCAGCTGCATTGTTATTACAAGGGAACATTAAGCGGAGAACGTAATAGAACTTATCACCTCGTGGGGAAGTTAATACGACTCCAGCCCCCGAGCCATCCAAATGCCTGGACCCATCAAAATGAATAGTCCAATAGGTGTGATCCGGCTTTTCTTCAGGTGCTTGTAGTTCCGTCCAATCATTGATGAAATCCACAAGTGCTTGAGACTTGATCGTCGTCCGAGGCACGTATGTCAAACCATGCGGCCCAAGCTCTATAGCCCACTTGGCAATCTGGCCAGTTGCCTTCCTGTTCTGAATTATATCTCCCAAAGGAGCAGAACTGACCACTGTGATGGGATGTCCCTAGAAGTATTGCTTAAGCTTCCGGCTTGCCATGAAAATTCCATTCACCAGCTTCTGCCAATGCGGGTATCTTTGCTTGTACTCAATAAGCACCTCGCTGATATAGTAAACCGGACGCTGAACCGGATATTCCTTGCCCGCCTCCTTGCGCTCCACCACAATAGCTACGCTGACTACACGGGCATTAGCTGCCACATATAGTAGCAATGGTTCTTTGTCAATCGGAGCAGCAAGAACAGGTGGATTGGCTAGCTGCCGCTTTAAGTCCTCCAATGCTTTATCAGCGGCCGGACTCCAGACAAAGTGATCTGTTTTCTTCAGCATCTGATACAAAGGGATCGCCTTCTCACCGAGGCGGCTGATAAACCGGCTCAACGCGGCAATCCGGCCTGCCAAGCGCTGGACGTCATTGATACATTTCGGTTTAGCCAGGGAGGTGATAGCTGTGATCTTCTCCGGATTAGCCTCAATTCCCCTATTGGACACCAGAAAACCCAATAACTTGCTCGGTACACCAAAACGAACATGGCCGGGTTGAGCATCATCTTGTATGTCCGTAGGTTATCAAAGGTTTCCTTCAAATCATCAACCAGCGTCTCCTTTTCCCTTGACTTAACCACAATATCATCCACATAGGCATGTACATTGCAGCCGATCTGCTTATGAAGGCAATTCTGTACACACCGTTGATAAGTTGCCTGGGCACTCTTGAGCCCAAAGGGCATAGATACATAGCAGAAGGCTCCAAAGGGAGTTATGAACGCCGTATTCTCCTGGTCCTTAACTGCCATCTTGATCTGATGATAACCAGAATATGCATCTAGAAAACTCAAATGCTCACAACCCGCAGTAGCATCAATAATCTGGTCGATGCGGGGGAGGGCAAAAGGATCTACTGGACAAGCCTTATTAAGATCTGTGTAATCCACACACATGCGCCAGGTGCCATTTTTCTTAAGGACCAGCACCGGGTTAGCCAGCCACTCAGGATGGAAAACTTCAACAATAAAGCCAGCCGCTAAGAGCCTGGCCACCTCCTCTCCAATAGCTTTGCACCTTTCTTCGTTGAACCGTGGAGAAACCGCTTCACCGGGGCTTTGTACTTAGGATCAACATTAAGAGTGTGCTCAGCGAGTTCCCTTGATACACCTGGCATGTCAGAAGGCTTCCATGCAAAAATGTCCCGATTCTCACGGATGAACTCGATGAGTGCGCTTTCCTATTTCGGATCCAAGTTGGTGCTGATACTAAACTGCTTGGATGAATCACCAGGTACGAAGTCAACAAGCTTAGTCTCAGCTGCCGATTTGAACTTTAGAGCCGGATCATGCTCTGTGGTTGGCTTCTTCAACGGAGTCATGTCCGTCGGATCAACATTATCCTTGTAGTACTTTAACTCTTCCGTGGCACAAACCGACTCTGCATAGGCCGCATCACCTTCTTCACACTCCAAAGCAATCTTGTGGCTTCCATGAACGGTTATGGTCCCCTTGTGACTTGGCATCTTGAGCTGCAAATAAACATAGCAGGGCCATGCCATAAATTTGGCGTAAGCCGGCTGCCCAAATAAGGCATGATATGGGCTCCGGATCTTCACCACCTCAAAAGTCAATGTCTCTGACCTGGAATCATGATCATCTCCAAAGGCCACTTCTAGAGCTATCTTGCCAACAGGATATCTTGACTTACCAGGTACCACACCATGGAATACCGTATTGGACGGTTTAAGATTCTTATCTGTTAGCCCCGTACGGCGGAAGGTCTCATGGTATAGGATATTAATACTGCTTCCTCCATCCATGAGCACCTTGGTGAACTTAGCCACAAAGTCCATGCTGCCATCCGCTTTATGCTTGCCTCCGTTACCATGACCTGTCGTGTTGTGTTGCTGCCCTTTGGAGTTGCTGCTCTTCTTTCCCTTCCCTGTCTTGTCATCATCAGACTCGGGATCCTTGGTACTATCAGAATCAGCATACTTCACTAACGCAGTCATGAGGGTCCCCATATCATTACAATGGCACTTCATCCGTCCCAATTTCAACTTCAGAGGCTTAAACCGGCAGTTGCTTTCCAAGATTATAACCGCGGAGTCGGCATTGATACGGTCTGATGAGTGCAAAATTTCCGAAACTCGACGCACCCACCGTGTTGTCGACTCTCCTTCCTCCTGGACACAGGCTGCTAAGTCCACAATCGACATGGGTTGCTTACACGTATCCTTGAAATTCTGGATAAACCGGGCTCGCAACTGGGCCCATGAACTGATAGAATTGGCCGGTAAGCTCTTTAACCAAATACGGGTTGTCCCTTCAAGCATCATGGTGAAATACTTTGCACACGCCGCTTCATCTACGTCAAGCATCTCCATGGCCATCTCATAGCTCTCCACCCATGCTTCTGGAGACAAATCGGCAGTGTAATTAGGCACCTTGCACGGGCCCTTGAAATCCTTGAGCAGGCGCACATTGCATAAAGCGGGGACAAGACAAGGCACTCCCAAAGAACTAGAAGTAACTCCTGGCTCGATCGAAGTGGTTGGACGAACCGGCGTAAGCTGACGAGCCTCATGTTGCACTGCTAACTCGGCGTCCCTGCGTGCTCGGGCCCGGTCCACCACTTCCTGAGCATCACCCGCCGGGTTATTGCCATGGGGCGCTTCACGGTTCCGTGCATTACTGGATACGGCCGGTTCATCCATCCGCTTTCATAACTCCGGCTCGGGCGAGGGTGGAATGAATTCGGTCACGACTGTATGAATATGCTTCCTGCTGAATCAAGGCTGTTCGAAGAAGCTCCTTAACCCGGCGCGTCTCCACCGCTTGCGGAGAATCACCTTCAATTGGAATGGCCTCCAGCCGTGAAGAGGCGGCGATAAGATTGTCCATTGGATTAGAATTATAACCTGGAGGTGTCTGGGCAGGCTGAGGCATGACATTGCTCTGTCGAGGCGGCTCCATCAGGTGAGGCTGAACCGGCGCACCCGGCCCGGGCGCCTCCGCCCGGTTTATCACCGGCGGGTTACTAGTTCCTGCCCCTGGGGTGTTAAAGAGGTTTCTGGCATCGAAAACCGTAGCCAGCCACTCAGGATGGAAAACTTCAACAATAAAGCCAGCCGCTAAGAGCCTGGCCACCTCCTCTCCAATAGCTTTGCGCCTTTCTTCGTTGAACCGGCGGAGAAACTGCTTCACCGGTTTGTACTTAGGATCAACATTAAGAGTGTGCTCAGCGAGTTCCCTCGGTACACCTGGCATGTCAGAAGGCTTCCATGCAAAAATGTCCGGATTCTCATGGATTAACTCGATGAGCGTGCTTTCCTATTTCGGATCCAAGTTGGTGCTGACACAAAACTACTTGGATGAATCACGAGGTACGAAGTCAACAAGCTTAGTCTCAGCTGCCGATTTGAACTTTAGAGCCGGATCATGCTCTGTGGTTGGCTTCTTCAACGGAGTCATGTCTGCCGGATCAACATTATCCTTGTAGTACTTTAACTCTTCCGTGGCACAAACCGACTCTGCATAGGCCGCATCACCTTCTTCACACTCCAAAGCAATCTTGCAGCTTCCATGAATAGTTATGGTCCCTGTCGGTGTCAAAACCGGCGGATCTCGGGTAGGGGGTCCCGAACTGTGCGTCTGGGCGGATGGTAACAGGAGACAAGGGACACGATGTTTTTACCCAGGTTCGGGCCCTCTCGATGGAGGTAATACCCTACTCCTGCTTGTTTAGTATTGATGATATGGGTAGTACAAGAGTAGATCTACCACGAGATCAAGGAGGCTAAACCCTAGAAGCTAGCCTATGGTATGATTGTTGTTCGTCCTATGGACTAAAACCCTCCGGTTTATATAGACACCGGATAGGTTAGGGTTACAGAGAGTCGGTTACAATGGTAGGAGATCTACATATCCGTATCGCCAAGCTTGCCTTCCACGCCAAGGAAAGTCCCATCCAACACGTGGCGAAGTATTCAATCTTGTATCTTCATAGTCTCAAGTCCGGCCGTGACGATAGTCCGCTATCCGAACACCCCTAGTCCGGACTCCTCAAGAGCCCCGAACCAGGCTTCAATGACGATGAGTCCGGTAGCGTTGATTGTATTCGGCATTGCGAGGCGGGTTCTTCTCCAAATTCCATATACTTGTCGAATAGTGTCCCGCTTCGATAAATGATGCGCCTCGGCTTCGCGCCCAATAATGGCCATCTTCCACGTGTTTGAATGAATGCGAAAAGCCGTGGTATTTTTACAATATTCCCCTAGCCGCCGCAAAGGAGCCGCTTATAAAGGGGCAAGGATCTAGATCTGAGTCACACCATC
This sequence comes from Aegilops bicornis, assembly GCA_021605145.1. Lineage (NCBI taxonomy): Eukaryota > Viridiplantae > Streptophyta > Magnoliopsida > Poales > Poaceae > Aegilops > Aegilops bicornis. Next base: position 177,454,005 of record CM038669.1, read on the forward strand.
CCCCTTCATGAAGCTTTCATCGGAGCGCCTCGACCAAAGCCCATTCCATCATGGACAATCGACGCGGCTCCTCCTCTCGCGCTCCCCAAATTTCCAGCCGTGAAATTGGGAGAGATGCTCAGTCCGCATAGCGAGCTAGTTATACTCCAAGCCAAGGGATTTCTCCTCCGGCCTTCATGGTTCCGGGTTCGAGCGGACTTGCCACCTACAAGGGCGGAAAGCAAGCGGAGAGCGTCCCCGATCCCTCTAAAGGAGAGCGGGTGTGCTTCATCTCTTATCTAGTAAGAGGACTCGGATTTCCAATCCATCCGTTACTCCGAGGGCTCTTGGAGTTCTACGGCCTCCAACTGCACCGTCATACTCTTGCCTCCATCTTGCACATCGCGGGCTTCGTGGCCCTTTGCGAACTGTTCCTGGGCGTCGAGGCTCATTTCGGGCTGTGGAAGAGAATATTCTTCCTAGTACCCCGTTCTCATGAGGGGTCAATATATCAAGTGGGCAGAGCCGAGCTATGGCGCATCGCCGGGACCGGATACCTACCCGGAACCCCAAAGAAGGCGTCCAAGACCGGCCTTCGGAATGGTTTTACATGGAGGACGCCCTTCCGCCGGATCCTGTTCGGATCGGCCTTCCGGAGTTCAGCAATGCTCCTCTGAAAAGCGGCTAGCCGGCGCCTCGGAGCCCCGGAGAGAAGACGACCGGGATGTCCGCTTTTTGATGAGCCGAATAAGGTTATCGGTTTCATGCTGCATTGACCATGACAGGAGTCATGGCAATCTGCGACATGAGGGGAGTGCAGCCGCTCCAATACAGGGGCCACCCCATGTGGGACTTCAACGGAGGACGATGCCACCCGCCATGGCCGCAAAGGGCCAGGATCGGTCACCGAACTGGTGAAGATCTTGTCTGCCATGTACAAAGGAGAGGAGCAGGATTTCCTCCGTGTCAACCCACTGAAGGAGTTTTCTTCGAATAATCCTCGAAGTTGGGTAAGCAAACATCCTTGTGACCTGTCCGATCCATATTCCCGTAGTTAAATATCTCATTTCATGGTTTTTGCGCAGGAATTGCGCCAGACTGCGGAGAAGATACACAGCCCGCCCCCACAACCCGAGGATCCGGAGCAGTCCCTCGATCCGGCCTCCGAAGAGGATCCGGATATAACGGTGGAGTTGATCGACGGGGTGTTCTACCAACTTAGCATCGACAATGCTTTGGTAGCCATTACGGCCGATTACCCCGGAATACTTCCACCCCCACAGGTAACTGAGACCAAGATCCCAAAACCCTGATAATGACCCATCCGTGCTTATTTTTTATCACCGTATACCAATGGTGTTTCGTAGGGGGTACCTTCGAGGCGGGAAGCCGAGCCTGCGGCGGCTGGCCAACAAGGGGCAGTGCGGCCCCGCAGGTTAAAAAGAAGTGCGGTCCGGATCGAAACTCCGCGGCAACAGTATGGCATGTCACCATACTCCCAAGATTAATTCCTGGAAGGCGTACTAACGCTGATGCTCTTTTTAGGAAAAAGAGCGCTCGCCGGACTGAGTCCGGAGAGGCTGCCGATCGAACCTTCATCGGACAAGCTTCAAAGTCGGGTCCAGAGGCTGAGGCGAGCACGAGACGTGCGTCGGATGCTCCTCTGACAGAGGATGCCGACAGGTTGTCCGCCACCAACTCCGAGGTGGAGAGCGCCTTGAATCATAGGCGCCACCGGACAGTTCTTCGTGACGCGTGTTTCTCCCAAGAGGCCTTGAATGCCTTTGATTCTTGAGATGCGCACTCCCGTCATGAAGATGGTCTAGCCAAAGCCACGGAGCAGTATGTGAAGGACATACGGTAAGGAAATTTGACAGTTATATATGCCAAGAGTCTCCGAGACTTAAAATAGTTAGAATAACTGATTTAAGGATCATTTTGTTATGCAGATCTTCTGAAAAGAATACCCGCTGTCCTGTGGGCTGGAAGAGTGCAGGCCCAACTTGAGGCTGCACTAGCCGCCACGGGGAGCCACAAAGACCCCCTCTCCGTAATATACGCCGGAAGATAAATAATTTATGAAGTGCGGCGGGTGTGTAAATCTGACAAAAACATTGCAGATGGCGCCGGACTAGATCCGGACAAGCAACAGCTCTTACGCCGGTTAAAGGTCGGCGAGAGCGTGCTTACGAGGGTGCGGCAGGAGAAGAATAACCTCCAAGACGCCAACACCAAGCTGAGTGAGGAACTAAAGGACGTTCGTGCCCAGTTAGCTGACTCCGTAAAGGAGAATCGGCGGCTTCGTCGCGGCATTTTCAGTAAGTGCTTGAGAGAACTTTGAAAAGAGTTCGGCGAGGAAGGCCACTAACATAAACATGTTTGTAGGTTTGCTCACGGGTCGTCCTGAGGAGGAGATGCCCAGTTCTTCGGGTGATCTTCTTCCCGAATTGCGTCAGCTGCACGAACGAGTCCGGTAGGTGATGAAAGGCATCGGCCAAGCATTGTGGCCATCTATCTCCCCGCCTCAAGGCATTGGGGAGCTGGCGGAGCGGCTTCAAGGAGCACGGCGGCGCTCCGGCTATGGAAGATATCGGCTGCCGTCAAAGGCGCCAGGGAGGCTCGGGCCATGGTGAAGACGCGGTACACGAAGGCTGACCCAAACCACATGGCGAGGTCGGACCTATGGGGCCGGATGGGATGGAGATCCTCAGAAAGCTAGCGTACGGCCAAGTAGAATTGGCCGCCAAGTATTCCCAACAAGATTGTAAATTAGATAGCCTATTAGATGGCATTGAGGAGGAATACAATGAGTCGAGTTGACTATGTAAAAATATGACATGAAAGAATGTCTTCTAGCCGGATTGTAGATCGTTTGTCATAGCGGACCTTTTCGCTTCGACCTTCGGACCCAATAGTCCGGAGTGTGTCCGAATACCTTCGTGGTTATATAAGAACCGTGGTATGCATGGAGACCAGGCGTAGGGGTCATTGTTGATGTATCAGACAAGTTCCCAACTAGTTATGTTATATTACATGGGTAGTAAGAAACATCTTCCAGGGAGAATAGTTCCGTTAAGGGTTCCTTTCGCTTGGATGCATGCCCTAAAGTGCATGTCAAAGCTGCTATAAAAGCAGAAAATCATCTGGGGGCAGATGTGTAAATAGTTAAAAATCATATTTCAGTTCACCGACCGAATATTCCCTTAAGAACGCTAGCTTTCGGCTTCACCCAGTCTGAGGTACACATCCGGCTGACCCGTGCAATGAATAATCGCAGAGGTGCTCCTTTACCTCCTAATAGAACAATCGGGAACGTAGGGGTAAGCACAGGAGCCAGGCAACCCAGCTTGGCCAAAACTTAAGTCATATCGATGCATATAATGGTGACTAAAAGGTACATGCAGAAGTTTAACGCATGTATTGGGAATGAAGGCCCGTATAAATAAGCTTCTGTTAAAGAAGCCCCTGTGTATAATGAGCGGACAAGCCCGTCAAGTGTGTCTTGAAAAAAGCGCAAACGAGCCTCTAGAGGCTACAAGAAGAAGAAGGGGGAAGGAGAGAAATAGAAGAAAGCAAAAAGCAAAAATAAAGAATCCGGACGCAGGAAGGAGACGAACTTGGAGTCCGGCACTTAGGCGTAGAATCTTCGTAGACGGGCTGCGTTCCATGGGTTCGGCTCGAGTCGGTTATCCGATGCGTTTCGCAGACGGTATGCTCCGCCGGTCAGGACCTGGTCGATGATGAAGGGACCTTCCCATTTGGGCTTGAGTTTGTCCTTTTCTTGTCCGGCAGCGTAGAACTAGTTCGCCAACATTATAAGCTTTGGCCCGCATTTCCTGCTTTGATATCTTCGAGCCTGCTGTTGATAGAATGCGGAACGAGTTTTTGCCACGTCGCGCTCCTCCTCCAATGCGTCCAAACTGTCCTGCCGATCAAGCTCGGCTTCTCTTTCTTCGTACACGTGCACTCAAGGTGAGTCATGTATTATGTCGCAGGGCAAGACTGCCTCTGCGCCGTACACCATGAAGAATGGTGTGAATACGGTAGTACGATTCGGCGTGGTCCGCAGCCCCTAGAGTACGGAGTCGAGCTCCTCAACCCAGTGCATGTTAGATTCCTTGAGGGACCGCACTAGTCTGGGTTTAATGCCGCTCATTATTAGACCATTTGCTCGTTCGACTTGGCCGTTGGTTTGAGGGTGATAGGCGAGGCGTAATCGAGCTTGATGCCCATGTTTTTGCACCATGATTTGACCTCATCGGCCATGAAGTTGGTGCCATTGTCAGTGATGATACTGTGGGGGACACCGTAACGGTGCACTACCCCTGATATGAAGTCTATCACTGGTCCGGATTTGGCCGTTTTAACTGGTTTGGCCTCTATCCATTTGGTGAATTTGTCCACCATGACCAATAGGTATTTTTGCTTGTGGGTTCCTCCCTTGAGGGGTCCAACCATGTCAAGCCCCCAGACCGCGAACGGCCAGGAGATGGGTATAGTTTTAAGGGCGGTGGGTGGCATGTGGCTTTGGTTAGCAAAAAGCTGGCAACCGACGCATCATTGGACTAAGTCCTGCGCATCTGCCCGGGCCGTCGGCCAATAAAATCTTGTACGGAAGGCCTTGCCTACAAGGGCCCGGGCTGCGGCGTGGTGCCCACCCAGTCCGGCATGAATTTCAGCCAGGAGGTTTCGCCCTTCCTCTTCGGAGATACACCTTTGAAGGACTCCGGTAGTGCTTTTCTTATAAAGCTCTCCCTCATGGACTTTATAGGCTTTAGAGCGCCGTACTATGCAGCGAGCCTCATTTTGGTCTTCGGGGAGTGCCTGCCTAGTTAGGTCGGCGAGGTATGGTTCCGTCCCCGGGCGATAACCGCCATTATTTCGTGAGCAGAGGGTGTTATCTCGGGGCGAGCCTCCGGTTATGTCGAAGTGTTCGGCGTCAGTAAAGGCGGCCGGGTCCGGATTGATATTGCGGACTCCTTCCCATAGTACGGATGGCTTGAACAGCTGTTCCAGAAAGATATTGGGTGGGACGGCATCGCGTTTTGCACCGATGCGCGCCAATATATCCGCTGCCTGGTTGTTGTCCCGGGCTATATGATGAAATTCAAGCCCTTCGAACCGTGCTGATATTTTTAGGACCGCATTGCGGTATGCTGCCATTTTCGGATCTTTGGCGTCAAAGTCTCCGTTTATTTGAGATATTGCGAGGTTCGAATCCTCAGCACCTCTAGGCGTTGAATGCCCATGGAGATCGCCATCCGGAGGCCGTGCGTAAGGGCCTCGTGTTAAATTCGCCTCGCATTGTTGGAGTCCGTATACATTATCTGAAGGATGTATTGGACTGTGTCCCCGGTTGGGGACGTCAGGACGACACCAGCCCCCAGGCCAGCCAACATTTTGGAGTCGTCAAAGTGCATGATCCAATTGGAGTATGCGCCATACTCTTTAGGGAGTTCGGCTTCAGTCCATTCGGCCACGAAGTCGGCCAAAACCTGCGACTTAATAGCTCGTCGTGGCATATAAGTTATGTTGAATGGGAGGAGCTCTATGGCCCATTTAGCAATCCGGCCCGTCGCGTCGCGGTTGTTTATAATGTCATTAAGAGGTACTTCGGAGGCTACCGTTATCGAACACTCTTGAAAGTAGTGTCGCAACTTCCGGGATGCCATGAACACGCGTATGCTATCTTTTGATAGTGTGGGTACCGGGACTTGCATGGAGTTAGGACGGTGGACACATAATAAATTGGTTTTGAATAGGGAACCGGTGTCCGTCTGCTTTCTCGTTCGACAACGAGCACCGCTACCGACAACTTGATGTGTTGCGGTGATGTATAATAGCATTGGTTCATACGTTGGTACGCTGCCAGACCAAATTTGTTGCCAAAATGGCCTTTATTTCTTTGAGTCCGGCCGTGGCGGCATCCGTCCACTCGAAGTGTTCGGTGCGGCGGAGGAGGCGGTAAAGAGGCAATGCCTTTTCTCCTAAACGGGAGATAAAGCGGCTTAGAGCCGCTACGCATCTCGTCAATTTTTGTATTTGTTTGAGGTCTTTTGGAATATCCAATTGTGACAGAGCTCGAATCTAGGCTGGGTTTGTTTCAATTCCTCTACCGGACACAATGAAGCCCAGGAGCTTTCCGGCTGGAACGCCGAAGACGCATTTTTCCGGATTGAGCTTGATGTCATATTTTCGAAGATTGTCGAATGTGAGCCTCAAATCGTCTACTAGAGTTTCGACGTGCTTGGTTTTGACGACCACGTCATCTACATATGCTTCCACTGTTTTGCCGATCTGGTTTGCGGGCGTGTATACGAATCATCTTGCGCCGATATGTTGCGCCGGTGTTTTTAAGCCCAAAGGGCATTGTGTTGAAGCGAGAATGGGCCGTATGGAGTGATGAATGCTTTGTTGCAGCTTGGTGCAGCTCCGCCATCTTGATTTGGTGGTAGCCGGAGTATGCAGCGTCGAGGAAGCACAATGAGTCGTGCCCTGCTGTAGCGTCAATTATTTGATCAATTCGAGGGAGGGGGAAGGGATCCTTTGGGCAAGCCTTATTAAGGTCTTTGAAATCAACACATAGGCGCCAGGATTTATCCTTCTTTGGTACCATCACCAGGTTCGCTAGCCAGTCCGGATGTTTTATATCTCTGATGAATCCGGACTCCAAAAGTTTGGCTAGCTCCTCTCCCATGGCATGTCTCTTGGGTTCGGAAAAGCGTCGAAGAGCCTGTTTGACTGGCTTGAATCCTTTTAGGATATTTAGGGCGTGCTCGGCCGGTGACGTGGGATTCTGGCATGTCTAAAGGGTGCCGTGCAAAGATGTCCCAGTTTTCTTGTAGAAATTCTCATAGTGCGGCGTCTACATCAGGGTTTAATTGTGCCCGATGGAGGCCGTCTTTGCAGGGTCCGTTGGGTGGACTTGGAATTTGACTATTTCATCCGCTGGTTTAAAAGAGGTGGACTTGGATCTTTTATCAAGTATCACATCGTCCCTGTTCACCGTGGAGCGCATCGCGGTGAGTTCCTCGGCCGCTAGGGCTTCGGATAGTGCCTCGAGGGCTATTGCGGCCGTCTTATTTTCGGCGCAGAGTGCTATGTATGGATCACTAGCGAGAGTGATGATTCCATTGGGACCGGGCATTTTAAGCTTCATGTACCCATAATGGGGTATAGCTTGAAAAATTGTGAATGCCTCTCGTCCTAATAAAGCATGGTATCCGTTGTTGAACGGGGCCACTTGAAATGTGACCTCTTCGGACCTATAATTGTCCGGCGAGCCGAACACTACGTCCAGCGTGATTTTTCCTGTGCAGCATGCTTCCCGGCTGGGGATTATTCCTTTAAAGGTTGTGCTGCTTCGCTCAATGCGGTTCCAGTCTATTTCCATTTTTCATAGGGTTTCCTCATAGATGAGGTTTAGTCCGCTGCCGGCATCCATGAGTACCTTAGTAAGGCGAAAGCCATCTACTATCGGGCCGAGGACCAATGCGGCTGGTGCCCTGGCAGTTCGGAATTTAGGTTCGTCACTGGCATTGAAGGTAATAGCTGTGTCACTCCATGGATTTATTGTTGCTACATGGTAGACTTCGGCAAGGTTGCGGAGTTGTCGTTTTCGCATGTTATTTGATGCGAAAGTCTCGAAGACTAACACCGTCTTGGTGTTGCTGGGCTGGGATTCGAAGCTAGAAGCTCTTCGCCACTTTTGGCCACTGCCGTAGTATCCAACATGCTCGAAGGCTATGAGTTGGAGTGGCGCCCTACGTGCTATGAATTTTGCAGGTCCGCTTAGCCAACCCTCCAAGACGGTTCCGCACTTTAGGGGTTTTGGTTTTTGGTATTCAACCCAGGTGCTTGATAATGATACGCCCTTTTGTTCCGGACTAGGGATGTATTCGGGGCCGGATTATCCCAAAATTTACTTTAGGTTTTCCAGGCGCTCTCCATCGCACAGTACTTTTGTACGATGGTCACCAAGTCAGAAAAGGGTGTAATTTCGCGATGACTTATGGCGTTTAGGATTCCCTTGTCCGTGCAATTATTGCAGAAGATTGGTATTGCATCCTCCTCTCGGCAGTCCTTTATCCTGCTCATAACCAGGAGGAATCTGGCCCAGTAATGATGTACTGTTTCAGCGGGCTCTTGCCGAATTCGAGAGAGATCGCTAATGTTTTGCGTATGGTGGCACTAAATCCGAACCCTGTCCAATTTAGGACTCAAGGGCCGGAAGTTTCCGAACTTCGGAAGCTTGGATTTTGAGTGCTATCCAATGAGTCCGACCGCTACCGACTTTAAGTTCAGGGCTTGATCGACATCCGTCCCTCTGCAGGAATCCGGCATGGAGGGATCGGGAATCCGGACGTAGCTAGTCCTTAAGATAGGAGAAGAGTCGCCGCATTGCTCCTCTATCACAGCGACATGATGGGTAGCCTGGGGAGAGTTGATCTCTCTTAGATCGGTTTTAGGCCCGATCCGGTCGTAATCTGTGGCGACTCCCAGGGCGGCGATGCGATCCAAGAGCTCGTTACGGAGGAGAGCTCGATCGGATCTAACTGCTCGGCAAGTTCTGAATCGACATGGAGATTGGTTTCGATGACTCGAGAGGTCGTCGAGGCGCGACGGCGAAATAGCGGTCATGAGAAAACCGCCTAGTCAAGAGTCTCGACCCGATGGCCAAGGCTTCTTTGGCGATGGTATCGTCTTTAAAGACGAGATGAGGCATCCTACCGATGGCGGCGGCATAGAGGAACTCTCAATGAAAGCACCAATGTCGGTGTCAAACCGGCGGATCTCGGGTAGGGGGTCCCGAACTGTATGCGTCTAGGCGGATGGTAACAGGAGACAAGGGACACGATGTTTTTACCTAGGTTCGGGCCCTCTCGATGGAGGTAATACCCTACTCCTGCTTGATTAATATTGATGATATGGGTAGTACAAGAGTAGATCTACCACGAGATCAAGGAGGCTAAACCCTAGAAGCTAGCCTATGGTATGATTGTTGTTAGATCCCACGGACTAAAACCCTCAAGTTTATATAGACATCGGATAGGTTAGGGTTACACAGAGTCGGTTACAATGGTAGGAGATCTACATATCCGTATCGCCAAGCTTGCCTTCCACGCCAAGGAAAGTCCCATCCGGACACGGGACGAAGTCTTCAATCTTGTATCTTCATAGTCTTGGAGTCCGGCCGTGACGATAGTCCAGCTATCCGGACACCCCCTAGTCCGGGACTCCCTCAGTCCCCTTGTGACCTGGCATCTTGAGCTGCAAATAAACATAGCAGGGTCGTGCCATAAATTTGGCGTAAGCCGGCCGCCCAAATAAGGCATGATATGGGCTCCGAATCTTCACCACCTCAAAAGTCAATGTCTCTGACCTGGAACCATGATCGTCTCCAAAGGCCACTTCCAGAGCTATCTTGCCAACAGGATATGCTGACTTACCAGGTACCACACCATGGAATACTGTATTGGACGGTTTAAGATTCTTATCTGTTAGCCCCATACGGCGGAAGGTCTCATAGTATAGGATATTAATACTGCTTCCTCCATCCATGAGCACCTTGGTGAACTTATAACCTCCCACCTGAGGTGCCACCACCAACGCTAGATGACCCGGATTGTCAACCCGGGGAGGGTGATCCTCTCTGCACCATATGATTGGCTGTTCGGACCAGCGTAAATAACGGGGCACGGCCGGTTCAACAGAATTCACCGCTCTCTTGTGAAGCTTCCGGTCTCGCTTATCCAAGCTAGTAGTGAACACATGACATTGCCCGCTATTCAACTGCTTTGGATTTCTCTGATAACCCGACTGCTGATGCTGGTTATAACCACCCTGGCTATTCTGATTACTTTGATTGTTATGTCCACCTTGATCACCATTGAAGCCTGAACCGGCATTTCCTCCACCATGACCCGGCCCATGGAATTCGAATCCTGAGCCACCACCTGATCCGTGGTCATATCAGAAAGCATTAGAATTTTTAAACTCCTGCATAATATAGCAATCCTTCCAAAGGTGGTCGGCTGGCGTCTCCTTCATCCCGTACTTTGGACAGGGCTGGTTTAATAGATAGGTCAGGCGATCCGGGTTGGGATTTGGAGCTCCACCATGATTCATCGGTTTACCCTTCTGCCGCTGGCCCTTGTCCTGCGCGCTAGTATTAGCCACAAAGTCCATGCTGCCATCCGCTTTACGCTTGCCTCCGTTACCATGACCTGCCGTGTTGTGTTGCTGCCCTTTGGAGTTGCTGCTCTTCTATCCCTTCCCTGTCTTGTCATCATCAGACTCGGGATCCTTGGTACTATTAGAATCAGCATACTTCACTAACGCAGTCATGAGGGTCCCCATATCATTACAATGGCAGTTCATCCGTCCCAATTTCAACTTCAGAGGCTTAAACCGGCAGTTGCTTTCCAAGGTTATAACCGCGGAGTCGGCATTGATACGGTCTGATGAGTGCAAATTTCCGAAACTCGACGCACCCAACGGGTTGTCGACTCTCCTTCCTCCTGGACACAGGCTGCTAAGTCCACAATCGACATGGGTTGCTTACACGTATCCTTGAAATTCTGGATAAACCGGGCTCGCAATTGGGCCCATGAACTGATAGAATTGGCTGGTAAGCTCTTTAACCAAATACGGGCTGTCCCTTCAAGCATCATGGTGAAATACTTTGCACACGCCGCTTCATCTACGTCAAGCATCTCCATGGCCATCTCATAGCTCTCCACCCATGCTTCTGGAGACAAATCGGCAGTGTAATTCGGCACCTTGCGCAGGCCCTTGAAATCCTTGAGCAGGCGCACATTGCGTAAAGCGGGGACAAGACAAGGCACTCCCAAAGAACTAGAAGTAACTCCTGGCTCAATCGAAGTGGTTGGACGAACCGGCGTAAGCTAACGAGCCTCATGTTGCGTTGCTAACTCGGCGTCCCTGCGTGCTCGGGCCCAGTCCACCACTTCCTAAGCATCACCGCCGGGTTATTGCCACGGGGCGCTTCACGGTTCCGTGCATTACTGGATACGGCCGGTTCATCCATCCGCCTGCTGTAACTCCGGCTCGGACGGGGGGTGGAATGAATTCGGTCACGGCTATATGAATATGCTTCCTGCTGAACCAAGGCTATTCGAAGAAGCTCCTTAACCCGGCGCGTCTCCACCGCTTGCGGAGAATCACCTTCAATTGGAATGGCCTCCAGCCGTGAAGCGGCGGCGATAAGATTGTCCATTGGATTAGAATAATGACCTGGGAGGTGTCTGGGCAGGCTGAGGCATGACATTGCTCTGTCGAGGCGGCTCCATCAGGCGAGGCTGAACCGGCGCACCCGGCCCAGGCGCCTCCGCCTGGTTTATCACCGGCGGGTTACTAGTTCCTGCCCCTGGGGTGTTAAAGAGGTTTCTGGCATCGAAAACCGTAGGCAAACGAGACCGATGCTTCCTTTTCAAGACTTCATGCGACGCATTCTGGTCCAGCATAAGCTTATAGGCCTGCGCATCCAAAGCGGCCCGCTCTGCGGCCATCCTGTCGTTCTCAGCTGCTAGGTCAGCCTTGGCCTAGGTGATATGTTCCCTCACCTTTGCAATTTCCGCGTTGTGGGTGTCCTGATCCGCCGGGTTAGCCTCCGCCATAAGCACAGCCAATGCATCAAACAGATTAGATAAGACTTGAGCCGGCGGGTGCACAGGGCCTCCTGCCCCGGCCGCCGCCGCCGCTGCTGACCCGGAGAACGTTGCTGCTGCGGTCGAAGAGTGAATCGCCGCCTGTGTCCCGGCCATGAATGTCCCAGCCCGGTTGGGCAGATCAGAGGGGTCCGGAATACTGTCACCATCGGAACAACCCCCAATCCGGTCATCTTGTAATTGATACAATTATTTGGTTTCCCCGATTGAGGACTCATCGCCGGAATAAACGACGGTCTCGCCACCAGATTCCGATCCACCGTCATATTCTCCTCCGTGGATGACTCCCACGAAGGCACGCTTCACGGCCGGTTTAACCTGGGCAGATCTCGCACGCTGAGCCGTTTCGACGAGGTCGGAGCAGATGTCCGGCTCAGGGCCTGGTTCACCGATTTTTCCGATCAAGACGTGTATGCCACCAAAGGGGACCCGGTACCCGTACTCAATCGAGACGGCCTCAGGGCCCCAGCCTACATCGTCGATGTAGAGCTTGCCGCGACGACTCTTGGTCATCCGGCCCACAGCGTAACCCCTGAGTCCTTCGAAGTTGCCCTCCAAGAACTTGAAACCATCGTGCGATAGCCCCACGGTGGGCGCCAACTGTCGTGGTTTTGTCACGGCAGATGTCCTCATGAAAGGACTTAGTCGTGGAGCCATCGCTACGGGTTAGCTTGAAGGGGTTAAAGCGGACACAAGGACGCAAGAGAGTTTATACTAGTTCGGCCCCTTCGATGAAGGTAAAAGCCTATGTCTAGTTGTGATGGAATTGATGGGGGTTCGATGACTATGGCAGCAAACAAGCTTCGCCTAAGTCTCGAGTTGTTGTCTGTTGTCCTTGAACCGCCGTCGGGTCCCTTATATACACGGGTGGTGCCTGTCGGTTCATAGAGTCCCGACGCCGGTTCATAGATGTATCCGGCTCGGTCTCTGCTATTCCTAACTTACAATACAAGTTACATACTGATGCCGGTTTACGGCTACAGGCCTTAAACCGGCTATGGGCCTTAAGCCTTCATCTGCCTACTTGGGCCTTAACATACTAAACTACTGATGAAGTTAATCCGGCCTGTCCTGGCCGGTTTACACCTAACGGTTATATCCCCAACAGGACCCGTCCTTGCTGACTGGTACCTGCTTGGTTTCCGCCTTGTTTTTAGTGAATAGCTGCTTCTTCTTGGATGGCGCAGCCCCCTTGGGCTCGAGAGCATCAACGCTGGTGGGTCGTGCCGCTGCAGCTGCTTTGAAAACATGCTCGAGCGCTGCAAAGGCCTCTCCAAGATTTCGACACGGTAAGGACGCCCACCGCTCCGGGCATCTTCATGAGGTTGTACGCAGGTGAGTTGCTGCCATGAACCGAGCCAAGGCCGGGTAGCCGAGGATGGCGTTGTAGGGGAGGCCGATGGGGGCGATGTCGAAGTCGATCAGCTCCGTGCGGAAGTTGTCGCGGGTGCCGAAGGTCACCGGGGGGCGAATTTGTCCCAATGAGGCGGTGGAGCCAGCTCCGACTCCGGAAAAAGGCCTGCTGGGCTGGAACCGCTCTGGTGGCACGTGGAGGAGGCTGAAGGCCTCCACAGAAAGCACGCTGAGGCCGGCTCCACCGTTGATGAGGGTCCTGGTGACCGCCACCTCGCAGATGGTGGGGGTGCACAGCATCGGGAGCGCACCCGATCCGGCGGGGTTGGAGGGGTGATCGTCCGAGTTGAAAAGCAGGTCGGCCTCGGGTGCCACCCAGCCCGGCTGGCTCCTGGCGCTTGAGGCGGCGGCGATCTGGCGGGTGAACGGCTTGACGTGGCGGCTCGAAGGTGGCGCCAGTGAGCCGCCCAGGAGAGCTGCAACGACCGGGGCGCCGGCCCAGCACGAGGGGCGAGGTAGAGGTCGCGCAGCTCCCCCCAACAGGTCTGCTGCCTATTCCCCACCGAGCCATTGGCGGCGTTGGCGGCAGGCGACGGGGAACGGCGGGGGCGTCCGCCGACTGGAGCCGTCTGGGCGACTCGAGTGGCGCGAGCAGCCCGGCGCTCGATGCGAGCTCGGCGAGATTCGGCCATGGACACGACGGAGAATCACACGCGACCAGCGGAGGAAGGATTCCGGCGCACCCCTACCTGGCGCGCCAAATGTTGGATTTCGGGTTCCGGCAGACCCTTGAGGTTCGAACAACTGGGGGTGCGGCGGAGATCTTTCCCCTACCAGCTCATGCGTGCAAGGATTGCAAGGGATCTAAACTACTAACGATGAACAACACAGAGACACGAGGTTTATACTGGTTCGGGCCACCGTTGTGGTGTAATACCCTACTCCAGTGTGTGGTGGATTGCCTCAGGGGCTGATGATGAACAATACAAAGGGAGAACAGCCTCGCGAGGGGTTGTTCTTGAGCTTGTGCGACGAACTGCTTGGGTGAGTCCAGTCGCCTCTCTCTCTCTCTCTCTCTCTCTCTCTCTCTCTCTGTGTGATCTCGATCAGATCGATCCTCCTCTCTCTGTGGTGGCTAGTCCTATTTATAGAGGGAGGCCATGGGCCTCTTCCCAAATAATGAGCGGGAAGGGCGCCAACAATTGGCCATTTTGAAGTGGAACATCTAGTACACTTATCCTGACTAAAGTTGGTCTTCGGCTGCCGAAGGCTCTAACGGTGATGCCGTCCTGGGCTCCACGATGACCTCCATCCTGTCGTTCTGCTGGTCTTGGTCTTGTTGCACCGAAGCGGTAACCTTTGCCCGATGCCTTGGCATGTGCTTGCCTCCTTTGCACCAAAGGGGAAATGAGGACACTGCGCGGGCTGGCGCCCGCCTGGCGCCCGCCTGGCCTTGATCGTCATGGCTTGCGTCACAGGGCACCCTCGCGAGGTACCCTGCCTTGATCTCTCCGCCTCCTCGCGAGCCCGCCTGACGAGGCTGCTCCTGAGGTGGGTTCCTGTCGTCCGCCCCGCGAGGCTTGGCCCCTCGCGAGGGTCTTGAGCTTGAGCTGATGAAGCTGGGCCGTGCTGGGCCCCCACTTGAGCCACGCCGCAGGCAGGCAAGTCTGGGGACCCCCGTTCCCAGAACGCCGACAGGCGCGGCGTGGTCAATGTGGTCAACGACCGACTTCCATTGGAAGAGCACTATACATGGAGAGGCTGACAGCTGGGTCCACAGCAGCCGCAAGGACGTGCCTCCTTATTACGCGCAAAATAATTATTCCTGCACCTGACAGCGGGGACCCACCGGATGGGCCACCGTATTTCGTGAAAAAAATGTTTCCCCCCTGACTGCTGGGACCCACCAGCTACATCTTCGCACGCAAGGAAGTGTGTCCGGGCAAAAGAAAAAGATTCGCCCCCCTGACTGCTGGGACCCACCAGCTATATCTTCGCACGCAAGAAAATGCATGACAGTCGGGACCCACCTGGTCGAAGCGTACGTAGCGTTGTCATTCTAGTCACGAACGTGTACGTACATACTGGTCGATGTAGAGCACGCACGTGTCGTAGTTGAGGCGCACATGAAGCATGTCCATGTACGTACAGCGGCCAGTGTGCAATAAAGAAAATACGGCCACGTACGTACATATGGGCGAGATCTCGAACGCCTACTCGCGCAAACGTACGGCCAGGGCTCGTGTACATGGATGGGTCGGAACGGAAAAACTGCGTCATCGTCGTGTTCATGGGGAGGCAACGAAATGCGTTGTGTTCATCGGGAGGCAACGAAACGCGTGGGAGCCAACCGGCTTGGACGGAACAGCCGATGTAAACGAGGCCTAGCGTGCCGCAGAATGGGGGAAACGGCCTTGTGTTCGGTCGGCCACGGTCGAAACAGGATCCTGTTCATCGGGAGGGGTCTGGCGTGCCGTAAAACGGAGGAAACGGACCTCCTATGGTCTAAACGGGGTTCCTGTTGATCGGGAGGGGTGTGGCGTACCGCAAAACGGAGGAAACGGACTTGTGTTGGAGCGCTACGGTCGAAACGGGGGTCCTGTTCATCGGGAGGGGTGTGGCGTACCGCAAAACGGGACTCCGCGGGATACTGCTCATCTCCACCATCGACCCCCTCCAACCTCCATGGGCTACTGTTCATCCACAGTCGACCTCCTCCAGCCTCCACCTGCGACTTTCATCCATGGGCTCCTGTTCATCCAGCCTCCATCGCGCGCTACTCCACCGGCTACTGTTCAACCCGCCCTCTCCACGGGCTCCTGTTCAACCACCCCTCCACGGGCTACTGTTCATCCAGCCCTCCACCTTCTACTGTTCATCCAGCCCTCCACGGGGTGGTCCTGTTCATCTTGCCCTCCATGGGGTCCTGTTCATCCAGCCCCAGCCGGCTCGATCGATCGGGGTCCTGTTCATCCAGGGGCAACACCATGGGGTCCTGTTCATCCACCCCCACCGAACCTGTTCATCCAACCCCCCCCAAAGAACGCTCATTGTTCATCCAGAGGCAGCATCGATCGGCTTCAGTTAGCAGCGGTAGCGAAGGAATCGCTCAATCGGGTTCAGTTAACTAAAGGAAATATGCCCTAGAGGCAATAATAAATTTATTATTTATTTCCTTATATCATGACAAATGTTTATTATTCATGCTATAATTGTATTAACTAGAAACATAATACATGTGTGAATACATACACAAACAGAGGTGTCACTAGTATGCCTCTAATTGACTAGCTCGTTGATCAAAGATGGTTAAGTTTCCTAGCCATTGACATGGGTTGTCATTTGATTAATGGGATCACATCATTAGGAGAATGATGTGATTGACATGACCCATTCCGTTAGCTTAGCACACAATCGTTTAGTATGTTGTTATTGCTTTCTTCATGACTTATACATGTTCCTATGACTATGAGATTATGCAACTCCCATTTATCGGAGGAACACATTGTGTGCTACCAAACGTCACAACGTAACTGGAAGATTATAAAGGTGCTCTACAGGTGTCTCCGAAGGTACTTGTTTGGTTGGTGTATTTCGAGATTAGGATTTGTCACTTCGATTATCGGAGAGGTATCTCTGGGCCCTCTCGGTAATGCACATCACTTAAGCCTTGCAAGCATTGCAACTAATGAGTTAGTTGCGGGATGATGTATTATGGAACGAGTAAAGAGACTTGCCGGTAACGAGATTGAACTAGGTATTGAGATACCAACGATCGAATCTCGGGCAAGTAACATACCGATGACAAAGGGAACAATGTATGTTGTTATGCGGTCTGACCGATAAAGATCTTCGTATGTGGGAGCCAATATGAGCATCCAGGTTCCGCTATTGGTTATTGACCGGAGATGTGTCTCAGTCATGTCTACATAGTTCTCGAACCCGTAGGGTCCGCACGCTTAACGTTTCGATGACAATTATATTATGAGTTTATATGTTTTGATGTACCGAAGGTTGTTTGGTGTCCCGGATGTGATCACGGACATGACGAGGAGTCTTGAAATGGTCGAGACATG
Source organism: Aegilops bicornis (assembly GCA_021605145.1). Lineage (NCBI taxonomy): Eukaryota > Viridiplantae > Streptophyta > Magnoliopsida > Poales > Poaceae > Aegilops > Aegilops bicornis. The sequence continues at coordinate 177,471,103 of CM038669.1, forward strand.
AAGATTGATATATTGGAAGCCTATGTTTGGATATCGGAAGTGTTCCGGGTGAAATCGGGATTTTACCAGAGTACCGGGAGGTTACTGGAACCCCCCCCCCCCCCCGGGGGACTTAATGGGCCTTGGTGGAAGAGAGCGGAGGCGGCCAGGGCAAGGGCCGCGCCCCCTCCCCCCTAGTCCGAATAGGACATGGGTTGGGGGGCGCCCCCCCCCCCCCCTTCATTCTTCTCCTCCACCTCTTTCCCCTCTCTCTCCTAGTCCAACAAGAAAAAGGGGGGAGTCCTACTCCCGGTAGGAGTAGCACTCCTCCTGGCGCGCCCCTCTCTAGGCCGGCCGCACCCCTCCCCCCCCCCTTGCTCCGTTATATACGGGGGCAGGGGTACACCAAAGACACAACAATTGATCTGTTTGATCTTTTGGCCGTGTGCGGTGCCCCCCTCCACCATAGTCCACCTCGATAATACTGTAGCGGTGCTTAGGCGAAGCCCTGCGTCGATAGAACATCAACATCGTCACCACGCCGTCGTGCTGACGAAACTCTCCCTCAACACTCGGCTGGATCGGAGTTCGAGGGACGTCATCGGGCTGAACGTGTGCTGAACTGGAGGTGCCGTGCGTTTGGTACTTGATCGGTCGGATCGTGAAGACGTACGACTACATCAACCGCGTTGTGCTAACGCTTCCGCTTTCGGTCTACGAGGGTACGTGGACAACACTCTCCCCTCGTTGCTATGCATCGCCATGATCTTGCGTGTGCGTAGGAAATTTTTGAAATTACTACGTTCCCCAACAAAGGGCATCCGAGCCAGGTTTTATGCGTAGATGTCATATGCACGAGTAGAACACAAGTGAGTTGTGGGCGATATAGGTCATCGCTTACCGGCATGTCATACTTTGGTTCGGCGGTATTGTTGGATGAAGCGGCCCGGACCGAATTACGCCAGACGCTTTACGCGAGATCGGTTCTACCGACGTGCTTTGCACACAGTGGCTGGCGGTGTCGGTTTCTCCTACTTTAGTTGAACCGAGTGTGGCTACGCCCGGTCCTTGCGAAGGTTAAAACATCATCAACTTGACAAACTATCATTGTGGTTTTGATGCGTAGGTAAGAACGGTTCTTGCTAAGCCTGTAGCAGCCACGTAAAACTTAAAACAACAAAGTAGAGGACGTCTAAGTTGTTTTTGCAGGGCATGTTGTGATGTGATATGGTCAAGACATGATGCTAAATTTTATTGTATGAAATGATCATGTTTTGTAACCGAGTTATCGGCAACTGGCAAGAGCCATATGGTTGTCGCTTTATTGTATGCAATGCAATCGCCCTGTAATTCTTTACTTTGTCACTAAGCGGTAGCGATAGTCGTAGAAGCATAAGATTGGCGAGACGACGACGATGCTACGATGGAGATCAAGGTGTCGTGCCGGTGACGATGGTGATCATGACGGTGCTTCGGAAATGGAGATCACAAGCACAAGATGATGATGGCCATATCATATCACTTATATTGATTGCATGTGATGTTTATCTTTTATGCATCTTATATTGCTTTGATGGACGGTAGCATTATAAGATGAGCTCTCACTAAATTTCAAGATAAAAGTGTTCTCCCTGAGTATGCATTGTTGCCAAAGTTCGTCGTGCCCAGACACCACGTGATGATCGGGTGTGATAAGCTCTACATCCATCTACAACGGGTGCAAGCCAGTTTTGCACACGCAGAATGCTCAGGTTAAACTTGTGAGCCTAGCATATGCAGATATGGCCTCGGAACACTGAGACCGAAAGGTCGAGCGTGAATCATATAGTAGATATGATCAACATAGTGATGTTCACCATTGAAAGCTACTTCATTTCACGTGATGATCGGTTATGGTTTAGTTGATTTGGATCACATGATCACTTAGAAGATTAGAGGGATGTCTTTCTAAGTGGGAGTTCTTAAGTAATATGATTAATTGAACTTAAATTTATCATGAACTTAGTACCTGATAGTATCTTGCTTGTCTATGTTTGATTGTAGATAGATGCCCCGTGCTGTTGTTCCGTTGAATTTTAATGCGTTCCTTGAGAAAGCAAAGTTGAAAGATGATGGTAGAAATTACACGGAATGGGTCCGTAACTTGAGGATTATCCTCATTGCTACACATAAGAATTACGTCCTGGAAGCACCGCTGGGTGCCAGGCCTGCTGCTGATGCAACTGACAACGTCAAGAACGTCTGGCAGCGCAAAGCTGATGACTACTCGATAGTTCAATGTGCCATGCTTTACGACTTAGAACCGAGACTTCAACGATGTTTTGAACATCATGGATCATATGAGATGTTCCAGGAGTTGAAGTTAATATTTCAAGCAAATGCCCGGATTGAGAGATATGAAGTCTCCAATAAGTTCTACAGCTGCAAGATGGAGGAGAATAGTTCTGTCAGTGAGCATATACTCAAGATGTCTGGGTACAATAATCACTTGATTCAACTAGGAGTTAATCTTCCGGATGATAGTGTCATTGACAGAATTCTCCAATCACTACCACCAAGCTACAAAAGCTTCGTGATGAACTATAATATGCAAGGGATGGATAAGAAAATTCCCGAGCTCTTCGCAATGCTAAAGGCTACGGAGGTAGAAATCAAGAAGGAGCATCAAGTGTTGATGGTCAATAAGACCACCAGTTTCAAGAAGAAGGGCAAAGGGAAGAAGAAGGGGAACTTCAAGAACAGCAAGCAAGTTCTTTGCTCGGGAGAAGAAACCCAAGTCTGGACCTAAGCTCAAACCGAAAGTGCTTCTCGCAAGCGGTAGTCAATTGGAAGCGGAACTGCCCCAAGTATTTGGCGGATAAGAAGGATGGCAAGGTGAACAAAGGTATATGTGATATACATGTTATTGATGTGTACCTTACTAGAGCTCATGCATAGCACAGGTATTTGATACTAGTTATATTGCTAATATTTGCAACTCGAAACAGGGACTACGGATTAAGCGAACATTGGCCAAGGACGAGGTGACGATGCGCGTGGGAAATGGTTCCAAAATCGATGTGATCGCGGTCGGCACGCTACCTCTACATCTACCTTCGGGATTAGTATTAGACCTAAATAATTGTTATTTGGTGCGGCGTTGAGCATGAACATTATATCTGGATCTTGTTTGATGCGAGACGGTTATTCGTTTAAATCAGAGAATAATGGTTGTTCTATTTATATGAGTAATATCTTTTATGGTCATGCACCCTTGAAAAGTGGTCTTTTTTTGATGAATCTCGATAGTAGTGATACACATACTCATAATGTTGAAGCCAAAAGATGCAAAGTAGATAATGATAGTGCAACTTATTTGTGGCACTGCCGTTTAGGTCATATCGGTGTAAAGCGCATGAAGAAACTCCATACTGATGGACTTTTGGAACCACTTGATTATGAATCACTTGGTACTTGCGAACCGTGCCTCATGGGCAAGATGACTAAAACATCGTTCTCCAGAACTATGGAGATGTAACGCCCCGGATCCGATGCGCCAGGTGTCCTTCAGTTATTCGGCGTCGTTGCCTTGTCATTTGCTTGCGTGTTGCATTTTGCCATGTCATCATCTCCATTTCATCCGCATGTTTTTCAAAACTTGCATCCGTTCGGGTTCCCCCAGTTCTCTCCGTTGTCCGCTTCCGAAAGACACACTTCTCGCACGCGCCTGCGGCACCTCCGAGATATTATTTTATAAGTGGCATAAATATGTTCTCGGAATGGGTTGCAACTTGTCGTGCGGTCTTATTATAGTGTAGACAGAGCGCCTGCCAAGTTTCATCGCATTCGGAGTTCGTTTGACTGCCCAACCGTTAAATGTATAACCGCGATATAGTCGGTTTATTAAATGGGTGTTTTCGGTCTCCGAAAACCGCTGCCGGGCTGCATTTCTTTTCTCTCCTCTCAGCCCAACTACTCTTCACAGCCCACTATCCACTCACCTAGACCCTCTCCGCTCCGGAGCCATCCGATGGCGATCGAACGGTCCGAAAACGGAGCAAATCCCCCTAACCCTAGACCCCTGCCTATTTAAACACCACCCATATGCCATTTTTGGCCTCCACCAACCTCCTCCCTCAATTTCCACGCTTCCAGCCTCGTTTTCCGCGCCGGCCACCTCCCCTCCGCCACTTGGCGCCCCTGGGCTGCCCCGCCACCACCAGAAACCACATGCGCCGCCGGCTGTGGCCTCTCCGGCGCTGCCACGTGCCCCGCCGTCGCCCACTTCCTCCCACCTCCCGCTGCCCTCCCGGCCCGCATAGCCCGCCCGGGCCAGATCTGGGCCCGGAGGGAGCCCGCGCGCCGCCGCCCTCCCGAGCGCCTCCTGCGCCCCGCAGCAATCGCCCCGCCGCCCGATCCCGAGTGGCTCCCGTAGGAGCCCCGTCGCCAGGTCGCCGCCCCGCCGAGCGTCACCGGCGACCAACTCCGGCGACCTCCGTGCAGGTCACGCTGCCGCCCGGTCTCTCTCTCCCTTCCCTTTCTCCTTCCTCCCCTCACCAGATCTTTCTCCCCCGCAGCTAGCCGCCGCCATGAACGCCTCCACCGAGCTCTGCCGTGGGCATCACCACCTCGCCGCCGGCCTCCTCTCGCCAGATCCGGGCAGGGGATGGTCGGATACATCCATCCCCAACCTCCAGCCGACCCCTACATCGCCGGAGCGCTGCCCCGCCGCCGTTCTCCACCACGTCGAGCTCCTGCCTCGTCCTCGTTCAGGCAGAGGACGAGGGCATCCTCCTCACAAGACGTGGGCGGTGCATCGCCTGGCGGTGGGTCACCCCACCTCCAAGGCCCACGTCGCCTCGGCCTCCAGGCCCAGCGCGCCGCCCTCCTGGCCCGTTCCACCACCGACTTGGGCCGAGCCCGGCTAGGTGAGCCCCGCCTAAAACCAGCCCGGTCACGTCTTAGTTATATTGCGCCCATCCGTTTTTTTTCAGAAAAACGATCAAGTCCCCAGATCTGCAGTAATAATCATGCCATGTTCATCGCATTGTATCTCTGCATCCGTGGCTCCGTTTTGTGCGTGTAATACGTCAAATTGTTCGCCCAACGAGTAATCCATTTCATTCCATTGAACCATATACATTTGAGTTCATATTGATGCTTGAATCATCGTTGCAAGAGTGCTTCATGATGTTATTTGCTGTCTGTTAACAGAACGAGCTCTTTTGTCATTTTTGCCATGATTGATGTGTGCATCCTATGAGGTTGATGTCTACATGTGTTTTGAACTATGCCATGTCTTCTTTACAGTGGTGTATGCCATGTATTTTTGTGATTAATGTGGTGACTAGCAAAAGCATGCAAACTAGGCATCGTGATGTTGCTGATTTTGGTCCCTGTTCTGCTGTTATTTTCATGCCATGTAAACTTGATGCTACAGAGAGATCCATGCATATTTTGAGATACTTCAGTAAGGGTTTTTTAAACATATGGTTATTTTCTATGCATTCATGCCCCTGTTTGCAATTATGGAGTAGTCTAGCATGTCATTTTCGTGCTCTACTTTTGCTTCAAAATATTTCCTGGCAGATTGTTTACATGTTATTCAATTTGGCCAAGGTTGTTGTAGTTGATCCTTGCATGCTATGGACTTTTTATTGCATTGGTTTGTTTCATAAACATGTCTTCTTGATGATGCTATGCTTATCTTGTCATGCAATGACTTGTGGGGAGTGAATCGAGCTTGTTAAGTAGGGTACTCGATGTTGCTATTTTGCTAGGCTGAATCTGTTATTTCGTGATGCTATATAAACATGTTGCTACCAATCATTCTATGCATAATCTGGAGATGATAACTAAATATGTTTTGTTCTACATGTCATGCTCTATCCATCCATGACCCTGTTTGCATTTATAGCTTGCTGTAGCTTGATCATATCTTGCTCCAAAGTTGCTTTATAATGTTGCTGTCAGTCTGTTAACATTAAGTTCAGTTGTTGCCATGTCTTTTCCTAGTGATCCATGTACCCTATGACCTTGCTATTGCCATGCTTAGCTTCACAAACATGCCTTCTTACTGTTGGTTGCCTTGCCATGCCATGTTTTGCTATGTAGTGAGTTGCACAAGCTCATCTACATGCCTTCATAATTCTGTTCCTGCCATGTATGAATCTGTAATAATAACTTGCTATGTTTACATGGGTGCCATCATATTTTCTGATCCTTTTTGGCTTATGGTCAGTAAAGGACTTTTGTTCTAGATTTTTTTTCAAAACTGTGATATATTTTATAGCATTTTCGGAAACTATAGGACGTAATGCAAAAAAACCAAAACTAGTAGCCCGTCGGCCATCTTCTGGCCGAAGTAGCACTTTTCGGCCATCCTTTGGCGGTAGAAGTTTTCGCCACAGCTTAGGCCGAGTAAGGTTTTCGCCATCACTAGGTCAAGAGTAGAACACCTGGCGAAAAAGTTACATTTTGTTCAATCAGTAGGCGAAATAGACTTTTGGTCAAGTCTAGGGCGAAAAGTACTACTTGATCTCATCTAGGCCGAAGTTGCATGGCTCATGCTGAAATGTTCCCGCCACCCCTTCCCGCCATATGTTCCCGCCACCCGTTTCCCGCCAACCCCTTCCCGCCATATGTTCCCGCCACCCGTTTCCCGCCAACCCCTTCCCGCCATATGTTCCCGCCAACCCCTTCCCGCCATATGTTCCCGCAACCCGTTTCCCGCCAATCCCTTCCCGCCTTATTTCCCCGCCAACCCTTTCCCGCCAACCGCAGTTATTCTTTCCCGCCATTTTCTCCTCTGTATCTATAAAACCCCCTTCAGGCGAAGGTCGATAACCATTCCAGTGAAGTGTAGTCGAGATGTCCCATTATCCATTCGATCGTAGTTTTCACCACAGGATGAGCAGCACTCTTCCGAGTCTAGTTACCGATTTCAGATGGACAATAGGATAGTTCCATGGGACGAACTCACCGGTAGTGACACCATAATGAATGAGTTGGCTCACCAATTACGTGGGTGCAGGTGGCACGAAAGGACCTATGAGGAGGTACGTCAAGAACTTCTTAGGTTGCATGAAAGGTGGAAGAAGGTAGTGGAGCCAAGAGTGAAACTTTCGGAAGGACTGCAGCAAAGAATACATTTTATGGACTGAGGAGAGCGAGGATGACGAAGATATCTTCATGCCGCCGCTTCCGGGTTCTACATCGTCGAAGGGCAAGAGTTACGCATCGTCCAAAGGCAAGACTTCGCATCCTCGAAGGGCAAGAGTTACGCATCCAAAGAAGGGCAAGAGTTATGCATCGACGGAGGGCAAGAGGACCGCGTCGTCGAAGGGCAAGAGGGCTGCATCAACGGAGGATGACGATGATGACTTCATGCAGTATGTAAGATGTATTCCAGTTGTACCGTTTCATTCAGATGTATTTGCATTATTAGTTTGTATTTTTATTATTGTAGGGCATTATGTTCTATCTGAATTTCATTTTGTAGTATGTAAGATGTATTGCACAAGTTCAGCCGCACCGTTTAATTCAGATGTACTTGTATCTTAATTATCGGTTGTAATATATTTGGAAATGTAACTGGAATAAGAATGCAAATTAATAGTAATATGTCTCTCGCGTACATAAAATAATATATGTCTCCTGATCAGATAGAAGGAAGTGCGATAGTAACACATACATGAAGCATGTCTCATACATAAATACTGACACGCATATGCGAATAGTCCTAAACTAACATAGATAATGAGTCATACATAGATAGATAAGCATATCACTGCGGGGACGGCGATTTAGTCTGGTCTTCCTCGGCGAGGACCTAAGGCGATAAGCGCCGAGGCGGTGGATTTAGGCTCGCGATAACCATGACCATAGTTAACCTCGTGCATCGCACGGTGCATGTCTCCTGCGTCGGTGGTGGTGGTGGAGTGTGAAACAACATCTGCGAGAAGCCATAAATGTTTGTAGCATGGTCATCATCCTTGCGGTCGCCCTCAAAGTAATCAGCACCACCACTAAGGATGGGTGACTGCTCTGAATGCATGAGCAGTTGCGGTTGGTTGCCGCTGCGGTAAAGTAAAACATGTAAAATTGATACAAATGCATGAACGATTACTACTGCTGAAAAGAATGTAGTGAGTAGGGTTACCTAGTTCCATTTGCCGATGCCGATGGCGCTCCCTAGCTGTGAAGGAGGTGGCTCATGCCAGAAGAGCTCCCTGCTATGAAGGAGGTGGCTCATGCCGTGAAGAGCTCCCTGGCTGTGAAGGAGGTGGCTCATGCCGGGAAGAGCTCCCTGGCTGTGAAGGAGGTGGCTCATGCCGTGAAGAGCTCCACGGCTGTGAAGGATGAGGTTACGCACGGTGCGAGAGAAGGTCGTGGTTGTGAGCGGTGCACGAGGGTCGTGGTTACGAATGCTGTCTGAGAGGGATGTGGCGGACGATGTGCTTTGGAGGAGGAAGTGCAACATCCAAGACCGTCTACACGTAACAGCTGCGTAAATCCCGCTGTAGCTTGTCATCAAGACGCCTCAACCATGAGACGCCCTCTCGCGGTGGGATAGTTTCTCCTCCGAAAGCGCTGCATTAAAGCGGAAACCTCCTCTCGCGCTGTATTGTCAAGTCACCAGAGATGAAGATTTAACCAATTATATCCTCGTTGTATGATAGACACCACGAATAGACACCTGCCGAATATGTCCAGATTAACAAAAGACTCAACATATAAGAACCAAGGCATTTACGCGTGGTGTCCGGTTCCCTAGCAGAGGCAGTTGGGTACATATCGCTGGTGAGAGGGGCTTCGATCTGATCAGAGCAGCTGATGTAACCAAGTAGATCCTTGTTGTATGCCGTAACGCTGCAGATACAACCCGAACATTTCCGATTAAAGGTCTTAACCTCACCCCTGTATTTGTCGCAGCGGTAGTCCATTCACAACGTAAGGGGTAATGCTCTTAAGCCGATAAGCCATGGACTTGTTTCCTCCTAGGCGATCGTCCCCGATATTGACATGCGCGATACATGATTAGGTATATTATGAATGTAAAGTCGACAACTAAAATAGTATTAGTACTTACTTGTGCATTGGTCCGCAAGTGTGGAATATCTGGAATCTCGGGCTCTTGATATAGACCGAACTGTCTCATCACCCTATGAAGAGACATCTCCTCAACCGTCACATCGAACACCAACTTGGCCTTGGTCATCCAAAAATGCCGATCTCTAGTGCACAATCCAGAAATCCCAACTGGGTACCTCGATGATATAGCCTCAGCTGAGTATGGCTCCCAGATAACTTGATCCTCGTGCAAACTATCAAACTGCATCGTGAAGGACGGGTAGCATCCCCTAACCTGACTATGCGCAAACTGTCTCTGTACATGACAACAAATAAGCATTAGTAATACTATTGAATGGCAAGAAATAATTGAATTAATTGTTACTTAATATAAAAGTACCTCTCGCCGTGCCCAAACAGATCCCATAGTAGGTAAGTCGCCGATAGCAGGCACATAAGCCCCACTAAGTCCTCCAAACCAAAAGGTTTATCAACGTAGACATAGGGTCGTCCAATAGGGAATATCTCGTATGACCAGAGCTGCAACAATAATGGACATCCAACAACACCAGATTTTCTAGACTTCAACAAGCAAGCTTTGCACGAGCCTCTTCGTAGCCGCTAACACAACAGAACCAAAGCTCCTCAGAGAATATCCGGCGGGCAACGTCGTCGGCTATCTCTCGTGCAATACCGATGAGTCGTGCATCGACATCGGCGGTCACGTGGTTTTCCGTAAACATCGTCTTGCCGAACAGCCAAAGAATATATGCCTCTAGGGACCGGTCAATCTGTGCCTCCGACAACTGAACATCGGGATATCCTAACGAGACAATCTACATAGAAACGTAATAATTGTATGAAAATCGGGCAACTAAAAACAACATTTGTTTAAGTGGCCGTGATGGTTACCTCAAACTGGCTCAACCATCAAAAAGAGGTCCATGAGGATCGTTGTCTATGGCCCTAGCGATCGGGACCGCAGCCAAAAACGCGTCGACATCATTGTTTGCCACCCAGATTCTGCCTCTAAGGGACCTATGGCAAGACCGCCGTAGGTAATCCCAATAAGTACGACACATCACCCAAAGTAGGCGCCATCTCTCCCCATGGAAAGTGAAAGCGTATGTGTCTCGGCCTCCATCTATCTACTAAGCGGTAAGGAGTGACTTGTCGTAAGAGAAACCTGCCTCATCTAAGTCCCACCATCAATCCACTCATCCAATGTACCCTCAACCAGCCGTGCCAAGGGTAGAAGTCCAGCCCAACTTAACCTACAAAATAAAAAAGATTGTTAGCGGCTATGAAAAGTATGTCAAACATAGTAAGTCATTATATGGACTCCATTATATGCACACATACCTATCAACCCATGAATCATGTATCGGCCAGTTAGTCTTTGGGGTACGAGTGACCAACACGTCTAAGTTGTTGCCCGCTTCCAATAGGCGCCCGGTGCTTTCTATCGATGTTGCCATTAAGCAACGGATACAAAGACATATCTGCAATTCAAACAACAAATCTCAGGTGCAAATAAAAACATAAATCTGACATATTACAAATTAAAACATAGTCCTGACATAGTACGAATTAAAACATAGTCCATGAGGATTTACATATTAAAACATAGTCCTGACATATTACATATTAAAACATAGTCCTGCTTCTTAGTAAACTCATCTAGTTTTGACCAAATAAATTCGTATTTGCGCTGCTGGCTCTGCTTGCATAATTTTTTGAACAAGTTCATCAACCGCTTGTTCTTGAACTGTGAGAAAAAATTAGCCCCAAGATGGCGCATGCACCACCGGCTCTGCAAGTCCCTCCAAGGTGTTGGTTCGTCATCTGTTGGATTACGAAGTGTCTTCACGGCCTTCAATATACCAAAGATGTCTCATGAATGACACATACGTTTGGTCGGTCCTTCACGATGGCAATTTTCACTTGGCGGAAGAACCATACCCAGCTGAGAAAGTTCTCACCTCCACAAATGCCATGGCAAGTGGGATGATTTGATTGTTCCGTCCACACCAATAGCAGTCGAGGATTTGCCCTCTATCTTGACCGGTCAGAATGTACCATCCACAAACATAACAGGAGGACAATCCGGAAAGCTTCGATGCACATACCAAAAGAGAAGAACACTCGTTTCAACACCTTGAAATCTGGTATACTCAGCAACCTCATGTGTTGTACATTCACATAAGTGCCGGGATTCCTCTCCTTCAAGATGCCCTGTGAGACGGACAACATTATCATATGAGTCGAAGAACGTCCCAAACCTTTCCTCCATAGCCTTACGCTTAGCCCTCCAAGCCTTCCCATAAGGAATGACATAATTCCATCCGACCTTCACCGCTGTCTGGATGTGTTTTGCTTCCATATCTTTCTTCTCTACTATCTCAGATACATGAGTTATGCAATGAGACTTGAAGTCAGGTTCGGATGCTTCACCAAGCAGGTTCTTCCTCACACAATTATGTGGGATGACAATGGTGACAACCCAGTGGATGTCATACTTCGGCACGTGCCCGTGCACCTTCCCTGGACAACCTATTTCAACACATTTCACGGTATAGTTTGTTGGACTTGATATGTGTGTCTTGAAAACCCTCTGCGTAGACATAGCCCACTTTATCACCGCATACTTCAATTTTTTCTTTGTATCAAACATAGCCCCTATTTGTACTTGGTTCAGATTATCGCCATGGAGTCTCATGGCCATCGTTCACCGTAAGGCGGTGGATATGTCCTGCTCCCATGCGTAGGAATCGGTACCTCAACTTCATCCTCGAATTTTCAGAATCCGGTTCCTCCACCAATCCATCCTCGTCCTCTTCCTCCATCACCCTCTGCATTTCATCCCCTTCCTCATCCCCATCAAGAAACCAGAACCAGCTAATATTATCGACCGCTACTCGCCCGATGTCGGGACCACAAACATTGTGTGGCACGTAGTCGACTCTTTCTCGGGTTGGCTAGCATCCACATCTTGTGGCTGTGACCGGATAAAACAATCTCGTTAGCCACTTCACTGCCTTGGCGGGTTCATACCCCCGTGGAGTTGTACGGTATTCTCCTCCTTCGGCATAGGTTGCACAAGTGCATATGGGTGGATTCTTGGTCTCGGCGGCGTCTTAACAGGACAACCAATGTTGGCTCCTATCTACCGCATCAACTCCCACTTGACATTTTTACGAGATTTGGTCCACAATGCATGAATCTTGACAGAACATACTTCACGATCCGCATCAAACTAGTTGTCAACCAAGATTTCAAGCTGCCTAATGTCCAAATTGCAGGTCAGCTAGTGTCATGACGCCATTTTTAAACTCGCTAAGATCAACCCCCAACTCATTATATCGAACATTACCGGCGTCGTAGTAAAGCGATTGATTCTTGATTCGTACATTTTCACCGTCGACATTGTCATCCTCTCATTAATCACAACAAAGACTAATATTACCCGTTACACTAACTATGCACTAAAATGCCTCCACAAATATATTAACACCGCACTTCACAATATGACTTACCTAAACTAATTAAAATATACAATTCAGAGAAATTTTTGATGGCATGGTTATACCTTGAGCGTGTGTCCCTAGCTTCTTGCTCCTCTCTTTCACTCAGCTGCACCGGCCACCTCATGGAGTACTTGCACCACAGACAACGGCAGCGCCCGCCCCTCGACGACCGGAGGCTCAACTCCGGTCACCCCCCAAGCCGCACCTCCTCGTCCACAGCAGCTCCTCCTCCTCACCACCACCTCCTTCCCAACCAAACCTTCTCCACCCCACCATGGCTCCTCCCTCCAAACACAGAAAAAACTATCCCATACCCAAAAAAACACCGTAGGCTGTTGGAGAATGGTATGATCTATCTATTATGTGTCTTGGATGTGAAAATGGGTGCAAAGTGGTGGAGATCGGCGCGGGCTTGTGAGGTTACAGAGAAGAACGAGAGAGAGAGGAGGAAGCAGTGTGAGCAGCCAGAGGAAGGAGACGGCTGGCGAGCCTTATCCCGAACTCTTGGTCAACTCTTGGCCGAAGAGCTCTTCAGCCGCCCGTGGCGAAAAGAGCCCACTCGGCCTCGCGTGGGCGAAGCTACGATTTTCGGCCTGCCCGCCACCAACACCACCTCTTCGCCCAGCCGATCCCTACTTCAGCCAAAGCCTGGACGAGAAGTCCTTTTCGCCAAACCGGGCGAAAACAACCTCTTGACGGTAGCGAGGCCGATGGGGTCATAGTTTTGATTTTTTTCGCGTTTAGTGCTATAGTTTCCGAATTTGCTGCACAAAAAGTTATAGTTTTGAAAAAAAATCTTTGTTCTATGCGATTAGTAGATTCATGCCATGCCTTTTTTTGCCTTTATAAGTTCCTGTAGCATGTTGTTTGATAGCTCTAAACATTGCAACCTGATGTTATTTCTGCAAAGTCTGAAACTGTGATTATTTGCAATCTTGCCATGTGTTTTTGAGCATGTTCTAGAGATTTCTGTAGATAGCTCAGTGTTCATGTTTTGTCATGTTTTACCTGTACTTCATGTCCATGCCTTTTGTTCTTACGTTGAGATGCTGTAGCATAGTGTTTTGATGCTTGCAATATGCCTAGTTGCTGTTTTGGACAGCTTGTTCTTTAAACTTGTATAGGGTGTATGTGTTGAACCGTTGCTCCGTTTTGAGTGTGCTCTATATGAAACTTGCTTAGAATTGCATGTAGTTTCATATTATCATGTTGCATCCTTGTTTTGAGGTGTTGCTTGATGTTTGGATGCATGTTGCGTCAATGCCATGTTTAACTTGTTTTGCTCACATCTTCTAGGCCGTAGCTCCGAATTAAATGGACTTTATATGTAACTTGACTAGAATCTCGTGTAGATCATCTTGGTGCATATTAACTTGCTGTTTAACAACTAGAACATAAGGTTTATTCAGATCTGGAACAATTTCAAAATTTGCATATGAGGACTTACTGGAATTGTTCTATGTTGTTTCCGGCCTCATTTAAACTTGTTTTGATGTGTTGCTCTTGTTTGCATCATCTCTTGCCATGAGTAGCTTCATGTAGTCTTGTCATGCATCATGCTTGTTTGTGCATCATGCCTTGTTCATGTGTGGAGTGTTTACTATGTTGTGTGCTTCTTCTTGTTAGTTCCTGTTTCGTTGCGATCGTGAGGATTCGTTCGTCTACACTTGGTTCAGCTTCATCCATTCGTCTTCTTCATGGACTCGTTCTTCTTCCTTGCGGGATTTCAGGCAAGATGACCGTCTCCTTGGATCTCATTACTATCATTGCTATGCTAGTTGCTTCGTTCTATCGCTTTGCTGCGTTACCTATCTTTTGCTCATCAAGCCTCCCAAATTGCCATGAACCTCTAACCTTTGACACCCTTCCTAGCAAACCGTTGCTTGGCTATGTTACCGCTTTGCTCAGCCCCTCTTATAGCGTTGTTAGTTGCAGGTGAAGTTGAAGATTGCTCCATGGTGGACAGGATTATGTTGGGATATCACAATATCTCTTATATTATTAATGCATCTATATATTTGGTAAAGGGTGGAAGGCTCGGCCTTATGCCTGGTGTTTTGTTCCACTCTTGCCGCCCTAGTTTCCGTCATATCGGTATTATGTTCCCGGATTTTGCGTCCCTAACGCGGTTGGGTGATTTATGGGACCCCCTTGACGATTAAGCTTTGAATAAGACTCCTCCAAAGAAGGCCCAACATTGGTTTTACCATTTGCCTCACCACTACCTACCTTTCCCTTGGGAGTAATTAACCCAAGGGTCATCTTTTTTAGCCCCCCGGGCCAATGCTTGTCTAAGTGTTGGCCCGAACCGAGTAGACTGCAGGGCCCCCTCGTGGAAACTCGAGGTCTGGTTTTACTCGTAGGATGTCTCATCCGGTGTTGCCCTGAGAACGAGATATGTGCAGCTCCTATCGGGATTGTCGGTGCATCGGGCGGCTTTGCTGGTCTTGTTTTACCATTGTCAAAATGTCTTGTAAACCGGGATTCCGAGTCTGATCGGGTCTTCCTGGGAGAAGGAATATCCTTCGTTGATCGCGAGAGCTTATCATGGGCTAAGTTGAGACACCCCTGCAGGGTATAAACTTTCGAAAGTCGTGCCTGTGGTTATAGGCAGATGGGAATTTGTTAATGTCCAGTTGTAGATAACTTGACACCTGATCCGAATTAAAACGCATCAACCGCGTGTGTAGCCGTGATGGTCTCTTCTCGGCGGGGTCCGGGAAGTGAACACGGTTTTGGGTTATGTTTGACGTAAGTAGGAGTTCAGGATCACTTCTTGATCATTGCTAGCTTCACGACCGTTCCTTTGCTTCTCTTCTCGCTCTTATTTGCGTATGTTAGCCACCATATATACTTAGTCGCTGCTGCAACCTCACCACTTTACCCCTTCCTTTCCCTTTAAGCTTTGCTAGTCTTGATACCCATGGTAATGGGATTGCTGAGTCCTCGTGGCTCACAGATTACTACACCAACAGTTGCAGGTACAGGTTTCGCGATGATCATGACGTGAGAGCGATGTTTGCTTGTTTTGGAGTTCTTCTTCTGCTTCTTCGATCAGGGGATAGGTTCTAGGTCGGCAGCCTGGGCTAGCAGGGTGGATGTCATTTGAGTTTCTGTTTATGTTTCATCCGTAGTCGGATGTTGATCTTGTATGATGTATTGTTGTATTCATGTGACATTTTACGTATTGGATGTATCCCCACTATTATGTAATGTTGATGTAATGATATCCACCTTGCAAAAGCGTCTTCAAGATGCGCTTCTATCCTTGGTGGGACCTTCGAGTTCCTTTAGGATAGGGCCGCATCTTGGGCGTGACAGGAGAGAGCAACAGATTTGTTGGAAATCATACATACAGGTGTATGTGGTCCGATGAATGTTGAGGCTTGTGGCGGATATCGTTATTTTCTCACCTTCACAGATGATTTAAGTAGATATGGGTATATCTACTTAATGAAGCATAAGTCTGAAACATTTGAAAAGTTCAAAGAATTTCAGAGTGAAGTTGAAAAACATCGTAACAAGAAAATAAAGTTTCTACGATCTGATCGTGGAGGAGAATATTTGAGTTACGAATTTGGTCTACATTTGAAACAATGCGGAATAGTTTCACAACTCACGCCACCCGGAACACCACAGTGTAATGGTGTGTCCGAACGTTGTAATCGTACTTTACTAGATATGGTGCGATCTATGATGTCTCTTACTAATTTACCGCTATCATTTTGGGGTTATGCTTTAGAGACGGCTGCATTCACGTTAAATAGGGCACCATTGAAATCCGTTGAGACGGCGCCTTATGAACTATGGTTTGGCAAGAAACCAAAGTTGTCGTTTCTGAAAGTTTGGGGCTGCGATGCTTATGTGAAAAAGCTTCAACCTCGATAAGCTCGAACCCAAATTGGAGAAACGTGTCTTCATAGGATACCCAAAGGAGACTGTTGGGTACACCTTCTATCACAGATCCGAAGGCAAGACATTCGTTGCTAAGAATGGACCCTTTCTAGAGAAGGAGTTTCTCTCGAAAGAAGTGAGTGAGAGGAAAGTAGAACTTGATGATGTAACTGTACCTGCTCCGTTATTGGAAAGTAGTTCATCACAGAAACCGGTTCCTGTGACGCCTACACCAATTAGTGAGGAAGTTACTGATGATGATCATGGAACTTCAGATCAAGTTGTTACTGAACCTCGTAGATCAACCAGAGTAAGATCCGCACTGCAGTGGTACGGTAATCCTTCCGGAAGTCATGTTACTAGATCATGATGAACCTCACGAACTATGAAGAAGCCATGGTGAGCCCAGATTCCATAAAATGGCTTGAGGCCATGAAATCTGAGATGGGATCCATGTATGAGAACAAAGTGTGGACTTTGGTTGACTTGCCGATGATCGGCAAGCAATTGAGAATAAATGGATCTTCAAGAAGAAGACTGACGCCGACGGTAATGTTATCGTTTCACAAAGCTCGACTTGTTGCGAAAGGTTTTCGACAAGTTCAAGGGATTGACTACGATGAGACCTTCTCACCCATAGCGATGCTTAAGTCTGTCCGAATCATGTTAGCAATTGCCGCATTTTATGATTATGAAATTTGGCAAATGGATGTCAAAACTGCATTCCTGAATGGATTTCTGGAAGAAGAGTTGTATATGATGCAACCGGAAGGTTTTGTCGACCAAAGGGAGCTAACAAAGTGTGCAAGCTCCGGTGATCCATCTATGGACTGGTGCAAGCCTCTCGGAGTTGGAATAAACGCTTTGATAGTGTGATCAAAGCATTTGGTTTTGTACAGACTTTTGGAGAAGCTTGTATTTACAAGAAAGTGAGTGGGAGCTCTGTAGCATTTCTGATATTATATGTGCATGACATATTACTGATTTCTGTAGCATTTCTGATATTATATGTGGATGACATATTTCTGATAGTGTGATCAAAGCATTTGGTTTTGTACAGACTTTTGGAGAAGCCTGTATTTACAAGAAAGTGAGTGGGAGCTCTGTAGCATTTCTGATATTATATGTGGATGACATATTACTGATTGGAAATGATATAGAATTTCTGGATAGCATAAAGGGATACTTGAATAAGAGTTTTTCAATGAAAGACCTCGGTGAAGCTGCTTATATATTGGGCATCAAGATCTATAGAGATAGATCAAGACGCTTAATTGGACTTTCACAAAGCACAAACCTTGACAAAGTTTTGAAGAAGTTCAAAATGGATCAAGCAAAGAAAGGGTTCTTGCCTGTGTTACAAGGTGTGAAGTTGAGTAAGACTCAATGCCCGACCACTTCAGAAGATAGAGAGAAAATGAAAGATGTTCCCTATGCTTCAGCCATAGGCGCTATCATGTATGAAATGTTGTGTACGGACACGATGTGTGCCTTGCTATAAGTCTAGCAGGAGGTACCAAAGTAATCCAGAGTGGATCATCGGGCCGTGATCAAGAACATCCTGAAATACCTGAAAAGGACTAAGGATATGTTTCTCTTTTATAGAGGTGACAAAGAGCTCATCGTAAATGGTTACGTTGATGCAAGCTTTGACACTGATCCGGACGATTCTAAATCGCAAACCAGATACGTGTTTACATTGAGCAATGTTGGAGCCGCTGTTGGTGCAGTTCTAAACAAAGCGTCGTGGCGGGATCTACGTGTGAAGCGGAGTACATAGCTGCTTGAAGCGGCAAATGAAGGAGTCTGGATGAAGGAGTTCATATCCGATCTAGGTGTCATACCGAGTGCATCGGGTCCAATGAAAATCTTTTGTGACAATACGGTGCAATTGCCTTGGCGAAGGAATCCAGATTTCACAAAAGAACCAAGCACATCAAGAGACGCTTCAATTCCATCCGGATCTAGTCCAGGTGGGAGACATAGAAATTTGCAAGATACATACGGATCTGAATGTTGCGGACCCGTTGACTAAGCCTCTTCCACGAGCAAAACATGATAAGCACCAAGGCTCCATGGGTGTTAGAATCATTATTGTGTAATCTAGATTACTGAATCTAGTGCAAGTGGGAGACTGAAGGAAACATGCCCTAGAGGCAATAATAAAGTTATTATTTATTTCCTTATATCATGATAAATGTTTATTCATGCTAGAATTGTATTAACCGGAAACATAATACATGTGTGAATACATACACAAACAGAGTGTCACTAGTATGCCTCTACTTGACTAGCTCGTTGACCAAAGATGGTTAAGTTTCCTAGCCATTGACATGGGTTGTCATTTGATTAACGGGATCACATCATTAGGAGAATGATGTGATTGACATGACCCACTCCATTAGCTTAGCACACGATCGTTTAGTATGTTGCTATTGCTTTCTTCATGACTTATACATGTTCCTATGACTATGAGATTATGCAACTCCCGCTTATCGGAGGAACGCTTTGTGCGCTACCAAACGTCACAACGTAACTAGGTGATTATAAAGGTGCTCTACAGGTGTCTCCGAAGGTACTTGTTGGGTTGGCGTATTTCGAGATTAGGATTTGTCACTCCGATTGTCGGAGAGGTTTCTCTGGGCCCTCTCGGTAATGCACATCACTTAAGCCTCGCAAACATTGCAACTAATGAGTTAGTTGCGGGATGATGTATTACGGAACGAGTAAAGAGACTTGCTGGTAACGAGATTGAACTAGGTATTGAGATACCGACGATCGAATCTCGGGCAAGTAACATACCGATGACAAAGGAAACAACGTATGTTGTTACGCGGTCTAACCGATAAAGATCTTTGTAGAATATGTGGTAGCCAATATGAGCATCCAGGTTCCGCTATTGGTTATTGACCAGAGACGTGTCTCGGTCATGTCTACATAGTTCTCGAACCCGTAGGGTCCGCACGCTTAACGTTTCGATGATGCTTATATTATGATTTTATATCTTTTGATGTACCGAAGGTTGTTCGGAGTCCCGGATGTGATCACGGACATGACGAGGAGTCTCGAAATGGTCGAGACATGAAGATTGATATATTGGAAGCCTATGTTTGGATATCGGAAGTATTCCGAGTGAAATCGGGATTTTATCGGAGTACCGGGAGGTTACCGGAACCCCCCGGGGACTTAATGGGCGTTAGTGGGCCTTGGTGGAAGAGAGAGGAGGCGGCCAGGGCAAGGGTCGCGCCCCCTTCCTTCTTCTCATCCACCTCTTTCCCCTCTCTCTCCTAGTCCAACAACGAAAAGGGGGGAGTCCTACTCCCGGTAGGAGTAGGACTCTTCCTGGCGCGCCACTCTCTAGGCCGGCGCACCCCCCCTTGCTCCTTTATATACGAGGGCAGGGGGGCACCCCATAGACACAACAATTGATCTGTTTGATCTTTTAGCCGTGTGCGGTGCCACCCTCCACCATAGTCCACCTCGATAATACTGTAGCGGTGCTTAGGCGAAGCCCTGCGTCGGTAGAACATCAACATCATCACCACGCCGTCGTCGATTTAAACTCTCCTCAACACTCATTGGATCGGAGTTCGAGGGACATCATCGGGCTGAACGTGTCTTTGAACTTGGAGGTGTCGTGCGTTCGGTACTTGATCGGTCGGATCGTGAAGACGTACGACTACATTAACCGCGTTATGCTAACGCTTCCGCTTTCGGTCTACGAGGGTACGTGGACAACACTCTCCCCTCTCGTTGCTATGCATCACCATGATCTTGCGTGTGCGTAGGAATTTTTTGAAATTACTACGTTCCCCAACATTAACAGCCATCAATCGATCGCTCGGGTTCAGTAACGTGTAGCCTGCAGTGCAATCGCTCGGGTTCAGTTAGAGCCCAATGCCTCGCTTGGGTTCAGTCAGAGCCCAACGCCTCGCACCCACGCGCGTGCGTGTAGGAGAGAAACGCGCATCGCTCGGTCCCGACCACCCACCGTAACCGGGAACACCCAGATATTTTCCTCGCCCTCGCTTCTACCATGGTTTTTTCCGTCATGGACGGCCCAAAGAATGTCATGCAGCTACGTCTCCGGCCCGCCCAGGACGAAAAGCCCATTTTCTGTCATGATTTTTTGTCATCGAAGTAGGACCCCACCACATCTATGATGATACCGTGTTTTGTCACAATTATTGTCATAGAAGTGTCATAAGTATGACAGAAAAAAATTTCATTCGGCCCAAAATGTCACGGATGTGTCTTTTTTTGTAGTGATAGCCTCCACACAAAATCTAACCGTTACACATTATACCAAACTCGGTGGGACCGAATCAGAAAACTCGGTCGGACCGATTTAGTACATATGTGACCGTTAGGCAATTTCGATGGGACTGACAAGTCAACTCGGTGGGACCAATTTCATTAGAGTTAGGGCATAACGTAATCTTGGTTGGACCGATTACTCAAACTCGGTGAGTCCGGTTTTGGTAATAAGCAAACAGAGAGTTGGTCAGGCAAACTCGGTGGGACCAATTCGCTCGTCTCGGTGGGACCGAAGCGTTACGAAAAGGAAACCGAGAGTTTGCATTGCAGACTCCGTGGGACCGATCGCTCATCTCGGTTAGATCGAAACGCTATGAACGGAAATAGAGAGGTTGCAATCCCATCTCGGTGTGACCGAGATCCCTATCGGTGAGAGCGAAGTGACTAGGGTTTGTGGCAGTGGCTATGTCAAGAGAACTCGGTGGCGTCGGATTGAAAGTTTCGGTGGGGCCGAGTTTGACTTTTTGTTTGGGACATATGTGGATGTGAGAAAGTAGTTGAGGGTTTTTGGAGCATATCACTAAGCATTTTGAGCAAGTAACTCATTAAGCCACACCTCACCCTCTTTTGATAGTATTGGCTTTTCCTATGGACTCAATATGATCTTGGATCACTAAAAGTAAAATGTAGAGTCTTGGACTTTGAAGCTTGAGCCAATCTTTTGTCCTTAGCATTTTGAGGGGTCCACATTCCTTATCCATGCCATGCCAATCATTGAGCCTTCCTGAAATATTTATCTTGTAATGGCATTAGTTCAATGAGCTATATGTTGTTGATCATTACCAAAACCACCCAGGGATAGTTGCACTTTCAGAAAGGTTTTCGACAAGTTCAAGGAGTTGACTACGATGAGACCTTCTCACCCGTAGCGATGCTTAAGTCTGTCTGAATCGTGTTAGCAATTGCCGCATTTTATGATTATGAAATTTGGAAAATGGATGTCAAAACTACATTCCTTAATAGATTTCTTAAAGAAGAGTTGTATATGATGCAACTAGAAGGTTTTTTCGATCCTAAAGGTGCTAACAAAGTGTGCAAGCTCCAGCGATCCATTTATGGACTGGTGCAAGCCTCTCGGAGTTGGAATATGCGCTTTGATAGTGTGATCAGAGCATATGGTTTTATACAGACTTTTGGAGAAGCCTGTATTTACAAGAAAGTGAGTGGGAGCTCTGTAGCAATTCTAATATTATATGTGGATGACATATTGTTGATTGGAAATGATATAGAATTTCTGGATAGCATAAAAGGATACTTGAGTAAGAATTTTTCAAAGAAAGACCTCAGTGAAGCTGCTTACATATTGGGCATCAAGATCTATAGAGATAGATCAAGACGCTTAATTGGACTTTCACAAAGCACATACCTTGATAAAGTTTTGAAGAAGTTCAAAATGGATCAGTCAAAGAAAGGGTTCTTGCCTGTGTTACAAGATGTGAAGTTGAGTCAGACTCAATGCCCGACCACTGTAGAAGATAGAGAGAAAATGAAAGTCATTCCTATCATGTATGCAATGTTGTGTACCAGACCTGATGTGTGCTTTGTTGTAAGTTTAGCAGGGAGGTACCAAAGTAATCCAGGAGTGGATCATCGACAATGATCAAGAACATCTTGAAATACCTGAAAAGGACTAAGGATATGTTTCTCGTTTATGAAGGTGACAAAGAGCTTGTCGTAAATGGTTACGTCGATGCTAGCTTTGACACTGATCCGGATGACTCTAAGTCGCAAACCGGATATGTATTTATATTGAATGGTGGAGCTGTCAGTTGGTGAAGCTCCAAGCAGAGCGTCGTGGCGGGATCTACGTGTGAAGCGGAGTACATAGTCGCTTGTAAGCGACAAATGAAGGAGTCTGTATGAAGGAGTTCATATCCGATCTAGGTGTAATACCTAGTGCATAGGGTCCAATGAAAATCTTTTGTGACAATACTAGAGCAATTGCCTTAGCGAAGGAATCCGGATTTCACAAGAGAACCAAACACATCAAGAGACGCTTCAACTCCATCCGCGATCAAGTCAAGGAGGGAGACATAGAGATTTGCAAAATACATACGGATCTGAATGTTGAAGACCCGTTGACTAAGCCTCTTCCACGAGCAAAACATGATTAGCACCAAGACTCCATGGGTGTTAGAATCATTACAATGTAATCTAGATTATTGACTCTAGTGCAAGTGGGAGGCCAAGGAAATATGCCCTAGAGGCAATAATAAAGTTGTTATTTAAATTTCCTTATATCATGATAAATGTTTATTATTCATGCTAGAATTGTATTAACCGGAAACTTGATACATGTGTGAATACATAGACAAACATAGTGTCCCTAGTATGCCTCTACTTGACTAGCTCGTTAATCAAAGATGGTTAAGTTTGCTAACCATAGACATGTGTTTCCTAACGTGTGCTGAACTCGGAGGTGACGTACGTTCGGTACTAGATCGGTTGGATCGCGAAAACGTTCGACTACATCAACCGTGTTATACTAACGCTTCCGCTTTCGGTCTACGAGGTTACGTGGACACACTCTTCCCCTCTCGTTGCTATGCATCTCCTAGATAGATCTTGCGTGATCGTAGGAAATTTTTTGAAATTGCATGCTACGTTCCCCAACATATTCGCCATCACTTTTTCGCGATCCTAGCAGATGCATGCGAAGTGGACCGCCGCCGTTGCACAACCATCCCTCTGCGTCAACTCGTCATCTATAGTTTACATCTTCCTATCAAAGTCAACCACCGGGTCTAGAGAGAAGAACTATCACGAAGACCTCTCAGTGGCCACAACAATCTGCACCGAATCCGCTGCCACAGGCCGGAGTGGTCGCCATAAGGACCAACCCCGATGGTAGAGCACACTACCGCCGACTACCACCTCGCCGAAGAGAGCCCTACACAGGCTCGTCTCCCTAGGCCCCGACATGGTCGGAGCCAGGGCATGAAAGTCGGATCAACATTGCCCGCGCAAAATGCAACCGCTGCCAGATCAGGAGTGCACCACCGCCAGATCGGCGCCGCACCTCTTGGTGATTAGACATTTGGATCCATCTGGCTCTCCACTTCCTGAGGTGATTTCAGACCCGTGTCAAGGTGACCTCTTGGCCACATAATTCGAACACCTGCTTGGCAACAGGGTTCAAGTACACCTCCTTGAACCCTTATCAATCCTCACCCCGCTGACTATGATCTTACATATCTTGTTAAGCACGAAGGTAGATAAGAACGGCTGCCATTTCATTGAGTTCCCCCTCCCAGCCGTCTTTCCCTTCCTAGCCTTGATGGTTTCCTTGGTGGAGGCCTCGCAGACCCCTCAAAGAAATATAATCCAGAGATATCTGATCCTCGGTCATAGATTGGGAGTCCTCAACATAGGATGACGGGAATTGGCTCTCGAACAAGACAATCAAATGGCTGAGATCTTGCATCCCCATGTCCTACAACCGTTAGCGTCACGATTTGTGAAACACACTACACATGGACAGTAAGAAGGACCACTCACACCTACACTCTTGCAAACTAGCATACTACACATGCTCTGATTCACAGGCTAGTACCAAATCGACCATGGTATCATCCTTGCCGACAAGGAACAACATGAACATCATTAGAGCTTACAAGCAACACCTATCATGCTACCAATTCATCAACGCTAGCTACCACAACATCACATTCTCACAGATCAACGGTCTATAATGCTACCACATGCTCACGCATCTACTCCTATCACATGCATGCTCACATATCTAAGCTAGAATGAGTAGGGAGGGCGGACTAATCAAACTTACAACCATCGATTAAGCCTGGTGGAGACATGGAACTGGTCGGAGAACAGGAAGGAGACAAATCGTCGCCATCGTCGACCGCCAGCCGAAGAAGACGCGTCGCTTACCTGCTCGTCGATGACGATCCGCGCAAAACGGAGAGCTCGAAGGACGGGGCGCAAGTTTGGGTCGTGAGCCGAGGGTGGCTGTATAGGGCGACCGATTCAGCAGGAGGTGGCCACAAATTCTTCCCGCGGCTTTTTAGGGCCGTGCACGATCTCGCACCATCTCCTTGCTATCATGAGCTCATGCCGCGTTCCCCTTCCGTGTATCGTCCGAGTTTGGTTGAGGGGAAACGGGCGATTCAACCGTTCCAACTGTTAGAATTAATTAATCATGTGTTAATTATGGGATTAATCCCTGCTTGTACTAACCGCAGACAGTTGTAAAACTGCCGCGTCGGTTCCTGCCGAACAGACACCTCCTCTGAACAGACACCTTTTCCAATAATGTCTTTTCCCTTGTATAAATAGCGGTTGATTCATTTTTCCTCTCAACACGTTATCAGCACGCTCCCGGCGGAACGATTCCATCGACCTCGACGCGAAAGACAAGGCCGCCGACGTCCCGAAGGGCTGCTCCTCGCCAGCGCCGTCGCTCTCCAGCGGAGCGATTTTCACGACGGGCTCGCCCGCGAGAAACACCGAACCGGCGGTCGTCCACGCCTCTGCAAAGTGGCACGGCGGCACAGGTCAAGAAAGAACAGGGAAGTTGGCATCCATTGATCGAAGATTGAATGACTCAATCAAGATCGGATAAGTGAGGCGGCCAATTCCAGTGCCTGACGCCCACGGCCAACTCCAGTGCCCGGCTCGCTTCCAAGGCTACAGGAACGATGCGCGTGGCGGCCAACTCCAGTGCCCGACGCCCGCGGTGGCTCCCGACTCCGGCGACTCCGCGCCCCGCCCCGCGCCCGGCAGCCCGGCCTCCGCGCCGTGCTCCTGCGCTCCTCCTGTGGCTGCGCGTCCACGCGCTCCTCCCGTGGCTGCGCAGCGCCCAGCTGCCTCCCGGCAGCCCGCGCCCCGCGCTCGTCCGCCAGGCCGCCGCGCCGAGCCACGCGCCCGGCCGTGCGCCGCGCTACGCCAGCCGCTCTGCCGCCAGGTCACGCGCCAAGACCGCGCGGCTTTGCCCGTGGCCGCCGCCCGGCCGTGCCCGTGGCCGGCCCCGCCCACCTACGCCCGGCAGCGCTCCCGCGCTCTGCCCAGCAGCTGTGGTCGGCGAGCCCGAGGGGCGAGGATAGTTGCAGTAACCGCACGGGAGAAGACAGGCAAACCTTATCCTTTCGCCATTTTGCACTATGATCCCTGTATTGCAGGAATTAGCAAAAGAGGCTAAAACAGTGGTCACGTCCGATTTTTGCAACAATACAATTCCATTTCTGGAATTTTTGAGAATCGGTTCGGATAACAGTATACTATTTACTAGTATTTACCTGTTTTTGACCATGTTGTTTATAAAATTATTATTTTTCTGTTGAGTATTGTTCTCCAGAACAAAATTATGATATAAATAATTTCCATGCCCACATATGTTGAGATTATTTATATCTATTATTTGCAATTGAGATTTTCTTTTATGTCTTGCAAAGATAAATTCAGTACCCCTACAATACTGATTTGCGATTGAGAATTTCCTTCTCTTGCAAAACAATCTCATTGAGATTGAGATTAATTTTCTCTCGCA
Organism: Aegilops bicornis; assembly: GCA_021605145.1. NCBI lineage: Eukaryota > Viridiplantae > Streptophyta > Magnoliopsida > Poales > Poaceae > Aegilops > Aegilops bicornis. The sequence goes on from CM038669.1 coordinate 177,497,374, forward strand.
CAATTTTAATTCACTCCGCTAAATTATCATGCAACTTGGTACAAGATCATCTCATTTCATTTGAGGTCTATACAATTCAAGTTTTCACTTGAATGTCAAGTTTGCAACATCATTACTATTCATTACAATAGTAGTATACATCTGTTGAGTACTGAGATGTATTCCAGATCTTAAGTTGATGTAATATTTTTCCACGTTTATCATGTGTCGAAATTTATTACGTCCATTTGCAATTGAGATTTTTAATCTCTTGCAAAGACAAATTCAGTACATCAGTACGGTTCTGTTGAGTACCAGATTTCCATCTGGGAATAATGGCATGTTCTATGTGTTTACCACATATCAAGTTCTCCTGAACATGTTTTTGCGATTGAGATCATCTTCTCTCGCATATCAAACTTGCAAATTTTTGAATATTTCTCCCTCATTATATTAGGAATCATAAGGTAATGAGTTGGGATCTACTGCACATTTGCAGACTATCCCCTCTTACTGTGAGGTCTACGCTTTGTCAAACTCGACAAGCAATTACCTTCAACGTGTATTCCTTATATCTAAATTGTAGCATACACAAAGGTAATGGCCATGCAACCTATTACTATGAGATCTAAGTGATCTTCAATGTGTTATGTTCACACAATTGAGGTTCGGAATTTTTCAAGTTTATACTTGAGTTTTTTTTGCATTCTTATTACACAACCATGATGGTTTTTAATTTACCGTCTGTAAATTAATTATCTCTGGTAATCGGTGGCCAGAGAATTTGAGGCATTCGCCCTCAATTGCCACCACTGCCCTTCCTGGGCCATGGACATCATGATCACTCTTGTGTCCCATGGGATAGCGCGTGCAATCCAAGCTATGCCACCGGGACGCAAAGGACCTCAAAGGTAATGGTTTGGAACTCACTTCAAACCCTCAACATGACACCATCAAGCTGTCACGAGACCCTATGAGCATGGAGAGTATGATGGTTGAATATGCATCAACCGACATGTTTGGAGACTATACATTTAGTCCCTTAGTCTCCTTAGTGATCTATTTATTTATGTCCATTTATGATGTTCTAATAAGAACATGATTATTGTTGTCATTATATATTGTATATCACAATATATTGTATCAGCACTTTGATATAAATTCATTTGTATGTATTCTATATATCCGACATTAATTTTCTTGAGAATCTTCATGTCTATATATAGATTTCTACGGGAGTCAATCCGATGAAAATTGATATGTGGCGTGTGGGCATATGCACCACAACCTCTATACTCAGGGAAGTCCAATGTTTCCGCTCTCATTGAGAGAAAGGAGATATTTTAAAGTCGCTGGATGCGATGAGGTATTTGTTGACTCAAGTCGAGTCATATTTACTATCCATGTGGGTACTCGAGTAATTTCGGGATGCTTTATTGCTTCCCAGGTTTAACTCGTACCCTACTAAACTATAGAGGTATCCGTTCAAATAGTTTCCATAGTGAAACTTATGATGACAACAAAGAGGAATACATTCTCTTTACCATATGCAACGGATATGGAAAACATATTCTCTATGTATCATCTGGATTGTACTACACATACTACAAAACCCGTAGCACATGTTGCGCCCGTGATAGTTTTCCAAAATGTCTTATACATGGCAAACTTGGCATACTCGCCTTGGTCATCGAGACATTGGGTTAAAACTGAAACTATCAACAACTCCAATAGTTTATGATTGTTATGATGCTAAATTCTAACAATATTTGGATTTTGTGCAGGGAAGCTAATTTTAAGGCTCGCGCACATTAAAGTTTACGCTGAACCACTCAGACTCCTTGAATGCATCAAGTTGAGGTAAGTGGATCTTCCCATCCATTGACTAGACTATTCAGGTGTTCCATGGTTCTATAAGACACATCCACATGATGGTCTCAAGTGAGCTTTATTCACATGAAACCATTGACTCATTATCCTGACATTGATTTCAAGCAAATCGAATGGATAGCATTTGCAGAATTCTCCTTGAGTGCCTTTTTCTATGGCCCTAGGATTGAAGTTTAGCAATTTGTCCGAATGTCTAGACTCAAAATGGTTTGGTAGAATCCCATCCAAAGAATTGAGCTCATTGCATGATCTTTACTTTGAAATTGCAACTTACCAACTTTACGTTGGAGTCATGGAGTTTTACACGCTCATGACCAAATCAGTATAATTTTATTCCCTCTATCTTTGATACGTGGAAATCTACCAAGTATTTCCTATCTGCGGTTTTCGATTTACACCGATATCATCACCCGACATACATCATTGGCCCCTCAACATATAGTTGGGATCTATGTGAGGAATAATCAGACACCGTCAATACCTCAAGCCCTTCACATGGGGAGTTATTCAAGGCCAGTATGTTGATTCAATGAGGAATATTTCCAGGCATTAGGGGGAGAATTCAAGTACCATAAAGAATGCAAGGAAATTAGTGGAATGTTCAACATATTTCTGCCTCATATCCACGTAATCAAAGAGCTGAACCATGTGTTCAGAAGATTTGCAACATATTGCAAATAACCTGCCAGATTCATTTATTCACTATAAAGGTGTCACACAATCCTACAATCCTGCAAAAGTATGCCTGAAAGAGTGGAGGTACCAACAAAACCCACTCCACTCCCTGTTCAAAGCAACAGGGGGAGATGTATGTATGAGTACATCGAGATTCAGCTTCTCGCAAGCAAGGATATCAAGGCACATGAATCAGTAAATGCAAGTCAACTTCATGTTGGCGGACACCTAATGGGTAGTATACACCCGGTGGACGGAAACCTCCACCAACCCAGGTCATAGTGCACACAATGACCGGGACATCGAATACCGACTCAATCGCATTGGGAAATCGCGAGCAGTCACCATGGGTAACGATATTTCCATCAACTATATATTGATATATAGATTCTGGAGAATTATATAACCGGAAGTCTACAATTGTCGACATACATTTCTCAACTAGATTGAAAAAACCTTTCAATTGATTCAGATCCAAAGACCATGGCCATGGCAAAGTGTGAACAACACTCGGACTGAACTCAAGCAAAGGGTATAATCTAGGTAGAAATGATCTTGCTCAATAATGGGAAGGTATTCATAAGCAATACCTACAACAGTTTTCTTCTGGAAACAGAATTGAGAACAACGAGGTGGTGAAACAAAGAGCAAGTATTGTAGCACAAGGGTTGACGCAGATACCTAACTATTCTCCAGAGGTGGAATCTCATTCCGGTAACTTATATAATTGGCAACACAAAATCATTTATCTCTACAGTTGATAGATGTAGTGATCGCATATCCATGTGGATCACTAGATTCAGACATATATGATTGATTTCCGATGGAATCTCAATTCTGAATCGAAATACAAAATGCAACATACATTGTGTAGAATCAGTAAGTCACCATACGACTTATTGTTGTCGGTACATATGGTACAACCGATGTAGTGGGTTCCTTATGCACAAGGATTACTCCTACAATGATGATTATCCATATTTGTGTGTCTGCAATGATGACACATGTAATCATCTAAATGACGGAGTTTAAAATGAAGGATTTGGGTAAACCAAAATACCGCTCGTTACTACAACTTGAGCACCTTCATTCATACATTATGGTTTACTATGTTGTCTATATCCAAAATATATTGGAGAAATTCATTGTGGACAAATCTTATCCATCCATAACTCTCATGGTAGTTCATTCTCTAGACGTAGAGAAAGATCAATTTAGACCAAGAGATGATGGAAATGAGATATTGGGACTTAACGTTCCATAAGCCATTGGATCCACCAAACACAATTGGTTGGTATTCAAGAATATCTTTTGATATCTCCAAGGCATCAAACATTTTCTCCTGGTTTTTCAGTTTCATAGGAATGTGAACACCGATATCATTGGATACATCGATCAGATCCCTACTATGTCAGATCGTAGACAAGCTTAGTGTTCCTACTAGGTGTGGTAGCCCTTTCATGAAGAGTCTTTGAAACAGACATCATGGCTACATCCACCAACCATTATCTCAAAGATAATGTTGCTTGTGTTGCCCGGATGCAAACAGGTTACATAATAAGCAATATCACTATATTGCATATCTTGTAAGTCAAATCATGTGACTGATTTGTTCACCAAGTCTCTACCAACTTCTACATTCCGGAAATATGTTCATGGAATTGGTATATGACGGCTTTGGAATTTGCAAGAATCGGGGGGAGTATCTTCTGAATTGCTCTGTTAAAAGCATCATATTATACTCTTTTCCCTTCATGAGTTTACTTTATAGGTTCTCATGAAGGTTTTTAATGAGGTAATATCAACACAAGACCATATGTCATATTTTCTATTTTCCCCACCGGGGTTTTTAAGAAAGTATATACGACATATTTATTGTCCTTTACTTCTATGGGTTTTTCTCATATTGAGTTAAACAGACAATAATCATTATATGTTGCGGCATTTTCTCCTTATTTTTCCTACTGGGTTTGAAGGAGTTTTTGGCAACATATCAAACACCTCTATCCTCATTTTTCCCATAGGGTTTTGGAGGAAACTTTATCAAGATGATGTCTGCTCACAAGATCAAGCATTGATTAGGGGGAGTGTTAGAATTAATTAACCATGTGTTAATTATGGGATTAATCCCTGCTTGTACTAACCGCAGACAGTTGTAAAACTGTCGCGTCGGTTCCTGCCGAACAGGCACCTCCTCTGAACAGACACCTTTTCCAATGGTGTCTTTTCCCTTGTATAAATAGCAGATGCCATCTAGTAAAGAAGATGGTTGATTCATTTTTCCTCTCAACACCAACGAGCCTGCCTGATATGGTGCTTTAAGTTTTGTGCTATGCTGACCAAACAATGAATATAGGTTACCAAATAGACCATTATTGCACAACGCGCGTCTGGTTGGACCTAAACACACTCTCAAAGACGCCTTGCGAAGATGGGGAGAACAATATAGATTGATCGATGAGGACGCTTGCCAGTGTTTGCTCAGATCTTTGAGCTGACCAAACACAAGAAAGTCATCTTCTGCTCGCGAGCTTAGTTGAGCTTGCGATGAACAGCAAACTTGCAAAAAAAATGATATTTTTTACTGATGACTGACAAATGTTTTAAGTGCTTGTAAAATTTCATTATGAAATGACATTGATGGAAGCCATGACTTTCATGAATGTCATTTCTTTACGAGCACTTAATTGAGCTCGCGATAAACATCAAACTCACAAAAAAATAAAAATAAATGAAAAAAAATCAATGAATTTTGACAAATATTTTAAGTGCTTGAAAATTTTCATAATGAAATGACATTCACGGAAGTCATGGTTGCCACCTCTTCCGTGAATGTCATTCTTTGATGGAATTTTATGAGCACCAAAAACATTTATCAATTTTTGCTCCGGAATAATTTCAGAATTTTTTAGAATTTATTTTAATATTTTTGGATTTTACCGTTCACCCGGGTTAATTTGAGATCGAGCTCAGAAACTCTGCGTCCACAAACCCAGCCCAATTCTTCAGCACATTTGTCCAGCATGGGAAGTAAAAGAGCAACCCTGGTAACACAAATCATCGAACTATTACACTCGTTCAACTCAATCTGACAAAAGAATCGACGACGACGCACCTCGACAGAGATAGACAGGTGCGTGCCGTACTCCCGGAAACAGCAGTACATTACAGTACAGTAAAGCAAAGTAGAACAGCACAAGAGTACACATACGCATAGACGGACACAAAAGAAAACAAGCCTATGTTTTAGGTTGCGTCGCTGAAGCTTTGAGCTGGTTGGCATATGGGGGAAGGAGATTGACTTTATTGGTTGATGACTCCGTCCGTCCTCGCCGCAAAACTGCCGCCACGCTCACCTGTAGCTGCGGTAGAGCGGGGTGTACATGCAGCTCTCGGCGTACTTGACCAGGTCGTCGGGCCGCGGCAGCCGGCTTGCCAGCCCCAGGTCGTAGGCCTTGGCGGCCACCTTGGCGGCGATGCTGGCCGAGATCTTGCGGATGTTGGTGAAGGGCGGGAAGATGAGCCCCTTGTCGAAGTTCTCCTGGGTCGCCTCCTCCGCCAGCGCCTCCGCTGCACCCATCAGATTCAGATTCAGATTCAGTCACCAGCCGCCGCAAGCGCGCGAGAGGGGATGCAGATACTTACAGGCGGCGAGGAGCATGTCGTCGTGGACGCGGATGGCGCCGGAGATGACGACGCCGAGGCCGAAGCCGGGGAACACGTAGGCGTTGTTGGACTGCCCGGGCACGAACGTCTTCCCCTCGTACTCCACGGGGTCGAACGGGCTCCCGCTCGCGAACACCGCCGTGCCCTTGCTCCAGGTGTAGGCCTCCTCGGCCGTGCACTCCGAGTGCGACGTCGGGTTCGACAACGAGAAGATGACGGGTTTCTGCATTTCTCCTCTGTTTAGCGTCTCTGCAGCTCGAATCAAAGAAAGAAATGTGATAGGCTTATCATGGCCGGACCAGCTGCGTACCTCGTTGAAGGATGCCATGGCCTCGATCACTTCCTGGGTGAAGGTCTTCCCGACGCCAGAGGTCCCGATCAGCACGGTCGGCTTGATGGACTGGACGGCCTCCAGCAGGGTCTTCAGTTCTTCATGCTCATGAGCGAACGGCTTCTTGAAGTGCTGCAGAGACTCCTTTCTGGACTCAACAAGCAGACCCTGCACAATACCACGACACAGGGCCCTACGTGTCAGAGACAAAACGTCGTGCTAAATCTTGCTGCAATTCCTGAGATGAGATGAGCGACCAACCTTGGAGTCCACCAGCCAGATCTTCTTGCGGCAGTCGTCCACCGGGAGTTCAGTCTGTATAAAACAAACAACTCAATATCAGCGATACGTAATACACCATGGACTGGCTGATCCATAAACAATGCAGAGCTTGCTGCCTTACGTGTTTCGACATCTCAAGAGCAATGAGTTCTGCAATGCCAGTTCCAGCCTCTCCAGCACCAAGGAAGAGGTAAGTCTGATCCACAAGGCCTCCACCGATCATCCTCAGGGCCGCCAAGAGGCCTGCGAGGACCACTGATGCTGTGCCCTGCAACATCACCATTTCTGTTCAGTGTCTCTGGAGATACCTTGTGATGACCTGGTACGAACAGTACGAGAATGAATGAACCACCTGAATATCATCGTTGAAGACGAGATGGCTTTTGCTGTACTTTGCGAGCAAATCAGATGCATTGTGGTTGGCAAAGTCCTCAAACTGGACCAGGACTTTCTCGCCATAGTTTTGCTTGACTGCATTCATGAACTCTTGAAGAAGCTCATGGTATTCCTGGCAGCCATGAAACAAACACAAAGTTCAGCATCGACAACATGTCAAAAGAGTCTGCCCGGCTCACCAGCTGCAGAGGCGAGCTAATAATAACCACAGTATGCACTGGTAGACTGCTGCGTGCGGCCATCGGCATTACCTCGCCGGTAGCACGCCGTTGACGGAGCCCGATGTAGTACTCATCGTTGAGCAATGTCTCATTGTTGGTGCCAACATCGATCGTAATTGGCAGGCACTGCATCACGATCATTACATTGTTAATATAAATCAGTCAGCAGAATGATCCGCTGGTTTTGATCCTTGCATGCTTTCAGAACATTCGGAACCACACTTACAGCTGATGGGCGAACTCCTCCGAGGGCGGTGTACAGAGACAGTTTGCCAACCGGAATACCCATACCCTGCACAAGATCATCATAAAATGCATGAGCATTGACAATCAGGAAAAGGTTTTTTTTTTGAAAGAAATCAGAAAAAGGTTGGTGGTGGATCATCCTCGATCATATTGATACCTGGCAGCCCAGATCTCCGAGCCCCAAAATGCGCTCGCCGTCGGTGACGACGATGACCTGGATGCTCCTCTCAGGCCAGTTCTTGAGCACCTCGAGCACCTTGCCCCTGAAAAGTGCTTGACATGTCAGACATGTACGCCAGTCTTGAACAGTTTACTGTCAGAGAGAAATGCACAGCGCTAGAGAGAAAAGAGAGAGACGCACTTGTCCTTGAGGCTGATGTAGAGCCCCTGCGGGCGGCGGTAGATGCTGCCGTACTTCTGGCAGGCCTCGCCGACGACGGGCGTGTAGACGACGGGGAGCAGCTCCTCGACGTTGTCGATGAGGAGCTTGTAGAAGAGCCTCTCGTTCCTCTCCTGGAGGTCCATCATGGCGATGTAGCGGTGCAGGGGCACGGTGTAACTGCGGAGGTTGTGCATGATCTTCTTCTCCTGGTGCTCCTGGGAGACGATGGCCGGCGGGAGCAGGCCCCGGAGGTAGTGCGCGTCGCGCTCCGCCTCGGAGAAGGCCAGCCCCTTGTTGTGCCGGGGTCCCTCAGAAGCTGGTGCCCGCTGTTGGTTGATTGCACGCAAGGGAAATGTCATCATTCATGTGTTAACATCGAGAAACAGAGCAACGCAGACGAGAACTTTCAGCGTGGTGGTAACAAGGGAGGAGCAGGATATCCCAAAACGAAGAAATTTTTTTGGCAGGCGTGAGGAAGGAAGGAAGGAAAAGATGGGTTACATCGTATCCTAATTAGTCGCGATCGCAATAGTTTTTTTTTTTTTGAAACGGAGGCAAAAATTGCCTCATCTATTAATTAAGCAAAAGAGAATTGCCCAGTTAATTACGGAAAACCGGGCGAAAACCGAAACAACAAGGGCCAAGCCCACCCCAAAGACTAACACACACAGGGCAAAGCCCATCCACGAACAACATCGATGACAACCACATCGCCCACACGACACGAGGTTCATGCCCTCGAAGCTGCAACTCTCCCGAGGCCGCCGCCTCGACATCCACTGTTCCGTTGCGCCCTGCGCACTCAACCGACACCGCCTTCCGGGGCCGCCGCCCCGACATGCCACCGCTCACCCTCGAGCAGCAACGCCGCACGATACAGCAACCCGCAGCCCACACTGCTCAGGACAACCGCACGCAGACCACGAACGTCGCACCACATCCGGGGCCGCCGCCCCGACATGCCTCCACTCGCCCTCGAGCAGCAACGCCACACAATACAGCTACCCGCAGCCCATGCTGCACAGGACAACTACACGCAGACCACGAACGCCGCACCACATCCGGGGCCGCCGCCCCGACGTAAAGTCAGACCGCCCCCTCTGGGTCGCATCGACCAGGCCGACGACCTCGCTACCTACGTAGCACCAAGTCGCCACCAAAACAATGCACAACTGCGACTCTGCCCCATAGAGCCACCGTTGCATCGCTATCCGAGCCGCCCGCCTCGCCAGAATCCACCGTCCGGAACGCCGCCCGGCCTCCATCACCCCGACGACGACGCAACTCTGCACCACTGCCATGAGACCACCACTCCACAAAGGTCATTGCTTCCAAGGCGGTGCCTCCAAGAAGGTAACGACATAATTGCCGCCGCCACCCGCTCCAATGGAGCTTGAGTTTTCATCCGGAAACACCAGACAATTGCGGCAGTAGATGGACGTTGCTCCGCGATGTGCCTTCAGGAAGGAATGCAATGCTCAAGAACATCACCATCACCGGCACCGAAGAAGGTGCAAGACTTTCGCCTGGAGGATCTACTCCACCGCCGGGCCTCACAGGAAGCGAACGGCATAGGAACATAGCAAGTAGTGCAGAGGGCATCGTTGCCAACCACCAGCCCTCAACACGCCGCAGCAGAGCGCCATGTCAGATCCGCGCACCCCCAGCCACCTCCAGCCCAAGCTGCTGCTCTGTTGCAGCTCACCATCACCAGAACCTCCACCGACGCGGCACCGTCGTTCAAAAAACTGCGCCTCGCCGCCACCACCGCAGCTCCCCCGGCCGAGGGAAGGGACCCCAGGCACCCAGCGCGCCCTACAGCCGCAGCCCGCCGGAGCGCCGCCACCGCGGCTTGCCGGAGCACCTCCACCGCCAGATCTGGGCGCCTGGGCGCCAGATCGACGACGGCCGGCCTCAGTGCCGCCCCGCCCGCGCCCGCGGCGCACCTCGCCGGCGAACCCGAGCCAAGCCGCCAGATCCGCGCGGCAGGAGGCCACCGCGCCCGCCCCAGCTAGCTCCACGCCTCCGTGCCCCGGACGCCGCCACGCCGCGAAGCCTCGAGCTCCAGCGGGATCACCGTGACAGAGCACCCACCGAGGCGGCCGGCCCGCGCCGTCCAACCCCAAACGGGAGGAGGAGAAGGCCCCGCCGCCGCCGCGCCGCGCGGGCTTTGCCCGACGACGCCTGCCGGCGGCGGCGAGGAGAGGAAGGGCGGCGGGGTGTGGCCTGGGCGGCGGCTAGGGTGCGCTCCTGGCCGCCCGCGGGAGCGGCCGGGGAGCGCTTTTTCGTGTCGCGATCGCAATAGTAAGTTGCCGACTAAATACTAAGTCACGCGAGACAAAAACCGAAATCGCATGATCTCGCCGTGCCGATGCGGATCACCGCAGGAGCACGCACCCACGCACGCACGCACGCACCAACAGAATTTATCAAGATAGCGGAGGCCGATTTGCCATGGAACTTCATCTCCGGCCGGAGGGGATCCGCCGCCATAAGAGGTAAGACTGGCATGGATCAGGAAGCAGAACATGTCCGTTTTGGTTAGCGGTATTACCTTGCGACGGAGAATGACCATGGCGTGATGAGCTGCTCCTCGGTGGCCCTGTCCTCGCCGTAGACGTCCTCGACACCGCCGCCCGCCATCTCCTCAAACTCTCAGCTCTGGCGAACGCACGGACGGAAGAAGCGCGATACGTAGCGCAGGATTGGATTTGAATGGGGCTCTTGTCCTTTTTTAATGTCCTGGGATGGGATGCGGTGGATGGTGTGGAGACGGGAGGGAGCAGCGTTGCCTATTTATAGAGGCCCCGTGGCCGCCGGGGAGGGCCCGCCAGGCAGAGGGGAGCGGAGGGCGCGCCGTGGGAAAGGGAGGAATGGTTGGGGACGCGGATGGTGAGAGAGAGAGAGACGAAGTTTCCTTCCCGGTTGGTTCGTTCGTTGCCCATGACAAAGACAAGGGGAAACGAGGGGACTAAACAAACTCTTCTTTATTATACGTACACAATACAAAATGGAAAGAAGAGGGAAACGAACATGGAGGGCAGCAGCCTCGCTCGGCTGCGGATTGAAGAAGGTGGTCGGCGCGGGGCACTTGGAATGTTTCTTTTTTTTTTTTGCGGGAGGCGGGGCACTTGGAATGGAATACTGGTAGTAGTAGTCTCTTGCTCAATTGACAATTGTACACACACCCCTAGGCCCCACGGGCATATGGCTGCTACCGGGCTCGTAGTAGTAGGTGCGTCCCTCTCCTTCCAGTGGAGCCGCGAGAGAGGAGGGAGGGAGACACCAGGTCGACTAGCTATGGTCGGGGCCAAGAGCACACCATGAGTGGAGAGGGTCAAGTGGGAGAGGAAAAAAAACGCTTACGAATCCTTGCGTGGGGTGATAGGGTGTTAGGAGCCCTCCTAACCTGTACGCATACAGGGCCTACCCCTTGGGCCAGCCCATGGACTTGGCCCATCCGAGACTCATCACTCCAGCTACTTAAGCCAGGCGCACAGAAGGAGAGGGCATCCAGTCGATCACGGCAAACGGCACCCGGCGGCTCGGCTCTCTTCTTCCTCTCGTTCCCCTTCCTCTGTTCTTCGTACCCAACTATCAATTAGTCTGTAATCGATACTCTGTACTCGAATCAATGGTGCCTGTGAGCAATTGAGTGGTAGTGTGATCGGGTCCCTTACATCTGGTATACAGAGCCAGGCACCACCCTTCCCCTTCAATTTTTTCTCCCAATTCCTACAATTCCACCGGCGACAACACCATGCCCGCCGTCAAACCACCAGAGTGGGATGCCATGTCCGCCAAGGAGCAGTTGTTGTGGTATCTCGAGAGGTTATGCGCTCAGGCAGACGAGATATGCTCAGCATTGGGTATTGCACGAGTGGGTGACCCTCCTGTGGTCACCTCGCTTGTCGATCCGGCGGCCTCAACCACGACGCATGCCTCACCTACGCCCGTCCCCGACATCTCCGGCTACACCACCAAGGCTCAGGAAGTGCTCGAGGTCATCCACGATGCGCCCCCTGCTTGCATCGCGATGGCGCACATCACCTGTTCGACGGATGGCTCGAACCAAGTTGTCGCCACCAACAGCGTCAACAAGGTCACCACCATCTACCCCGAGCCCTTCATCGACCTCAGCGACAAGAATGTGGAGCAGCTCGCTGACTCAGCCATGAGTGTCGATTCCCTCATTGTGGTGACCGCCACGGTGGTGTCTTCCAACCCTGGCAAGTACGCAGCGGTGGAGGCCCCTCCCGATGTCCTCACCACACCTGCAGTACCTACCAGCGTTTCCTCATCCACCACAAAGGCCAAGGAGGTTTTCGAGTTTGCTTATGATGTGCCCCTGGACTTCGTCGCCAAGACATTCGTGAGTTACTCGACGGATTGTTCGAACCGAGTCGTCGCCACATCATCGTTCCGGGACCATGATCTGGATGTCTCGTTGCCCACAAGGCACCAAGGACTTTTGAGGCGGCCGACACCATGGCCGTCATTTCTGGCAGATCATATGGCTGAGGGGAATGAGAATCGACCAACTCCATGGCCATCATTTCAAATCGGCGTGCCATCAGAGGACAAGGATGATTCATCTTTTAGTGAGAAGTTATTTCATGAAGGTAAAAAGTGGCTTTCAGAACTATGTGATTGCTCTATTACTACGGCTCCTCCAGTGCAGCATTCGAATCTAGCTATCATGACTGCACATCTACTTCTGAGCACACAGAAAATGGTTGCTCTAAGCACTGAACATTCAAGCAAAAAAATTCTTCAGTTCATGCAGTTTGGGCCCTATGAACTAGTCTATTGCAAGCTTCAGGGTCCAATTTTCAGTTTGTTTGCCAGTGTTGCTGTTCAGACTGTATTCTCTGCATATACTATTGATTCACTTCTTCCGTGGGAATTTGGTAGGTGTACAATCATGGGAAGGGCAACAAAATGCAGTGGAGGATACACTGTGCAATTCGAGCCACGGCTTATGTTCAAGTTCAGTCAAGAGACTATCCAGCTGAAGCCACCTTGGCCATCATTTTCATGCGATTGTCGAGCAGTGCAGGTCTTGAGCATGTCAATGCATTGGAAAATTTTGAGCATTGCAGATCTGAGAGCATCCTGGACGTATCTACTAAGTGTGCACCTGACACCATGTTCCTGGAAGAAGGTTGTTTGCTGGATCCATTCGGTGGCGAGAGCTATCTCTGTGATCAGGCGATTGATGTCCGACTGAAATGGTGGTCAAAACTACCTAATGGTGAGCCCCTTGATGACTACTATTCTTGTGTTACTAATTTTGGTTCATCTGCGACTATCTATGTTGATGACCTTGATTCAGTGGAATTTATTGAGTCTCAGTTTCAAGTTATTGCTAAGCAAGTCAGGGAATGGGCTAGATGTTTTTGCCTTGAGAAATTATGGAGCGCTAGTCATCTTGTCTGCCAAAACCAAGAGCAGTGCAACTTTTGTAAGCATCACATGCTAGATCATGATACGGCTGTATGTGATTTTCCTAGGCTTGACAATTTGAAGGGCACAATGCTAGTGCACTGGCAATTTTTTATTCAAGAGAAATTTCTAACCAACGACTATTTTTCTAAAGAATGCAGTTCTGAACACTTCAGTCAAGCATGTTGCAGACAAACAGTGGTGAAGGAAACTTCGAGTCCTGGGACATTTCTTCCACATGCAGTACTCCAGCCACGGGAATGTACTGAATATCTTGTCCACGGCAACATTTCTTCTGAATTTTATTGGACGGGGTTTGCATAGGTCAGGAAGATGGATAGCAGTAGTTCCAATACTTCAGTTCTAAGTGTCATTACTTCCATCGTACATATCAGAAAAGCTTGTCATGTTGGGAGTATCCTAGTACTGACCAGGAAGTACCGGCCTTTGGAACAGGTACAAGAGGAGACTACTCCTGGTGTTATCCCTGTACTTACCTCAGTGGGCTCATCGACAAGCTACAGTTTAATCAGATTCAGCTTTGGTAATTTCGCATGTAGTTCTGAGCAAGTTGGCGATCTTTTTGTTCACCAGCCGCATGTGATGGTCAAGCATAGTAGCGGCCTACAACCTTGGAGCAACAGTGCTGAAACACCCCATTGGTTTGATTGCTTTATCAGCAGAAGTTCGAGTCCCAGCAGCAGTTCGAAAAGTGAGTTTCCAGTACTTGATGTATGTGGGGCTATGTCCCACGAGCTTGTGATATACATAGATCATCAGCTGGACATCACCGACTTGCAGAATGTTGAATTTATCGGCTGGTGCTCCCTAATTGGTCTCCATTCAGATTATCTGCTCCCGTACGATATGGATCTGTTGGGATTTGACATGGGCATGGACCAGCTTGACATGTCTTGGGATCCTGGAGGCCTTAGATTGTTGTTTCTAAGGAAATTGACTCGACAGGAGGTGTTTCAAAAAGGGAGGTGCGCCATCTTGGTTGCCCGCTGTCTTGTCACCTTCCCAGCTTCTACTTTCCGGTCGTCGACAATTATGATGGTGGAGCTGATTAGCCAGAGATCCCATGCCACGGGTGGTATAGTACCCTTTACCGGCTCCGATCAACAATGTTCTCAAGGAGGGAGGGGTGTCATCGCTATTGCTGCCTGCTTCGCACAAGGCTCCGTCGACTTCAAGTACTCCAGCGGCTTCAACAATGACTACTTCCTCGACAGCCTTCCTTCGGTGGGCCGCCATCGTCCATGACTACTACTCCCATGTCGTTCAAGGCACCCCATATACTGCTACCACCGCGACTTTGAGCAAGTCAACGACCATCGAGTGCAATGGGACCCAGGCGGTTCTTGGTGGTGCCGGCTTGGGGTCAAGCCGGATTTCAAGGAGGGAGGGATGTTAGGAGCCCTCCTAACCTGTCAGACGTCTGAGGGCCTACCCCTTGGGCCAGCCCATGGACTTGGCCCATCCGAGACTCATCACTCCGGCTACTTAAGCCAGCGCATTGAAGGAGAGGGCATCCAGTGGATCACGGCAAACGGCACCCCGGCTCGGCTCTCTTCTTCCTCTCGATCCCCTTCCTCTGTTCTTCGTACCCAACTATCAATTAGTCTGTAATCGATACTCTGTACTCGAATCAATGGTGCCTGTGAGCAATTGAGTGGTAGTGTGATCGGGTCCCTTACACAGGGTTAACCATCCGACTCAAGCCCTCGATGGCAAAGGTGGTGATGAGAGCCCCTTGTCCATATGGTTAGCGCAAGACAAGACGGCACCCTAGAATGCATGAGTAGTGATGTCGTCGTGCTGTCGGCCATGGTTCAAGGGTGGCGTGACCACCATGGTGGCAAGAGATAAATGTCACAACGTCAGTCGTTGTGGCTGACGGCCATGGTTGGAGGCGTGACCACCGAGATGAAAAGAGAAAAAGATCGTAGCATCGGCAATCGTGTTCAACTACTAGGTGTTTGGAGGTCTTTATTGGTGTGATGGCCCCAAACCTGAAATTGGTTAGGTGAGCATGATGGCCACCCACGAGCAACCAATTTTTTTTCAAGGCGCAAATGTGGCACTATTGCCCCTTTCTCGTGTTCCGGGATTCTCCTAAATCGAAACCCGAAGATCGGGTCAACATTTTGTAAGGCTCGCTTTTCTTCTAGGTATTGGTGGGTGGCCGGCGGCCGGCAGCGGCGGTGACCGTGTCCTCATTTTGGCTTCTGGCTTATCGTCGGTGCGTCTTATTCTTAAGCTCGCCTCCAAGGGAAGCTCTTAACAGCAGACATCACCGGGAGATAGGGATCCTATGCTCCTTGGCGACTGCATAAGCCATACAATTTTACAACTCTCTATTGATGCATGGCTTCGGTCCTCGTTTTTGTAACATCGCTTTGAACCGACAACCTTTTTGTTCGTGTTAACTAGAGCAACGGCTAGCCGACAATACTTCCAACCGGACACCCTTGTAATTTTCCATCATGCCCACACCTGCGCCAATTCCAACTTCGCAACGGTCGGGCATCCCGGTTAGCTTCAGGACAAGGCGTACGAGTCGTCGCAACTCCAACAGTCGGGGACAATGTTGGGAATCTCTCTAGCGCCGGACCTGCCCACCAATTGTTCAACAATATGCATCAATAAAACGTTCATGCTTTCTTTTTGCCCCATAGCATTTATCAAATCAATTTTAGGATGGTGGTTTCATTGCGATGCATCTTTAGGACTTATTTATGATGGATAGGATAAATCACGGTCGAGATCCTCCAAATTATGAGATGTGTGATCAAAGTCCGTCTCTGTTTGATGTTGGGAAATCGTCGAGCACTCAAAAAAAGAAGGTGAAGGCAAGAGAAAATGCTTACTCAACCCATGAAAATGCCTTGTTCTGTAATGCTTAGCTGGGCACAAACATGGATCATATATGTGGAACCGAGTAAAAGGGCTCCAAGTATTGGTAAAACATCCACCCATGATACGTTGAACACAATCACCCGCATCCAATCCACCACTCGCAATGAGTGCTATCTCCAACATAGATTGTCCGCAATCCAAGAGTCTGTGAACAAGGTTTGAAGTTTCTATGCACAAGTGGTGAATAGGCACCAAACTGGTATTGGAGTCAATAGCCATGTAAGTTTTGTCAGCTTCACATTCGTCATCATCTTTCTTGCTTGCTTCGTTTCTTGCATTAGTGTGATTTTTTGTTTGCTAGATGGGTTTTGCCGCCACTTTGTACCATCAAGTTAAGAAAAAACCATTCATTATGTCCAATTGTTGGATGGAATTGAATGGAAAACCAAAGTGGTCCAACCTCTTTGGAGATCTTAAAAACCCTGTCAAGAAGAACAACAACGATGGCACAAGCTCTAACCAATCTGTCGGATTGGATGACAGTGATGAGTTAGGTGGAAGGGCAGGCAGACATGAGACTGAGCCAAAAAGGAATAAGCACTTGAGGGGGATGAAGTGAGAGAAGGATAGGGTTGTGCATGACGGTGCGACAAGGAAATGTATGCCACATGGACAGACATATTTTGCAACAAGAGGGAGACACTGAAGAAAAATGGAGGAGAAAAGGGAGCAAAAGGAGGAGGACAAACTCTTTTTGGATGTGCAAAGGAAGATGATGGAGTTCAGTCGGGAGAGGTGCAGAAGAGGATGCACATTGAGATGGGGAGGATAGACATGGAGGAGCAAGAGAAATCACAAAAAAATGGAACTTGAAAATGCGAAAACACATGAGGTAATTGAGCTTGAGAAAGAGAGGATGAGGCTCACGAGGATCATGGAGGAGTCAAGGTCTCAAGGATCATGTTGGCGGATACAAGCATCATGGATCACAGTTGCAAGAAGTGGTTCATCAACAAAAAAGAAAGAGATCAACGACCGCAACAATAGGGGGGATTGATCTGTTCATTTATTCTATGTATGAATTATTGAATTTTATTTATGTCAGATTATTTTTCTTTTTGTTTAATTTCTCAAATTGCTGAATTGTTTGTGTGCTATATTAACCGAGTTATTTATGTGCATGTCTTTGTATGAATCTGAGGTTTTGAATATGATGGATGTGTTCCCCGAGCGAAGAAATGGGGGCGGTTGGCTCTTGTGCCCGGACGCGCCTGCGCATATATATAGGGGTCACATTAGCCAAATGTTGAAGATGCTCTAAGAGAAACTCTAGCAGAGTCGCCATATTGGAAGCCTCCATAAAAGACATGAAACATGTTTCATATGAATATGGAGGCCATGGTCGTGGCGCACAAGTGTAGAGTGAGCATAATGTGACCTCCATACCCTTTCATTTATGTTTTTTTTGTTGCATCAACTAAAAAATTCACACACTCAAATTCAGGGATTAAAACACTAATTTGAGATAACATTGCATTACAACGTGCATCGAGCGGGCCACTTTGTTGTTGCATTACAAAGTGGTTACATAGGGGTAGAAAAATCAACTCGTGTCATTTTTTACTAAGCTAATGAGATTTTACGTCTCGGGAGGAGCACTAGTTGCTCCTTGCCACGACGACAGTGAATGCAAGTGCAAGGGCACATGCCTATATGATGACTCGACACGTCCTCTACAAGCGACGGCGTGAAGGTCTGACGACCTCGTCTCTGTCTCGTTCCTGGCAATCGCCGTCAAGCCCCGGGACAAACTTTTTCCAAGAGAGGAAAGGCCCAATGGGGCGTGGTTTGTCTCGGTGAATGTCACCATGTTCATGTTGATTGTGTGTCATCTGATGCGCTCCCTTTCCATCGCCAAGTCCACATGATTCTCCTCGTAATGATGCTAGATGGCGCGATGCTCTCTACCCGCAACACCTACCTAGCGTCGGTATGCTTAAAGATGCCGCCGGGTAGACAAATGAGGCATAGGCGACATAGCGCTCATCCATGCCTCCTTAACAAAGAGGCACTTGTGAGCATGTGGTGCCCGATATGAGTTGCGTGGGCGAGACCTCCCCTGCTAATACGGGATTTCAGGTACATGTGGCCGTGTTGGATATCCCAAACAATGGAGGAGGTCCCAGATTCCAATCTCAACACTCATCAAGGGCAGGATCCTCGCGTGTGACCTCCAGCGTGTAACGGCGATCCTCCTCCTTCTTAGCGACAAGGGTGACCTCCTCCTCCGCCAGCTCATCGTCCATCATCCGCTCCTCCTTTGAGAGCGACACCTGGTCCGGCCGGACGGGAAGCGACATGGTGACCGAGGGGGAGAAACTAGTTACAGGCACCTGTGTTGGAAGTGGAGGTTGTGAGCTATTCGACCATGATGACGGCATTATTATAGCAACAGGCGAAGGGCGGCGGAAAAACATGATAGGAGAGACCTCGGGGCAGTTGGCACTTGACGGCTGTCACTGATTGTAATGCTTTCCGGTGGCATGTTTGTCTACGCCACGCGAGAGGCCGAGGAGGGCGATGAAACTCAAGAGCGGTTGGTGGATGGAGCGCACTCCAAACCAACGCTCCAAACTCCAAATATCAAGGCTCACTGCTCAATATGAAATGCCCTCCTAACGACTCTGCTAGTGCGTTCTTTTATTGTTGCCAAAACTATCTTATTGATGATTGATTGTTATTGTGTTGATGGAGCTAATACGGCAACTCTGCTCCACGTTTTAGCTCCCCGGTGGTCCTTGAACATGATTGCCTAGTGTGTGTGTGCGCCTCATATGAGTTATCCAGTAGGGGCTGATCACTGTGTCTCTGCCCTCTTTCTTTATGGTTAACAAGTTTTTAGTCGGATCGTGGCCACATGTGGTGGTCAGCACAGTCACGAGACAGCGAGCAGCCAACGAACGGAAAGCAGTCGCACGAACGATTTACAATTGAGCATCGCACTCCCACCGAGCCACTGGAGTTAGTGGAGTATATAGGGGTACAAGGAGATGAACTTGCGCGCGTTCGTTCTCAGGCCCCGTCGCTTTCCACCCGGTTTCGTCGGAGCCCGATAAAGAAAGAAAACTAAAAATGAGAAGAGGAAAAAAGGGACCGGTGATCCCTTCCCTGGTGTGTGCCCTAGCCCCACCAAGCTGAAGCTGTAGTAGCACACGCGTAGCCGACGCCAAAAGGTCAAGCTCGACAGTTTATACTGACCGGGCTGGCCTTGATTACTCTGACCCGTCATCATTTTTCTTCCCGTTGCCAAAGAAAAGCACATGCTCGCTCGGGAATTCAGCGCACGAATCTTTCAACGGCCCGGAGTCAACACCCGGCGGAACGTTGAACCATGAGCGCGGATTCTCTCTAGTTCCACCAAACCCTCGACACATTTTACTACTCCCGTGCTGGAATGGAAGCGGTAAATTTTGAGAAAATGCTTGCAGCCCCCCCTCTCTCTCTCTCTCTCTCTCTCTCTCTCTCTCTCTCTCTCTCTCTCTCCGGTGGTAGGTTAGTGCAGCGCAGCTGCGATCTAGGCGTGCATGTTCAGTCCGGGGGCAGGTGGTCTCTGGAAAGTGAGAAAAGCAAAGTTCGTTACGAGAAAAAATACGAACATGGGAAGAGAAAAGTAGGCGTGAACAAAGGTGGTGTGGCTTGGTCTGGTCTCGCTCGCACGCGCCGCCGCGTCGATCGGGTCGCCACCCGACCCTGACCGGACCCACTGCCGCAACACCATACGACCTCACGGGGCGGACCGTGTGCCGCTAGGGGTTCGGCCGCTACCGCCTACCGACCCCACGGTATGATCTTTCCGTTCGTACACGCTGACACGGTTGGCCGGCGTTGACGGTTGCGGTGACCAGTTCGTGATCTGTTTTAAACCTTAAATTCATAGAGCTCGACGGAACTAAACCCTCACCTCTAAATCCCTGAAATCGGTACCCTAAACTCTAGGATCCCGGTTAATGTCAAACCTTACATCCATCAAGACCTATTTGTGAAATTAAAAAAGACAATCCCGGTCGGGATTACGATGTTCTCTCGCTCACTAAGCGGCCCTACACGTCATATCCATTTTCTTCCCAGCTACTGTTGCGTCTAATTACTTGAGCGACTATGCGATCCCAGCATGTACCGTGCCGCCGGCCTTGTGCGCAGTTCTGAGACATCGAAGCCTTGTCAGTGACCGTGCTCCGTGGCGACTGGCGGACACGTCTCGTCCACTGAACAACAGCTGCGATCACCGCCTTGCTCCGCGTGCCGCTCAACATGTCCATAGAGCGTGTGTTTTGGCGAGTTCGACCAGACAGATCCCTCAAACTAGTGGCGTAAGTTGCTATGTACGTGAGCTAGCTCCTGAAAAATCCATCCACCGCATCATAGCTAGTGTTCACGGAGAAATCGGGCGGCGATTGGCGTCTTGGGTTGTCGCGTGTTAGCCCACGGTGACATGGGCCAAGACGGTCACCGTCTCAATCAGACGTGGAACCAGCTCCGAAGCTTCCGCTGCTCACAATCAAAGCGCATTTGAGCACGCGTTTGTACATCTTGCGGCCGCCGCCTTGCCAACGATGTGATTGCCAAGGGACTATAGCACGGCCGAGCAGGCCTGTAGCCTCAGAAGCGCCAAGAAGATCGCGCACCTCCCGCCGCCATCGCCAAGACGGAGGTCGCTTTCACACGGGTCCGCGCGTCCACCTGGCCGCCTCTCGCCGCGCCGGTCTCCCACATCCCCGACGTGCATACGTTATCTCACCGCGTCGGCGTGCACCGACCACCTCCACGCCATGCGCGGCATCGCAGGCTGCCCCCTTGCAGTTTCTGATCTTCCTCTCACGTCTCGCCGCCAGCACTGGCGCCGGCCACGTCATGCTTTGCGTGGAGGAGCGGACCTCCATGGATGCCCCCGCGCGAGCCATGTTGACTAAAAACACCATATCCGGGCGCCCTCCATGCGGTCTTCCATGGATTCCAGTGGTATAACACAGTCTCTAATTTCAGGTTCAGGAGAGAGGGGGGCAA